>OZ038378.1:51938216-52538216 GCA_964036045.1 Eutreptiella sp. 'Long Island Sound 2002'
GCTGTTTCCGTCGCTGCCTTTCGGTGCTCGTTTTTTTTTTCGTTTTGAGCCCCCTTTGTCTCTGGCTTTCGCTGTTTTTCGGCCCCGTGTGCCCTCGGCCTTGGCGCTGTGGGTTTTTCCTTTGTGGGCCTTCCGCTTCTCTGCTCTCTGTGCGCTCTCGCCCGGTTTGTGTGTCCAGCCTCGCCTTTGGCTGCTCTTTGGTGTTTGCTCCCCCCCCCCGTCCCCTCTCGTGGTTGCTCCCCCCCCCCCCTCCCCTATTTGGCGTGCTGTTTTTCTCTCTCGGTGCTGCGTTTTTTTTTCCGCTCTTTCGTTCCTTCGTTGTCTCTGCCCCCGCTGTCTTTTGCTTCCTCTGGTTTCCGGTCCCGGCTGCCCTTTGCCTTGGCGCTGTGTGCTGTTTGTTTTGGTGGTCTCCCTCTTCTCGGCTCGCTGTGCGCTCTCGCCTCTTTTTTGTGCATCACTGCGTCACCTTGGCCTTGTCCTCTTCTTGTTTTCTCTGCTTCTCCCCGGCCTCACCCTCCCCTCTGCCTCGCTGCTTCTCCACAGCCTCGTTCTTTTGGCCACTATTGTTGCTCCCCGTGGCGCCTGCTGCTTACTCTGCCCCGGAAGTTTCAGTCCGGGGGGCGTCCACCGCGGCTTGTCTCTGGATGCTCCAGTCCCGGGGGCGGGTGTTCCTGCTGCTTTGCCCACCCCGAACGATCCAGTCCGGGGCGTTCGGCCGCCTCTTGCCCTTGCTTCCTTTGGTTCTCGGCCCCTGGTGCCTTGGGCCTTGGCGCTTTGTTCTTCCTTCCTCACCCCCCCCCGGCCTATGGTTTTTTTTTGTGCGCTTCCTCGGTCTCTGGCTTTCTCTGGTTTCCGGCCCTGGGCGCCCTCGGCCTTGGCGCTGTGTGCTGTTTGTTTTGTTGGCATCCCGCCTCTCGGCTCTCCGTGCTCTCTCGCCTCGTTTGTGTATCCCGCCCGGCCGTTGGTTACTCCTTGTTGGTTGCTGCCCCCCCCCCCGTTCATGTCTCGCGGTTTTTGTCGCTGCTTTTCGGTGCTCGTTTCTTTTCCTTCGTTGTGCGCCCCGTTTGTCTCTGGCTTTCGCTGCCTTTCGGCCCCGGGTGACCTGGGCCTTGGCGCTGTTTTTTTTTTTTGTGGGCCTTCCGCTTCTCTGCTCTCTGTGCGCTCTCGCCTCGTTTGCGTGTCCCGCTTCGCCTTTGGCTGCTCTCTGGTGGTTGCTTCGCCCCCCCCCCCTCCCTTCTGGTGGTTGCTGCCCTCCATCCCGTCCCCTTTTTGGCGCGCTGTCTTCGTCGCTCGGTTTTCTTTTTTTCGCTCTTTTGTTCCTTCGTTGTCTCTGCCCCCGCTGTCTTTTGCTTCCTCTAGTTTTCGGCCCCGGCCGCCCTTGGCCTTGGCGCTGTGTGCTGTTTGTTTTGGTGGTCTCCCTCTTCTCGGCTCGCTGCGCGCTCTCGCCCCTTTTGTGTTTCCCGCCTGGCCGTATGCTGCTCCTGGGTGGTTGCTGCACCCCCCCCCCTCTATGTCTCCCGGTTTTCTTCGCGTCCTCTCAGTCCGGGTTTTTTTTTTTTTTCGTGCGCCCCCGCGTCTCTGGCTTTCTCTGCTTTCCGTCCCTGGGTGCCCTGATTTGTTTTGTTGGCCTCCCGCTTTTCGGCTTGCTGCTCGCTCTCGCCTCTTTTGTGTTTCCCGTCTGGCCTTCGGCTACTCTTGGGTGGTTGCTGTCCCCCCCGCCCCTCTGTGTCTCGCGGTTTTCGTCGCGTCCTGTCTGTCCCGGGTTTTTTTTGTTTGTTTTTTTTGGTGCGCCCCCGTGTCTCTGGCTTTCTCTGGTTTCCGGCCCCGCGTGCCCTTGGCCTTGGCGCTGTGTGTTGTTTGTTCTGTTGGCCTCCCGCTTCTCGGCTCGCCGCGCGCTCTCGTCTCATTTGTGTTCCCCGGCTGGTCGTTGGCTGCTCTCTGGTGGTTGCTGCCCCCCCCCCCCCTCCTTTTCTGTCTCGCGGTTTTCGTCGCTGCCTCTCGGTGCCCGGTTTTTTTTTGTGTTGTCTATTATTATTATTATGTTGTCTATTATTATTGTCTATTCACATTGCATTACGAGCCTGATTTTAAATCGTCAGTTGTTCATGCATTTTATGTATGTCTGTTTGTTTAGGCATGAATCAGCCTAAACACTGAACCACTAATTCACTATCCATCACAATTCAGTGGTTCTGTGTCGTGCCGTTGGGGTTTGAGTTATCTGGATCACCAGAGGGATCAGCAGATCATGGAAAACCAAGCAGACCCACCTTACAATTCAGTTTTACCGACTAAGAACACGGATCACTGTAGGGTTCATGGCGAATGCAAAGTGCAATCAGCTGTTGGTTCAGCCGTTGGTTAAGCGGGACGGAGCGCTGGAGAGGGGCCGTATTGGGTTGGATGCAGCTAGGAGATGTGCCGCGCTGAAAACTGAGGTTTCAGGTTGACCTGAAGTTGCCCGCTAGTGCTGCATGAACTTCACGAACAATACACATGCGGCGTGTGCTAGAGGAAGAAGAGACCGCTGCGTACCATGTGCTGTTGGCAAGTTTCATCCGTTCGCTTCTTGTTCCCCGCAAGAGCTCTTTTGCGTGCGCTGTGCAGAAGTTGGAGATCCTGGTAGATTTGCAACGTGAGCTGCACAGCAAGATTCACCGGCTTATACAAGAGGTTTCTGGCTCAAGCGTGGCTGCTGCACAACAAAGAGACACTCAGAATGGCGCTGCAAAAAGCAGGCAAGTTGTTCCGCTGCAAGGAGACACTCAGAATGGCGCTGCCAAAAGCGCCCAAGTTGTTGCGCTGCAAGGAGACACTCAGAATGGCGCCACCGAAGGCGCCCAAGTTTGCTGCGTTGCGCAATTACTCTACGAATGGCTCTGGCGAAGGCGTACAAGGTGCTGCTCTGCCCAAATACAGGCCGCATGGCGCAGGTGAAGTCGTCAAAGTAAAGCCAGCTGCAAAAGAGGCCCGCACGAGAAGGAATGCGCGTGCCAGGGCGCATTCTGCCGCCGCTGAAGGCGCTATGGTTGTGGTTGACACGCCAAGCTCCTGCGAGGCGAGCCCTGAGCCCACCAAGCAGCGTGGCAAACGTGGCGGCAGACAAGTGCACAAGTAGCAAGCTGCCAAGACCCTCCTCGCGCTCCTGGAGGACCTCTTCCAGCCAACGTGGGACACAGGGCAGGGCGCAGTATTGCAGAGACTGCGAGGGCGCTAAGTGCTTACAGTTGCGCTGTACTGTACGTGCGTGGTGTGCATCTGATTTACATTGTATGCATGTGACAATTGACTCAGTCAACGAAGCTCATTTTGCCTGTTATAAGTGCCCTAAGCGCCTTCTATTATGGTGCTGATGCATGAGCTTATCTTCGTTTTGTCTGTGGGTGTATATGCCCAGTGATATTTGTCACGCCCAGGCTGTCTGTTAGCGCCAATGGCCCATGATTCATGTATATCACCTGGTGGCGTCCCTTGGAGCTACTTACCTTTTCCTGAGGACAGGCAGAGCACTTAGGTGCACATTTATGGCACAAAACATGACCCTTCATGTTTTGTATGTGCTGTGCATGCTAGGGCGTGAGATCTTCTGCCTTTCTTGTCTGTTGTGTGTTTGCCTTTTGCAAAACCCAAAACAGCAGAGAAAGTGAAAACCCACACACCTGTTTTGGCTTTTCCTGTCTGTGGAGTGTTTATGTTTCGTTCAAACAGCCAGCAGTCAGAGAAACAACAGCCAACAGGGTAGCTCTGTTATTACGCTTTTTATTTTTGAATATGAAAGGACCCCTTAAGTGGCTGAGGTTTTTAGTGGGTATTCCTTTTGTGGTTGTCTTGTTGAACATTTTAAAGGTGAGCCCCACATACTCCCCTGGGAGATGCATAAAAGCATTTTTGACTCAGCCCTACTCCTTATACTTCCAGCACCCGGCGCACATATACTTCTATACATTATCAAATCCAATTTAGGCAGAACGGAGCATTAGAGGCATACCCTGCCGCATACAATTCTCGGTATATCAGAATAGGGCTAAAGCATATATCAACACCAATCTTTGTTTCTGTACAGTAGACAGCCCACAGTGGGGTGCTGAGCAGCAAGCATGCGCTATGCAAGTGCTACCACTCCTATATGATTGTTTTTTTCAAGCATTTCAAGTCCAACAAAGTCTTGTGTAGACTATCAAATATTTTAGGAAGGGAGTGCACTGGAATTGGCAGCATTAGCCATCTCGGCAGGCGCATGCGCCCAACGTTGCTATTGCATGGTGACGAGTACAGACTTAAACAATTATTTTCTATTCAGATTGCATTATGAGCCTGATTTTAATTTGTCATTTTTCAAGCATTTTATTTATATCTTTTTGTTTAGGCCTGAATCAGCGAAAAAGCTGAACCACTAGTTCACTATCAATCAGAATTCAGTGGTTCCATGTCGTGCCGTTGGAGTTTGGGTTATCTGGATTACAAGAGGTATCAGCAGATCATGCAAAACCAATGAGACTCCCATTACAGCGTCCTGCTGCTGCCTTGATTTTGCCCTCCACTCCCATGCTTGTGGCTTCCAGCGTGAGTGGGTGCATCGTTGACCACGTGTTGCATGGGACATGCCCAAATGCAATGAGGTAGGTAGGTAGGTATCTTCTGGAGCTCGGGATCCCTCTTTTGACGATGCATGAAGAAGGTCTTACCGAAGGGACGTCCTGTCCCTCCCACTGCCGTATGTCAGGTGCCTCCTAAGCCGCTCCCGCAGGTGCTTGGGAAGGCAGTGTCGCGGCCACCCGGTCCAGGTGTCCCATTTGGGAGGGTGTCCCCACATGTGTCCATGGGTAGGGCCACATGTCCCCTGCTTTGGGCGGCAGCTCTGGGGGCTGCCCAGCCGTGTGGAGTATCTCTGACCACAAGGGTTTTTGGTCTTGCTAATCTACGGTACGACCGCCTCACCCTTGTGGCTTGAGTTGCGGGGCCTCTCTGCTTGGCAGGCAACCCCCTCCTGGACTGTGTACCGGCTCTCCTGTCACCGGAGCTTCCATGGCTCCGGGTGACGTTTGCCATGGTCCCTGATGCAGCCTGGCCGGGCTCGGACCAGCGGCCTTGGCATACCGCCCCTGCTGCTGGCCCGGTTGGTTGCCTGGGTCGTCAAAGTGTGCCCAACCCATGGAATGTTGGCCCTTTCCTGTCCCTCGACCGCCCTTCGTGTGCACGCGTGTGCGGTGTCCTGGGCAACCTGGCTCCTGTTCACCGGTGTGCTTGCTCGATGCGTTGCGTTTCGTGTGCAGTGTCCTGGGACATTTGGCTCCTGTTCACCGGTGTGCCCGCTCGGTGCACTGCTTTGCTGGTGCGGCGTCCTCGGCGACTTGGAACCTGTTCACCAGTGTGCCCGCTCGGTGTGTTGCTTTGCTGGTGGCGTGTCCTGGGGCACTTGGCTCCTGTCCACCGATGTGCCCGCTTCATGTGTTGTGCTGTGTGTGCGGTGCCTTTGGCCACGTGGCTCCTGTTCACCGGTGTGCCTACTCGGTGCCTGCTTTGCCTGTGTGGTGTGCTGGGCCACTCGGCCCCTGTTCACCGGTCTGCCCGCTCGGTGTGTTGTGTTGCGTGTGCGGTGTCCTGGGCCACTTGGCTCCAGTTTACCAGGGTGCGCGCTCAGTGTCTTGTGTTGCGTGTGCGGTGTCCTGTGCCACTTGGCTCCTGTTCACCGGTATGCCCGCTCGGTGCGTTGCCTTGGGTGTGCGGTGTCCTGGGTCACTTGGCTTCTGTTCGCCAGTGTGCCCGTTCTGTGTCTTGTGTGGTGTGTGCGGTGTCCTGGGCCACTTGGCTCCTGTTCACCAGTGTGCCCGCTCGGTGTGTTGTATTGCTTGTGCGGTGCCCTGGCCCACTTGGCTTCTGTTCGCCAGTGTGCCCGTTCTGTGTCTTGTGTGGTGTGTGCGGTGTCCTGGGCCACTGGGCTCCTGCTCACCGGTGTGCCCGCTCGGTGTGTTGTGTTGCGTGTGCGGTGTCCCGGGCCACTTGGCTCCTGTTTACCGGTGTGCCCGCTCCGTGTGTTGTGTTGCGTGTGTGGTGTGCTGGGCCACTTGGCTCCTGTCCACCGGGGTGCGCACCCGATGTGTTGTGTTGCGTGTGCGGTGTCTTGTGCCACTTGGTTCCTGTTCACCGGTATGCCCGCTCGGTGCGTTGCTTTGGGTGTGCGGTGTCCTGGGCCACTCGGCTCCTGTTCGGCGGTGTGGCAGCTCGGTGGGTTGCTTTGCGTCTGCGCTGTCCTGGGGCACTTGGCTCCTGTTCACCGATGTGCCTGCTTCCTGTGTTGTGCTGTGTGTGCGGTGCCTTGGGCCACGTGGCTCCTGTTCACCGGTGTGCCTACTCGGTGCGCTGCTTTGCCTGTTTGGCGTGCTGCGCCACTCGGCCCCTGTTCACCGGTCTGCCTGCTCGGTGTGTTGTGTTGCGTGTGCGGTGTCCTGGGCCACTTGGCTCCAGTTCAGCGGGGTGCGCGCTCAGTGTCTTGTGTTGCGTGTGCGGTGTCCTGTGCCACTTGGCTCCTGTTCACCGGTATGCCCGCTCGGTGCGTCGTTTTCGGTGTGCGGTGTCCTGGGTCACTTGGCTCCCGTTCGCCGGTGTGCCCGTTCTGTGTGTTGTGTGGCGTGTGTGGTGTGCTGGGCCACTTTGCTCCTGCTCACCGGTGTGCCAGCTCGGTGTGTTGTGTTGCGTGTGCGGTGTCCTGGGCCACTTGGCTCCTGTTCACCAGTGTGCCCGCTCGGTGTGTTGTATTGCTTGTGCGGTGCCCTGGGCCACTTGGCTCCTGTTCGCCGGTGTGCCCGTTCTGTGTCCTGTGTGGCGTGTGCGCTGTCCTGGGCCACTGGGCTCCTGTTCACCGGTGTGCCCGCTCGGTGTGTTGTGTTGCGTGTGCGGTGTCCCGGGCCACTTGGCTCCTGTTTACCGGTGTGCCCGGTCCGTGTGTTGTGTTGCGTGTGCGGTGTCCTGGGCCAATTGGTTCCTGTCCACCGGTGTGCGCGCTCGGTGTGTTGTGTTGCGTGTGCGGTGTCTTGACCCACTTGGCTCCTGTTCACCGGTATGCCCGCTCGGTGCGTTGCTTTGCGTTCGCGGTGTCCTGGGCCCCTTGGCTCCTGTTCACCGGTGCGCCCGCGTGGTTTGTTGTGATGTGTATGCGGTGTCTTGGGCCACTTGGTTCCTGATCACCGATATGCCCGCTCTTTTTCTTGTGTTGCGTGTGCGGTGTCCTGGGCCACTTGCCTCCTATTCACCGGTGTGCGCGCTCCGTCCTTTGTGTCACTTGTGCGGTGTCCTGGGCCACTTGGCTCCTGTTCACCGGTGTGTCCGCTCAGTGTGTTGTGCTGCTCGTGCGGTGTCCTGGGCTACTTGGCTCCTGTTCACCGCTGTGCCCGCCCCTTACCTTGCTTTCGTTGAGCGGTGTCCTTGGCCACTTGGCTCCTGTTCACTGATGTGCCAGCTCGGTGTGTTGTGTTGCGTGTGCGCCGTCCTGGGCCACTTGGCTCCTGTTCACCGGTGTGCCCCCTCGGTGCGCTGCTTTGTGTGTGCTGTGTCCTGGGGCACTTGGCTCCTGTTCACCGGTATGCCTGCTCGGTGCGTTGCTTTGGGTGTGCGGTGTCCTAGGCGACTTGGCTCCTGTTCACCGGTGTGCCCACTTGGTGGGTTGCTTTGCGTCTGCGGTGTCCTGGGCCCCTTGGCTCCTGTTCACCGGTGCGCCCGCATAATTTGTTGTATTGCGTATGCGGTGTCGTGCGGGACTTGGTTCCTGTTCACCGATATGCCAGCTCTTTTTCTTGTGTTGCGTCTGCAGTGTCCTGGGCCACTTGCCTCCTGTTCACCGGTGTGCGCGCTCCGTCCTTTGCGTTGCTTGTGCGGTGTCCTGGGCAACTTGGCTCCTGTTCACCGGTGTGTCTGCTCGGTGTGTTGTGCTGCTTGTGCGGTGTCCTGGGCTACTTGGCTCCTGTTCACCGCTGTGTCCGCCCCGTCATTTGCTTTTGTTGAGCGGTGTCCTTGGCCACTTGGCTCCTGTTCACTGATGTGCCGGCTCGGTGTGTTGTGTTGCTTGTGCGCCGTCCTGGGCCACTTGGCTCCTGTTCTCCGGTGTGCCTGCTTTGTGCGCTGCTTTGTGTGTGCTGTGTCCTGGGCCACGTGGCTCCTGTTCTCCGACGTGCGCGCTCGGTGTGCCGTGTTGGGTGTGTGGTGTCCTGGGCCACTTGGCCCCTGTTCACCGGTGTGTCCGCTCGGTGTGTTGTGCTGCTTGTGCGGGGTCCTGGGCTACTTGGCTCCTGTTCACCGCTATGCCCGCCCCGTCCTTTGCTTTTGTTGAGCTGTGTCCTTGGCCACTTGGCTCCTGTTCACTGATGTGCCGGCTCGGTGTGCCGTGTTGAGTGTGCGGTGTCCTGGGACACCTGGCTCCTGTTCACCGGTGCGCTCGCTCGGTGTGTTGTGCTGTGGGTTGTGTGTGCCGTGTTACCTGTGCGGGGCATCGCTGCTGGGCGCACACTCAGTGTATCCGGACGGCCGCTGTTCTTAGCCAGCAGGGGCTGCGTACCCTCTGGGCGCGCACTCGTCCATCAGGACGGCGGCTGTTCTGTAGCCGGCAGCTGCTGGTTACGCTGCTGGGCGCGCACTCGTCTGTCTGGACGGCGGCTGTTCGTAGCCGGCAGGAGCTGGGTACCCTCCGGGCGCGCACTCGTCCATTCGGAAAGCGGCTGGTGTTACTTGGCACCTGTTCTCGTGCCGCCGTTCGTTGCGTGTTGTGCGCGCTCTCCGAGTTTGCGGCACCCGGCGGCCGTTGTTGCTTGGCACCTGTCCGTGTGCCTTGCTTGTGGCCGGCGGCGTGCGTCTCTGGCGTGCCTCGTGGCCCCGCGTGGCGGGCCACGCCTCGTCCGGTCTGGTCGCTCTCGGTGCTCTGGTCGGCTTTTCCGATGCCATGGTGCCTTTGCCGACCCCGGAGGCTTGTGCCCCCGGCTTTGCTGGGTTGCTGCGAGGGGCACGCAGAGGCCGGCCGAGAACCGGGCTCATTGTTCCTGCCGCTGGCCCCCGCCAAGGCTGGGGCGCTAGGCCCGCTCGGCGTTGTATTCATTCGGGGCCCCGCGATGGGGTTGTCCCTGGCGGGTCCCTCCGGCGTTGGTCTTTGGCTGCGTGCGCTGCGGTGGTTGGCGTGTGCAGACCCGGTTACTGACGTGTCCGATTTCCAGTGTCGTCCGTTGTTCGACGGCGGACTGGGCTGGTGCACCGGGGCTGTTTCGAGTGGACGCCGACACCGCCCCTTGCGGGTCGGAGGACACCATGCCCGGGTCCCGTGCGTGTGTGCGTTTGCCTGTCCTTCCTGGCCGGGTCGGGCGGGCCGGCCTCCAGGGTGTGTTATGGTGCGCCTCACCATTTTTTCGGCCGCTTTGTCTTTCTGCTTTTCCGGCCCCCTCGTGGCTGGGGTTGCCCCTTTCCTGCTCCTTTGTTTGCCTGTTTTTGTTTTTCTTTTCTTTCTTCTTTTTGTTGCCTTGCTCCCTTTGTGCGCCTCCGTTGTCTCTTGCTTTCTCTGGTTTCCGGCCTCCGGTGCCTTGGGCCATGGCGCTTTGTTGTTCTTTCCATTCCCCCCCCGTCTTGTGTTCTTTTTTCTCTTCTCGTCCGTTGTGCGCCTTCGTTGTCTGAACCTCTTTCTCTGGTTTCCAGACAAAAGAGTAGCTCTGTTATTATCCTCTTTTTTTTTGGAATATGAGAGGATCTTATAAGTGGCTGAGGTTTTTAGTGGGTATTCCTTTTGTGGTTGTCTTGTGTTGAATATTTTAGAGGTGAGCCCCACATACCCGCCGTGGGAGATGCATAAAAGCATTTTTGACTCAGCCCTACTCCTTATATTTGCAGCACCCGGGGTACATATACTTCTATTCATTATCAAGTCCAATTTAGGCTGAGAGGGAGCAATAGAGGAATACCCTGCCGCATACAATTATCAGTATATCAGAATAGGGCTAAAGCATATATCAACACCAATCTTTGTTTGTGTACAGTAGACAACCCACAGTGGGGTGCTGAGCAGCAAGAATGCGCTATGCAAGTGCTACCACTCCTATATGATTGTTTTATCAAGCATTTCAAGTCCAACAAAGTCTTGTGTAGACTATGAAATATTTTAGGAAGAGAGTGCAACAGGATTGGCAGCATTAGCCAGCTCGGCAGGCGCATGCGCCAAATGTCGCAATTGTATGGTGACGAGTACAGACTTAAACAATTTTTTTCTATTCAGATTGCATTATGAGCCTGATTTGAAATTGTCATTTTTTCAAGCATTTTATTTATATCTTTTTGTTTAGGCCTGAATCAGCGTAAAAGCTGAACCACTAGTTCACTATCAATCACAATTCAGTGGTTCCATGTCGTGCCGTCGGGGTTTGGGTTATCTGCATCACAAGAGGTATCAGCAGATTATGGAAAATCAATCAGACTCCCATTACAGCGTCCTGCCACTGCCGTGGCTTTGCCCTCCAGTCCCATGCTTGCTGCATCCAGCGGGAGTGAATGCTTTGTTTACCATGTTTTTTATTGGACATGCCCAAATGCAATGACCTTAGGGGAGCCAACGATGAGCGGTGGCTGCCGAGACCAGGGGGAAATGACAAGCAGCAAGCATGCCCACAGTTAGGACTCCTAACTGACCAGACCAGTGGGGCTCCACCCTGCTAAGCCCTGCTGGACGGCTGTACCATACCCCTTATTGTGCTACGTATGTCTGTGTGTGTCTCAGTTCACTCCCCAGCGTTGCTGCCATCGTCGGCCTTCACTGATGTCTGACCAAAGCTCCTCTTCAGCTCCTATAGCGCCCAATTTCTGCGCTGCCGCCTAACCTTACAGTGAACGGCAGAAGCCCTATCTACTAGATAAGGAGGGGGTGGCCAAGTGTGATAAGGGCATACAAAACGCGCATTTTTCTAAATGCCAAAAATTAACACACTCCCCTGCTCCTGAGGAAAAGCACGCGAAGCTAGAGACACCACTAGACTACACTCACTAATGCCAGCACCAGCCTTTGAAGGTAGGGTGAGCACAACGGCACTCAGTCCCTACCAGGCTTGCTGACGTTAACGCCTACACGCACTATTGGGTTGCTTTGACAAAAGGTGTCTTGGGCCTCAATGGCCCCCGTGTGAAGAAGCAAGCGACCACAGCGCCACTAGACTGCTTTGGCCTGACAGGTACGTTCTCACACGTTTTCCCGACAGGGCTTGGCGTAGGGAGTGCACTTGTGTGTTGGGCGCTCAGCGTGTGGTCATTCTTTTCCATGGCCAGGTCGTTCAGAATCCCCATGTTGATTGTGTGATCTGCGCCCTGTTTAGCTGTGCGAATATATGCTGCTGTGCATCAATCACCCTTCTCCGACCCACGTGACAGGGGCACATGCAGAGCAGTCTGGGGCGGAGGAACCTAACCAGCCACGCGGTATTATACAGTTCTTAGACTGGAACCTAACAAACTGTCCCCAAACTGCCCAATGAAGCAACCAAGCTTTCAGGACTCCGCCTGTTCTCTTACGGAACGTAGAACAGAACCCAGGGTAACCTAATAAGGGTTCTACCGCGAGCACAGCCCGTGGCCTACACGCTTTAATGCATTGTGAGCATGCAGAGAAGAGAGGCGTGGTAAAACACAAACCATGTTGTCCTACCATTGGAATACGATCACCACCATCACGAACAAACTCAACCACGAAGTGGACCCCTCTTGGGCTTACTCACCTTACTCACCATGCATCAACTGCATGCCGAGAAACAATGAGCGCAGGAACAAGCACTACATTTTTAAACAGCCCTACAGTAATTTATAACCACCCTAAGCGATTAATGCATCGTGTGTATCCTGCATCTCTTCCGTTGTTACGAGCAGGAGAGAGAGAGAGAGGATTGAATGGCAACTGCACAGCGCAAAACGAAACCTAGTGTTTGAAGTAACCCTACTTTAACGACACGGCGAAAGCAAGCACGTACAAACCCTTTCTTTTTCTCCGGTGAGGAGAAGGAGGAAGCGGAGGGATGCACAGGGAAAGTGCCACAATGTGTGAATGCCCGGATAACGCACATGCATCGCGAGCACAGCGCATACTGTAACCCAACGTGCGCGCTGCGTGCTCCATTCGTTTGGCACACCTCTGATTCACTGTTTTACCTGTACAGAGCAAGGAAGCTGAGCACCCACATCCCCAACAAATGTAGCGGTGACAACCCTAGCTTTTTAACGAAACAAAGAACACGAGCACAATGCATGCATGTAAAATGACAATGGCATACCTGAGAAGCATATTGTCTGCTTGCTCTGTTGTTGGTTATTGTTTTAAGTATTTTTCCTGAAATATATAAAATTTTTGATGGAACTGGGCAAGAATGTCTTTTAAAGGGTTTTTCAAACAAGGCTCATATGTTCTTCCACAGGGGCTGTTTGACTTCTGAACTTCCTTCTTTGCTCGTGACTCTGTTGCCCTTATCCGCAACTGTACGTATTACACTATAAAAGACGATTTTCTAACAATTTTATATCAAATATCAGCGATTTGACTTTCTGAATCACTTGTCTCTTCGAAAAACCACAGAATTCACGCCCTGTTGGTTCCATTTGTTCTTTCAGCTCCCCGAGTTTTGTGCACTCCATCAGGAGTATTGCTCCGCCCTGGCCTTTTTTCAGGAAGTTCACTGGAACGCTGTTTATACAGCGATGGCCGTCCTCATTATAGCGCTCGACCATACCCTGGTGGATACCCATGTACACTCTAGGGAGGAGGTCCTGGGTTCAATCGCTTCTGCCCCGAATATTTTGCCCTTTGCTTTCGCCGAACACTGGCAACTTTTGAGGAAGGCGTGATGCCTCGGACTGGAACATCCGGGTCCCGGAAGAAGCTACACAGCACCGGGGCCCCCTGGACTGGAACATCCGGGGGGACGCAAGCAGACAAGAGCACGGAGCCCGGACTGGAACAGCCGGGGAAGAACGTGCCGGCCAGTAACAGGGCCACCCAGACTGGAACATCCGGGGGGCAGAAGCCCGTGACGGACGCATCCGGAGAGGAAGGGAGTAGACCTGGGAAGGAGCGCCCAGGGCTGAGCGAAGACTGGGAGGAGGTGGCGGCAAGCAAAGCAGGAGGCCAGTCAAGGAGAACATAAATTTCAACAAGGAGAGGATGGGAAAGGAGACGAAGAACTTGAACCGTTATGAGCGAAGAAAAGGGGACGAAGGAACGGCGCAGAAGGAGGCAACCAGCATAGCAAGAAGAAGAAAGAAGTTTCGCATGGTGCCACGGGCTGGAGCATCCGGGGAAAGAAGTGCCAAGGGCAGGAGAGGGGGACCCAGAGAAGAGGAGGGGCGGAGGAGAGCGGCCGCAGAGGCCGGGACGGGGTTGTGGCAGAGGGACGGGATGGAGGACGGGAGGGGTGGTGGAGGGGAAGAGCCAAGACGCAGAGGGGGAGACACGGGGACAGAAAAAGGCGGAGGCGAAAAGGAATAAGGCGAAGCCGTGGGGTAAGGCGTCAGCTGAGGACTACCCCAGCGGCTAGACGCCTCGTTACACGAGCCGTAGTTCGGGGTTCGATTCCCACTAGCAGCGCTCGAGGGGCACACTTGCAGACAAGCATCGTTCAAGGGTCGGGGCGACAGTACTCTTGCAACAGGTCCTTGGGAGGCCATAGAAGTACACAAGCACCCCGGACGCCGGAAAATGTTTTTACGCTTTGTCCCATGCGGGCAGCCAGGTTTCAAAGGGTGGAGGACAGCTGGGGGCAGACGGGAAAGGGAACCAAAGGGGGCAATGGAGGACAGGCATGCTCATGTGTACGCAGGAATCACACAATGAACCAGACGGAAGAAGAGGCCAGCGTGAGGAGCAGGCAGTCAGTTCACAGCCTGCCAACGATGGGGGACGCGCAGAACACCGAGAGTGAAGCACAGAGGAGACGAACTGCGTGTGCCTGGGCACGGAGTGAGAGGGCGTTGGACGGGGAGCGAGAACAGATCCATGCAGATGTGGTAAAACAGAGTGTGGGGTGCGACGGAATGGACTCCCTGTGGAGAGCGATGAATGTTATCGAAGGAGGCCAAGGCACAAGTGCAGAGGCGAAGGAGATACGAGAAAAGGTAGTCGCTGCCGTCGAAGAGAGGCGGCAAGCAGGGGAGATGCAGGAGGCCCTGCCGCAGGGGAAAGCGGGATGGCAGGCCTACGTACGGAAGCTGTTACAAGGGAGAAGGATGGGAGGACCACTGGAGGTTGAGGCATCGGGGGTGAGGAGTGGATACAGAATGAGGGTGTACAGGGAGACGAACGATGGAACGCGCTACAGGAAGTGTCAGGAGTATGGAGGGGAGAAGGGAGTGAGTGTAGGAATCCTGTGGAGGAAGAGGAGGGTGTACGAGGTAGTGTGGGGGCAAGAGGAGGCGGTGAACATAAGTAAAGCAAGAGAAGGGGGCGGAGAAGGCTTATGCAGTGGGGCACAAGCAAGGATGAGCATGGGAAGCAGAAGAGAACACAGTGTGGCGTCCAGCGAGAGTCAGCGGTCGACGTGTGGCCCTTTGGAGTTTGGGGAGTACAGAGGGGAACAAAGTAGAACAGCAACGCAAGGCAGCATGGGCCTGGAAGAGGAGAGAGGAGGCATTAGAGGGAACGAGAGAAAAGACAGGGGACGGGGTGCTAATAGAGCACATGTACAGAAAGGATGTCAAGTCACTGTGGGAGGTATTGTGTGCACTGGAGGGCAGGCCGGACAGTGAGGAAGAGTTGCAGAGGATAAGGCAAGGAGTAGCTACCAGGGTGGAGAGTAGGCACAATACGGGCGCGATGGAGGAATGCCTGCCATGGCAGGAAGCATGGTGGCAGACGTACATACAGAGGACACGGCAGGGGAGATGGGTGGGAGGGCCACCGGAAGTGGAAGCATGGGCAGCGGAGGGGGGATACACAGTGGCGGTTTACAGGGAGACAAAAAGCGGGGAAGCGTACAGAAAATTAGTGGAGTATGGAGACGGACTCCCGCTGGATGCAGGAAACCTCGGGACCAAGCAAAGGGCCTACGCGGTTCTGTGGGGTGTCAGGGGTCCCAGGAGTGACGCAGCGGAGGTGGCGGCAGCGGAGCAAAGGGTGCTGGACAATGCGCAAGACGGGCAGGAATGCCCAGAAGAAATGCCGGAACGGGCGAGGCGACAGGTCATACCAGGCGATGGAAAGTGCCTATATTGGGCACTCATCACGGTGGACGGAGCGGGCGAGCAAGCAGTGGGAGATGAGGTGCTCAAAGCACCAACAGAAGGGGATATGGCACGGCCCCAGAGTCGGGGTGGGCGCGACGGATCATGAGAGATGCAGGAGCGCGGACATTGGAGCAGTACCTGGACAAGGTGCGCAAGGGGGAGATATGGGGAGGAGCATGTGAAGTTGGGAGGTGGGCGCAAAGTAGGGGCTGCAGAATAGCAATGTACCGGGACCGGGGACCCCGGGGGGTATATCGAAAGATGGCAGAGGTGGGTGAAGGGAAGCGGATGGCGGCGGCGCTGCTGTGGAGCAGAAGAGGAGGGGGACACTATGAACTACTGTGGCCCCCAGAGGAAGAGGAAGGAGAGGCAGTGGCGGAGGCAGAAGAAGGGGACGGGACAGAGGCGAAGGGCGAGGAGGAAGTGGCGCTGGAGGTGGAGTTGGAGGAAGAGGGCCCGGGGAGGGGGGGTGGACAAGAAGGACAGACAGAGGAGCAAGTGTGGCCGGATGTGCACCAAATAAAGAGCCAGGGGAGGAGTGCGGGTTGGCGGTACCAGGGACATGAGGGTCTCCTGAGGAAGAGGAGGGAGTGGGGGAGGCCACAGCGCGAGACAGGAAACTACTGGCAGGATGGGAAGCTGTGCTAGGAGTGCAGGTGCAGGCGTCGGAGTATGAGGAGGTACCTTCCCCCAAGCCCCCCAGAGGATGCGGACCAAGGCCTACCACCCCCCCTGAAGATGCCCCCACTGCATGACAAGCATGCCTGGTCCCAATATCACAGGGCCATAGACCGCGCCCGGCGCATCCAACCAGACCCCACCAACCCACTCACAGCCATGCGCTCGGCCGCCGTCGCCTGCGGCTTACAGCCACATCCCCACACAGACGACGACCAACCACCCACGGCCCTAGGGGACATGCTCCATGAGCTCTGGCATGCGAAGCAACAACTGGCGACCCTCCTCCACACCGGCACCCCCGAAACCCGCTACCAGATACACCACTGCAGGACGCAGATAGCCCACATCAGGGCAGACCTGCAGCGGTGGCACATCCACAGGCAACAGCGCATCGCCCAGGAACACGAACGGTATGCGCAACTGATGAACTCCCCTACAAGGCCATCCGCCACCTCAACGACGCCATGACCGACGCCGGCCACCGCACCATCACCACGGTTCGGCAGCAGGACGGCTCCCTCACCAACGACCCAGCCACAGTGCTCCAAGCCACCCAAGACAGCCTCCTCCGGCAACACACGCCCACCCAAGACACACTGGACCCAGACACCCAGGCCAACATCCACCGCCTCCCTCGGGTCTTCAACCACGCCCAGAGGAGGCAACTGGAAAAACGCCCCTTCACCATCCACGAAGTCCGGAAGGCCATCCACAGTCTCCGGCAACAGAAAACCCCAGGCTATGATGGCCTCCCTGCCGAGGCATACTACCACCTCCCCGCCCACCTCCTTCGCATCCTCGCCCACCGCCTCTGGGACATCGTCACGGGGCAGACCCCCCTGCGAACAGACCCGGCAAACGTTGTCCGCCCCCTCTACCAAAAAGGGGACTGGGCAAACCCGGACAACTGGCGCCCCATAGTCTGTGCGGTCACGGAGGTCAAAATTGTCTGGACCATCCTCCTACGCCGCATCCGCCGCCACCTGGACCCCCACATACCAGCCAGCCTCTTGGGGGCCATCCCAGGCCAGTCCCCACATGAGGCCATCTTCCTCCAGGACACCATCGCCGACATGGACCCGGTGGACCTCATCATCGCCTCTCTGGACGTCAAAGGAGCCTTCCCGAACACCCCCTGGCTCCTTCTAGAAGCGGTGTGGAAAGGCCTGGGCCTCCCCTTCTACAACTTCGCCTCCAGCTACATCCGCACCCGCAAATACACGGTCCGCACTGGAGCAGGCCTCACCCCCTTCCTGGAGCCAGGCAGCGGGGTCCCCCAAGGAGGAGCAGAGGGCCCCTTCCTGTACCTTCTAGTGACGCTCCCCCTGGCCCTCGCCATCGAACAGGATTACCCAGCCTACACACCCTACCCTCTCCTCTCCCCCCTGGTGGGCTTCGCGGACGACACCAACCTCACGGTCGCGCACACCCCACACGAAACCCATGCCCCGGACCCCGGGCCAACGGTCACCCAACAGGCCAATGACTTACTGGACGTGACCGTCTCCTACCTCTCCTACAACAACCTCATCGTCCACCCTACAACGTCAGTGGCCATGATCAAGGGGTCTGCCACACCCCCGACCCTAGGGCCACAAGGGCCCCCCAAGCAAGTCGTGACAAGCACCACCCACCCTGGGGGTAATTCAGGCCGCCAACCCTGAGGACACCACCCTCCCTCCCAAGTTGCAATCACACCTCGCCCATCTCCCCAGATATGTGTCCCCGACCACCAAGGCCCTCTCCCTGTCCCAACAGAGCCTGGCGTACTACCTCACCGGGGTCTTGAACGCCTCCATAGGCTTCCAAGCACTCCACCTGACACACCCCACCACCGCCCTCCAGCCAGCCACACGCGCCGTGACCAAGGAATGGGCAGCACATGGGGGCTGGCCCACCTCCATACCCACCTGCGCCATCCGAGCGGCATGGCCCCACTATGGGGACGCCATAGGGGACGAGGTACACCAGAAACACCGCCCTCCTCCTTCACCGCATGACCCACTTCCACTCACCGGGGGTCCGCGAGGTCACCACAATCCGCCTCCAAGCCGCACAACCGGCCCGCAACACATGCCCGCGCTGGGTACTCCACCAGACGGGCATGCCCACCAACATGAACACGCGCCTCTGGAACCACCACCATCCCCACACCACGCCATACTCACCAACCACACGTGCCCAGAGGAAGGGCCTTCAGCGGTCCTCTGCGGGGACCACCACCATCACCCCAAGGGCACCATCCACACCATAGACCTTGTCAGGGCCTCCATCACCGTAGTATACGTCACCCTCCCCAAAATGCGGGTCCTGCACCACAGCGGGGCACACCACACCCCCTTTCTACAGCTTCCCAAATGGCCTCAATACCGCCTCTTCCACCAGTACCTCACACAGACGGCACGAGCAGCGGCACACACTCTGCCGGGAAGCAAAGACATGCAAACAGCCTACCGAGAGTTCATAAAGCAACACCCCCGACCAATCCCAGTGACACCGCCCTACGCACCCACCGGCTCGAAACATGAACCCGTCCCACCGGTGACGGGCCCAGTCCAACCACTAACCCTACTACTGGCCCCGAATGAAGCCAAACCCACGCAGACCACCGTAATCCACCACGGGGGAGAATGGCGCATACCAGAACACCACATGACCGCCCGAGACCTACCACGGGTCCCCCAAGACTCCCAGAGCATGCCACGCACATGTTGGGCTTGTGACTGCGAGGCACAAACCACACCATGGCCCGTACTACACCTCATAGCACGCCACCACACCCACCCCACAACCCACCTACCACCACAGGCCTACGCATGGGTAGCCCCATGGTTCCACCGCATCGACACTAACCCCACGGTAGCATGGAAACCCGACCACGCGCCCAAATGGCTCTTCACCACTACACCCACATCGCCCCGCCCCAACCCGGCAGGGGTCGCCATCTGTTACAGCATGTACGAGCCAGGCAGAACGGGCAAGCACGAGCACCCCTACTATCCGCTCCACCACTCCTGCGCCACACCGGAGCACCGAACACAAACCCTCACATGCCACGACCTAAACCCAGACACAGCCTACATCCTCCACTACATCTACTCCTACGTCACACAAGGACAGCCGGAGCAGGGACTCATAGCCCTGTCCCCCCAAAGGCAAACACATCATCTCCAAAGGAATAGGGGTGTACGCCACCCGCATCCTGCAGCCCACAACCCCAGTGGCCCACCTCGCCACGGGCCTCGCCATATACGCCTACCTGCCCATGAACCCATGCCGCCTCCAACAACCATCACCGGCGGACCGGCTCTTCTTCACCGACGCCTCGGGCGAATCCGCCCTTACGCCCATCACCGGGGGGGCCACCCTGCAGCTAACCCACACCGGGGGACACTACCACATGGACCACCACACGGGCCACACCACCTATGGGGCCTCCTCCCACGGGGAGCTAGGGGCCATGGCCGACACCATCACCTAGATCGCGGCCCAACTACCCGCCCACCTCCCGCACATCGTCCGGGTCTGGTTCGTGGTAGACGCCACTGTCGACACACACCTGCTCCTCCGCATAGCAAGGCAACCACTTCACAAAGCCACCGCAACGAGCCTCGGCACCCAGGCACTGCTGCTCTGGAAAGCCCTTTGCAGCCTTCCCCCCTACGTCCAACTCCACATCGTGAAACAAGAGTCCCACAGACACCAATACGGAAATGATAAGGTCGACAACCAGGCAGTACACCAGCGCACAACGCACCTACCAGCCCTCCAGATCCCTGACCTCGGCCGAAACCACACACACCTCCAACACATACCCCCCGTACCCGAGCCCCCCCCATCAGACCCCGGACTGGGTACCAGAGGACGCCCCCTATTCCTCCCACGACAGAGCATACCAATACCCCAACCCGATCCAACATCTCGCCCGCGTGCTCGGCGACGCAGACAGCCGGGCGCACATCCAGGAGTTCCAGGACAGACTGCAAATCCCCCTCTACCGCTCAGCGCTGCGCCCAGCAAACGTCTCAGCGCACCTCCAAAAAAGACGCATCCAGCTCCTCAGGGAGCAACTACCATTCCTCACCAGGGCCGCCAGATGACTCGCCCGCAAACACATCCACGTCCCCGAAGAACACACTCGGTGCCCGTGCGACCACACCACCCCGGGGGACTGGGAACACTTCAAAGAATGCCCCCTCCATACAGGCAGGGACACACTAGTGGGCTGGTCCCCGGCGGAAACCCTACAACAACACGAAGGCTGGCCAGCCCACAGCCACGCACACCAGGCCATCGAACACCTCTTCCGGGATCCTCTGGTCAAAGAAGCCACCATGAGAGGGGCGGTGACACAGGCCCTGCACCGACACCTCACCAAACACACAGAAAAGCCACATGGAGGCAGCCACGCACCTCCAGCTAGAGGCAGTCCGCAGAGCAGCGGCCCAAATGGTACACCGCAAACACCTCCTGTTAACACACGCGGAGCAACTCACCGACCCAACCGCCAGGGAACACATGCAGCGTCCCATCCATTACCATGCCGTGCATGACCCACTCCGCGCCCCGCACGCGCCCCCCATCTCCATCCGCAGGCCTCCAAGACACCACCACAGCGCCCCGAGGCCCATCTCTCTGCCAAGAAGCCACCCGGCCCCGCCCAGCCCGGCCGAGCCCACCAAGGGCCAACCATACGTCGACGTAGACGCGCAAGACCCCGGCAACCAATCCAGCCCACCCCCTCCGGACCCGGGGCAATCCCCCCTCACACCGGCCACCATCCGCGACCCCGACCTCCTCCGAGCAACCCTCCAAGGCAGGGCCCCGACCACCCCCCTGGGCTGGTACCGCCTACAACAGGACTGGACGAAGCTCACCGTCAAAGCCCTCCTGGACCTGACCACCCCAGGCAACAGCCTCCACGAGACCATCGTAGACCTCGTACTCTGGCGAGCCCGCAAACACACCCAGGGCCAGCACGTCTGGATCCCCCCCATTGAGTGGGGCCAGGCCCTGACACACGACACCGACATCAACGTCACGCGTCGAGGGAATTTACGCCTACGACGGGCCCCAGCGGAGAAGTACCACCCAGCAGACCCGAACCGCCCGGAGCAGTGGGAACAGGCCACCGCACCAAGCCGCGACACCGCCCTCTGCGCCGCCGGCCTCCGCACCCCAGACGACGACCTGCCCCCCCCACCTACAGACAGTGACCACCCCCCCGCCGGAGGTCTGGGTTACAGTCCTCGAGCGCGGGCACTACTACGTGATAGCCGCTACGGCTACGTCCCCTGGCCCGCAATGGCTCGTCAAAGGGACAGACACCATGCTCGCCCCAGGGACCGCCCGGCCAGGGGCAGTAGGGGACCACACCACCCAGCACAGGGTCCTCAGGGGCGTCCTCCAGCCAGGAGACAAGCCCCCAGCCCGCCCCCTGGCCGAAATCACCTCAGGGAAGGCGGGCCACCACCTCGGATTGGCCATGCTCTGCCTGACCTACTGGATCCAGCGCCGCTGGCCACCTACGGGAACCGTGCCCTGGATTTGGGCCATCCCCAGCGCCCACACACAAGTCGAGGCGGGCCGGGACACGCAGTTCAACCCTTCCCCCAGACCGCAGCAATCCCTCACCTGCGGGTACCACGCCATTCACAGGGTCCTCAGCCGCTGGGTCTTAGCCCAAAGCTAGCATACCTCCTTCCCACCACTGACCAAGAGGTCCACCAGATACACAAGCTTCTCCTCCAAACCGCCCGGCCTACAACTGGCCACGCAAGCGCGCCGCGGCGAGCGGACACATACACTGACACAACGCACCCCACCGCACAATCCCTGCCCAAGCTCCTCCCCTCTCGCTGCCCACCCGGAGACCCACACACGCCCACCATCGCGCGCAGGCACGGGCCCCGCGACACGGGCCTCCCCCACCCGCCCGAACACCAGCACACGCCCGCCACACACCCACCCGCCGGACACCCCTCACCACCCCCCACACTCGACAACCCACACACGGCCGTTGAGAGGAGCCCCGCGCCTCGCGGCACGCCCACCCCATCCAGTGGCCCGCCCACGCCCCCCGCACACACCCCAGAAGACCCGGGCCCACCCCCCCCGGCCCCTGAATGCAGCCCACGCGAACCGTTCCCCCCCGTGGATGCCAACCCACACAACCTCACACATTGCAGGACCCCGGCCCAGCCAAGCCCAGAAGGAGAACGCCACAGCCCCGCGCCTCCCTCCCCCGCCGCTGCCGACCATATCGGCCCGCCGGGCCGCCAGGTCACGACCGGGCCCCCCCAGCCGCCCGTCCCCAACCTACAGCCCGAGGACATGCCCTCCATCCTCCCCGCTGTGGCCGCAGCAGAAGCCGCCGCCCGCAAGCCCGCCCGCATCACAGCCCAACCCGCGTCCACCACCTCCTCCTCATCCTCAGCGTCATCCACCTCCTCCACCTCATCCTCCGACCCCCCCCTCCCCGCCGCCCTCATCCTCAAGGACACGGCCAAAGCCAAAGCTGCGGCCGCACGCACCGACCCCCCAACCCCCACACAGGCTACTCAGGCACCCCGTCAACGCACCGGGAAGACCCCCGACCCGACATCGGCGCCCTCACACCTCCGGACAGAGGTCCTCCTCAACCTGGAACCGGACCCCAACCCCAAACCCGACCCGAAACCCAAGCGGGCGCCCACGCGAGCACACACAACACCGAAAACGCAACGAGACAAACCCAACCGACACCGCCCCAACCCAGACCCTCACTCAAGCCAGGACGCCCCACCCACCACAACCCACGCCCCCCTCCCACCGGCAGCCACCACCACCGCAGAGGCGGCCACCCAACACGACCCCGTCCAAGCCCTCGTCCACATCCCCGTAACCAAGCACCCCGTCATCCATCCCCCGCAAACCACATCCACCGCCGGCCAAACCGACCCAGGGACGTGGGACCCCTAGACCACTGTCACCGTCAAGCCCGGCCCCCAGCCCGCCCCCCCTGCCCACCACATAGTGCAGCCCCAGGGGCTGCTCACGATGCCCAACCCCCCACCCCCACAAGGGGGACCGGAAAACCCACAAGGGGTCCATGGGCCATACCCGCAACACCAACCCCACCACTATCAACACCACCACCACCAGCGGCCCCACCGCCACCACTACCAACACCACCCCCACCACTACCACTGCCCACCACCCTACCCCACCGGGCCACAACCCCCCGTGCACGAACAGCACCAGCGAATGGGATGGCAGCCACCGGTGCGCTCCATCCCGCATAACCCACCTACCGCCAGGGGCCACCCCCCCCCGTACCAGCCGACCCCCCCGTACCAGGAACCGTATCCCCCCGGCCACCACGTCCACGCCGAAGCCCCTCCCCGGGCCCAACCCCGCCAAGGACAGTCACTGGACCCATACCACCAGCCGCTGCCGCCACAACACCCCTACGTGGCGGATCCGTGGACGACGGGGGACCCCCCCCCCCCGCAAGTACCAGGCAGCACCACGCGAAGCCCCTCAGGACCCCCCAACGCCTCCTGACTGGCCCGACTCGAGCGATGAGGCCCGGTCCCTCAAACGGCGGCGCTCCCGCTCCCCCCGCGCACGGCACACTCGCCCCCGGCGCCCACACTCCCCAAACCGCCACCGCGCCTCAACCACCCACTCGCGCCGCTCCCGCTCCACCAGGTGCCACCACGACCCCCCGGGACCCCGCTCCCGCCGCTCCCGCTCCCCCGGGCGCCACCACGAAGGCCACCGCCGCCCCATGTCCACCTCCCCGTCCCCCCTCCGGCCATACAAGACCCCCATCCCCAGCCCCCGCCACCACCGCTCCTGCTCCCCCCGACGCCGCCAGGCACGCCACCGCCGCCCCAAGTCCACCTCCCCCTCCCCCCGCAGGCCCCGCCGGGCTCCCCGTTCCCCCCGCCGCCCATACCCATCAACCACCCCCAGCCCCCGCCACAACAACTCCCGCTCACCCGGACGCCACCAAGCGCGCCACCGCCGCCCCATGTCCACCTCCCCCTCCCGTTCCCCCCTCCGCCCGTACCCGTCCTCCAACCCCAGCCCCCGCCACCGCCGCTCCCACTCCCCCAGGCACCGCAAGCCCCCACCACCACCGCAGGTCCACGTCCTCCCCCCGCCGCTCCAGGACCCCGGGGACGGACCCCTCCCCCCCAAAGGCCCCCGCCCACCTCGCCTGGTGGTGTGCCCCCGCTTTGCAGGAGCTCTGCCGCTGGGTGAAGTGGGCCGGGGGAGCGGGAAGGCACGATGGGGTGCACATGGTGCATACCTTCGAGGAGATACGCACCCGCACCCCGCCGACCCATACGAGGCCGCCCCGGAGGCCATCATGCCACAAGCGGCATGGGAGGCCCTCCTCCGCGATGCGGTCCAGGGCCTCCGCCCCCCCTACACCCCCCAAGCCCTCCGCCAATGGGGGCAGGAAACCACCCAAGAACCAGGAAGGCGCATGAGCGGGGACCAGAGCGCGGAGGAAAAGGGCACCACGGCAAACGCCACGACCCACACCCAGGAAGGGCATACCTCGACGGGGGGACCAGCGCCGCCCTACCCCCACCAAACGCCCCACGACTCCCGGGGGCGCACCCCCCAACACGCACCGCCAAAGCAAGCATCGGACGCCGTACAGATCACTCCAGCGCACACCCACCAGCCAGGGGAAACCACATGGGGAATGGAGGGCACACCTACACGGGGAGAACGGGCCACACTCACAGAGGAAGCCGCAGGGAACGCCGCCGCACGGCGCACCACCACGCCCTCACCGCCAGGCGACGACCCCGGCCGCCACAAGGGCCACCTCACAGGCACCGGAAGAGGACGAAGGCACGGCCAAAGCGACCAGGACTAGGGACCGAGACCCCCAGAGGACACGGGACCAAGGCACAGGCCCCCAGGGAGGGCAACCCCACAGACCCCCACCCGACCCACCAGCCCAAGCGGCACGCCCCGGCCCCAACAGCACGGATCCAGCGAGACACCCACACCTAACCGCACCCCCCAGCCACCAGCCAGCCACACTCCGGCCTGCACTCCGCACCACGACACAGGCCAGGCTGACCTCCACTGACCCACCGCGGCACAAAGCGAGACCACGGCACACCGCACCACAGCGCGCCACAGTGCAATGCGCCACAGCACGACGCGACGCGACGCGGCACAGAGCGGCACAACACGGCACGATTGACCCTAACCTGAAGGACTAACCGAAGCAAGCCACCGTATACCCCGGAAGGCGCCGCACCAGCACGCCACACACCGGCACCGCAGGCCACACACGGGGCCACAGCGCGCCCGGCAACAACGGTGGCGGACCCCCGAGAAGGTTAAAACCGGCACCGCAGAGGGGAAATGACACGAACAACCCCAGCCCCCTAACCCAGAGCCACACGCAGCCGCCTGGCGCAGCCGCCCAGCCGGCAGAGCCAGGACCTAACCCGGCAAGAAGGGGCGCCGAGCCCAACGTGTACATAGCCCACCCGACCCATGGGGCCGGAACACGGCCAAACAGAACGCAACCGCCAACGGCAGCCCGGAAGACAACACTGAATGCGGGCCAGTGCGTGCGCCAGCCCAGGGAAGGCAGAGGGAGGAACAGGCAGCCCCCCCCCCCAAAAAAAAAAAACAGAGGGAGGAGGAGGGGGGCGCGAAAACTGCCCACAGCCACCAAACCGCCCGCCAACACCACCAGAGGCGGCCAAACCCCCCCCCCAAAAGGCACCGAAGACAAGACCCCCAAAGAGGCACAGGGGGACCACCCAGCCAAAACCGGCAACACAAAGCCAGGAACAGCGGCCCACCAGGAAAGGGGACACCGAAACATGCAGACACACACCAGGAAAAAAAAAAGAGCCAGCAGCCAAGCCCGAAAGAAAGGGGATGGGGGGACAGGGACCACAAGGCCCGGGACAGGGACACCCAGCCACCAACACAAAAAAAAAGGGGCAAAAAACACACACCAACAACCCAGCCAAGAAAGGCGGGGCACAGCCGAGACCCAGGCCCAGCACGCATGCCCACACCGCACACCAGAACCGGAAACGGCGGGGGGCAAGCGGAGCGCGCACGAAACCACACACGTCCCATAAGCAGGCCGAAACCGAAGCCAGACCACGAACACCACAAAGAGCCGACACTAGAGGGACAACACCACAAACGGTGCCCAAACACACCCACCCAAGACCCCAGCCAGGACTGGCGGGGTTAACAATACCCACACCCAACCGCAAACCAGACCCAAACAGAAACGCCGCACAACAGTAGGAAACCCAGTGCCCACAGCCCGGGCACTGAGGCAGCCCGTGCCATGCAGGTGACCCGGCCAAAGGAGATCCGGAGACCGGGGGTAACGCTGCATCCTAAGGCCTGCGCTGCTTTGGGACTCGAGGCGGAGCGTGCGACACCGAGGCGCCTCGGAACCCTAGTACCAAGAACGTGCATGCATGCCTTGGGAAAGGGATACGCCAGGAAGTCCGGTGAACCTCTAGGGTTCCACCCAAAGGAGGGGACGTGCGCAAGCATGGGGGCACACCCTCCCGGCGAGACAAGCACGTCACGCCGGCGGCGATCAGCCCTCCCGGTGTTGCCCGGGGCCGCTTTGTTGGGGGCCAACAGTCAGGTCTAGCGGGATGTAAGCTGCCTCCCCTCTTTACGCGCGGAGCCTCCTCCTGTTTGTCACAGGGGCGACGCCAGGGGGAACCATGGGGCGCCTCTCCACGACCGAGTGCATCTACCTACCTACCTATCCTTATTCGACTGAAGAACCATGCGACTATGACGAAGTCTGTCGACAGGAATTCTTTTGGCCACCGTATTACCTGGCGGGCCCCAGGAAGGAGTTCGAAGCTGTCAATGCATTCCAACATCAGGGCGAATACGGAGTGAAGCCACCCTATCGATTTGGAACACATGAGGAGGACACGCTCGCTGAACTTTATAGCAAGCTCCACCCGAATGTGCTCATCCTTCGCCCCAACTCTGTATCCAAGCATAAGATGTTTAATGCGCAGCACGAACAGCTCATATCAACAACGAGAACCTGCATCGTCAACCTGCGCAACACCATAGATATGGACGGCTGGCGCAAAACCGCATGTTTATCCATCGAGCTCATGCAAACTGCTCCCGGCACGTCATTTGACGAGAACAGGAATCCAGGTAACGCACCCGGGTACCAATGGTGTAGTTGAATTGGGGCGGCCTGCCGTCAACTTTGAGCAGCCCTTGTCGCATGGAGGGACTGCAACCAGTAGGTTGACTACAGGCGCCAGAACCGGCTCGATGAAGACAGGCCACCAGGTGAGATCATTTACCTGAGCCGCATGCATCGAGAACACTGTTGAATTAGCGACCTGATTCACGTCGCCCACCGTCTTTTGTTATCTACGTCACTGCACAGCGCGCAACATGCTTCGATCAGCTCTGGTGGCTGTCTCAGATCTTGGACTCATTCGAGAACTCACGAAGGCTTGTCAACTCGGTGATTGGCTATTCGATGATTGAGCACCCTTCCTCGGGTATAAGGCCAATTTGCTGGTTCCAAAGCATCCACTTCCACCAGGCACCGTTCGCCTTGAATACGACATGTATCAAGGCGCCCTGATTCCAGCAGAAGACCTGACGGTTCAATTGCAGGAATACCATAGGTTGGGGCAATCGATTGGGCCCTACCCCTACAATGTAATTGCCCCGGGCGCACCTATCAACCGGGTTCAGCTGTCCATGACCTGTCAAGTCGCAAATGGAGATATTAACTACCGCAACTTTGATGCGCAGATCCGGTACTGACACTATCGCCGTAGAACTACTGGCCAGTCCTCCAGTTGACTCACCACCATCCAGTGTCAGCAATCAAGACCCTTCGGGCCAAGACGATAGCGCTGACATCATCAGGGCCGGGACCGAGGCCGTATTGATCAACAATCCCGAAAATTTCAGTTCGAGAATCGGCTTGTGGTCGACCAAGATTTTGATGCATGTACTGCCAATCGGGGAGAGTACAGTGCAGGGGAAATCCAACAGCCTCTGCAGTTACAAGGCTCGCTGGCGAAGCAACAATGACAGCATCAAGGGGAATATCTGGGCAGAGTACATTGCTTCGATGTGCTACTTCGAAGTTAAAATTGATTGGCGTGAGGAACTTCAACATCGGCACATGGTGGTGGTGTCGATACACGTTGGAATCCTTCAGTAAGAATGGGTATTCCAGGGGGTCAGGGTGAAACGAATCATTCCCTGGTGACTCCCTTGCTTTGAGCTCCTCCTGTTCATGGAGTACACGTCATTTTGAAAGGAAACCAGTTTGTACCAATAAATCCCGTGTCGATCATAACCACTTTCGACGAGAGATATGAGTTGCTTCGACGTCCCCAGGCGTCGAACAAGATCCCCATCATTTTCGAAGGGGAAAAAGTTTTCTTACCTGTCGTCAGTCGGCGGCAAGCGTGACTGTTGGTCTGTGCAATGCACGATCCTTCGAAACCACTTGCCAATCTGATGTTTGGAATGAGTCAGTACGGGCTGAATGGATCATCTGGCACTTCTACGCTACCAGAGCTGGGACGCTGGGCTTCGAACAATATCGAGCCCTTGCCAGGGGGCATGTATTCATGTTTGAGATCAAGACTCCCTTTAATGGCCGACTTGGCAATCTCAACCTTCCATTGCGGGCTCAATGAGCTGGAGCTGTCATCCAAAAGCGTGCTCTCGAAAGCGACGTCCGGCATTATAATGGGCGCGACATCTTCAAGTGGACGGCGAGTCTTGAGACAACGCTGCAAGTCAACAAAGTCTGTCGATTGAAGGTTAGTGACATATCCCGATTCCAATGGGACTCTAGCGGGTAATATGACCACATCATGATGCCAGGTAATGGTTTGATTGGCCTAACGTGCCCTGTTGATTCTGACAAATGTGCAATTCCGTCGACTGTCTTTTTTTTGGACACTTGGCCTCGATGGCTGTGTCCTTGTTTTATTGAATTCCGACGGGCTCACAGCTTTGTTGTGGGTGGCGCCGCACCGTGGCGAGGCTTCTGCAGCTTCAATCTAGACGCAGTGACAGGTCAAACACGGCATATCAGTAAGCGCTGACGACAGGTATTTTTTGTATTTTAGCCCAGGTCTGTGGGTCTCAAGAGACACACGTGTTGTGACACCACGCAGAATGATGGTTCGACCATGATAATGCTTCACGCACACCAGCACATGTCGAGGTGCAAGAAATCTTTTCCCCTACTTTTTGGCCACGCTTCGACAAGTGCGTCGCCAAACCACATGAGTGAGACCTCTTTGAGTTCTCAGGGGGGGGTAGTGTTATGGTTCGAAGCAGCAGCAGCACAGCAAGTGCGCGAACGCGCGATCGCGCACTGCAGAGTGCACATGCAAATACGAAACATCGAGATGCCAGCAGCTATGAAGAAAATTCTGTATGATATTTCGATATATGTCAGACAGGGTTTTTGCCTTTGAATTGTAGATTGGGGTCAATTTGGCGCCCCACTTAACGATCCTGCCAAAGGTTGTTGGGTTTTGTGAAACAAGACGATTTTGGGGAAACAAGGCAACCCCAAAGTCGAACCAGCACAAAATTGGCAAAGAACACGGGCATGTATGCTCTCAGCAGCGGAGCAAGGGGATGGTTCCATACCATGGTACTAATTAAGTACCATGTCCCGGATCCTCTAACATGCATGTCACCAGTAGTGAAAATACTCCAAATGTAGTCGCACCAGCAAATACCAAACTCACATACAATGAGCCTGGGGTCAGGTGCTTCAAAAATCACCTATGGTTCAGATCCAAGCCGTCTGCCATATAGAGCTCTTATAATTTAAACAGAGGGCAATTTCCTCAAAATTAGACGCAGAGAGCAAATTGGCCTCTACTTTCCATCCTCAAACTCTGGGAGTCTGGGCCAAGTACTCAAAGTCAATATGACAATGCATACATGCGAGCTTCACCATGTACCACCTAGAATATTAGGGTAAACGAAGACATCTAATCATTTTTCGAACAAATGAAAAAGTGTCCCATGAATATGGGACATTGCATTCATTGCGATAAGGTTGCAGGTAGGCAGATTCCTATTCAATGCGTTGCAACGATGGGTGCACACCTTATATGAGGAGCATTGATGAGCTCCTTTCCCATTGCCCTTCACGTTGAAGAACGGTCGCACATGACCCGGGGACTGAAACCAGGGTGAGAGGAAGTTGGGGACCATCTTAAGCAAAAACGTTACAATGGCCCAATAAGTGGTCACGCCAAGATTTATACCTGCAAATCCCAACGGAGATGGGCTCCAGGTATTTGCAGCGAACTTGTCTCAGTCCTCAGGCTCCCATAGCAATAAAGGTTTCATTTCAAAGCACTCAAAAAGGATTTTGAACACTTCACCCTTTGTTGCACATGAAGAATGGAAAAAAGTGCTAAAATGCCAGTGTTCGGACAGATATACCTAAAAGGCGCTAAGGCCCAAATAAATTGGGACATAGCTAAATTGAATCACCCATAGTAAGTGTTCTGAAATATACTTATTCTGGGTGACGCCGTCCCTTGGATCCCATAGCGAACGCATATGCATTTGAACGTGTGTTAAAGATGGAAATATGCATCGTGTGCTCACAAGATACTGTGATATCAAATAATAGATAAGCTTGAAAGAATCAAACAAGCAATGCACAATGTCCTGCGAGGTCTCTACTTTACATTATCCCTTGGTTTGAAGCCCAACTAGTCAATGCCTTCAACCACCACCTTTTATGTCACGGATATTTCGCTGGAAATTCCAAACTATTGCTTAAAATTAGCCAACCATGATTCCATACGAATTAAATTGCTCAGAGCAATCGTTGAGTTAGCTCCGAAATCACAAAGCAGATGGGGATTTTGGTCTTGTGAACAAGTTGGCAAGGCAATAGCGTACATGCTCACATGAAGAAAGGTAGATAGGTAGGTAGGTGCACTCGGTCATCGAGAGGCGCCCCATGGTTCCCCCTGGCATCGCCGCTGTGACAGACAGGAAGAGGCTCCGCGCATGAAGAGGGGATGCGGCTTACATCCCGCCAGACCTGACTGGTGGCCCCCAACAAAGCGGCCCCAGGCAACACCAGGAGGGCTGTTTGGCGCCAGCGTGCCGTGCTTGTCTCGCCGAAAGGGTGTGCTACCGTGCTTGCGCACGCCCTCTCCTTTGGGTGGAGCGCTAGAGGTTCACCGAACTTCCTGGCGTATCCTGTTCCCAAGGCATGCATGCATGATCTTGGTACTGGGGTTCCGAGGCGCTTGGGTGTCGCACCCTCCGCCTCGAGTCCCAAAGCAGCACAGGCCTTAGAATGCATCGCTACCCCCAGGCTCCGGATCTCATTTGGCCGGGTCACCTGCATGGCACGGGCCGCCTCAGTGCCCGGGCTATGCACACCGGGGTCTCCTGCTGTTGTGTGGCGTTTGTGTTTGGGTCCGGGTTGTGCTTGGGCTCGGGTATCGGTAACCCCGCCAACCCTGGCTGGGGTCTTGGTTGGGTGTGTTTGCATACGGGTTATGGTTTCGCCCCTCCATTCCCGGCCCGGGTTGGTGGTGTTTGCGGTTCGGCTTGGGTATTGGCTTGCACACCACCATTCTTGGCTGGGGCTTTGGGGCGTGCGTTGTTGTGTGCGCCGTCCGCCTGTACCCCAACGTTCCCGGCTCGGGTGTGCGCTGTGGGTGTGTGTGCTTCGGCTCGGGTTTCAGCTGCGCCCCGCCAGTCCTGGCTGAGGTGTTTAGTTGTGTGTGTGTTTGTGTGCGCGTCCTGCCTGGTCCTCTGCCCCTCTTGGCTGCAAGTGCCGTGCTGGGGGGTGTGCTTGGGCTTGGGTTGCAGCCGCGCCCCGCCACTCCTGGCTGTGGTCATGGGGCGTGTTTGTGTTTGTGTGCGCGCCCCGCTTGTACCCTGCCACTCCTGGCTTGGGTGTGCGGTATGGGCATGTGTGCTTGAGCTCGTATCTCGGCTGTGCCCTGCCACCCCTGTTTGGGGCGTTGGTGTGTGTTTGTGTTGGTGCGTGTGGCCCGCTTCTACCCCGCCATTCATGGCAGGGTGGTGTGGCTGTGTGGGGGTTTGGGTCTTGTATGCTCTCCGGTTTTTTCCTGGCTTTGGTGCTGGGGCGCCTGGCTAATGGTGTGCGCCGCGTCTGTTTCCGGTCACCTTCTGGGGGGGCCGCTTGTTGCGTGGGGGTGTGCGGGAGTTGCCTCGGGTGGCGTTTGTCCCCCCCCCCCTCCCCTTTTGTTTTTTTTTTCGGGCTGCGGGGGGGGGGGTGTGGTTTTCGGCCCTGTCATCTCGTGGCGTTGTGTTGTCCGTCGCTGGCTGTCCCTGTCTTGGGTCTCGTGGTCTCTGTCCCCCCTTCCCCTCTCGTTCGGGCTGCGTCTTCGTGTTTTTATTGCTTTTTTTCTGCCCGTCTCTGCCCCAGCGAGGTGTGTGTTGGCGTGTGCGGGGTGTCCTTTCTTCCAGTGGGACACTACACTCGGTTGGGTGTCGCCGGTTCTGGCTGGGTGGTCCTCCAATGTTCCTTCGGGGGGCCCCGTGGTTGCCTTCTTCGGTGCTGTCTGGCTGGGGGGTTTGCCCGCCTCTTGTGGTGTGGGTGGGCGGCTTTGTGGCTGTGGGCCTATCTCGTGCCCCCCCCCCCCTTTTCTTCCGGGGGGGGGTCTGCCTGTTCCTCCCTCTGCCTTCCCTGGCCTGCTGCACGCACTGGTTGCATTCGGTGTGGTTAACCGGGTTGCTGTTGGTACTTGCGTTTTGCTGGGCCTTGCACCGGCCTCATGGCTCACGAGGGTTATGCACCTATGATTTTAGCAGCTGTTTTTTACAAAAATTCGGCAAAAAGCCAAAAAGGGGCTTTTCGCGGAAAATGACCTATTTCTTTGGTTTCTACGGCCTCAAAATAGGGGGGGGTCCTCCTACCCAAATTTTGTCCAAAGATATCAAAAGGCCTGACATTTGGCCTATTTTGGGCTATTTTTGCCTGCTCTGGGCTGGTCCTGCAGAACAGTGCTGCACACCAGTTTACCTGCCTATAGAGGATTTTCGACAGAAATTCCAATTTCCTTTTGATTCTCTGCCCCCAAAATAGGGACCCGGGGGTTCTTCCCACCCGAGCTTTCTCCCAAACCATCAAAAACCCTGGAATTCGGCCTATTTTGGAGTATTTTTGTCTGCTCTGGGGTGGTGCAGCAGAACAGTGCTGCACACCAGTGTACCTGTATAGTATAGTATAGGGACGAAAAAACCATGAAAATAGGTTTTGTACCCAAAAAGACCAAAAGTAACCTTTTGTTTTAATTTTACACCCCCCAAAAAGAGGGGGGGGGGTTCCTCCTACCCCATTGTTCCCCAAAAATAACAACCTAAGCCTCAAACATGTGTGTGTACGGTGATAGGCACGCAAAAGCCTACCTATGAACCATATGGAAATGAACCACAAATGGTGCAAAATAGGGCCAAAAACACCTCAAATGTTCATCGCTCATCCCATTCTTATGCACATACTATCATATTTTATGTAGTTCTTTGGCGTATTTCGCTTTTCTGCAACGAGCACCCTCCAATCGGGAGGGGGGGTGGTTCAGCTGCTTGTTTCAGGCTAAAAAATACAACCAATTTTTGATAAAAAGAAAGCCTATTTTTCGCCGATTTTGTTGAAAAATGGCAGATTTTGGGGCATAAGAATGCTGTAAATTGTGTTTGGGCAATCCCTGTGTCCACACAGCATGTTTCTTTGCATCCAGCACCCTCAAAATGGGGGGGGGAGCTCTGAAACTGCCTGTCTGAGGCCAAAATACTCAATTTTTGACCAAGAAACGGCCATTTTTGGCAGTTTTTCTATGAAAAATAGCGAATTTTGGTGCATACAGATGCTGTAGATTGTGCTTTCATAGTCTGTGCGTGCATACAACTTGCTCTCTTGCATCCAGCACCCTCAAAATAGGGGGGGGGGGCTTGGCTTGGTGGACCTTCCTGTTGGGTTAGGTTCTGGCTCTGCCGGCTGGGCGGTTGCGCCAGGCATTTTCGTGAGGCTCTGGGTTAGGGAGGCTGGCGTTTTCTGTGTCCCTCTACCTGTGCGGAGCCGGCTTTAACTTTCTGGTGGCGGTTTGTGTCAGCGGGCTGCCGCTATCGTTGCCGGGCGTGCGGTGGCCCCTTGCCGGTGTGCGGCGGGCTGGTGCGGCGTCTTTCGGCGTGTGCGGCGGCTTGCCCGGGTTAGACTCCCAGTTAGTGTCCCTTGCTTTGGTGTTGTGGTGTGCTTTGGTGCCCCGTGGTGTGTCGTGCCGTGTTTCGCCGTGCTGCGTCGTGCTGGTCTGTGCTGTGTTGTGGTGCGCCCTGCTTTGTCGTGCCGTGTGGCGCCGTGTCGTGCAGTGGTGTGACACGCTGTGCTGCGTCGCGCCGCGTCGTGTTGTGGTGTGTGGTTTCTTGGGGTGCCTTGTCGTGGTGCGTAGCACGGCGGGACGCTGTGGTGTGGTGTGCCGTGTTGCCTCGTGTTGTGCCATGGTGGGGGCGTGGGGTGGGGTCTGTGGGGGTTAGACTGGCCCGTGTCACGGTGCGGGACGAGGTCCGCGGTTTTGTGGCTGGCTGGTGGCTCAGAGGGGCGGTTAGGTGTGGGGTAGCTCGCTGAATCCGTGCTGCAGGGGTCCGGGTGTGCTGCTCGGGCTGGTCGGTCAGGTAGGTGTCCGCGGGGTTGCCCTCCCTGGGGACCTGTGCTTTGGTCTCCTGTCCTCTGGGGGTCCTTGCCTCTAGCCCTGGGTGCCGCGGCCGTGTCCTCTTCCTCCTCTGGTGCCTGTGTGGTGGCCCTTGCTGTGGCTGGGGTCGTCGCCTGGCGGTGAGGGCATGGTGGTGGGCTGCGCGGGGGTTTTCTCGGCGCCTCCTCGGTGGGTGTAGCCCCTATTCGGGGTGTGGGTGTGCCCTCCCTCCCCTGTGCGGGTTCCGGTGGCTGGTGGGCGTGTGTCGCTGCGTTCCGTACGGCGTCAGGTCCGTGCTTTGGCGGCGTGTGTTGGCGGGCTTGCGCCTCTGGGGGTCGCACAGTGTCCGCTGGGGCCGGGGGCGGTGCTTGTCCCTCCTTTGTGGCGCGCCCTTCCGGTGTGTGCGCCCCGGTGCCCGCCGTTGCGTCCTCTCTCCCTGCGCCACGGTCCCTGGTCCTTCCCCTTCCTGGCCCGTTGGTGGTTTCCTGCTCCCGTGTTGTGTCGCCCCCGGTGCCCTGTTCATGTGGGCGTCTGCCTGTTACCTTGGGTCCCTCCTCGCCCGCTTGCTGGGGTGTCCCTTCCCGTCCCTTGCCCTCCCCTTGCCTGTGCGCTTTCCCTTCCCGGTGTGGTGGTGCTTGGGTGGGGGGGGGGCCTGTGGGGCGCCGATGGCCCATGCCTGGGGTTGGGTGGTCTGGAGCCACGGCGGAGGGTTTGGGGGGTGTAGGGGGGGCTGACGCCCTAAACTGTGTCCCCGAGCAGGGCTTCCCATGCCGCCTGCGGCATTGCTACCTCCGGGGCAGCCTCATTGGGGTTGGCGGGGGTGCCGGTGCGGATCTCCTCGAAGGTGTGCACCATGTGCACCCCTTCTCGCCTTCCCCCTCCCCCGGCCATCTTCACGCTGCGGCGGAGCTCCCGCAAGGTGGGGGCAGACCAACAGGCGGGGTGGGCGGGGGCCTGCAGGGGGAAGGGCTTCGAGCTCAAGGTCCTGGAGCGGCGGTGGCGGGGGCAGGGGGTGGAGGATGAGTACGGGCAGCGGGGGGAACGGAAAGCTCAGTGGGGCTCGTGGGGGGAGGGAGACGTGGACATGGAATGGCGCTGGCGGGCGTGGCGGCGACCGGGGGAGCGGCAGCGATGGCGGGGGCTAGGGTTGGAGGATGCGTACGGGCGGCGCGGGGAACAGGATGCTCGGTGCTGCACGCGGGGAGAGGCGAACGGGGACATGGGACGGCGGTGGCGTGCGTGACGGCGCCCGGGGGAGCAGGAGCTGCAGTGGGGGGGGCTGGGGGTGGAGGATGCGTACGGGCGGCGCGGGGAACGGGACGCACGGTGCTGCTCGCGGGGGAAGGGGTGTGTGGACATGGGACGGCGGTGGCGTGCGTGGCGGCGCCCGGGGGAGCGGGAGCGGCGGGAGCGGGGTCTGGGGTGTCGTGGTGGTGCCTCAGGGAACGGGAGCAGCGCGAGTGGGTGGCTCAGGAGCGGTGGCCCTGTGGGGAGCGTGAGCGCCGGGGTGGGTGCGCCGTTCGGGGGAGGAGCGGGAGCGCCGCCGTTTTCCGGACCGGGCTTCGTCGCGGGACGCATCTGGCCAGTCAGGAGGCGTTGGCGGGTCCTGGGGGGACTCGCGTGGTGCCGCCTGGTACTGGGGGGGGGGAAGTCCCCCACCCTCCATGGATCTGCCGCGTAGGGGTGCGGCGGCGGTGGGGGCGGTGGCGGCTGGTGGTACGGGTCGAGTGTTTGTCCCGGCGGGGACTGGGCCCGGGGGGCCCCTTCGGGTTGGACGTGGTGGCCGGGCGGATACGGTTCCTGGTATCGGAGGGGTGGCCCCTGGTGGTAGGCGGGGTATGGGGGGAGAGCGCCCGGGTGCTGACATCCCATGCGCTGGTGGTGCTCGTGCACACGGGGCTGTGGCCCGGTGGGGTAGGGTGGTGGGCAGTGGTAGTGGTGGTGGTGGTGTTGGTGGTGGTGGTGGTGGGCGCGTTGGTGGCGGTGGCGCTGGTAGTGGTGGTGATGGTGCTGCGGGTATGGCCCTAGGATCCCTTGTGAAAATTCTGGTCCCCCAGGTGGGTCTGGGGGTCCGGCATCGTTTGCAGCCCCTGCGGCCGTACGGCTTGGCGGGTAGTGGGGGCGGGTTGGGGGCCGGGCTTAACGGTAACCGAGTTTGAGGGGTTCCACATCCCCGGGTCGGTCTGGCCGGCGGCGGTGGTGGTTTGTGGAGGTTGGATGATGGTGCGCTTGGAGATGGGGATGTTGACGAGGGTTTGGATGGGGTCGTTTTGGGTCGCCGCCTCTGTGGTGGCGGCGGCCACTTGGGGTACGAGGGCTCAGGATGTGATGGGTGGGGGGTCCTGGTTTGGGTTAAGATTTGGGTTAGGGCGGGGTCGCTTGTGCTGCCGTCGTAGCTTTTGTGGTGTTGGCGGCTGTGTGGGGTGGAGTTGGTGTTGCTGTTGGTGGTGGTGGTGGTGGTGCTGCTGCTGCGGGTGGTGTTGTTGTTTGGGTTCCGGTTTGGGTTTGGGGTCGGATTTTTGGCTTGGGGTCCGGTTCGAGGTTGAGGAGGACCTCGTCCTGAAGGTGCGAGGGCACGGGTGCCGGGTCGGGGGGGTTCCCGGTGTGCTGCCGGGATGCCTGGGTCCTCTGTGTGGGGGTCGGGGAGCCTCCGGCAGCCTGGCGTGCGGCTGCAGCTTTGGCTTTGGTCGGGGTACTTGAAGTCAATATGACAATGCATACATGAGAGCATCACCATGTACCACGTAGAATATTAGGGTAAACGAAGACATACAATCATTTTTCCAGCAAACGAAAAACCCTCCCATGAATATGGGAAATGGCATTCATTGCGATAAAGGTGCAGGTAGGCAAATTGCTATTCAATGCGTCGCAACGATGGGTGCATACCTTACATGAGAAGCATTGATGAGCTCCCTCCAAATTGCCCTTCACATTGAAGAACAGGTACACATAACCCGGGGACTGAAACCAGGGTGAGAGGCAGTTAGGGACCATCTTAAGCAAGAAAGTTACAATGGCCCAATAAGTGGTCACGCCAAAAATTATACCTGCGAATCCCAACAGAGATCGACTCCGGGTATTCGCTGCGAACTTGCTTCTGTCCTCAGGTTCCCATAGCAACAAAGGTTTGGTTTCAAAGCATTCAAAAAGGATTTTGAACACTTCACCCTTCGTTGCACATGAAGAATGCAAAAGAGTGCTAAAATGCCAGTGTTCGGACATACATACCTAAAAGGCGCTAAGGCCCAAATAAATTGGGACATAGGTAAATTGAGTAATGCATAGTAAGTGTTCTGAAACATACTTATAATGGGTGACGCATATGCATATGAACGCGTGTTTGAGATGGAAGTATGCATCGTGTGCTCATAAGATACTGTGATAGGAAATAATAGATAAGCTTGAAAGAATCAAGCAAGCAATGCACAATATCCTGCAAGGTCTCTACTTTACATTATCCCTTGGTTTGAAGCCCAACTAGTCAATGCCTTTAACCACCACCTTTTACGCCATGGACATGTTGCTGAAAATTCCCAACTATTGCTTAAATTTAGCCAACCATGATTCCATACGAATTTAATTGCTCAGAGTAATCGTTGAGTCAGCTCCAAAATCACAAAGCAGATGGGGCTTTTGGTCTTGTGAACAAGTTGGCAAGGTATTAGCGTACATGCTCAGAAGAACAAAGATTTAGCGTTTCTCTAGGAACAAAGTTGGGGTTTTCACACCATGCCGTAGCCCAATTCATCGTCATGGGACGTTTGCCCATACGAAACGATACGACAATGTGGAAACGGCATGAAACAGAGGTATAGGGGGGAGATGTAGGGTTTGCATCGAAAAGGTGGTCTATGAGATCCACGAGTTTGCTCGCGTCAAAAACTACCTTGCACCCCAATTTTATCCTTGACGCATCGCTGAAAACGTGTGGTGGATACATCAAATGAAAGTAATTAAAAAGCGTACAGATGAAGCCATAAGGTTCTCTTAGAACCTCATTGATTCAGGAGAAAAATCCAAAACAAAACCAGCGACGAAAATTGACGCAAAACATTGCACACAGGCGACTACGGGCGGCAAATTCACAGAGATCGGGAATTAAATCAAAATGATTGAACTGTGGCATAATTCGGTCACGATGAAAAAGTGTTCAAATTCCTAATCCATCTGTGCGCTTGCAAAACAATCAGAAAAGCGGTATCCGCCCACCGTCCTACAAGGCGAACCCAAAGGCTCTCAAAAGGTTTTGAAAGTTCATACCCCCATGAGGGATAGAGGAGGTGGTGAGGTGTTCCACGGAGGCATGAGTGGAACCGCCGAGGCGATGAGCGAGTAAGGGCAGTGTTTGAACGTTAACAGGAAGACCCATAGACTCTCTTCTAGTTTGCATCTTTCAGGAGCCTCGATAGACTGATGTCTATTATTGGTTTTGTCCTGTGGAGCGACTTCGGTGGTCTTGTGGTGCCTAGGTCTATCGTGTCTGCCACTGCCCCAATGGAAGGGACCATGGCTGCCCGCACTCGGTGCGCTTTGTAGGGTTTACGAGGCAAGTTGATGCCACACAAAAGCCGCAAGGACCCGAGAATAAATACCGCATACCACACTTTTCATACGCTCATTTGCTGTGTTGTACTTGGTGTACTCAGCGTTTTGTACAATGTGATCTCGCTCAGAAGAATCCCCTTCTCGGTACCCTAGCCTACAAATATTCTCCCCCCTCTGTGGCCCCGCCTGTACTATATGCATAACAGCATATTCTCAATTTAGTGTGTAATGGCCAGCCTTCGTAGTTTTATATCCATTTTTTCTTGGCGAGCTCGCACTGTACAAGCACAAGTGGATCAGGTCCTCTGGACCCGGTGTCAGCCCGGGCATCGCCCAAGGCCGTGGCAGTTTGGCGAAATGGGCGCCCCCGGCCCACCTGGCGAGGCAGAGTTGCAGAAGGCCAAAGAATGTGCACGGTCCAAGGGACAAGCTTGGGGGGTCTAAGTGCACCGCAACAGGCCACCCCAACACTATTGCAACTTTGAAAAACAGTCCAAACAATTTCGGCCAACGTATTTCTTGCCAGCTATACTACACTACTCGGGCAAAGCCATATATCATGGGGTTCATGGCTGTATGTTTGAAATGTAAGATCAACTTTTGGTTGTCTTTCTGTATCTTGAAACGATGAACCATTTTGTTTACCCGATGATTGCGGAAAAAGACGAAGTGTGGCCTCCCGCACGTATCCGGAGCAATTTTTAAACATCACCGGTAAAGACAAGGGACCTGCTGCGGGTATATACTAGAGCTGCGCCCACGCAAACTGCACCCTGTTTTCCGCATCGAACGCGCAGAGAAGGACTGGTTCACAACAGTGCAAAAAAAACCTTTTTTCCGATGTTTGATGAACCTGTGTTTTGGACGTAGTGAAATACATTGCTTCTTTGGCATTGCGCAACTCCCTGTTGCTAAATGGGACGGTTTTTTATTTTACGGTGCTCTGAGTGCGCAAGGCCTCGCGCACTCGAGATATTCGAAGTAGAGTTTGCTACGAGACATAAAAACCCTAGTACTGGAGGGTGTAGAAGTACACAGCTTTCACACGTTATGAAAACTCATGTTGTGGTGACGAAGGAGCATTGGAAGTAAATGACGGCCAGAGTTCCCATGTTCGGTGAAACACATACACTCTAAAGTAAAAATAAGATACAAACGTAGGCGCCCGGAGTGCGTGAGGCCTCGATCTTGGCGCCTGTTACCTTCTACTCTCAGGTACAACATTTTTCGGAGTTCCTGGGCGTCATGCTCTGACAGGGGCATGTTATTAGACGCGGGCCGCGCTAGGGCGCCAGAGCGGTGAGCTGCGGGCTCCCCTGAGCATGTATGCTGCATGTGAAGCACAGGTTTCCTAACAGGGGAAAGTTGTTCTGAGGTTGACTCCAGATCTACCTCTTCCAGCAACAGCTGGACCAAGAATGCACTGTGTTTGAGCTCAACAGGGCTGGGGTCAACAGGGGGAATAGAGCTCGCGATTTCAGACAGTTCATGGTCAGCATCTTCTCTTACAATAGCAGGTTCCAGTTCGTCATCGTAGGATTCACACCCTGTAAGTGTGGCTAAAGTGTCGTCAGGGGATCTTTTTTTGAGATCCAAAAGGGTCAGACCACGATTTTCGGCCATGACCTCTTTCAGTAGCACCTGGGCAAGATCACAAAGACGTTCAGGGTTGAGGGATCCATCAACGACGGATAGGAGACTGGCCCATTCTGGAGCCTGCATAGCAGTGGTCGAATTCTCAGGCACGTAGATGGGACCGTCGGGGAGTTGCACTCTTCCCACAGTCATTAGGTCCAGCAGTTGACGCCAATAGGTTTGTTCGCCTGAACAACCCCAGTCGGGGGTACACCGGACCACAATTCCTCCCTCATGAGCGATTTTGGTCACAACATTTGTGAGCAGAGAGCGTGGAGGGTTAGCATACGCTAGGCTCATCGCTTTCCAAAAGAAGCAGAAGGCATTATTCAAATGTTTTGAGCAAAACAATTGCATGAAGTACTGTGGTTGGCTCGCCAACAATTCCACCTGAATGTCATCCAGGGATACCCGCAATGCCGCCAGTCTATTTTCAAGGATGTGTCAAGCCAATTGGTAGTTTTCGGTACGGTAGTTTGTCCGTGCTGCGCATCCCAGCCCGGACTCCTTTTGTCCTGACAGCTCCAAAGGTACGGAGAAGAGGCCACTGCCGAAGGCGCAGTGTACAACATAGGGACGTGCGAGAGACAACATTTTCACCTGGCGGTTTTTCCGCAGAAAGTCGGTGCCAATGACGATGTCAAAGGCGTCAGTGACCAACACTCTGCAGTGTTGCAGCACTGATTCGTCGCCAGGGCAAATAGACACATCTACGGCCCCTGGGAATGGATGGTTCGCCCATCCCCTACTCTTATGGTCACAGTTATAGTTTTCTTGAAAGTTTTAGCAGGCGCCGGCCCACTATGGAGAGTGTTGCACCGGTGTCGAGCATTGCCCGAAAAACCTGATCCCCGATTTTCGGCAGGAGCCAAAACACCAAGTCCTCCTCTTCAGAGCCGCCCCCCTACTCCCCATCAGGGAATGTCACGTCCACCCCCGCAGCCATGAGCAATTTGGCCATCCAAGCCAATCGCCTCTTCTTGGAGTGACACTCCTCTTGGGAGGCGTTATTTCCCTGCGGACGCTTCTTAGGGTGAGCAGTGCCGGGAGAAGGAGTAGTAGCGGGCGCTGACAAGCGCCTCTTGGGGTTATGGTTGGGGGTTCCATCCTTGCCACCCCCTTTTCCCCCTCCTTTACCACCCTCGTCACCATTCCTGGGGGTTTTGGAGGGGGTTTGGTGTTTCTGCCGTTCAGCCTTCTGGCGTTTGAGTTTGTCACTCTCGCGCTTTTTTATGTGGCATTCGTCCTCTTACTGACGACGCTTTCCACAAAACCCACAGGTGATGGTACACCTGAAGTGATGCTGATGGTTCACTGTTTTTTGATCTTTGGTGTGCTGCTGTCTTTTCAGTTGCAGCACGCAACCACTGCGATGATCGCAGTCAGGGGCATGACAAGGCCCCCCCTTGTCGTTGACAGGTTTACAGTAGAAGAGTGGGGGTACACCTGCTTCGGGTTTCTCCTCATTCATGGCACGTAGGTTACCCCCCCCTTACCTCCACCCTTGTTGGCGTTAGTGGGGGTAGTAGTTAGTTGGACCCTCTCGACTGGCTGGGACCTTTATCCAGGTGCCTCTTGGGAAATTTTTCCATATGGGAGTAGTCCTCCCTCCGGAGTGCCAGTTGGATGAGTAGGTCCACCAATTCATCGTACGTGTGAGTAAGTCGCTTCCTCTCGGAGGTAGACCTGCAATCTTCCCACGTACGTGTGGGAGTTTTACCCACAAGCCACAGGTGGGGTTCCGTGGCTCCATAGTGGAGAACAGATACTCCAGGTCGCACACATATTCAGAGATTCGCGCAGCGGAAGGAGATTCAGTGAGCATAGGAAGATCCCCAATCTGTGTGCGCACGCTGAGATCCGCCTCCTAGACAGGGAGATGCCCCTCCAGTGTTTGGAGAACCTCTGCCCAGGTTGAACAGGTTGTCACGGTCTGTGGAACCTGTTTCTCCAACAATTTCCTTTTGCATGAACGTATCAGAAGCGAACAGTCAGTGGCCACATCAACATGAGTGTGGCCTGTAGGCAGAAGAAATTCTGCAAATTCTTCTGCCCATTCAGGCAGATTATTTGGGTTGAACTCCGGCAGTTCTAGCTGGATGTTCGTCTGGGCGATAGGCTTGCCACTCTTCCCACCCCGTGAGGTTGGATCTGAAGGGGGGGGCTAGTCTGCCAGAGAGTGGTGTCAAAGCCGTTCGTTCTTTCTTCTCAACCTCAGCCACGGGGACATCGTGTAGCTCAGCGATGGGGACTTTTCTGGCACGAGGGTGAAAGGGACTGGGGCAGGTGCCCTTGGGTAGTAACCTGGAAACACTTGATCTTTTGAGCTCATCTCCGAGCGAGGTCAATCGGGGTGAAGGTGAGACCATCGCCGTCTTGGTTAGGGGTTCAGTGATAGCTAGTTTGACCCTTACAGCCTCAGACAGGGCTGTCACGTCCGGATCTTGGGATCCAGATGACAGTTTGGCCAACAGCTCCGCAGTACGGTTGGAAGTACCATAGGCTGGCCCTGGGATATGAGAACTCTCCACGTAGGTTCGGTATGCTTCTGGGGTTCTCGTTGTCAGGGGTAGTTCTGGACTCCACACAGGCCCTTCGAACGCTGGTGTAGGGAACGTAGGACAGGGGGTACCTCTCGGGCGTCTCAGCAGGGAAGCTGTGTTGGCCAGGTCGGTTGGTGGACCCGAGTAGTAGTAGGAGTGCATGTCGGTTTGAGGTGAAGACCCTAGGGCCTCGAAAGGCTCGTCACCATATTCTCCTCATATCAACTTATGATACTCTTCGTGCAGCATGTACTCGTCCATGCGCCTCTTCAAGTCAACCTGCTCTCCAGTGACCCAAACAACAGTGGACGATGAGGCAGGACAAGCTGCACGGCAGAGGGATGCTGCAACACGCCTACAAAGGTGCTCCAGGCTGTCTCCATGAACAACTAAGGCCTCTGTGGTTAATGGTATTCCTGGCACTCTGCGTTCAGGTCTTGGTGCGACAACCTCAGGTTGTCTGGGCGCTTCTTTGCCTGCCCTTCTGTCATGTACTGGATCTTCTTGAGACCCAGATGCGACCCTGAGTCACGGCTCGGTGAGGTTCAGCCCACTACCGAGCTGTACATTTGTGACAGGGTACATTCTTGATGACATAGCCACTGATGGGATGGACATGTTCTTCAGCTGGTATTGGCTTGTGTATTGCTCAGTTTGTTCAGGGTCGGTTCGAGAGGAACTCAAGGGATGCCTCTGCTACCGGAAAGAATATCCTGAATTAGTGCCCTAAAGGTTTTGATGAAATCCTGCAGGCTTTGGAGTTGAAAAACAGCACCGCAGCGGCAACTAGAGCATGAACAGGATATGGATCGAATCAATGAATAGTTTTGGAAGCCAATGTATCACAGAAGGGCTGCAGATAGACAATACAAGCTTAAGTATAAAGATTCAATCACAAAAGGATAAAACAAATAATTTCTATACGGAGAGCTGACATTACTCTGGCCTCAGAAATAGTCGCAAGCACTTCATGTGCACATTTTGACATGCAATGGAGTACTTTAGGAATCTGGGGCATGTAGATTGGGCCAGACACAGGATATGGCTTGGCTAGCATGGCCAAGCAACTGATATCAGAATCAGTTAAAACGTAGGCCCACAATAAGTAGGCAAAACCATTTAGGGATGCAGATTCGCAGCGAAGTCAATTTGAATTCGCAGAATTCGCTGCAAATTTGTTCGCAGCTCGAATTTGCTGCGATTTCGGCTTAAAATTGGCAGTACTGCGAATCCAGGGCGTATTCGCGCTGCAAATTCGCGGGAGACGGCAAAATGATCACGCGTGCGCCGTCTCTTCCCCAGATGAAAGCCCAACTTTGAACTGTGCTATGCAATAATTCTTTTGACTCCATACAATGAAAACTATGATGATTCTTCTTCGAATGACCTATTCAGTTTGTTCTATGGTACCTGCGTTCCCGTTCCCTAAAAAATTTGTTTTCGAGTTTTGAACACACCGCTGGGTTTGCCTCGCTTCACTGAACATGGCTGTACCCCCCATCCTTCTCAGAACCCCACCAGTTTGAAGAGAAACCCGTCCCGAACTTTTTATTTTCGGCTTTTTTTTTCTAATTTTGATAGTGAAAACGTGTTCTCCCTTGCCTACCTTTCACATTGATACCGTCCTTATTCTTCATGGTGCCCTGCACGCAGAGAAATCCTGATCACCAGCTTTGAAAAAGTTCAGATTTGACGGTCCTGCGCAATCGTAGAAATCACTCGACCTTCATCATTCAAAGTCTCCTCCTTCCTTGCATTGTAGGGCTCCGATTTCACAAACATTTTCTAAACAAAATGAGAGCGTTTTGATGCATGGGATGTGAAACTGTTTTCTTAAACATTTTGTGGTTTTGCAAAGGTTGTAAATGTTTTCACTCTTAGTCATGAATGTCATTTCGCACGTCACTATTAAGAACAAACTCCGATGATGTCATGCCATTGTTGCCACCTCGAAGGACGATACCTCCACCTACCGGACCAGCGGGGTGGAAGGGGTGGACTTCTTGGTGGTTTCACAAGGGTTTCTACTCCTCAAATTTTTCTTCGGCCCTTTGTGGCCACCGCGAAGGATGACACCTCCGCCTACCGGACCACCGGGGTAGAAGGAGTCAACTTCTAGGTGGTTTCATAAAATTTCGAAAATTTTAGGTTTGAATTCGAATTCGAGGGGGTCCACGAATTCGTGCGAATTCGGGGGCGAAGTTGAACTCGACCGATTTCTTGCGAATTCGAACTTGCATTCCTGAAACCCCTGAGTATAGGGGTCCTGGGGTGGGAGACCACTAGGCTTAACCAACAGGGCCCAAGGGGTGAAATGCCTATTTTCTTTCGGTATTGCCTCCATGAAGGAAGATACCGCCGCTCACTTGAGTGATAGGGGTGAACTTCATGGGGGGCTAGAGTTATAATCCTAGTTGCTTTCACAAATGTACTAAAAACCTCATAAGGAGTGATTAAAATGATTAAGTGCTAGTCTTCAAAACTTCCCAAGGTTTAGGGGGGGCTTGGCCTGGATTAAGTACCCCAAGAAAGACATGGTAGTGACTTTTTCTTACTCCCGGTATCCATTGTGGCGCCTGACGTCTAGCTGAAGACGTACATTTGTGGTGCAACCATGGTGTGGTCGTTCGTTTTCTCTGGTGGTGCTGCCTCAATGGTCAACGTTTTTGTTCCCGGCTGTCGTCAAGGGGTGTTGTCTGTGTTGCCTTGGTCCCGCACGTATTTTGCAGTAGGGCACTGTATTCTTTTTTTTGGCTGCTGTGTTACGTTCCGTCCGGGCTCGGGGTACGCCAACGCGGTATGTTGCTGGTGCTGCAGCTTGTGGTGTGGTCCCTATGGTCCGTCTGCTGAGATGGGTTCCGGGTTTGGTTGGGGATTGGTTCCCGGCGGCTGTGTTGTTGGTGGCTGTGGACCGTTTGCTTGGGTGCCAGTGGGCTGCCGCGTGCGTAGTAACGCGCACCGCGTTGTGCGCCCTGTACTCCGTGCGGTTGGGGCTTGGGGTCTCCGTGCTAGATTCCCGGTCCCTGCTGCGTCTTGTGTTTGGGGTGTCGTGGCCATCCAGGCTGGCCGGTGGGGTCGGGCAAGGTCCCGTCTTCCGGGTGGTGGTTTTCCTCAACGTGCTTGGCATGGGTGATGTGGTCCCCCACTGAATATTGTCGTTGTTGGTCTGCTCGTGCTCCATTCTACCTTGCGTTTGTGTTGTGAGTGCAGTTGTCCCTGTGTACTACTTCCGCGCTCTGCTGTGTGCCGCGCGCGCCGTGGGCTGTGCCCATGCCCTTCGTCTCATGCCCTCTTTCGCGTGTGTGTTTTGTGTGCCGGGAAGGGCATACCTGCGTGTTTTGTTGACGCTTTGCCTGTTCGGTGTGCCTCTCAAAAAAGGATCAGGACCAGGTTCAGGTTCGCCAAAACGTTGTCACTCATGAAAAATCGGCCAATGATGGCCGTTTTTCTGTCACAAATTGAATTTTTGGGCTTCAGATAAGGGGTTGAAGAACCCCCCCACCCCCCGTATTTTGAGGGTGCTGGTTGCAAGGAAGCAGGTTGTAGGGGGACAGAGATCACGAAAACACAAGTGACAGCATGCATATGCACCAACTTTTGCCATTTTCATGAAAAACGAAAACGGCCAAAAAGTGGCTGTTTTTTGGTCAACAATTAAGTTTTTTGGCTTCAGACAGGCAGTTGAAGACCCCTTCCCCCGATTTTCAGGGTGCTGGATGTGTGAATGCTGGTGTGCAGGCACACAAAATCACTAAAACTCCATTTACAGCATCCGTATGTACCAAAATGTGCCATTTTTCATGAAAAATTGGCCAAAAATGGTCGTTTCTTGGTCACAAATTGAGTTTTTGGGCTTCACATAAGCGGTTGAAGAACCCCCCCCCCCCGTATTTTGAGGGTGCTGATTGCGAAGGAGCAGGTTGTAGGTGGACAGAGATCAGAAAAACACAATTTACAGCATGCGTATGCAACAAAATTTGCCATTTTTCATTAAAAAACCGGCAAAAAATGGCCGTTTTTCGGTTAAACATTAATTTTTTTGGCTTCAGACAAGCGGTTGAAGACCCCCCCTCCCTATTTTCAGGGTACTGGATGCAAAGGAGCATGTGGTAGAGGCACCCGAAATCACTGAAATTCCATTTACAGCATCCGTATATACCGATTTTTGCAATTTTTCATGAAAAATCGGCCAAAAATGGCCGTTTTTTTGTCAAAAATTCAGTTTTTCTCGCTTCAGACAAGCAGTTGAAGGACGCCCCCCCTTTTTTGAGGGTGCTGGATGCAGACAAGCAGGTTGTAGGGTCACATGGGTCACGAATTGACAAGTTACAGCATGCGGATGCACCAAATCCCCAAAAAATGGCAGTTTTTTTGGTCAAAAATTGAGTTTTTCGGCCTCCAAAAAGCAGTTGAAGGCCCCCCCCTTATTTTGGGGGTGCTGAATGCGAAAAAGCATGTTGTATGGGCACACAGATAGCCCAGACACAATTGACAGCATGTTAACTACTTAAACGGGTGTTTTTTTTTCATGCTGCAGGTTTTGGGATTTTTGGACATCATAAAATCCTATGTGTGCTCCGGCGTCTGAGTGCTTAGGCCGGCTCAATGTGCGGCGCCTTGTGCCATGAGGAAGAGCTGTGACATATCAGACACGGTCGTGACTCTTATATTGTTGTTGAAATTTGCCCGTGTTGGCCTCTTCGTCCTTGCTCCTCCCATTCATTGCCGTCGTCTCCTCCAGTGTTGTTGTCGCACCGTGCGTGTTTTTGTGGTCATGGTCTGTGTCGGCCGTGGGGGCCATGTGCTTTGTGTGCCTTCGGTGTTGTTTTTGTTACGTTGGCTTGGTCAGTGGTTTGTTCTGTGTTTTGTCTTTGGTGTTGGTGTCATTGATATTGCCATGTTGGTGTTGTTGTTGTTGTTTTCGTTGTTTGGCTGCTTGGCGTTTGTGTGGTGGTTGCGCGGCGCTTTTTTGTGGCCCGCGTTGTTACGTGGTGTTACGTGCTCTTGGTTTTGGTTGTTATTGGTAACGTTGTTGCCGTTGTGGCGTGGTTCTGTCCAGTGTTGCCGTTGTGACCAAGGATTGCGGGAATGCAAAGTGCAAAACAGTGTTGCCGTTGTGGCTGTGGTTCTTGCCGTCGCCACGTGTCATGGTAGAAGGCTCGTTTCGGTTCGCGGTGTTGTGGTGCTTTCAGTGTTGCCCTTAGTTCTTATTTGTGCTTGTGTGTCGTGGTGTTTGTGTGTGGTGTTGTGCTGTTTTTCGTGTTCTTTGCGTTGTCTGTTTCTCTGGTGTTGTTAATTTGTCCTAGGTGAGTACGTTGTGTTGTTATTGGTGTGCGCATGTGGATATGGTTGGTGCAACCGTTGGTTTGCGGTGGTCGTTTTTGGTTTAGTCCTTGTGCTGTTTGTTCTTTGTTGGTTGGGCCGTGGGCCTTGTCGTTTGTTGTGGCTGTACTCTTCGGGTCTCGGTGTGCTTTGGCTTGGTGTAGTGTCCATGGAGTCCTTGTGTTTGCCGTTTGGCCGTTAGGGTTTCGTTGTGTGGTGATGTGGTGTTGTTCTTGTTGTACGTTTTTTTTTCGTGTGTCGCGTTACCCGGCTGTTGTTGCAGCATTATGGAGCTGACTGGTTGTTGTTGGCGTTGGTGTGTCATGGTGGTGGTGTTTGGCGTCGTGTTGTTTCTTGTATAGTTGGCATTGTCTTGCCCTCTGGTGTTGTTGTTTTGTTGTGGGTTGGTGCGCTGGTGCATGGGTATGGTTGGTGTGGTCCTCGGTTGGTGGTTGTTTTTGTGTTTTTCCTCTTTTGGTTGTTTTTGGTGGTGTGGGCTTTGTTGTCTGTTGTTGTTGTTTTTGGTTCTTGTTGTCATTTGGCTTGGCGTGATGCCCATGAAGCCCATGTGTGTTATGTCGGGTTGTTTTGGTGGTGTAGTGCAGTGTGGTGGTGTCGTCTTTGTGCTATGTGTGTTTTTGTGTCGTGTTATTCGAGTGTAGTGTTGTTGTGGCGCCATGATGGTGGCCGTTTGTTGTTGCGGTTTGTTTCGTGTGTGTCGTACTTTTCTTATTGGTTGTGTTTGTGTGTTTGTTTTGTCTTGCCCACGCAGGGCTTGTTCTACGTGTGGGTCGTTGTTGTTGTGCCGTGATGGTCACCGGTACGGCGGGTCCCATGTTGTTCCTGTGGTTCTCACTCGCCTTTTCACTCGTGGTTCCGTGCTCCTTGGTGTAAGCAAGGCATTAGATGGTATGCATTAGAACAAATGCCATGGAGACAGAGTTTAGCGCAGCTTAGCGTGTTACGTCTTGGCCTCGTGCCCGCACTCCTTGGTTTTGGCGGCACCCAAGAGTAAGCGCATTTTTGTGTTGCTAGGTGTTTGTCCTGTTGCCATTTTGTTTCTTTCGTTGTATATCAACTGTTACCTGTCTTTTCTTGAGCTATCGTACATTTTTTCCGCCGTGCTTGTTTGGGCATGTTGTCCTCGTGGCGGCTACATACCTTGTCGCGTCTAAACATACTTGGACTTTCTTCTCTCCTTGGACGTTCTTCGCATTTGGTTTGTGTTGACCTACTGCTACGACAAGCACTTTCCTATTTTTTTTCCCGGCACGCATCGGCCTCACTGTGTTGTCTGCGTCTCTCGCTGTCTTCGTCTTAGGTTACGTGTGTCCATTTTTTAGCTGACTTCGCCGTACAGCGGCGCACAATTCATGGGGTGATTTTGAGGTCATACAAAACCTTTTTTGCTTTTATTTGCCTGTTTTATGCGTCGTTTTCTTCATTTTCATTTATTCCTTCCACACTGTCCGCCGAGCGTGCGAGGCAGAAGGAGCACAATGACAAGCGTCCACAAGGCAGCCCGGGCAACAGTGGCCATATACACACCCGACCACGGCGCAACGAACCGAAACTCAAACAAACCGACCACGGGGCACTTAAGAAGACAACAACCCAACAAAAGACAACGGGCACAACCAGGCCGCAGCACAACAAACCCAACGCCCAACAAGCTGTCCACAAGGCGACCTAGACAGCAACAACCCAACACAGTCGGCCAAGCACACATGGGCTGCACCAGGATCAACCCAACGCCAAACACGACGTCCACAAGGCGGCCGGAACAACAGCAACCCAATGGTCCAAACACAGGCCAGCCTCAGCACAACAAAGCAAACACCAAACAAGCCGTTTGCAAAGCAGCTACAACAACAACAGCCGGCCCAGCAAGCGCCGGCCGCAGCGCCACGAAGCCCACCCCGAAAACGCGCACCATGAACCGCGAACTGCAAACCGCCAACAACCACAAGTGGGTGGAAAGTACGACCCTACCAGCGACGGACCACACGCAAGCCGGCCAATATCAAACGAACAATGCATGCAAGGGTTGAAACACCAACGGCAGTTACCTACCTGGCAACACTACGGCGTGCCGCACAAAGCGACGGCTATGCCCACCTAAATGATACAACACCACAACTAAACCGTTACAAGACCAACCAACCAACATGAACAAACTACCTCAAACCTCGTGCCTCACGGGAGAGCAAAAGCTCGGCGGAGTCAAGCGGCGTAAGTACGCCTACGGCACCCAAGTCCCGGAGCGCGTGCTTCTCCAAGTCGTCTTACGCGTACTGAGAACCAACTCAGAGAGGGATTAGCAGGACAAGCCCGAAGCCCTCGATCCCAGAAACCCAAGGTTGATGAGGAGTTGCGATGGCACCTCCCCTCACGTGTCATCCGCCCAAATCAGAGGGACGGGGTACTTCGGTCGAGCATGGGTTACCTCTTGGGGCAGAACCCGTTGGAGGGCACTGCTGGAGGCCATTGCGCCCTCTCCTGCGAGCAAGGGAGCCGCTTTCTGGAGGCATGTGAAGCTAGGGCCGTGGCTGGGTGAGGCAAAGCCCCTTGGCAAGTCCCCCTCGGGGGAAACCTCAGCCCGGACATGACTCATCTACTAGCCTCTGAGAGAGTTTCATGTGTGATAGAGAGTGCATAACGTAAAGTGCTGTGTATTTTGTAAATTCTAGTGCCCTATATTTTTACTTGTTCTGAAAAGCTATCATACATGTGCGATTGGATTCAAGTTTGTCGGGTTCGTGCTACCGCAAGACGTTGTCCATGCTCTATCTAGGTATTACAATCATGTTTGGCAGGTCCAAGGAATTTGAAATTTAGGAAATGATTTGTTTTCTATGAATTGTGGAACCGGCAATGTTGATGTACTCTGCCAATCTTTTGTGCGGGAACACCCGAAAAAAGGAAGTGCGCATGGGCCGCGGTGTCTTGTGCACAATGCAGAACAAATACAAGTCCTTCCGCAACGGATTGGGACTTTAGGATTTAAATTTTACTTCATTACTTCCCACGGTGTATTCTGGAAATGTGATCCATTTGCTTCACACGGTTCACGTTCTCGCACATAGTTGTTTGACAAATCGTTTTATACACGGAGTTGTACACGATGTGGCAGAGCAAAAATGCTAGCAATGGAAGGTTCTGAGACACCGCCAAACCAAAGTTAACATCAAAAGATTTCGTCAGCCTGAAGGTGATTCGGCGGGGAATGTGTGACGCAGTTCCGAAGGTCATGTTCGAGAGCGGTGAACGATGGTATTCCATAACAGCGTACTATGTTTTAAGCCGTGAAATCATGGTGAGGATTGCCAAAGAAGAAAAAAAGGTAGCAGCTTCGGAGACGAGTATTGGGCGGCGTCCCCAGGAAAAGAAACGACGGAACAACGATCATATAAGGGTTTCAGGCATACAAAAATGGCTTTTTTGGAGAAGGACAAAGTGGCGTAGAAATGTCGTTTTGAGGCTCTCAATACAGTATTTCTAGTGCGGCTCAAGAACATCTTCACGCGATGTTGAGAGTGCTAGACCGAGGATATATGTCGTAGGGTGCACAAATAGAAGATTCAGTGCTCGCGCCATGTCATCTTGCTCGAAAAATGTTGGCAAAGATTGCCATTCTTGCACATGAGTAGCACAAGTTGACGAATTAAGGACGTGTTACCGATTGGAAGGGTGCTGGAAACGATGGGTAACCGGTTTGGGTGGTACTTGAACAACCGTTTGAGGACTGCTCGCACCGAAAACAAACAGCATTGGTGAAAAATTGCTCCATAATCGTTTTTTCTTCTGCAGAGAGTAGTGTGGTGGGTCCTTGAGGCGTGGTGTCCTGCGACCCGAGGAGGGCCGTTTTGGCGTCCACACAAAACAGCCCCCGTTGCCGGCCGAGTCCCCTGTCGAAAGACGGGCGGTACAGGAAACCGGACGTGTCAGTGAACGGGTCCACACACGCAAAACACCGCAGCGCACGCAGCCCAAGACCGACGCCGGAGGGACCCGCCAGGGACAACCCCATCGCGGAGCCCCGAACGGGTACAATGCGGAGGGAGCCCAGCGCCCCTGCCTCGGCAGGGGCCAGGGGCAGGCACAAAGAGCCCGGTTCTCGGCCAACCTCCACGTGCCCCGCGCAGCCGCCCAGTAAATCTGGGGGCGCAAGCCCCCAGGATGGGGAAAGGCACCAGGGCGTCGGGAAAGCAGACCCGAGCACCGAGAGCAGCCGGACTGGACGAGGCGCGGCGCACCAGCGCGGGGCCGCGAAGCATGCCAGAGAGGCACGCCGCCGGCCACAACCAAGGCACACGGGCAGGTGTCAAGCAACAACAGCCACCAGGTGCCGCAAACCCGGGCAGCGGGCACAACACGCAGCGAACCACGACACAGGAACAGGCGCCAGGCAACAGCCATCCCACACACCACAAACCCGAGCCAGGAGTGGCGGGGCGCAGCGAAAACTCTAGCCCGAGCACACACACCCACAACGCACACCCCAGCCAGGAGTGGCGGGGTACAGGAGGAGCGCGCAGACAAACGCACACAGACCCCAACAACCCAGCCAGGAGTGGCGGGAGACGAGACCTGAGCCCAAACACACACACACACACAACGCGCACCCCAGCAGGAGTGGCGGGGTACAAGCGGAGCGCGAACACCAGCACACACACACCCCAACACCCCAGCCAGGAGTGGCGGGGCGCAGCCAAAAACCGAGCCCAATAACACACACCCACGCCGCAAATGCCAGCCAGGAGTTGCTGGATGCAAGCTGAGCGTGCACACAAGCACGCACACTCGATTATCCCGGCCAGGAGTGGCGGGGCACAGCCGAAGCCCGAGCCCAAACACACATACCCACACCGCACACCCCAGCCAGGAGTGGCGGGGTACAAGCGGACCTCGCACACCAGCACACACACACCCCAACAGCCCAGCCAGGAGTGGCGGGGCGCAGCCGAAACCCGAGCCCAAGCACACACAACCACGCCGCACACCTCAGCCAGGAGTGGCGGGGTATAGGGGGAGCACGTACACAAACAGGCACAGCACAATGCCCCAGGCACGAGTGGCGGGGCGCAGCCAAAACCCGAGCCTAAGCACATACAACCACAACGCACACCCGAGTCAGGAGTGGCGGGGTACAGGAGGAGCGCGCACAAAAAAAACACACAGACCCCAACAACCTAGCCAGGAGTGGCGGGGCGCAGCCAAAACCCGAGCCCAAGCACACACAACCACAACACACACCCCAGCCAGGAGTGGTGGGGTACAGGAGGAGCGCGCACACAAACGCACACAGACCCCAACAACCCAGCCAGGAGTGGCGGGGCGCAGCCGAAACCCGAGCCTAAACATACAAACCTACACCGCACACCCCAGCCAGGAGTGGCGGGGCACAAGCGGAGCGCAAACACCGGCACACACACACCCCAACACGCAAGCCAGGAGTGGCGGGGCGCAGCCGAAGCCCGAGCCCAAACACCCACACAAACATGGCACACCCCAGCCACGAGTGGCGGGGTACAAGCGGAGCGTGCACACCAGCACACACAAACACCCCAACACCCCAGCCAGGAGTGGCGGGGCGCAGCCAAAGCCCGAGCCTAAGCACACACACCCACGCCGCACACCCCAGCAAGGAGTGGCGGGGTACAAGCGGAGCACGCACACAAGCACAAACAGGCACCAACACCCCAGCCAAGAGTTGCGGGGCGCAGCCAAACCCAGAGCCGAAACACACACACCCACACCGCTCACCCCAGCCAGGAGTGGCGGGGTACAAGCGAAGCGCGCACACCAGCACACACACGACCCAACAGCCCAGCCAGGAGTGGCAGGGCGCAGCCGAAGCCCAAACCAAAGCACACATACCCATGCCGCACACCCCAGCCAGGAGTGGCGGGATACAAGGAGAGCACGCAAACAAACACGCACACGACAACACCCCAGCCAGGACTGGCAGAGCGCAGTCGAAACCCGAGCCCTAACACACAAACCCACACAGCACATTCCAGCCAGGAGCAGCGGGGTACAAGCGGAGCGCGCACACCAGCACACACACACCCCAACACCCCAGCCAGGAGTGGCCGGGTGCAGCCAAAACCAGAGCCCAAGCACACACACCCATGCCACACACAACGGCCAGGAGTGGGGCGGTACAAGGGGGGCACGCACACAACCATGCACACCCCAACACCCAAGCCAGGAGGGGCGGGGCGTAGCCGAAACCCGAGCCCAAACACACACACCCACACCGAACACACCAGCAAGGAGTGGCGGGGTACTAGCGGAGCGCGCACACCAGCACACACACACCCCAACACCCCAGCCACGAGTGGCGGGGCGCAGCCAAAACCTGAGTCCAAGCACACACAGCCACGCCGTACACCCCAGCCAGGAGTGGGGGGGTACAAGGGGAGCACGCAAACAAACACACACACCACAACACCCCAGCCAGGAGTGGCGGGGCGCAGCCGAAATCCGAGCCCAAACACACAAAGCCACACCGCACACCCCTGTCAGGAGGGGCGGGCTACAAGCAGAGCGCGCACACCAGCACACACACACCCCAACACCCCAGCCAGGAGTGGCGGGGCGCAGTCAAAACCCGAGCCCAAGCCCACACACCCACGGCGCACACCCCAGCCAAGAGTGGCGGGGTACAAGGGGAGCACGCACACGAAAACGCACACCCCAACACCCCAGGCAGGAGTGGAGGGGGGCAGCCGAATGTTCAAAGTCCATGAATGAGCAACAATTTCTTAAAATATTGGTTTCATATGGAGCAATGGTATTATTATTTATTGGAGTTTGGTTGGGACATTGGGAGAATTTTTATCCATGGAGCTTGGTAACTTGCAATATGGGTGAAAGACACTGAATGCCCTAACTTTAATTCAAAAGAGAGTTTATCTATTGTATTATAATCCATGAGTTATTGTTTGTTATTCCATTGTGTTTTCTTTAAACACTATTTGTATTATAGCACAACATGGGTATTGGCCTTTGCTTTATCTTTTTTTTTGGCTAGTCTCTTTGGGACAGAGCTGTTCAGTAATCTGCATTTTTCTCCAACCTATGGTCGTTTCACAGTGAGAGAATATGATTTTCAGACTCAGAGAAACAATCCGCATCTATATAGATGGCATAAGACTATTTAATTTATTGGCCATTTTTGCCCCTCGAGCACGCCACTTCCACTATGGGCAGTTCCTACTGAGTTCTGAGGTCATCAGGGTAGCTCCTACTGAGTTCTGCAGACATGAATCAATTATTTCCTGAGCTGCAGAAAACTCCTGGAAGACATTTGAAGGGATTTTTTATCATTTTTTATCATGTTAAAACCATTTTTCTTTCGTCTGTTTGACTATCTCTGCAGGAAGCCTGATCTCTGAGATGTATTTTTTTTGCCTTGATCTGAAGTCACTGTTCACTGTTGCAGAGGTCAGACTGCAGTCCTGGGTGGTCCTGATGCATACATGCATGCGTACGAGCAAACACAAGGCCCAACATCACCCATTGTGTGTCTGTTCATTTTACAGCCCAATCAAGTTCTTCATTATTTCATTGATCCCAGTTCTCCTCTTCTTGGAGTCTTGGTCTGGTTTTATTTTCCACTGAAATCTTTGAGTACCTGAAATGGAGCAGGAGCAAACACCAAAGCAAGTGCAACCAGAGGATACAGAGACTATTCAAATAGAGGAACGAGATGCAAAGCGGGAATCCAACAGTGGTAGCAGAGGTATGGATGCTACTGTGTACGATATTGATTCGACACGTCGAAGCGTCGATCTCACGAGTTCTAGCAACGTCGACGATCAACCAGCGTCACTGGGGTCTTTCGTTCAAGGAGCACAAGAGGACAATGGGGCGAATCAAGAAGAGCGACCGTTATCTCAATTATATGAACGTTATCAACCCCTGGGAGAACAAGAACTGGATTCCATTGGCGATCTTTATGCTTTACTATTGGCTGGCTTGGTTGAACGCGAGCGTGTTTTGCGTGTCGAAGAAAGGACCTTCAGAATTTCTTTTATTTACAAGAGACGATGGTTTTCAACAAGACAGCAGCTTCAATTTGAGAGAGCGCCGCGCGCAGACGCTTGACCAGTTTGATTCCAGGTATGAGTTCGCCGAGTTTTCCGTCAGGATCTACTACGACACCTTTTCCTTTCAGTCCGCCGACCGTTATTCTGGAACCTACGTAGACGCCGAAGCATCACTTTTCAGGACGCGATCACAGAGTACCTGTTTGCACGTCGAGTTCCGAAGTTGGGCATGATTTCTCCAAAAGTTCTTACGAATTACCTGAGACAAAATTTGCAAAGAAGGTAAAAAATCAAATTCACAAGCTGACGGAGGAAGAGCACGAAGAAATGAGCGGCTGGCTGGAAGACTATTTATTGACGGATCTCATGGAGAAAATGAAGCACAAAGCTACCGAAGTACGAGAGAAAGGTACGCGTAAGACACTTAAGGGAAAATCCAAAGTTGAATTTCACAAGAGTGTCTCCGACGATTCCGAGGAGGAAATCCTGAAAACGGATGGCCCACTTCTTTCGAAGGTGCTTCAGCGCATTGATTGCATGAACGAGAAGAGTTTCAAGACATCCGATGACGTTCGGCGCATGCCTACCTCCAGTCGTTCGCCACCAACTACGAAAAGTCCCTTTGTTACGAGAGAACCATCGGCTTCTGCCACTCTCACAGAAGTATGTTGAGGTGTGAACAAATATGAGTGGTCGGATGACAGTGAAGAGGATAAGACTAACGCTCGGAAAATGGAAATTCGACCATTCGATGGGCGCTACTTTCAGAAGTATGCAGAAAAATTTGGAAGGTACCCGGTGCTCACTGGCAAGACAAAAGCCAAAGATCGGGTAAAAGCTAACCTCATCGTTCAGGGCATCAAGGATCCTGAACTTCAAGAAAGAGTCTCCAATTTGCTCAAATCGGCCACAAGCTTTGAAGACTTTCTGAAAAAACTCCAAGACCTCTATCCTACGCTTCAGACGGACCTCTCAATTCTGGGTGAGATTTCGAAGGTGTCCCATTTACCTCTACTACCCGAAGCCGGAGCAAGTGGTCAAATTGTTGGAAACACTGGAAAGGCTGTTCGATAAGTTGATCCCGGGAGTTATTACGGAGGAGCGCAAGCTCATGGAACTTTCCTCGAAAGTAAATGATAAGCTTTTTCGTTGAATGGACGAAGGACGATAAGCTCTTTGCAAGGATGCACTCTTATGGTTCATTGCAGGATCTCATGAAGGAGCCTGCACAATTTTTTGTCAGGGTTAAACATCTTGCTGCTTCTTGTGGTTCTGCGTCCCGGCGCATTGCTTCTCGTCGATACTAGGAAAAGCAGAGAGGTACTTAGGCGGCTCAAGTTGCATGGTATAAAACGACAGAAAGTGCCCAAAATACAGGGCCTCAAAAGACATCAAAATGACCATTCTTTGGCTTGCCAAAAGTCAAGCCGTTTTTGAAACACCAAAAGATCTCTTATGTAAGGAATTTTGGCGTCTTTTTGGTCCTGATGGGTCCAGAAAATGTTTTTTTGGGGCAATGGACTGTTCCTTGCGCGAGGCCTCGCGCTACCAGCAGTCCATTGCCCCTCCAAAGTCAGTTAATGATGGTAGAATTGAGGAATCAAGCAGGTGCCTACACTGGAGTGACATTACGGGCACCCTTGACCTAATCACATTGTACAATATGTTTAGGCGGGCGGACATTCAGCGCTCTAAATAAGCCTTGCAAATCTCATTGATCACTCAAGAAATCATTTCAAATATTGTTGCATTCCTAACAAAAGGAGCACATACGTTGGAGGTGTTGCACAGGGTCCATCCTTCAGCATTGCTCTGTTGCTCATGATGCACACCTGCCACAAGTTAGGGGAGATGTCAAGCAAAAAAAAGAGTATCACTGGTAACACATGAAGCCTGTCCACTCAACAGATGATGCTGAGCTGGACAGGGACCCCCCTTGTACCTTTGGCTGAAGAAAAATTGATTCTTCCGTGGTTGACTATAGATCAAAGTAAAATGTGCAAAGAAAATATGAATTTGCCATGCGTGGCACTTTTTTGAGCGTTTGTTTGGGCCAAGGAAAACTAATTCCTTGGAGGGTACAATGCAATGTAGTGCAAACGACACCGATTCTCAAGATGATGTTCGATACTTGGAGAAAGATAGTGCCCTCGGGGAAGCAGTCTGCCAAGCGCAGGGGCTGACCAAGCCCAAAAACAGTTTTTCCACCTCCGGGGGGGGCAAGCTTCTGGTAAATTTCAATGACTCAACGACAATTTAGGTACTCGTGGCTTCAGTGAACGTTGTGCACAAGCGCTATCAGATGAGAACCCCTCAAGATGGTACAAAGAATATATTTTCTGGGCCTTTCTTTGCGCGAGGCCTCGCGCAATGAGGAATGCAATGCAGTCCCAGAACTTGAAAGTCACAACCTATACTTCTTTTTTCAGGCAGTGCAAATCAAAAATCAAACCGTGGGGTGGGTAGTAAGACCACTCGACCCTGAAGCCGTCTTTCCAAAGGAAAATGATTCGAGTGAGGTTTTTGGTTTAGTAAGTTATGCGCGAGGCCTCGCGCATGGGGCAGCCCTTGAACCACATGTTGCATATGCTTTGCATTGATATTTAATCCGCCATGCTTCTGTTTTTCATGATTCTTGGTCTTGATTGCGCAAGGCCTCGCGCATAGATTTCGATCAATAAATCATATTTCCAGGTATGCAATGAACATGCAGAACAGAAACTGATGTTGCAATCATTTTTTCTGCAGACCATGTTCATCCAAAAAACAAGGGGAAAGCCAAATTTTTTTTTTACCAATTTCCGCTAAAAGCACATCATTTTCCACTGAAATCATAAGATTTATTTAGTTTTTTTTTGTTTTCGGCTGTCCGAAAAGAGGCACAAAATGGCACAAATGGTGAGAAAGATACTTTCTTTGGACTAATATTCTGTTTTGAAAAAACTGAGCCTGTGAAAAATATTTTTTGCATGGTCCAAATTCGGTGCATTTGGTGTGATTTTGACCATGCAACTTGAGCCGCCTACCAGATAAGGCAAAAGAAAACCTCTTTCTCTGGAGGATCATCGTCTGGAAGTTCAGCTCCCAAGGCGGACATCTCCGAGCTCCTCTCCCACTGCCACTCGATGATCGCAGAGCTAAGAGTCTCTGAGACAGAAGGCAAGGGTGACAAAGGAGGAAAAGGTTCTGGCAAAGGAAAAGGTCGTGGAAGAGGAAAAGGCCAAGGAGGCAGAGGAGGCAAAGTACAGATGGACCCCAACGCGCTGATCGCAGAATTCAAGGCCCGCATACAGTGTAAACACTGTTGCAAAACGAACCATTATAGCGATCGTTGCTTTGACATCCAAAGAAAACAGAAAGAGGATCGACTCAAGACCTTCCTGATACAATCCGGTCTCAGTGAGGAGGCAGCCCAAAAGGCGGTGGAAGACGCCAAAAAGAAATGAAAGGACCAGAAGCAAAAGGGACCAAAAGCTGGCCGGAGAAAGAAAGATGCATCTGGCCCCTCCGCAGCAATTGCTGGTGCTGGCGCCCCCTCAGCAGAGACCAAATTGATGCAGGAGGACACTGAGAGTCAAGCCAAGAAGGGGAGGAGAGAGTGGGCATTTTCAGATGCTCAGAAAATCGTGGACCTGCTTCGAACCGCTGTCAAGGACGGACTCATGTTGTGACTACGGATGGTTGTTGAGGAGGAGATGTATGACGCTGTTTTGAATACTGGTGCAACCGATTCCATTGTGGCTTCATCATTGGTGTCAGATCCGAATCGCAGGGGGTACTGTGCAGTCAAGGTGGGAGATGGACACTACACGTACAGTGAAGGAGAGAAATCCGTTAATGTGCAATTCTGGGTTTGATTTTACTCCATCGAGACTCATCGTCAAGAATCCAGACACTGATGAATTATTTTTTGCACTGAACGGCGCCTGCTGATGGCTGGCCAGGCCCAGACACTGATGAAATATGCTTGGTATCGTTATCTGAGAAGTCCTGTCAGAAGGAAGGAGGAAACGGATTGCCACTTGCTCAATTGTCTCTGAGAATTTCCCGGAGAGAAGCCTACAGTTTGTTACCCTCACTGAGGGAGCAAGTCCTCATCGACCTTGGTGACTTGGGACCCACCGTGGACTTGTACGCCAACCCCAAAAAACATACCGAACCGTTGTATTGCATTCCTGTCAATTCATGTTATGCCTACAACTGGCACGACTTTCAGTTATGCTGGGCCAACCCACCATGGTCACATCTCGAGAAGATGGTCACCAAGATCGTGCTTGACCGAGGGCAAGTCGTGGCTATTTGTCGTGATTGGGGCCAAACCGGGGAAGCTGCCGCATGGCGTCCATTTTTGGACCGCATGACGAAGGTTTGTGTTCCTATCCCAGATGTACCCCTCTATCTCCCAGATAGGGCGACCAGCCCATTACCAGCCCCACGCTGCGAAAGCATTGCATCCCTCATCTATGGCAATGATTGTGCTATTTCGTCGGATGGACTGAATCCCCAAGTGGTCAAGTTTCTCCATCGAGTGAACCGTGGTTTAACTTGGTCTGATTTACTGAAACAATACGAGCACGGTACACCTGCAACAACACCGAAGGACGAATCTGAAGTCGCAGAAATTGACCCTCGAACGGAATCAGATGAAGAAAAGGACGCTGACGTTCGAGATGCTGAAGTTGACAAGGTCGCCATTCAGGGGGAAGAGATCAGTGAAGAACATGCAGAAGTGCAATGGGATGAATTCAGTGAAGACGGCTATCTAGCAGATCTAAATATCGCTCAGGCTCTGAAGTACGACCCATTCCCAAGCATTCACGAAGATGATTCGGACCGGATCGAGGATTTACTGAACGAAGTCGATGTCGAAGAATCAGTTCTAGGAGGTGTACAAAATTTTACCATGTCGTGTCTGGCCCTACATGCTATGCAAGAGTATGGCGTGACCATGCAAGTGGAGGAGGACAAGGCAAGAATTGCCAACCCACGCGGATGGCCGGTCTCGAAGGACGACTTACGCTCTTTGAAGAGGGACATTGAACATGCAATCTTCCAGATATCTGAGGAACAACAAAGGCTAGAGCGCAAGGACAGATTGAGGAGCTATTACAACGAGTTCACGGGCATGTAATGGGTCCACAAATGTAGAAGATACTCTTAACTTCTTTTTTCCAATTTTATTGTAGATTATGCAATTTTATTATAATATGGGCTGCTGAATGGCCCGCAAAATTTGTGGACGGAAAGTGCCAGATGGCAGCCGCGCATCGCGATTATTGTGCGTGGGATTAAATTTTGATATGAAGAAAACTTAGGTAAAATCTACACATTTCAGAATTTTTCTGGGTTTTATATTATTCTGAGTGTTTTGTGAATTTTTCGGCATGTTTGGAACAGTGTGCTGTGTTTTGCACAGGCATGTTTGTAGATCACGTCTAGTGATCTAAAATGCTTCGGAGTATTTGGATCAGTGCCTGTGCTTCAGTGTCCATGAGAACAAGGGTCAAAGAATAGACCTCAGCCCCGACCAAGTTGGGTTTATATTACAATCTACAAACCTGCGTCGCAACGACCTGCCCAAGGGCAGTGATGGCACTGACGTGCATCTCAGCATAGCCAGACCGTTCACATCGTCTCAACGGCGCTACACATTGCGCCCTGTGTGCTGCATAGCAACCTGCTCCTTTTGCGCTGCACAGTTGGGCTGAATGTGGCTGCCGTCGTGGGTGCCGGCCACTGCAGCCTTCAAAGACAGGGTTCACTCGGAGACGCGGCTGTTGGACAACACCATTTTGGATGATCAGGGTTGTGAGTCCCTTGAGGAGTTCCCGCTTGAAGATGACTGGCGTGCGGCAGTGGACGTACGGGTGTGTGAGTTCTGTCAGCTTCGCCAGGCGAGCTTGTTGGGTGATACTCCTCTTTCGGCAGTCTTCTGTGAGGCCCTGAGGCTTAATTGCCCTGGCCGCAACGCGAAGACTCTGCGTGACCTTCGATAAGAGGTACAGCGCCTGCTGCAAAGGTACGCGCTCGAAGACATCGATTCTTGGAGTCCTAGACTGCGTTGCTTTGTGCTGGAGGAGTCGTCCTTGTTGAACTCGGTGTACAACTCTGGAGCCCCTTTCGTTGCGCGTGATTTGTGGCGTGAAAGACAATACTGCTTGCCAGAACCGTCGTGTCGGGTTAATGCGGTGCGTGTCAGTGAGGTGGATAAAACGGTGTTACGCCGTGACTGGGCCTGGCTTAGCGCGCACGGCGTGCTCTATGGTGGGGCTGCTGAAGTTGTTGCTGCTGCTGAAGAAGCTGCTCGTCATGCGTTGGAGTTTGAGGAGCGCGGCGAAGTGATGAAGTTGTTTTATGGTACCCCAGAAGATCTTTGGCCGGAGTTACTTGTTTGTTTCTGATTTCTATATATAGATATAAATATATATATAGTCCATTTCATTTTCGATTCTTCACGCATCAAAGCACCAACCACAGGGCCAATGGCGAAGCCACAGCCCACAGTAACCAGGCCTTTGGTGCATTTTAAAGCAGGGTCACACCCCCTGAGTTACTGTACATATGGCTGCTGTCCTTCGATGAACTTCGGCTCGCCATGAACGCTCACTTGCCCGTGGTTAGGTCGCTTTTGTGTTATGCTCGCCGGGGGGCAACCCCCATGCACCAAAAAAAGTGATGAAGTTGTTGTCTGTGGAAAAACCTGTTCGGCGTTCGCGAAGGGGTACAAGATCAGCTGCTCGGGTTGCGCGGCAGCAGCAACAGCGCAAGCAAGCTGGGGCAATGCGTGCCGTGGGTGACTGTGATCTCGATTGAGAAGGCTCTAGCTAGTGCAGACGGCGTCCTGGTGGGGGCGGCCTTTGCTGCTCGCTGGAGGCGTGTTCCTGAAGTTGTCTGCGCACGAGATGGTCTTGGTGGATGCGGCCCTTCGCTCACGGGTCCTGACTGCGTTAAACTGGAGGGCAGTTTGCGCTGGGTGTGTAAGCCTGTATTACGGTCGAGTGGTTCCCTTTTGTTTTCGTGATTGACGTATATATGGTTAAACGTAGGCGAAATCTACTGGATGTGAAATTTCGACTTTGCGCAGAGGTGTTTTTGCGTCTCAGCAGTGCTCTTAAAGGCACTGCCTATACGTATGCGTTGTGCAGTACACCTTTGTTTTGGTTGGTCCCTGTCTTTTTGTACACTTTTGCAGAGACCAGTTTAGAGATTGGTGCTGAAGTGGCGGGGGTCCCAAAGATCAGGGTAAATGAGCTGGATGTGAAAAGTGACTTGGACAACAAACGCCGTAGGATAAGAAAAAAGTATCGGAAGTTGATTGTGGGAGTGTATGGAGGTTCAGGTTTGTTTTTGTTTCGTCTGTGGGCTTGGAGATGCCCTGTTCTGCTTTGCGAGCCCTTTGTTATGGGCTGTGGGCCTGTTGGCCTGGTTTGGGCCCTTTGTGGGCGCCTGTATTTATTCTGTCTGTGGCACGGGTTTGCACGTGCCTCTTTGTCACTCAGAGGTCTTTCCAGGTAACTTTTCTCCAGATTTTTTCTGCCTTTTTTGCTGAAAGGGGCTGCACGGGTTGGGTTGCCAGATGGAGATGGGTTGGGGAAAGGCCAATTCGCCTTTGAGGTACCCCTCCCTTCAGTGCAGCAGCCCCCTTGGGAGATCCAGAGCCAAAAAAGCTTTTCTTGAAAAGTTTCCACAACCCCTGGGTATGTTTTTTTATACTCTTTACCTGCTGCAGATTTTTGGGTGGTCCGAAGACATGTAGTGGGGGGCATGGCAAGCCTTCATTATACTTTTATAAGTGGGGTTGGGGTATGGGACGCCAACTACGCCCCCTCCCCCATCCAGGTCAGTAGGTACGCCAGTGCGTGAGACGTCATGCCCATTGGTAGGGCAGAGAGCAGGTGGGTCAGTGGGGTTCTCTGCTCTGCTGGCAGAGTTGTACTTTACATTTTTTTATTTTGGGAAAGGGTTTGGCATTTGAATTTGCAGGGTGTTCCTCACTTCTGGTGTCTGGATGTGAGCACATTGCTTGGTGAGTGCGAGGTATGTGTAAGGGTGCATGGTATGGTGAGGCGATGACGTTGCAAGTCAGAAGGTTGATACTGGATGCGATGTGGAGTAGTCTGAAGAGTTGAATGTTATTTTTTTGCTCTGACGTGTTTTTTTTATTCTCTTTTGTTCTTTTGTTCAATGCTGCACAAGTACTGTGCACTGCACGTTGTGCACTGCACCTGCACTTTGTAAAGTACTGTGCACGGCACCGGGATGGTGCGAACCCAGTGGGCACAACAGAATCTGTTTGTACGATATTTTTGTGCCCATGCTCTGTGCTCTGCGCCTGTGTGTCTCTGTCCTTTTGGGCTCTGCCCTAGGCAGGGTACTCTGGGCCAGGCTCCCTAGGCAGAAATTGCAGTTGGGTTTGAAAAATCATTTCGAAACTCCGGCTGGGTTTTTGCACTGACTAGGGCTGTTGGAGCTGGTTTGTATATAATAAGAAATGACTGCAAGATAAAGGCAAGCTCAGAAAGATGTGCACGATTTTATTCATTATATACAGCTTTTAGTGGGGTGTTACCACACCTCCCAGAAAGGGAATGGGGTTTTTATATCTTTCTGCTTCAGGCCTTTTCCAACCCCTGAGCAGGGATTTTTTTTTGTACATTCAAACTAAAAGCTCCTGACACCTGGAGGGCTTCCATTTCAGGGAACTGGGGTGCGGCGGAAGTTTTAGTTTTGTACATAACAGTTGTAGTAAATACCATGTCACAGGTAAAGTATACTTTTATGCTGATAATACTCAGATAGGCTTTGGGTGTATCTTACCCATTTGCCCCCATTATTCATATTTTTTAGCAGCAAACTCAGCTCTGGACCCTGAGTTTGAGCTTGGTGGGGGAGTGTAATGGGTCCATAAGTGTAGAAGATACTCTTATCTATTTTGTTTCCAATTTTATTGTAGATTATGCATTTTCATTATAATATGGGCTGCTGAATGGCCCGCGAAATTCGCGGACGGAAAATGCCAGATGGCAGCAGCGCATCGCGATTATTGTGCGTAGGATTAATTTTTGATATGAAGGAACTCTAGGTAAAATCTACAGATTTTATAATTTTTCTAGGTTTTCTAATATTCTGAGTGTTTTGTAAATTTTTCGGCATGTTTAGGACAGTTTGCTGTGTTTTGCACAGGCATGTTTGTAGATCACGCCTAGTGATCTAAAATGCTTTGGAGTATTTGGATCAATGCCTGTGCTTCAGTGTCCATGGGAACAAGGGTCAAGGAATAGACCTCAGCCAAGACCAAGTTGGGTTTATATTACAGGTCAGGAGTGTTGACGGAGATGAAACGGATTTGTACTACCAGTATCTGGATGACCACCGCTTTATCGTGGATGGCAATGACATTTATCTGGATGTCTCGGCCCTACTCAGTGAGTGTTACTCTGTATCCAGGGATGAGTATGGGAAATCAAATTTGGCAGCTGCAGACGATTTTGAGGAGAAGATCAAAAAATTGCCGACCCAAATTCAAGAAGTCCTACGTCGAAGGAAGGTGGCTTTTGGACCTTTGATGGCACATGGTTCATGTGAGAAGTTCGTTACCATGGATTTGCAATTGATGGATGAGCACAAGAATACCACAGTGCGTTCAAAGCCATTTTCAGCTAGCAAGGCCGACAGTGAGGAGATAATGCGTCAAATCACCGAATGCATTGCAGCCGACCTCGCGGAAACATATGAGCAAGCAGAGTATCCAAAACACTGCTCTCCGTGCTTCTTGGTAGACAAACCAGGGAGCAACGCAAAAAGACTGGTTGTCCATTACAGGAAGTTGAACAAACTCACAAAAAAACGTTCCGGGAGTCTACCAATTTTGGAACAGGCGCTGGAAAGAGCTGCTCATTGCCGTTTAAAAAGCAAATTGGATAAGCGCAGTGGTTTCTGGCAAGTGGAGTTAACACAACGAGCGCAGGATCTATCAGCATTTATTGCTCCAAAAGGTCGAGTGTTCAAATGGAACGTTATGACGTTTGGGTTGACGAATGCTCCGGCAACTTTCCAGGAGCTCATGAACCAGGTCTGGGCCCGAATGAGGCTGAGGCCTACTGTGCAGGCACTACTGAAAAAGGGGCAGTCATTGAGGTCTATATTGATGATTTCCTATTGGGGACCGATGACGCTGATGACCATTTACGTTTGGTGGAGGAGTTTTTACGTACTTGTGAAGAATGCAATACCCGCGTGAGGTTGGAAAAATGTGAATTCATGCAGGAAGAAATTGAATATATGGGTTTCCAAGTTGGATGGAGATGGTGGCGGCCTGTGACGGAAAATGTTGCCCCAATTTTGGGGGCCTCTATTCGTGATGACAAGACCCGTGGCGTCAAGGACATCAGAGCTTTCGTAGGATCCTGCAATTTTTACAGGAGGCACATCCCTACTTTCACGTACAGTTGCGACCTTCTCACGGACTTGACGAAGAAGAATGTACCTTGGAAGTGGACACCAGAGCATGAAGCTCAGTTTCAGGAAATGAGGGAAATACTGAGTTCTCTGAGGCTGTTGGGCACACCTGCACCTGAGGGCGAGTTCGTGGTCATCACTGATGCTTCTCTTGTGGGAGGCAGAGGTACACTTCTGCAGTGGCAACGAATTCCAGGGGCAGGTGCAAAGAGAATAGGGGATGAACTGAAGACAGTCGGAGTCAATCGTGACAGATCACTCAAGCACAACTACGATCCGCAGGAATTCCATCAGTAAGAAAAAGTCACTGCCATGTCTTTCTTGGAGGGCTTGATCCAGGCCAAGCCCCCCTTAAAACCCTTTTGTTGATGCTAAGACTAACTTAAGTATTTTTATCTCTCTTTAGAAGGCTAAAGTACACTTTCTGAAAGTAACTAGGGTTGTAACCCTAGCCCCCTTATGAAGTTCATCCCTGCCACTCAACTGAGCGGAGGTACCTTCCTTCGTGGAGGATATACCGAAATAAAATAGGCATTTCATGCTTTAGGCCTTGGAGGTTAAGCCTAGTGGTCTCCCACCCCCAGACCCTTATACTCAATTGTTTCTACCACTTATTGTGGTTCTACGCCTTAACTGCTTCTGAATTCAGTTGCTTGGCCAAGTCATTTTCTGTGTCGTCCTGACATCTATGCCCCACATTCCTAACCAGCACCATTTCACCCAAAAGAGTGAAGTGCTTGATGCTATCTTGGAGGGTAGAGTCAGTCCAGTTTTCATATCAAATCTTTTGTATTATCCAATTGTGATTGAATGTTTGTGTTTATACCTGCTTTGTCTATCTGCAGCCCTTCTGTGTTACACTGGATTTCAAAACTATTCATTGATGCGATCCACATCCTGTTCCTGCTCTACTTGCTGCTTTGGTTTGGGTTTTCAACTTCAAAACCTGCAGGATTTCATCAAAATATCTAGGGCATTAATCAAGGACATCTTTCTGGTAGCAGAGACAGTCCCTTGTGACCGTTTGAACCTACCCTGAGAAGAAGTGCAGCACACAAAGCTCAACAACAAGTTCATCATGTGCACGCAAAGCGTCAGGACCTGGCGCATAAGAAGTGTCCAAGTACAAATGGGCAGCATGGCCCACCCTATGAGTGAACCACCTTACCGAGTTCCACATCTCAGTGTCGCATCTGGGTCTCAAGGAGATCCAGATCGCAGAAGGGCGGAAGAAAATACAATCCTTACCACCGAGGCCTTAGCGGCCCACGGTGGAGACAGCCTGCATCATCTCCACAGGCGCGTAGCAGCCTCAGTCTCCCGATTCGCCTGTCGAACATCATCCTCAACAGCGATTGGAGGCCCTGAGGAATACGAGGAACTGAGGAAGAAAATGGATGAATACATCCTCCATGAGGAGTACTACAAATCCATTTGTGGAGAAGACGGGGAGGAGCCATTGGCAGTACACGGATCCAGACCAGGTACAGACCTAGGGTCCTACACGCACTCTGGCCCGCCGTCCGACAGAGCCGAGACAGCATCCCTGCCAAGACGACCAAGACCCGAGTATCCAAGCGCATGTTGTCCAACCCCAAGGGCTCCCGAAGTAAGCCCGACTCGAGTTCAGGGACAACATCATCCAAGGCCAACCTACGGTGCCCCGGATCATACGGCCGAACTGCTGGCCAAACTTCTGTCTGGATCAGAAGATCCAGATGTGACGGCCCTATCAGAGGCCATTAAGGCAAAACTGGGTATTGCAAAACCCTTCCCCAAGCCAGAGTTGTCCTCACCCTCCCCCGGGCTGAATACCTTGGCCGATGATCTTAAGAGATCAAGGGTCTCAAGGCTGTTGCCTAAGGTCACCTGCCCCAGCCCCTTTCACCCCCGTGCCAGGACAGTCCCTATTGCTGAACTACAGAACGTGCCTGTGACAGAGACTGAGAAAAGAGGGCTGTCAGCCCTGGCACCTCTTGCCGGCGTATCACCTTCTGGCCTAACTCCGGGGGGTGGGAAGACAGGCAGACCTATTGCCCAGGCGAACATTCAGCTGGAACTGCCGGAGTTCGACCCCAAAAATCTGCCCGAATGGGCAGTAGATTTTGCTGAGTTTCTTTTGCTGACTGGCCAATCCCATGTGGATGTGGCCACCAAATGCTCACTGTTGAAACGCTCATGCAAAAAGAAATTGTTGCAAAAACAGGTGAAACAGATTGTGAAAACCTGTTCCACCTGGGCAGAGGTACTCCAGAGGTTGAAGAAAACGTTCCCAGTCTATGAGACTGACCTCAGTGTGTCACACAGATAGAGGAGCTACCTATGCTCCCTGAGTTTCCTTCCGCTGCGCGAATCTCTGAATACGTGTGCGACTTGGAGTATCTGTTTTCGCGGATGAACGTGGGCTCCTACAGAGCCACTGAGCCCCACCTGTGGTTCATGAGTAAGATCCCCCAACGTACGTGGGATGATTGCCGCTCTACCTCTGAGAGGAAGAGTCGGACCCACTTGTACGATGAACTGGTGGACCTCCTGATTGACCTAGCTCTTGAGAGGGAGAATGACTCCCACATGGAGAAATTCCTCAAGAAGCACTTGGGTCGAGGGGGTAACGCTACCACCGAACGTGGCGAGGCGAAAGGGCCTAAAAATCCCACTAACGCCAACCAGGGAGGTTGTAAAGGAAGGGGTAACCTACGTGCCATGAATGAGGTTAAACCTGAAGCAGGTACACCCCCTTTGTTCTACTGCAAACCTGTCAATGACAAGGGGGGGCCTTGTCATGCCCCTGACTGCGATCAACGCAGTAGCTGTATGCTGTAGATGAAACAACAGCAGCATACCAAGGATTGGAAACCTGTGACCCATCAGGATCATTTCAGGTGTACCATCACCTGTGGCTATGGTGGCAAATGTCGTCACTACAAAGACGAATGTCACATAAAGAAACGCGAGAGTGATAAACTCAAGCGTTAGGGAGCCGAACGCCAGAAAACCCAAACACCCACCAAAAACCCCCAGAATGGGGATAAAGGTGGGAAAGGAGGTGGCAAGGGGGGTGGCAAAAATGGACCCCCTAACCCCCAGAGACGCTCATCAGCGCCCGTTGCTACACCCTCTCCTGCTGCTACACCCCCTCCTGCCGCAGGTGATCCCAAGAAACGCCCCCGGGGGGATAACGCTACCCCTGAGGGGAATAACTCCAAGAAGAGGCGCTTGGCCTGGATGACCAGGTCCCTCATAGCTGCAGGGCTGAATGTCAAGTTCCCTGATGAGGAGTAGGGGGGCGGCTCCGAAGAGGAGGACTTGGTTTTCTGGAGGTGGGTAGGTAGGTGCACTTGGTCTTGGAGAGGCGCCCCTTGGTTCCCCCTGGCGTCGCCCCTGTGACGAACAGAAAGAGGCTCCGCGCGTGAAGAGGGGAGGCGGCTTACATCCCGCTAGATCTGACTGTTGGCCCCCAACAAAGCGGCTCCGGGCAACACCAGGAGGGCTGATCGCCGCCGGCGTGACGTGCTTGTCTCGCCAGGAGGGTGTGCCCCCGTGCTTGCGCACGTCCCCTCCTTTGGGCGGAACCTTAGAGGTTCACCAGCCTTCCTGGCGTATCCCGTTCCCAAGGCATGCATGCACGTTCTTGGTACTAGGGTTCCAAGGCGCTTGGGTGTCGCACGCTCCGCCTCGAGTCCCAAAGCAGCGCAGGCCTTAGGATGCGGGCCTTACCCCCGGTCTCCGGATCTCGTTTGGCCGGGTCACCTGCATGGGACGGGCTGCCTCAGTGCCCGGGCTGTGGGCACTGGGTTTCGTACTGTTGTGCGGCGTTTGTGTTTGGATCCGGTTTGCGGTTGGGTATGGGTTTTGTTAACCCTGCCAGTCCTGGCTGGGGTCTTGGGTGGGTGCGTTTGGGCACGGTTTGTGGTGTTGTCCCTCATTTGCCAGCTGTTTGTGGTGTTCGTGGTTGGGCTTAGGTTTCGGCCTGCTTATGGGACATGTGTGGTTTCGTGCGTATTCTGCTTGCCCCCCGCCGTTTCCGTTTCCGTTGTGCGGTGTGGGCGTGCGTGCTGGGACCGGGTCTCGGCTGTGCCCTGCCCTTCTTGGCACGGTTGTTGGGGTGTGTTTCTTGCGCTTTTTTTTGTCTTTTTTCGCTTTCTGGTGTCGGTTGCTGGGTGTCCCTGTCCTGGGCCTTGTGGTCCCTGTCCCCCCATCCCCTTTCTTTCGGGCTGGGCTGCTGGCTCTTTTTTTTTTTCGTGGTGTGTGTCTGCATGTTTCGGTGTCCCTTTTCCCGGTGCCCCGCTGTTCCTCGCTTGGTGTTGCCGGTTTTGGCTCGGTGGTCCCCCTGTGCCTCTTTGGGGGTCCTGTCTTCGGTGCCTTCGTGGTCGGGCATTTGGCTGCCTCTGGTGGTGTTGGCGGGCGGTTTGGTGGCTGTGGGCTGTTTTCGCGCCCCCCCCCCCTCCCCCCTCTGTTTTTTTATTTTGGGGAGCGAGGGGCCTGCCTGTTTCTCCCTCTGCCTTCCCTGGGCTGGCGCACGCACTGGCCCGCATTCAGTGTGGTCTTCCGGGCTGCTGTTGGCAGTTGCGTTCTGTTTGGCCGTGTTCCGGCCCCATGGGTCAGGTGGGCTATGTACACGTTGGGCTCGGCGCCCCTTCTTGCCGGGTTAGGTGCGTGTGGCTCTGGGTTAGGGGGCTGGGGTTGTTCGTGTCGTTTCCCCTCTGCGGTGCCAGTTTCAACCTTCTGGGTGGTCCGCCACCGTTGTTGCCGGGCGCGTGGTGGCCCCGTGTGTGGCCTGCGGTGCCGCTGTGTGGCGTCCTTGTGCGGCGCCTTTCGGGGTGTGTGGTGGCTTGCTTCGGTTAGTCCTTCAGGTTAGGGTCAGTCGTGCCATGTTGTGCCGCTCTGTGCCGCGTCGCGTCGCGTCGTGCTGTGGCGCGTTGCCCTGTGGCGCGCTGTGGTGCGGTGTGCGGTGGTCTCGCGTTGTGCCGTGGTGGGTCAGTGGAGGTCAGCCTGGCCTGTGTCGTGGTGCGGAGTGCGGGCCGGACTGTGGCTGGCTGGTGGCTTGGAGGTGCGGTTAGGTGTGGGTGTCTCGCTGGGTCCGTGCTGTGGGGGCCTGGACGTGCCGCTCGGGCTGGTGGGTCTGGTAGGCGTCCGTGGGATTGCCCTCCCTGGGGCCCGTGCCTTGGTCCCGTGTCCTCTCAGGGTTCCGGTCCCTAGCCCTGGTCGCTGTGGCCGTGCCTTCGTCCTCTTCTGGTGCCTGTGAGGTGGCCCTTGTGGCGGCCGGGGTCGTCGCCTGGGGGTGAGGGCGTGGTGGTGCGCCGTGCGGCGGCGTTCCCTGCGGCTTCTTCTGTGGGTGTGGCCCGTTCTCCCCGTGTAGGTGTACCCTCCATTCCCCCTCTGGTTTCCGGTGGCTGGTGGCTGTGCGCTGGTGTGATCCGTACGGAGTCGGATGCTTGCTTCGGCGGTGTGTGTTGGGGGGTGCGCCCCCGGGAGTCGTGTGGCGTTTGGTGGGGGTGGGGCAGCGCTGGTCCCCCCGTCGTAGTATGCCCTTCCTGGGTGTGGGTCGTGGCGTTTGCCGTGGTGCCCTTTTCCTCCGCGCCTTGGTCCCCGCTCCTGCCCCTTCGTGGTTCTTGGGTGGTTTCCTGCCCCCATGTGGTGTCTCTTCCGGCGCCCTGTCCCTTTGGGTGGCTGCCCTCACTTGGGGCCCCTCCGTTCCCTCTTGCCTGAGTGTCCCTTGGTGTCCCTTGCCCTCCCCTTGCCCTTGTCCTTCCCCTTCCTGGTGTGGTGGTGGCGGGAGGGGCGGGGTGGGGAGGGGGTGCCGCTGGCCCAGGCCTGGGGGTGGGTGGCCTGGAGCCATTGGCGGAGGGCTTGGGGGGTGTAGGGGGGGCGGAGGCCCTGGACCGCATCGCGGAGGAGGGCCTCCCATGCCGCTTGCAGCATGATGGCCTCCGGGGCGGCCTCGTTGGATTTGGCGGGGGAGCGGGTGCGCATCTCCTCGAAGGTATGTACCATGTGCACCCCATCTTGCCTTCCCGCTCCCCCGGCCCACTTCACCCAGCCGCGGAGCTCCTGCGAAGCGGGGGCACACCACCAGGCGAGGTGGGCGGGGGCCTGGGGGGGGAGGGGTCCGTGCCCGGGGTCCTGGAGCGGCGGGGGGAGGACGTGGACCTGTGGTGGTGGTGGGGGTGGTGGTGCCTGGGGCAGCGGGAGCGGCGGTGACGGGGGCTGGGGCTGGAGGACGGGTACGGGCGGAGGGGGGAACGGGAGGGGGAGGTGGACATGGGGCGGCAGAGGCGCGCTTGGTGTCGTCTGGGGGAGCGGGAGTGGTGGTGGCGAGGGCTGGGGGTGGTGGATGGGTATGGGCGGCGGGGGGAACAGGGAGTGTGGTTGAGCCTGTGGGGGCAGGGGGAGGTGGACGTGGGGCGGCGGTGGCGTGCCTGGCGGCGCCAGGGGGAGCGGGAGCGGTGGTGGCGGGGGCTCGGGGTGGGGGTCTTGTATGGCCGGACGGGGGAGGGGGAGGTGGACATGGGGCGGCGGTGGCGCTCGTGGTGGCGCCCGGGGGAGCGGGAGCGGCGGGAGCGGGGTCCCGGGGGGTCAAGGTGGCACCTGGGGGAGCGGGAGCGGCGCGAGTGGGTGGTTGAGGCGCGGTGGTGGTGTGGGGAGTGTGGGCGCCGGGGGCGAGTGTGCCGTGCGGGGGGGGGGGGCGGGAGCGCCGCCGTTTGCGGGACCGGGCCTCATCGCTCGAGTCGGGCCAGTCAGGAGGCGTCGGCGGGTCCTCGGGGGCTTCGCGTGGTGCCTCCTGGTACTGGGGGGGGGGGGGAGGTCCCTCGTCGTCCATGGATCCGCCACGTAGGGGTGTGGTGGCGGCAGCGGCTGGTGGTATGGGTCCAGTGACTGTCCTTGGCGAGGTTGGGCCCGGGGGGGCCCTTCGGCGTGGACGTGGTGGCCGGGGGGGTACGGTTCCTTGTACGGGGGGGGTGGCTGGTACAGGGGGGGGTGGCCCCTGGTCGTAGGTGGGGTATGCGGGTGGAGCGCTCGGTGGCTGCGATCCCATTTGCTGGTGCTGTTCGTGCACGGGGGGTTGTGGCCCGGTGGGGTAGGGTGGTGGGCAGTGGTAGTGGTGGGGCTGGTGTTGGTGGTGGTGGTGGTGGGGCCGCTGGTGGTGGTGGTGTTGGTAGTGGTGGGGTTGGTGTTGCGGGTATGGCCCTTGGACCCCTTGTTGGTTTTCCGGTTCCCTTGTGGGGGTGGGAGGTTGGGCATCGTGCGCAGCCCCTGGGGCTGCACTAAGTGGTGGGCAGGGGGGGCGGGTCGGGGGCCGGGCTTGACGGTGATGGTGGTCGAGGGGTCAGACGTCCCTGGGTCGGTTTGGCCGGCGGTGGTGGTGGTTTGTGGGGGATGGATGACGGGGCGCTTGGTGACGGGGTTGTGGACGAGGGTTTGGACGGGGTCGTGTTGGGTGGCCGCCTCTGCGGTGGTGGTGGCTGCCGGTGGGAGGGGGGCGTGGGTTGTAATGGGTCGGGGGTCCTGGCTTGGGTGAGGGTTTGGGTTAGGGCGGTGTTGGTTGGGTTTGTGTCGTTGCGCTTGCGGTGTTGTGTGTGCTCGCTTGGGCGCCAGCTTGTGTTTGGGGTCGGGTTTGGGATTGGGGTCCGGTTCCAGGTTGGAGAGGACCTCTGTCCGGAGGTGTGAGGGCGCCGATGTCGGGTCGGGGGTCTTCCCGGTGCGTTACCGGGGTGCCTGAGTTGCCTGTGTGGGGGTCGGGGGGTCGGTGCGTGCGGCAGCGGCTTTGGCTTTTGCCGTGGCTTTGAGGATGAGGGCGGCGGGGAGGGGGGGGTCGGAGGATGAAGTGGAGGAGGTGGATGAGGCTGAGGATGATGAGGAGGTGGTGGATGCGGGTTGGGCTTTGATGCAGGCGGGCTTGTGGGCGGGGGCTTCTGCTGCGGCCACAGCGGGGAGGATGGAGGGCATGTCCTCGGGCTGTAGGTGGGGGGCGGGCGGCTGGGGGGGCCCGGTTGTGACCTGGCGGTCCGGCGGGCTGATCTGGTCGGCAGCGGCGGGGGGGGGAGGCGTGCGGCTGTGGCCTTCTCCTTCTGGGCTTGGCTGGGCTGGGTTCCTGCAATGTGTGAGGTTGTGTGGTTGGCGTCCGCGGTGGGTAACAGTTCGCGTGGGCTGCATTCAGGGGCCGGGGGGGGTGGGCTTGGGTCTTCTGGGGTGTGTGGGGGGGGCGTGGGCGGGCCACTGGGTGAGGTGGGCGTGCCGCGAGGCTCGGGGCTTCTCTCGGCGGGTGTGTGCGGGTTGTCGAGTGTGGAGGGTGGTGAGAGGTGTCTGGCGGGTAGGTGTGTGGCGGACGTGTGCTGGTGTTCGGGCGGGTGGGAGAGGCGCGTGTCGCGGGGCCCGGGGGTGCGCGCGATGGTGGGCGTGTGTGGGTCTCCGGGTGAGCAGCGAGAGGGGAGGGGCATGGGCGGGGATAGTGCGGTGGGGTGTGTTGTGTCGGTGTATGTGTCCACTCCCCGCGGCGCGCTTGCATGGCCAGTTGTAGGCCGGGCGGTTTGGAGGAGAAGCTTGCCGTCTTCTGCTGCCGCGGCAAGGATTTCGCAGACGAGCTTGCGTATCTGGTGGACCTCTTGGTCAGTGGTGGGAAGGGGGTATGCTAGCTTTGGGCTAAGATCCACGCGGCTGAGGACCTTGTGGATGGCGTGGTATCCGCAGGTAAGGGATTGCTGCGGCTTGGGGGGGGGGGTTCCGCCGCGTGTCCGGGCCCGCCTCGACTTGTGTGTGGGCGGTGGGGATGGCCCAAATCAAGGGTACGGTCCCCGTGGGTGGCCAGCGGCGCTGGATCCAGTGGGTCAGGCAGAGCACGGCCAATCCCATGTGGTAGCCCGCCTTCCCTGAGGTGATTTGGGCCAGGGCGCAGGCTGGGGGCTTGTCCCCTGGCTGGAGGACGCCCCTGAGGACCCTGTGCTGGGTGGTGGGGTCCCCTACTGCCCCTGGTGGGGCGGTCCCTGCGGCGAGCATGGTGTCTGTCCCTTCGACGAGCCATTGCGGGCCGGGGGACGTAGCCGTAGAGGCTATCACGTAGTAGTGCCCGCGCTCGAGGACTGTAACCCAGACCTCCGGCGGGGGCTGGTCAGTGTCTGTAGGTGGGGGGGGGAGGTCATCGTCTGGGGTGCGGAGGCCGGCGGCGCAGAGGGCGGTGTCGCAGGTTGGAGCGGTGGCCGGTTCGGGTCCGCTGGGTGGTCCTTCTCCGCTGGGGCCCGTCGTAGGCGTACGGTCCCTCGACGCGTGACGTTGATGTCGGTGTCGTGTGTCAGGGCCTGGCCCCACTCGATGGGGTGGATCCTGACGTGCTGGCCCTGGGTGTGTTTGCGGGCTCGCCAGAGTACGAGGTCTACGATGGTCTCGTGGAGGCCGTTGCCTGGGGTGGTCAGGTCCCAGAGGGCTTTGACGGTGAGCTTGGTCCAGTCCTCTTGTAGGCGGTACCAGCCCAGGGGGCTGGTCGGGGCCCTGCCTTGGAGAGTTGCTCGGAGGAGGTCGGGGTCGCGGATGGTGGCCGCTGTGAGGGGGGGGGGGGCGGGTCCGGGGGGGGTGGGCTGGATGGGTTGCCGGGGTCTTGCGCGTCTACGTCAACGTATGGTTGGCCCTGGTTGGGCTCGGCCGGGCTGGGCGGTGCCGGGTGGCTTCCTGGGTGAGAGATGGGCCTCCGGGCGCTGTGGTGGTGTCTTGGAGGCCTGCAGATGGAGATGGGGGGCGCGTGCGGGGCGCGGAGTGGGTTGGTGGACGTCTGGGTCATGCACTGCATGGTAATGGGTGAGACGCTGCACATGTCCCCTGGCGGTGAGGTCGGTGAGTTGCTCCGCGTGTGTTAACAGGAGATGTTTGCGGTGTACCATTTGGGCCGCTGCTCTGCGGACTGCCTCTAGCTGGAGGTGCGCTGCTGCCTCCATGGGGCTTTCCGTGTGTTTGGTGAGGTGTCGGTGCAGGGCCTGTGTCACCGCCCCTCTCATGGTGGCTTTTTTGACCAGGGGATCCCGGAAGAGGTGTTCGATGGCCTGGTGTGCGTGGCTGCGGGTTGGCCATCCTTCGTGTTGTCGTAGGGTTTCCGCCGGGGACCAGCCCACTAGCGTGTCCCTGCCTGTATGGAGGGGGCATTTCTTGAAGTGTCCCCAGTCCTCCGGGGTAGTGTGGTCGCACGGGCAACGGGTGTGTTCTTCGGGGACGTGGATGTGTTTGCGGGCGAGCCATCTGGCGACCCTGGTCAGGAATGGTAGTTGCTCCCTGAGGAGCTGGATGCGTCTTTTTTGGAGGTGGGCTGGGACGCTTGCTGCGCGCAGCGCACAGTGGTAGAGGGGGGTTTTGCAGTCTGTCCTGGAGCTCCGAGATGTGCGCCCGGCTGTCTGCGTCGCCGAGCACACGGGCGAGATGTTGGATGGGGTTGGGGTAGTGGTATGCTCTGTCGTGGGAGGAATAGGGGGCGTCCTCTGGTACCCAGTCCGGGGTCTGATTGGGCTCGGGTACGGGGGGTATGTGTTGGAGGTGTGTGTGGTTTCGGCCGAGGTCAGGGATCTGGAGGGCTGGTAGGTGCGTTGTGCGCTGGTGTACGGCCTGGTTGTCAACCTTCCCATTTCCGTATTGGTGTCTGTGGGACTCTTGTTTCACGATGTGGAGTTGGACGTAGGGGGGGAGGCTGCAAAGGGCTTTCCAGAGCAGCAGTGCCTGGGTGCCAAGGCTCGTTGCGGTGGCTTTGTGAAGTCGTTGCCTTGCTATGCGGAGGAGCAGGTGTGTGTCGACAGTGGCGTCTACCACGAACCAGACCCGGAGGATGTGCGGGAGGTGGGCGGGTAGGTGGGCCGCGATCTCGGTGATGGCGTCGGCCATGGCCCCTAGCTCCCCGTGGGAGGAGGTCCCATAGGTGGTGTGGCCCTTGTGGTGGTCCATTAGGTAGTGTCCCCCGTTGTGGGTCAGCTGCAGGGTGGCCCCCCCGGTGATGGGCTTGAGGGCGGATTCGCCTGAGGCGTCGGTGAAGAAGAGCCGGTCCGTCGGTGATGGTTGTGGGAGGCGGCATGGGTTCATGGGTAGGTAGGTGTATATGGCGAGGTCCGTGGTGAGGTGGGCTACTGGGGTTTAAAGGCTGCAGGATGGGGGTGGCGTACACCCCTATTCCTATGGAGATAATGTGTTTCGCTTGGGGGGATAGGGCTATGAGTCCCTGCTCCGGCTGTCCTTGTGTGAGGTAGGAGTAGATGTAGTGGAGGATGTAGGCTGTGTCTGGGTTTATGTCGTGGCATGTGGGGTTTGTGTTCGGTGCTCCGGTGTGTGGCAGGAGTGGTGGAGCGGATAGTAGGGGTGCTCGTGCTTGCCCGTTCTGCCTGGCTCGTACATGCTGTAACGGATGGCGACCCCTGCCCGGTCGGGACGGGGCCATGTGGGTGTAGTGGTGAAGAGCCATTTGGGCGCCTGGTCTGGGTTTCACGCTACCGTGGGGTTAGTGTCGGTGCGGTGGAACAATGGGGCTACCCATGCGTAGGCCTGTGGTGGTAGGTGGGTTGTGGGGTGGGTGTGGTGGCGTGCTATGAGGTGTAGTACGGGCCATGGTGTGGTTGGTGCCTCGGGGTCACAGGTCCAACATGTGCGTGGCATGCTCTGGGAGTCATGGGGGACCCGTGGTAGGTCTTGGGCGGTCATGTGGTGTTTCGGTATGCGCCATTTTGCCCCGTGGTGGATGACGGTGGTCTGCGTAGGTTTGGCTTCATTCGGGGCCAGTAGTAGGATTAGTGGTGGGACTGGGCCCGTCATCGGGGGGACGGGTTCGTGTTTCGAGCCGGTGGGTGCGTAGGGCGGTGTCACTGGGATGGGTCGGGGGTGTTGCTTTTTGAACTCTCGGTAGGCTGCTTGCATGTCTGTGCTTCCCGGCAGAGTGTGTCCCGCTGCTCGTGCCGTCTGTGTGAGGTACTGGTGGAAGAGGCGGTATTGAGGCCATTCAGGGAGCTGTAGAAATGGGCTGTGGTGTGCCCCGCTGTGGTGCAGGACCCGCATTTGGGGGAGGGTGACGTATACTATGGTGATGGAGGCCCCGACAAGGTCTATGGTGTGGATGGTGCCCTTGGGGTGATGGTGGAGGTCCCCGCAGAGGGCCGCTAGAGGCCCTTCCTCTGGGCACGTGTGGTTGGTGAGTATGGCGTGGTGTGGGGATGGGAGGAGAAGCTGCAGGTGGTTCCACAGGCGCGTGTTCATGTCGGTGGGCATGCCCGTCTGGTGGAGTACCCAGCGCGGGCATGTGTTGCGGGCCCGTTGTGCGGCTTGGAGGCGGATTGTGGTGACCTCGCGGACCTCCGGTGAGTGGTTGTGGGTCATGCGGTGAAGGAGGAGGGCGGTGTGTCTGGTTCAGGCCGCTTTCACCTCGTCCCCTATGGCGTCCCAATAGTGGGGCCATGCCGCTCGGATGGCGCGGGTGGGTATGGAGGTGGGCCAGTCCCCGTGTGCTGCCCGTGCCTTGGTCACGGCGCGTGTGGCTGGCTGGAGGGCGGTGGTGGGGTGTGTCAGGTGGAGTGCTTGGAAGCCTATGGAGGCGTTCAAGACCCCGGTGAGGTAGTACGCCAGACTCTGGTGGGACAGGGAGAGGGCCTTGGTGGTCGGGGACGCATATCTGGGGAGATGGGCGAGGTGTGATTGCAACTTGGGAGGGAGGGTGGCGTCCTCAGGGTTGGCGGCCTGGATTACCCCCAGGTGGGTGGTGGTTGTCAGGACTTGCATGGGGGGCCCTTGTGGCCCTAGAGTGGGGGTTGTGGCAGACCCCTTGATCATGGCCACTGACGTTGTGGGGTGGACGATGAGGTTGTTGTGGGAGAGGTAGGGGACGGTCACGTCCAGTAAGTCATTGGCCTGTTGGGTGACCGTTGGCCCGGAGTCCGGGTCATGGGGTTTGTGTGGGGTGTGTGCGACCGTGAGGTTGGTGTCCTCCACGAAGCCCACCAGGGGGGAGAGGAGGGGGTAGGGTGCGTAGGCCGGGTAATCCTGCTCGATTGCGAGGGCCACGAGGAGCCTCACGAGAAGGTACAGGAAGGGGCCCTCTGCTCCTCCTTGGGGGACCCCGCTGCCTGGCTCCAGGAAGGGGGTGAGGCCTGCTCCAGTGCGAACCGTGTATTTGCGGGTGCAGATGTAGCCGGAGGCGAAGTTGTAGAAGAGGAGGCCTAGGCGTTTCCACACGGCTTCTAGAAGGAGCCAGGGGGTGTTCGGGAAGGCTCCTTGGACGTCGAGGGAGGCGATGATGAGGTCCATCGGGTCCATGTCGGCGACGGTGCCCTGGAAGAAAATGGCCTCGTGTGGGGACCGGCATGGGATGGCCGCCCAGAGGCTGGCTGGTATGTGGGGGTGCAGGTGGGGGCGGATGCGGCGTAGGATGATGGTCCAGACGATTTTGACCTCCGTGACTGCACAGACTATGGGGCGCCAGTTGTCCGGGTTTGCCCAGTCCCCTTTTTTGTAGAGGGAGCGGACAACGTTTGCCCAGTCTGGTGGCAGGGGGGTCTGCCCCGTGACGATGTCCCAGAGGCGGTGGGCGAGGATGCGGAGGAGGTGGGCGGGGAGGTGGTAGTATGCCTCCGCAGGGAGGCCGTCGTAGCCTGGGGTTTCGTGTTGCCGGAGATTGTGGATGGCCTTCTGGACTTCGTGGATGGTGAAGGGGCGCTTTTCCAGTTGCCTCTTCTGGGTGTGGTTGAAGACCCGAGGGAGGCAGTCGATTTTGGCCTGGGTGTCTGGGTGCAGTGTGTCTTGGGTGGGCGTGTGTTGCCGGAAGAAGCTGTCTTGGGTGGCTTGGAGCACTGTGGCTGGGTTGTTGGTGAGGGAGCCGTCCTCCTGCCGGACCGTGGAGATGGTGCGGTGGCCGGTGTCGGTCATGGCGTCGTTGAGGTGGCGGATGGCCTTGTAGGGGAGTTCATGTTGCGCATACCGTTCGTTTTCCTGGGCGATGCGCTGCTGCCTGTGGATGTGCCACCGCTGCAGGTCTGCCCTGATGTGGGCTATCTGCGTCTTGCAGTGGTGTATCTGGCGGCGGGTTTGGGGGGTGTCGGTGTGGAGGAGGGTGACCAGTTGTTGCTTCGCATGCCAGAGGTCATGGAGCATGTCCCCTAGGGCCGTGGGTGGTTGGTCCTCGTCTGCGTGGGGGTGTTGCTGGAAGCCGCAGGCGACGGCGGCCGTGCGCATGGCTGTGAGTAGGTCGGCGGGGTCTGGTTGGATGCGCCGGGCGCGGTCTATGGCCCTGTGATATTCGGACCAGGCATGCTTGTCATGCAGTGGGGGCATCTTCAGGGGGGGTGGTAGGCCTTGGTCCGCATCCTCTGGGGGGCTGGGGGGAAGGTTGGGGATTGTGAGGCAGATGTGCAGGGGGCTATGGCCTGTGGGTCCGGGCGGGACGGGTCCATATCGGGCCTCCGCCCGGATGATGGTGGTGGGGTCGCCATAGCATACGTCGATGCGGGATGGGGCGGCATCTGTTTGGTGAGGGAAGTGGGATGGTTGGCCTTCGAGGTTGGCCGTCAGGTCCAGGAGCCCCAGCATTTCGATGGTGTTGCAGACTGCATGGTCCTGGGGTGTGGCCTGTCCCCCTTGGTTCGCCGGGCCGGGGGCGGCGTTCATGTCGCCAATGATGATTGTGGGGGCGAGCATGGCCGGCTGGCGGTATGCCCCGGCCAGGGCTTGGAGGAAGGGTTTCGTGGCGTCGCCGAAGGGGACGTGGGCGTTGATGACGTTGAGTTGCCATCCGTCCCCGACGACCTCATAGACACCTAGTCTCCCTGGGACGCTGAGGTGGTTGACGAGGTGGACGTGGATGCCGGTTCGGGCGTACAGGGGGGTCCCCTTGTGCCAGTAGCATTTGTACGCTTTCTGTTCCGGGGTATATATGGGGGTGGTTTCTGGGGGGTCGTCGCGTTGTAGGCCTTGTTCCTGGAAGGCGAGGAAGTGTGGAACGAACCCCGGCCCCTGTGCCATCGGGAGCTCCTGGAGGGCGGTTGTGGCGTCCTTGGAGTATGTGACGGCCGGCCGGTTGAGGTCGAGGAGGTTGACGGTGGCCTCAGTGGGGGCGGGCCGGGGCTTTGGAGGCTTGTGCCCTCAGCCCTTGCCCCGTCAGGGAGGCGGACTGGGGCTCGGGGACTTTTTGCCGGTTGGTGGGCGCTTGGGTAGGCGCGGTGGGGGGAGGCCTTGGCTCCACTCCAGGGGGGACCTCCCCAGTGTATTCGATGCCTCTGAGGGCCTTGTTCTTTTCGGTGCGGAGTCGGATGGGGTAGGCGCTGGTGAGCTCCAGGGTGTGGCCTTCTGGCTTGTCCGGAGCGCTGCTGCCTTGGTGTAGCTCCTGTTGGCGGTGCCAGACCAGCCGGATCTGTGGCCCCACGTTGTCCCCCGGGTCGCGGAGGCGGTACTGGATCGTGCCCTCACACCAGATCCAGTCTCCTGTGTGGTCGTTGCGGAAGGGCTGCTGCACTTTCGCGCCCTTTTCGTATCCTGGGTAGGCATCGGACGAGGGCGGTGCTGGTGGCGGGAGGCAGGATGATGAGGATGCCTGGTCCGGCTGGGGCGGTGGTAATGATGGGAGGGAGGATGACGAGGATGCTTGGTCTGGGTTCGCCAGGTGGGTCGGGTGGGGTGCAAGCGGTCGGGAGGTCGCTGCTTTTCCGGCTTGGTTGGGGGCGGGTGCGCCCCTTTTTTGTCTCGCTCGCTTGGGTGGGACTGGAGGTAGCGGGGCTGGGGGGGCGGGGGGTTTGAAGAGGGGTGCGTTGCTTGCTGGCCCGGATCCCTCATTGGGGGTTCTGCCGGCGTTTGCATGTTCGCTTTCGCGTGGCTGCGCATGAGGTCGGCGAGCTTGCGCACGGTCTCCGGGGGATCGGATGGCCATGGCAGTGCGGCCGGGCTGTCGTCGAAGGGGTGGTGAAGGTGGTAGTTCCTCATGGCCTTGGCCTGCATGACCCAGGCCTCCGTGGGGTCCGGTGTGTCTGGGCCGTTAGGGGAGCCTTGAGCCCAGTAGAGTGCTGTGTGGAGGGCTTACCAGGGGGCGCCTTCGCGGCCTGTGTGGGTGGTGGCCTGGAGGAGTCGCTGCCGGCCCCGTGGGGGTCTTCCCAGTCTCTTTCCGGGGTATAGGCCTGGGCCGCCATGAGGACTCCGTGTGCCCAGTGGAAGACCCACCATTGGGCGTCCGCTTTGAGGATGTGGATGGCGGTTTGTTGGGGGGGCATGTTCAGGGTGTCCCACGATGTGATGGCTAGTTCTATCCTGGAGGGGTGGACGTGTGGGCTGGCCCTGCGGCTTAGGAGTTGGTCGATGTGGAAGGAAGTGACGGGATCTTTGGGGCCCTGCGGTGGTGGGGGCATCGCTGGGATGGTTGTGGGGTCCCAGTGGCGTTCGTGGGCAGCGAGGGTGTATAGGGCGGCGGTGATGATGTGGTGGGCTTGCCCCTCCAGGACGATGTGGCGCTCTGTGCCGAAGTCCTTTGGTAGGTTGACTGCGGGGTGGACGGTGATTTGGGCTAGGGCGCGTTGGTGGGCCTCTCTTCCCCCGTCTGGCGCCTGTGTCCATTTGTCCACCGGGATGTGCTGGTGTTGGTGTTTCGGTGGGGGCGGTCCCAGGGCGAGGGATTCTACACCGTGGAGGGGGATGGCGTGTTCCCTGGACCTTTTGGGCAGGATGTATATGCCCGGGTCTCCCGATGCGGCGCCCAGGTACATGTTGCCCGTGATGGTGGGGGCCGGCAGCGGTTGGCGCAGGAGCGAGGTGCATGGGGTGGAGCAGGGCGGGTCATGGTGCTCACACCGGGGGTGGTCGATGCCGTACAGGGTGACGTGTACGGCGAAGGGTCCGACGGCGCGCTGGAGTTTGTGGGGTTGGATGTTGTGGAGGCGCGCCACCGCCCCTGTGTGGAAGCGCCCTTCGCTGATCCACACGGCGTCTGCCCGCGACGCCGCTGGGTTCAGGCAGTCCGTGGTGATGCCTGTGATCGTGCGGTTGTGGGCGGCATCTGACACTCTCGCGGGGGGGGCGCTGATGCGGGGGATGGTGTGGTCGTCGTGGAGGGTGCGGGCCTTGCACCTCGCATCGTGTCGGTGCTGGGCCTCCTGGGCGGGGTTGTGCATACCTGTGTGTTTGGGCGTCTTGTTGGGGCGGTCTGCTGTGTGGAAGGGGGTGGGCCAGGAGGGGGCGTGGTGGAGGGTGGGGTGTGGGAGGTCCCCCCTGTGTTGCCCATGTGTACAGGGTGGCCGCGGCGGCCCCTTCTGCCTGTATGGTGTATCGCTCGTCGTGTCGGTGACGGGTGACGAGGACATTGGGGGCCGTCAGCTCTTACACCTGTGTGGTGTGGGGGAGGTGGCGGATGACGGTGATCTTTGCGGCGTCGTTCTTGCGGGTGGTGGTGTTGGGGATGATGTAGTGGGTCGCCCATTCGTCTTGGGGGGTGTGTTCCGTCGTGTCCAGCTTGGGTGGGGGGTGGAGCGGCTTCGGTGTTGGGGGCTTTTGTTGGGCCTTCGCGTGGGGCGCCACTTTGGTTTCGACCAGTTATTTTGGGCCCCAGGTTTCCGAGGCCCCTACCTGTGTGGCTGCCGCTGCTGCATCTTGGAGGAGGGCGGTTGTGCTGGTGTCCAGAGGGGGGGCCCCTGGTCGTAGGGTGAGGGTGTCGTGGTCTTGGTATGCCCACCAAATGGTGTAGCCTCTCTTGGGTTTTGCCGTGCGGGATTTGGGTCTGGGCTTGCTGGATGGATAGGGCGGTCTTGATGTCCTCCGCTGCTTGTGGGTTTATGGGGTTGGCGTACACCCATAATCCCGGGGTGTGTATGCCGTTTGGTGCTTGGCCTACTCCTCGTATCGGGTGTAGGGTGTGGTGGGTGCGCGTGAGCCCTAGGTGTTCTCGGAGGAGGTCCCCCCGGATGTCTTCCCACCGTTGCTGCCAGGTGTGTGTGTGGTCGTTTGGGGGCGGAGTAGGTGATGACGATGGCTTGCCATGGGGTGGGGCCTGGATGTACCGCCATAGGTGCCGACGATGCTTGCGGGGGTATGTGGACGGCGTGGGCGGGGGCTGCTGTTACGGGGTCTTCCTCCGTGGGTGTGATTGTGGCATCGCCTTGGACGGTGAGGAGGCGGTGGTGGCGGCCCGTCGGTGGTGCCCAGGTGGTGGTGGGCTCGGTGATCGAGTGGAGGCGGATGGCCTGGAGCCCCGGTGTGATTTCGTCCCATCGGAGTGTGCCGTTGTGGACCGCCCATTCCCATGGCAGGTCTCAAAACCCGTTGCGGTCCGGGGTGGTGCGGTGTTGTGGGGGGAGCTCCATTGTGGTGATGGGGTGGGTGAGCGGTCGCCAACACCAGCCTCACCACCACGAGACCTATCACACCTCTACCACCGGAGGCAACGTGGGCCACACCACCCGTCATCTACAGCACCATCGCCACCACCGCGACGTCCGGCCCACAAACGTTACGCCCCAACGGCCAGAAACAACACCCTCACATCAACACCAACGGCAACACCACATACGCCCCATACGTCACCCTCGTCATGCTCACCAACCATCACCCTCGCCATCAGTGTCCACGACATCAGAGGCACCAACACCACCGGCGACGACGACAGCGACAACAGCTGACCCACCAAAAAACCACCATCAACTAGCCCAGCACCAACCTCATCTACGCTAACGCCCATACCACCCACGCCAGCAACACCACCAGCGGCACAATCATCCACTCCCGCACCCACACCACCCTCACCACCAAAATCACCACCACCCCCCAAGGGTCAGGGCTCGCGGGGAACGGAACGGCAGAGCGAGCACGCCAACACCCGCACACGTCGCCCACCCTATCGTACACCGCTTCGCAACACACCCCCCCGCTTCCCCCGACAGGACGTGCGCTGCAGCCCCCTGGTGGGACGACGACTACGACGTCCTCCCAGCCATCCGACACCTACTGGCAGCCACGGCCCGTGCCCACAAGCCCACCAGCAACCCACGGAACCGCAGGAGCCCGACCACCCCATGCCGCCACGCTCCATATCCCCTGCGTCCACCGCAGACCAGAACGCGGAACACCAGCGAGTGGAGCCCGACCCCGACCACGCCGCCACACCCCCACCGCCCCCCGCCCAAAAGGACATCTACCCCACACTGGCCAGCACCCTAGCCCCCATGGACGCCGAGCAGTACTACCAGTCCATCCAACGAGACCTCCCTGAGGACCACGCGACCCTCCAGGGGTGGAAGCAGGAGAAAAGGAACGACAACGAGTGGGGCACAGAGGAAGAGCTTCTCTGGGAAGACACCTGGAAAGGCACCACAGACGCCTTCCTGGAAGCAGCAGCTGAAACCTAACCCCGCCCGCCCGGGGACACTAGACACGGCCTCCACGCCCTCCTAGCGTTCCACAGCTTGAAACACCGCCACACCATCACCCTCCACGCCCTCGGCCACAATCGACACCGATGGACACCTGAAGACGACGCCACCGCCGCCATCACCGTACAGCAAAGCCCCGAGAACCCAGCGGAATACCACATCACCTGGAACAATCCGGCACCCCACCCCCCCCGCCTCCCCCGGCCTCCCAGATGTCTTCGCCACCATCAGCGCAGAACTCCATGAGGCGAAAGCCCCACAACAACTGGACGAAGAGATGCCCCAGGCACCATCACCACCAACCACACAAGAAAACCCCCGCACAGAGCACGGTGGGGTGCCGCGGGTGGTGTATTGGTTGTTGGTGGTGGAGCTGTTCTTGGTTTGTGGGTAGTCCCCGTCCGGCGGTGGTGGTGTTGGTGGTGTTGATGTTCGTTGAGGGCGTTGGCGATGCCAGGGGTTCCTGGCCTCGCGCGGGGTGGTCGTGGCGCTGGTGAGTGTAGGTGGTGCCATGGGCGGCGGTGCCATTGACGGCCCGGCCGGGTGTTCTTGTAGTGATGCTGACGGTGTGGGTGCGGTGGCGGCAGTGTTGTGGTCGTTAATTCATCCATGTCTTTCCGGTTGTCGGTGACACTGATGGTGGGTCGGCGTAGGCGCTGCTGGTGGGTCTGGGTCCGGGTGTGGGAGGTCTTTGGGTTGTTTTGGGCGCTATGGGCGGGCTTTCCTGCTGGTGCTGATCATCGTCTTCTGGCGGAGGGTGATGTCGCTGGTGGGGTGTCCGCTGGTGCTGCTGCATGTTTTCGGTGTAGGTGTGGTTTAGGGTGCGGCGTTGGTGGGTGGCGCCGACGGTGGGTGGCGTGACTGGTGGGTAGCAGCGGCAGTGGGGGTGTCGGTTGTTGGTGAGGCTGCCGTCGTCGGTGTTTCGGTTGGTGCTGGTGATGGTGTCGCTGGTTGTGCAGATGGTGGGGGGGGGGAAGGGGGACCCGTATCCTGGTGGTTTGTGAGGGTGTCGTGGCTATCGGTCGACAGTGCTGCTTTCGGTGTTGTTGTTGAGGGCGATGCGGGTGTTGCCCGGGAGTGTTGTCAGCGATGCTCTGGTTTTTAGTGCCTGCGGTTCGTGGTCGTAGCTGGTTAACCGGGCTTTGTTGCTGGTGAGGGTGGTGCAAGTGCTGTCGGTGACTGTTCGGCTCGTGCCGTTTGTGCGGGGTGTGTGGTTGTTGCGTCAGGGGTCGGTGGCGTTGGTGACGGTGACGGTGGTGCGTTGGGGGTTGGTGCCGGTTGTGGCGCTCCGATGGTGAGGGTGCCGGGGACGCTGGGTGGCTCCGCGTTGTTGGGTTTTCTCCTCGCCATTCCTGGCGGAGGGTGCCGCTGGTGTCGCTGGTGGTGAGGGTGGTGGATGTGGTGGTGTTGCTGCGGTTTTTTGTGCTGCTTGGGTGGTGGGGAGCCCTGGTTGATGTTGACGATGCTCCGGGTGATGTCGATGCGGTGGGTGTGACGTTCTGTGCTGTTGCTGTTTCTACCCTTGGCTGGGTGCCCAGTGGGTGGCGCTGGTGGCATTTGTTCGCCAGCCGTGCTGGCGTTTTTGGTGATGCCGTCGGTGGGGGCGCCCTAGGTGTTACTCTGTGCCGGGGTCGTGGTGGTCGTGGTAGGGGTGTTGTAGGTGACGGTACCTCGGCAGGTTGTTGGTGGGGTTGGTGGTGGTGTGGATATTGCCGTGGGTGTTGGCGGCGTTGGTGTTGCCGACGGTGAGGTTGTCACAGTGGTGGTTGGCGTGTCTCGTGGTGGTCTGATGGCGTGGGTGTTGGTGGTGTTGGTGCTGGGCGCCGCCTGCGTTTGGGTGGTCGGCGGTTCCGGGCGTGCCACTCGTGGCTCGTGTTTGGCCGGCTTGTGGTCCTGGCGGTGCCGGTTGTCTCTGGTGTTGGGTTATTTCCTTCGGCTCTCCTTGGGTCTGTAGTGACAGGTGTTGCATCGGTTGTGGTCGACGGTGTCGATGCTGCGGGTGTCGCCGTGCTGCCGCTGTCGCCGGTGCTGGTGATGGTGTTGGTGAGGGCGCCGCCGGGGGAGCTGTGAGTGTTGGCGTTGTAGGGCGTTGTAGGTGATGCCCTGGTGGTGTTCTGACGGTGGAGGCGGGACCTCGCCACTCCTGGCGAAGGTTCCCATGGCCGTCGCTGGCCAATGTGTTGGCCCTGGCCCCCTTGGTGTCGTTGTTGCCGATGGTGTTGCCAATGGAGTGTTGGTTTTCTGGATCCTCGTGAAAATCGGGGATCAAGTTTTTCGAGCGGTGCTTGACACCGGTGCAACACTTTCCATAGTGGCCCCGCGCCTGCTAAAGACTTTCAAGAAAACTAAGACCGTGGTCAGGGGATGGGCGTACCATCCATTCCTTGGGGGGGGTCGATGTTACTATATGCCTGGGAGACAAAACCGTGACCCAACACTGCGGAGTGCTGGACACTGACGCCTTTGACATCGTCATTGGTACAGACTTCCTACGAAGAAACCCCCAGGTGAAAATGCTGTCTCTCCAGCGCCCCTATTCTTTGCACTGCGACTTTGGCAGTGGGCTGTTCTCCATACCTTTGGAGCTGTCAGGACAAAAAAAGTCTGGGCTGCGTTACGCATCCAAGACTAACTATCGTACTGAAAACTACCAATTGGCCCGTCACGTTCTTGAAAATGGACTGGCGGCCCTTCAGGTAAACCTGGATGAGGTCCAGGTGGAATTGTTTGCGAGCCAACAACAGCACATCAAGCAGTTGTACTGCTCGAAACAATTGAACAATGCTTTCCGTTTCTTCTGGAAAGCAATGGGCCTAGCGTATGCTAACCCTCCCTTCTCCCTGCTCGCGCAGGTTCTAACCAAAATCGCTTATGAGGGAGGAAGGGTTGTCATGTGCACCCCTGACTTGGGCTGCTCTGGTGAACATGCTTACTGGCGCCGTATGCTAGATCGAATGATCTTGGGAAGAGTGCAACTCCCCGACGGCCGCATCTATGTGCCTGAGGACTCAGACACAGCTATGCAGGCTCCTGAGTGGGCCAGTTTCCTGTCCATCGTTGATGGATCTCTCAATCCTGTACCCCTGTGTGACCTAGACCAGGTGCTACTGAAAGAGGTCATGGCCGAAAATCGTGGCCTGACCCTTTCTGATCTCAAAAATCGATCTCTTGAGCACCTATCTGCCAGACTTACAGGGTGTGAGTCTCCCGGTGGCTATCTGGAACCTGCAGCTGTAAAGGAGGATGCTGACGACCAACTGTCTGAGATCGCCAGCACTATTCCTCCTGTTGATCCCAGCTGTGTTGACCTAAAGCACAGTGCCTTCCTAGCCCAGCTGTTGCTAGAGGCGGTAGATCTAGAGTCAACCTCTGAACCCGCTTCCCCTGTTGGGAAGCCAGTGCTACACATGCAGCCTATGCACACAGGTGAACCCGTCGCCCGGAGTGCTGATGCTCTGGCGCGGCCTGCTTCTAATAACAAGCCACTGTTTGAGCATGACACTCAGGAACTCCGGTGGCTGTTGTACCTGAAGGCCGAAGGTATTGAGCGCCAAGAGCGGCTGCAATACCTCAGACAGACCTGGAAATCCTCCATCTGGTCTGAGGAGGACGGTGATTCCTATACGCTGCCTGATCCTGAGATACCGCTAGTGTATTCTCTGCACTATGGGCAGCAATGATCCCCTGAGTGGGACAATGGTTCTGAGCCTGCCGAAACTGCTGATCAGCAGAAAAAGAAAGAACATGGAAAGAGCAACCTCCATGCTGAGGAGGATTTCCTGCAGAAACTCGAGAGTCTTAACCTTGACCCCCGACTGAAGAAACTGCTGATAACCTATGAGGAGGTGTTCGGTGCCTTGCCGCCTCCCCTCTCTTGTAAAAAACTGGTCCAGATGGACCTGAAACTGAAACCTGAATTTGAAAAGACGCGAGTGAGGCGTCGTCCCTATCCCGCTCCACAGGAACAGATTGAAGGAATCGAGCGCCAGATCGAGGAATGTATAGATGCTGGCCTCGTTGAAGAATATAAGAAGGGAGACTACCCCCATCACTGCAGTCCCTGTTTCCTGGTTGCTAAACCAGGGTCGACTGCCCTACGACTGGTTGTAGACTATGGTGAGGTCAACAAGAAAACCCAGAACCACTCAGGGAGTATTCCTAACATGGAAAATACCCTGGAGCGTATTGCCAAATGCAGGTACAAGACCAAAATGGACAAACGCGCTGGTTTCTGGCAGGTAGACCTAACCGCCGCAGCTCAGGAGCTGCTGGCTTTTATAACCCCTAAGGGCCGTGTCTTTAAGTGGAGGGTTATGCCTTTCGGGGTGGCTAATGCCCCAGCGCTCTACCAGGAGCTAATGAACAAAATTTTGTACATACTGAGGCGCAGGCCTCTAGTACAGGAGTTGATTTCTCGGGGTGCAGAAATGGAGGCTCACATCAACGACGTGAGTTTGGGTACTAACACCGAAGAGGACCATGTCCTTCTCCTCCGTGAGTTTTTCATTGTCTGTCAAGAAAACCATCTCCGAATCAAACTCGAAAAATGTGAGTTTATGAAAGAGGAGATGGAATATTTGGGTTTCGACGTGGGGTATGGTTGGTGGAAACCAGCCGCGTCTAAGATGCAGCCCCTACAGGACATGCAGATTCGCGATGACCCTAAGAAGGGTCTACACGACGGGAGGAGTTTTGTGGGCGCCTGTAATTTCTATCGGCGTCACATCCACAATTTTACTTACTCCTCTGCCCCCCTCACTGACGTAATCAAGAAAACTACTCCCTGGAGGTGGACCGCCAGAGAGGAAGAGTGTTTCCAGGAGTTGAAGAAGAAGATTGCCTCCTCCAACTGCCTGGGAGTACCCCGCCCTAAGGGCGGGATAGTCCTGATCACTGATGCCAAGCGATGTAGGGGGGGGTGGTACGATCTACCAATGGCAGGAGCTTAACCCCGCTGGACTAACCCACTGCCATTATCGTACTAGTGGACTGAACCGCGATGGTTCGTTGAAACATGACTATCCCACCAGTGAGTGGCGACTGGTGCCACTTGGACACTGGAATTGGAAATGGAACCAAGTGCGTTCCAATTACAGCACCTATGACCAGGAACTCCTGGCCGGTATGTTGGTGCTTTCGTCACAATCCCGCCTCCTGGGATCTAACCCTCTTGCCTGGTTGTGTGACCAGGAACCTGTGAAGTCTTTTCAGAAGGGCCCACCACCAGAGAATGCAAAGCTAAAGCGGTGGTGGACTTACCTGAGCCAATTCAGGCTGACAGTTCATGATATCCCCGGAATAAAGAATGAACTGTCTGACTTTATATCGCGCAACAACTTCGATGCGCTTATAGGTGAGAGCTCTGAGGCGCTCGCCAGAGAGGCTTTCCAGCGTGTGGATGTCAAGCTTGACCTGTCCATGCGGACTGCTGGAATCCTGGAGGGTTGGAGTCTAACGGACTATCAGTCAGAGTATAGGGGTGCGTGGGGCGGTGTCACTGGGATGGGTCGGGGGTGTTGCTTTTTGAACTCTCGGTAGGCTGCTTGCATGTCTGTCCTTCCCGGCAGAGTGTGTCCGGCTGCTCGTGCCGTCTGCCTGAGGTACTGGTGGAAGAGGCGGTATTGAGGCCATTCAGGAAGCTGTAGAAATGGGCTGTGGTGTGCCCCGCTGTGGTGCAGGACCCGCATTTGGGGGAGGGTGACGTATACTATGGTGATGGAGGCCCCGACAAGGTCTATGGTGTGGATGGTGCCCTTGGGGTGATGGTGGAGGTCCCCGCAGAGGACCGCTAGAGGCCCTTCCTCTGGGCACGTGTGGTTGGTGAGTATGGCGTGGTGTGGGGATTGGAGGAGAAGCTGCAGGTGGTTCCACAGGTGCGTGTTCATGTCGTTGGGCATGGCCGTGTGGTGGAGTACCCAGCGCGGGCATGTGTTGCGGGCCCGTTGTGCGGCTTGGAGGCAGATTTTGGTGCCCTCGCGGACCTCCAGTGAGTGGTTGTGGGTCATGCGGTGAAGGAGGAGGGCGGTGTGTCTGGTGCAGGCCGCTTTCACCTCGTCCCCTATGGCGTCCCAATAGTGGGGCCATGCCGCTCGGATGGCGCGGGTGGGTATGGTGGTGGGCCAGCCCCCGTGTGCTGCCCGTGCCTTGGTCACGGCGCGTGTGGCCGGCTGGAGGGCGGTGGTGGGGTGTGTCAGGTGGAGTGCTTGGAAGCCTATGGAGGCGTTCAAGACCCCGGTGAGGTAGTACGCCAGGCTCTGGTGGGACAGGGAGAGGGCCTTGGTGGTCGGGGACGCATATCTGGGGAGATGGGCGAGGTGTGATTGCAACTTCGGAGGGAGGGTGGCGTCCTCAGGGTTGGCGGGCTGGATTACCCCCAGGTGGGTGGTGGTTGTCAGGACTTGCATGGGGGGCCCTTGTGGCCCTAGGGTGGGGGGTGTGGCAGACCCCTTGATCATGGCCACTGACTTTGTGGGGTGGACGATGAGGTTGTTGTGGGAGAGGTAGGGGACAGTCACGTCCAGTAAGTCATTGGCCTGTTGGGTGACCGTTAGCCCGGGGTCCGGGGCATGGGGTTTGTGTGGGCTGTGCGCGACCGTGAGGTTGGTGTCGTCCACGAAGCCCACCAGGGGGGAGAGGAGGGGGTAGGGTGCGTAGGCCGGGTAATCCTCCTCGATTGCGAGGGCCAGGGGGAGCCTCACGAGAATGTACAGGAAGGGGCCCTCTGCTCCTCCTTGGGGGACCCCGCTGCCTGGCTCCAGGAAGGGGGTGAGGCCTGCTCCAGTGCGGACCGTGTATTTGCGGGTGCGGATGTAGCCGGAGGCGAAGTTGTAGAAGAGGAGGCCTAGGCGTTTCCACAGGGCTTCTAGAAGGAGCCAGGGGGTGTTCCGGAAGGCTCCTTGGATGTCGAGGGAGGCGATGATGAGGTCCACCGGGTCCATGTCGGCGACGGTGTCCTGGAAGAAAATGGCCTCGTGTGGGGACTGGCCTGGGATGGCCCCCCAGAGGCTGGCTGGTATGTGGGGGTCCAGGTGGGGGCGGATGCGGCGTAGGAGGATGGTCCAGACGATTTTGACCTCCGTGACTGCACAGACTATGGGGCGCCAGTTGTCCGGGTTTGCCCAGTCCCCTTCTTCGTAGAGGGAGCTGACAACGTTTGCCCAGTCTGGTGGCAGGGGGGTCTGCCCCGTGACGATGTCCGGGAGGCAGTGGGCGAGGATGCGGAGGAGGTGGACGGGGAGGTGGTAGTATGCCTCGGCAGGGAGGCCGTCGTAGCCTGGGGTTTCGTGTTGCCGGAGACTGTGGATGGCCTTCTGGACTTCGTGGATGGTGAAGGGGCGCTTTTCCAGTTGCCTCTTCTGGCTGTGGTTGAAGACCCGAGGGAGGCGGTCGATTTTGGCCTGGGTTTCTGGGTGCAGTGTGTCTTGGGTGGGCGTGTGTTGCCGGAGGAAGCTGTCTTGGGTGGCTTGGAGCACTGTGGCTGGGTTTTTGGTGAGGGAGCCGTCCTCCTGCCGGACCGTGGTGATGGTGCGGTGGCTTGTGTCGGTCATGGCGTCGTTGAGGTGGCGATGAAGCCAGTTCGGACCCCCGTGGCCATCCTGGGGTCACTTGGGGTGTGTATCTATGTGCCGGCAAGCCGCCATTGGCTGATATCATACTCTCCCGTCCACCTGAACTAACCCGATGTGATAGTGTGATAGCTTTGGCCATTCCGGCTACGAGCGGCCATATTCAGTACCGAGGCGCCGCCAGCGGAGATTTATATATCAGAATATCAGGAATCAACAGGGTTTTATTATCATAATGGTTTCCGTAATTTTTCAGCCTTTCGTTCTGATGGTCAATGTATCGGCGACTGTCAGTTGGATCGCGATTTTGCGTTAACCGATTGGTTAACTGTTTTTTCCAGATATTTTGGCGGAAACTCCGATGAAGGGTCAGATTTCATCAGTAAAGGGTTCGTTGCTTCCGCAATTTTCTAAATATGCACTCGAAATTTTATTCTGAATTTTTCGCGTTCTCGAAATCGGATCTTCGACTTCGACATCGCCGCACTTGAATTGGTCTTCTTCGAGTGGTCATACTCCTTTCCCTATGCCCGAATCAGGTTTCCCTTATACTTGCCACCCATTTGACTTGGAGATATAAGGGAAACAAAAGCGGATCGTGGGACCACTTTGAAGGGCCATATCTACGCGCGAGTGTGAGGAAAGAGAATAAGAAAGGTTGGGTTGCAAACGCCTTGGTCTCAACTTAATTTGGGGAGCATCAAACGTCTTTGGTGTGTACACAAGCCTGGTATAGCAAGGGATAATGGTCAAGAGGGTAGAAAGTGATATATAACTCTTTGACCGTGCAACCGAACATTTTATTGCGACTTTCGAGTGCACCGCATGAGTGTTGGGGTTGCATAGCAACTTTTATTGGGTTCCTACGCATTTTTAACATGAAGTTATGTCCATGGAGGGGCATGGCATATCGTGGTGGGAGCCACTTTGGAGGGTACGTGTTATATGCATGGTTTATGTCTTGATATGCTCACGCCCATGTTATATATCTTCGTGTGGCCGAAAAGATGGGGAACCACACGTGACAAGGGCTTTGCCCATGTCCCAATTGTGGGATTCAAAGCGCTAGACTAAGTCTACCGCGTATGCATTGCTCATGGTATGTTTGGCAAAGAGATCCATGAGTACACTCCCATTTTCATGGGGCATGTAGATATGAGTGGCGAGGGTATCTCCATGCGCTTGATTGGGGATCCAAGTGGGGGGATTGTTCGCAAATGGTTCCAATCATTTGTGTATTGAACCATGAGCAGATATCATGGGTGAGCATAGAGATATACTGTCAAGACAAATTTGTATTTGGACAGATTTTCATGTTTTTGACCTCATTTTATGCTCATTTTTGTGTTTTATGTGCTCAACTGGTCGGCTAACAGTAAAGTGCCTAGAGATCCGTGAACCATGGTATGTTGCTTATATGTTGGCAGATGCTTCGGTGTTGTACCTCACCATATGCCGGATCACATGGTCACTTTGGCTTGGCACACGAGGCCTCACAAAATTAGGTCTCAAACTCATGAGCTGATTTGTGAAGCATGTCATGTACATAACCGGAGGGGTTTCGGAGCCAATGATGCGATATTCTTGGGCGTGGACCTTTGGTCTATATCACCCTTGTATACTACTTTCCGGTTTGACACATGCATGGAGCATTTGAATATTTGCCGTATGCATTTTGGAGTATATAATTGAATTTTTGGCATTATGGTGTCATTTGCCTGATTTTGCCATGTTGTGAGGTCATCATCATGGGGCAGTTCTCCAAGCTCATTCCACTCCAAGTCCAACCAAGGTTATGTCAGGGTAGGGCATGGTCCCGAGTGCCACTCTAGGCCATGACACGCCACCTTCCCTATTGGGCTAGGATTTAGAGGCTTGGGAGTGAACACATTTTTGGGGTTTGTGTAGTGACTTGTGACACATGGCATTCAGCCATCTCATTTGACCTGGTTCGGGGCAATATGTTGGTGAGTTAAGGGAAGGTCTTGAGTCCAGGGAATGAGGGGTTTATGGCTGTGAATGTGTATGTTTACCTCTTTACCCAACTTTGCTTTTTTTGTGTTCATATGCCAATTTCAGGGCTTTCTTCCTTGGTGCAATTCTTGTACATGCCCGCCACCGTGGGACGACCGGTGTGCTGAACGGAAGCCCGCAGTGTGGATTGGATTATTGCTGGATTTGTGGGATCTGGTTGCTCTTCAGGGTTGAAGGAGGATTGTATTTTACTTTGTATATTTTTGGATTTGGAACCCTGGATTTTGATAAATGCAATCGTTGATCAGGAGCAAATCGGCAGGGGTCACAGGCGGAAGGGGCATAGCGGGGGCCGGTTCTGGTAGGGACCTTCTTTATGGTAGCAGAGGCGTACCTGCTGCCCCTACCTACCGCCGACCCGGGGACTTGGGCCCTTATGAGCCCTGCCCAAGTACGCCCCGGGTGCGTATTGTGGACTCGGTGGAGACCACGCCGGAGATTGGAGCCAAAGAAGAACCGAGACGTTCAAGAGCATGGCGAACTCCGGAAGTTGAAGCCCGAAGAGAAGTACGACATTCGGGAAGAGGAGGACATGACATGGAGGACCTGGTCTCCATGTGTGAGCGTCGCTGCCGAAAGGCATGCAACCTCCGCTCCGCCGCGGAGGACTCTGATGAGGCTTGCCATTCAGGCAGCAGTGGAGGACGGGCCCGGCGCTACCGGAAGCGCGGGTCACCCAAGTCCGCGGCAAGGGACGCCGGGGCTATGGACACGGACCCCAGCCCGGTCAGGCTGTGGGAATCCGAGGGGCACTCCGAGGGCTATCGGACAGCCTACGAGCCACCTTCGGAGTCGGAGATGTCCGCGCCGATCGCCAGGGCGCATACGGCCCCCGAGCCCGCCCTGAAGCACGACGCTGAGGGCTTGGAGAGGCCAGCCAGGGCCCAGACGGCACCTGTGCCCCGGCACACGGGACCAGAGACGGACGCCATAGGCGATACGCCCATGGGCGACGAGTCTGAGGTGCCGGGAACCGCGGGATGCGCCGGATCAGGCGGAAAGCAGGCTGAGTGCCATTGCGAGCACGTGTCCTTCCTCATGGGCAAGTACCCAAAGATGGGGATGGACGCCATTGTGCATCGCCTAGACCGCCTGGACAACGCGAAGGACGGTCTAGAGGAGGACGTCGCCGGGATCCTGGATGACCAGTCGGCCGCGGAGAAAGGCATGAAGGAGCTGCGAGCGGAACGGGACCGGTACCGGGAGAATCTGGAGCTGGCCCTGGAGAAGCAGCAGCAAGTGGTGGACAGCCTCCTCCACCTAGTGGAGGACATGTCGGGACGCCTGAAAAGGCTAGAGGAGCTACCCCCCCTGACCTCGGGTCCGGAGCTCCCGGCTAAGCCGGCCGCGGCAGAGCTGGTGGAGCGGGTTAAGACCCTCAGGAGCGCCATGGATAAACCCATGGGCGGCCCTGTAGAGGCACCCTACGCGCCTCCGCGTGTTGACCCGGGTGCGCTGCCGTTTGTTCCCATGTTCAGCGAATCCACAATGCTCGGGGAACACACGGCACCGGCTGGGTCCATGCCGGAAGGGCACGTAACCACGGACCCGAGGAGCCTGACGGTACAGATGTCCCATGCCGCCCAGGATGTACCGATCACGACGAATATGGTAGTTTATGCGGAAGATGAGATCCAGAGCCAGACCATGCAGGGGCGAACCATGGGAAGCGCCGAGGGACATGGTCGAGGTCATCCAAGCGGAAACCTGTGGGCGAAGGACCCCAACACAGGGATATGGACGGACGACGGAGCAAGTCCTTCCCGCATTCCAAACCCCATGGGTTCAGGCCCAACTTGACCACACTCCATGGAGGAGAGGGATGTACGGGGAGTGTACTCACGACCCCCGGCCACAGGTGGTATCCGTCTCGGTGGAGTGGTGGCTGGGGACGTCGGAGACGCCATCAGGATTGACGACCTCAGGGGAATCAAAATCCCCTACTATGATGGCAACCCTTCCAAGCTGGACGACTTCATCCTGGATTGGGAGGACTTCGCCGAGGAGGTCGTCGGCGAGATGCGGGGAGCGCCGCGGGACAAGTGGGTATGTCAGACATTCCCACACTGGCTGGCGCAGGACCTGAAGGGGGAGCTGCGGGATCAGATGCGGGAAGGATTGATCCGTACGGAGCAGGCCTGCCTCCAGTGGTTGGAGGATGAGGAGCGGGTGGACGCTCCGAACCAGAAGCTGGAGGACCTGTGGTCCATCCCACTGCCGCTGGACCGCGGTGAGTTGCGGGTCCGGGAGTGGAACCGGTATCTGCGGAAGTACCGCAGATGCCTCAAGCTGGTGGAGGACTGGAACGAGGCCAGCGAGATCCGCTACCTCCTGAAGGACTTCCTCCCCGGCCAATGGAAGAGGCGAGTGGAGGACGAGGAGAAGAAGCGCGCCAAGAAGCGGGTGGCGGTGAGGATCATGGCGGCGGAGGATACCCATGCGGGTATCATGGAGTTCTTCAGGAGGAACCTGGGCGAGCCCAACCGGATGTTGGGACTGAAGAACGCCGTGTACGTGGAGGTTTTTGGAGACACCATGGGGCAAAGGTTGCTGCGCCTCAACAACATGGAGTGGAGGCGCGGGGAGCCGCTGAGGATGCAGGTCATCTTCGCCCGCATGAGCCTGGACGAGATCGTGAAGTACATCACGGTGGAGTTGAAGCTCAATGCGAAGAACGAGGCCCACGTGCAGGATCGACATGGTCATGGACAACGAGGCCACCGAGAAGATCGCCATCATCGGGAGATCCAGGAGGACACGGCCAACTGCTCGGAGGATGGTAGTGGAAGTGGCCAAGACCACTGGTCCCGGGAGGATCACGTGGAGGCCCATTTTCTCGGGTTTGTGGCGCACAACGTGAGGAGCAATGAGCAGGATCGGTCCAGATGGAGCCGGGTGGGACCAAGGGGCAAAGAGCCAAGGAGGATCGGGAACCCACCGCTCTCGTTCCGAGAGTACAGGTCTCAGCACGACGGGTGCTGGGTCTGTTATGGCAAGGGAAACAACCATGCACACGACCACCATCAGTGCAAGGTGTATGAGGCGGACAAGAAGGCCTACTTCGCCGCCCACCCCGGGAAGAAGCCCAAGGAGCAGCGGATTTCCGATTGGTAGGCGAAGGGCGGAGACGGGGGAAAAGGCCAAGGCAAAGGCCAAGGAAAAGGCAGAGGAAGAGGCTATGGTGGTGGACCTGGCCAAGACCGACGAGTGAGGGCGATCGAGGAGGTGGCTGAGGACATGTTGAGGACGTTGGAGGAACTCAAAGCCCAGCAACGTGGTGGACAAAGTCCTGGCGGATCGCAGCCGGAAGGGGCTGCGGGAAGCCAAGTCTAGAAGAGCCCCCACGGGAGTGGGACCTCGGAGGTCTCTCCTCCGAAAATCAGTGGAATCCCAGAGAAAGCGAAGGCACATCGGGTGCCGAAGGAGGCTCCAGAAGAGCCAAAACCACTGAGTTTCGCCACTCCCAACCCCTGGAGCGCCCTGCCAAGGGAAGTACATGTGGGTACGGGACATGGCAAGAAGGAAGGAGCGACCACGGAGAGCCCCGTGGATGGGCTGGACCAACCCAAGATCTACACCATCCGTGACCATACCCTTGAAGTCCTGATGCACCCGGACGTGCTAGAGTTGCATGCCGTGAGAGTCGTCCATACACCTCATGGCGACGAGCGGCAGTTGCACTTGAAGGTGCGAGTACGGTGCGGCCGAGAGGAGAAGGTGGTGGATGTGTTAGTGGATACGGGTGCCCAGGTGAGCCTGGTCCGGAGAGGGTTGTTCAAGGAGGAACTTCTGCAGCCCAGCCGGAGACCGGTCCGCCTGAAGGTCGCCAACGGAGAGATTATGGGTGGTGGCACCCATGAGGCAACTATCAGTATGGAATTCTGGGAGCATGAGCGCTTGAACCGCCCTGATCAGGCGAAGAGAAGCACTCTATCCGGGAACTTCTATGTGGCCGACATTACAGATTGGAATATGATCATGGGGTATGACTTCATGGTGGCAAACGCCATTGGAGCCCTTCCCCATCGTGCAACGTTGGTCCGGGAGGATGATGAATGCCTCACATGGCTGTCCACGGATTATGCATGCGGATCATCCCAATGGAATGCTGAGGAAGAGGATCGGATCGTCCGAGCGGTGCAAGCTGTGAGTGCCCAGTCCAGAGGAGACCGCGGAGTTCAGCTCACGGAGTATGGAATGGCGCCGCAGGTGTACGACAGGATGATCCAGACGCTGGGAGCCGAAGCGCCCGAGACGGACGTCTTTGCTTCCCGGGATGCCCCACTTCTGAGGAAGTGTAGGCGGCACTGGCATCGAGGGGACTCAGCCTGGCACCGGCATTGGGGTTTGAAGGAGTGGGGACCCATGTATTGGCATGGCTCCCTGGACAATACCAGACGTACGGTGGAGAAGATCATCGCGGATAGGGCGAAGGGGATCCTGGTCATAACCGGCATAGGATCCACCCCATGTCCGCTGGAGGGTCTCAAGTCGACGCTGGACTCCATCACCCTGAACGAGATGTCATTCGGGCCAGGGGAGGAGTTGTTCATCGACGCCAAGGGTGTATCAATGCCCTCCCCGGGTCAAGTGTGGGGTACCAAGGCTTTCCTGGTGGATGGGGCGCAAGCCCAGCCCACGGGTGATGAAGCATTCATCCGTAGGGTGGAGGCGGTGCCCATGAAGGTCATGTTTGAGCCCAAGGAGGGGACGGATCAGCCAATTGATGGCATTGACGTCCTGTCCCACGCCGAGATCGACGACGTCGTCAACTACATGCGGATGGGGATGCACGACCGTGTGGCAGTCAAGAAGAGGCAGGCCATGGTCACATCTCCGCATTGGTGGGATGACATGATGTTGGTGACCGGCAAGTACGAGAAGGATGAGTTCGTGGCGAGGGTCATGGATCACATCGCGGACCAATACGATGGTCCGGTTGGGTCGGACCCACCAACGTGGGGTTTTCCAAGGGTGGGATCCGGTAGCGACGAACACCAGCCCAAGGCCGCAAATTTTCGAAGATTATCTGTGGGAAGAGCTCCCCACGACGATGAAGACGGCATATCGGACGAGGAGAAGTCGGACTCGGACCCGGAAGAGGCCTATACCGCAGTGCGGTCGGTTGTGTCAATACCGAAGCAAGCGGCTGAAGAGGCCCAGGAGAACCCGAAGGTCGCCGAGCTGAAGGAGAGGCTGATCAAGGCCTATCCGCGGCTATTCAGTGGCGTCGCCAACAAGAACCCTCCAGATCGTGGGAGGTTTGGTACAGCGAAGATCAAGCTGAAACCGAACCCGAAGATCTATGGTCATCGGGAGTACCAACTTCAGGGCGATCGGGGCGAGGCCATGAAGAAGCTGTTGGCCGAGTTCATTGAGCGGGGATGGATCGAACCCTCCGACAGTGAGTGGGCCAGCCCAGCCTTCATCGTGCCCAAGAGGGAGAAGGGCGAGTGGAGGTTGGTGGTTGATTACAGAGGTTTGAACGAGCAAACCGAGCACGACTCGTACTCGCTTCCCCTGATCAACTCCATCCTCCAGAAACAACAGAAAAAGCGGATTTTCACGGTGTTGGACCTGAAACACGGTTATCACCAGATGCCGCTACACCCGGACTCCAGGCCCTGCACAGCGATGTTGACGCCGCTGGGGCCCATGCAGTGGAAAGTGGTGCCTATGGGCGCGAAGAATGGCAACGCCGCTTTCCAGCGCATGATGGAGGACCTACTCGGTCCTGTCCGGGACTGTGCCGATCCCTTCGTGGATGACATCATCATCGGGTCCGGCACGGAGAACATGACTGAGGACGAGCTCATCGACGCGCATGAGAAGGATCTGCGCCGAGTGCCCAGCGAGCTGGACAAGCACAACATGGTGTGCAAGCCCACCAAAGCCTCACTCTTCGTGAAGGAAGTGGAGTTCGCGGGTCACGTGGTTGGTCACGGGCAACGCCGTCCCATGCCTGGGAAGCTGGCGTCCCTGCACCACTGGGAGAAGCCCCAGACCATCAGCGAACTCTGGTCCTTCATGGGGTTCTGCAACTACTATTCGGGCTATGTCCGGATGTATGCAGAACTCTCGGGGCCGCTGCACAAGATGCTGCAAGTGGGCAAGTTCGATGGCCGGAAGGGGAGCAAGAAGAAGCTTGCCTGGACCCCTGAGGCTGAAGATGCGTTCAACCGCCTGAAGGAGCGACTCTTGGGGCAGTTGGGGCTATTCTTGGTGGACCCGGACAAGGGATTCGTGCTACGGATGGACGCCTCGGACTATGCTGTAGGGGCAGTCCTCGAGCAGATCCGGGACGACGGGTCACACGTACCCGTGGCGTTTTGGAGTCGGATCTTGGCCGAGGGCCAACGCCGCACCTGGACCGCGAGGGAGAAGGAGACGTACGCCATTGTTTGTGCGCTCAGGAAGTGGTCTGGCCACATCGGATTGCAACCGGTGGTGGTTTGCACGGACCATCAGTCCTTGCAGAGCTGGCACAAAGAGCACGTCGACACCCCCTCGGGACCGGCGGCAAGGAGGGCCTGATGGCATGAGACCTTCGCCAAGTTCGACCTCAGCGTCGTATACGTCCCGGGGAAGGACAGCACTGTGGCAGATTGCCTCAGTCGATGGGCCTACCCCGCGGGCAAGGCTTGGATGGACATATCCAGCCATGGGGACGCCGAGAAAACTGAGGAGGCCAAGCGCATCATCGAGATGGAGAAGGCCATGGAGCAAGAGGGGGTCAAGTGCTTTGTGGTGATGGCAAACCGTACAGACCTGGCCAAGTTCTGGGGCGCCCGAGTCCAAGCTATTCGAGAGGAAACCCTCCAGCAGTGGATGGTGGCCCCTGTAGAGCTAGTCAGGTCGGTGCTCACAGAGGACTGGTCGGATGACTATGCGGCATCCGAGCACTGGAGCAAGTACTGGAATGCCGTGAGTGCTCCTTCGGACGACGAATGGCCCGAGGGCTTGACCGAGGATGGGGACAAGTTGTCTTCCAGCCCCTACTTTTTTACCCCCAAATCATAACTCTTCGGCATTGTGGCCCCATATGATAAACAAAGTATACCCCCCCCCTATTTTGAGGTCGCTTGTTACGAAGAAAAGGTCGCCACGTCACGATATGGGCGTATATGAACGAGTTTTTCCAAATTCCTAACGAGTGCGTTTTTAACGTGTATTTGTGGAATTACTCGGACATATCGTCACATTTTCGAGATCTGAGTTGATCTTCGTGTTCAGCGACCGAAAGTTAGTATATGGGGATACCTGACTTATCAGATTTTGATAGGTACCCGTGTTTTTCTGGGGGTGGCCAAAATGGCCATCTGGGGGGTGTCTGCAAATCCTACCGGGATGGGGAGGGGGGGGTCCCGATGGTAAAAATGAAATCAAAGAACACATTACCCCCTATTTCGGGGTCAGAGAACACGAATTTAATAGTCGTTTCGCCCAATTTTGACCCAATATACCACTTTTAGACCCCCCCAGGTCGCCGCGCGCGCGCGACGAAAACTCGGTAATATCGGCCCCCCTGGTGGAATCTGACGTCACCACGCAATCGGGCGACCTCAAAAAAAGGGGGGGGTGTACTTTGATTTCAAGATGGGTCCCCACTTACCCCACTTTATGTCCCGACCAGGTTTCACTTTCCCAAACCATCCCCAACCCCGAAACTGCGCGTCCCCCCAAAATTGCGCAACTCAGACCCTTGGGGGCCCTTGGGGGGGACTTACCTTGGCCAAAAGAACTTGGGTTTGAGATTTTCAACCAGGAAATGGGGGCCCAAAACACACCACAACTTGCCCAAAAAGTCCTACTTGTACCCTGAATACACCCTGGAAATGACCCCCCAAAATTGAAAAACCAAATGCATTATTTATAATAAAAGGGTGCTTTTGGACGCTACAACTTTTGTTTTCATTTTTACCTCACTTTCCCTCAGTTTTTCGGGAATAACTTTTTCTAGACGAGGAGTTAGGACAAACCGTAAGAAGATCCGTAACCGCGCCATCAGCCCGCATCTAACGGGCCAGGGCATGCCAGGAGTATATACAACCACAAACTTTTGAGTTTTGGCCCGGCCGCCTTTTTTTTCCCCGCCGGACACTTCCGAAAACGAGCACCACGAATGGGGATACCCCTTTTGGGGTGGTGTTGGAGCGGGACCCCCTGCAGACCTACATGGGTAAACTAGTACCCCCCCCCCCCCCCTATTGTGATGTCGCTGAATCCGAATATCAACTCAGATTTGGCTGTTTGGGCGGTTATTACCGAGTTTTTGCGCGCGCGCGCGCTCAAGTTGAACCCGTAATATCTCGACGCCACTGTCTCAGATTCGAGAGAGAACATCATTTTCGGAATGAGCGACCCCGGAATAGGGGGGGTACAAGGATTTTCACCTCGATTTGGTACAATTTGCTATTTTTAGTACTTTCGGGGCGGCTATATACTCGGTAGGATCTGCCTGTACTGTGTACCGGAAGGGGCTGCGGGAAGCCAAGTCTAGAGGAGCCCCCACGGGAGTGGGACCTCGGAGGTCTCTCCTCCGAAAATCAGTGGAATCCCAGAGAAAGCGAAGGCACATCGGGTGCCGAAGGAGGCTCCAGAAGAGCCAAAACCACTGAGTTTCGCCACTCCCAACCCCTGGAGCGCCCTGCCAAGGGAAGTACATGTGGGTACGGGACATGGCAAGAAGGAAGGAGCGACCACGGAGAGCCCCGTGGATGGGCTGGACCAACCCAAGATCTACACCATCCGTGACCATACCCTTGAAGTCCTGATGCACCCGGACGTGCTAGAGTTGCATGCCGTGAGAGTCGTCCATACACCTCATGGCGACGAGCGGCAGTTGCACTTGAAGGTGCGAGTACGGTGCGGCCGAGAGGAGAAGGTGGTGGATGTGTTAGTGGATACGGGTGCCCAGGTGAGCCTGGTCCGGAGAGGGTTGTTCAAGGAGGAACTTCTGCAGCCCAGCCGGAGACCGGTCCGCCTGAAGGTCGCCAACGGAGAGATTATGGGTGGTGGCACCCATGAGGCCACTATCAGTATGGAATTCTGGGAGCATGAGCGCTTGAACCGCCCTGATCAGGCGAAGAGAAGCACTCTATCCGGGAACTTCTATGTGGCCCACATTACAGATTGGGATATGATCATGGGGTATGACTTCATGGTGGCAAACGCCATTGGAGCCCTTCCCCATCGTGCAACGTTGGTCCCGGAGGGAGATGAATGCCTCACATGGCTGTCCACGGATTATGCATGCGGATCATCCCAATGGAATGCTGAGGAAGAGGATCGGATCGTCCGAGCGGTGCAAGCTGTGGGTGCCCAGTCCAGAGGAGACCGCGGAGTTCAGCTCACGGAGTATGGAATGGCGCCGCAGGTGTACGACAGGATGATCCAGACGCTGGGAGCTGAAGCGCCCGAGACGGACGTCTTTGCTTCCCGGGATGCCCCACTTCTGAGGAAGTGTAGGCGGCACTGGCATCGAGGGGACTCAGCCTGGCACCGGCATTGGGGTTTGAAGGAGTGGGGACCCATGTATTGGCATGGCTCCCTGGACAATACCAGACGTACGGTGGAGAAGATCATCGCGGATAGGGCGAAGGGGATCCTGGTCATAACCGGCATAGGATCCACCCCATGTCCGCTGGAGGGTCTCAAGTCGACGCTGGACTCCATCACCCTGAACGAGATGTCATTCGGGCCAGAGGAGGAGTTGTTCATCGACGCCAAGGGTGTATCAATGCCCTCCCCGGGTCAAGCGTGGGGTACCAAGGCTTTCCTGGTGGATGGGGCGCAAGCCCAGCCCACGGGTGATGAAGCATTCATCCGTAGGGTGGAGGCGGTGCCCATGAAGGTCATGTTTGAGCCCAAGGAGGGGACGGATCAGCCAATTGATGGCATTGACGTCCTGTCCCACGCCGAGATCAACGACGTCGTCAACTACATGCGGATGGGGATGCACGACCGTGTGGCAGTCAAGAAGAGGCGGGCCATGGTCACATCTCCGCATTGGTGGGATGACAAGATGTTGGTCACCGGCAAGTACGAGAAGGATGAGTTCGTGGCAAGGGTCATGGATCACATCGCGGACCAATACGATGGTCCGGTTGGGTCGGACCCACCAACGTGGGGTTTTCCAAGAGTGGGATCCGGTAGCGACGAACACCAGCCCGAGGCCGCAAATTTTCGGAGATTATCGGTGGGAAGAGCTCCCCACGACGATGAAGACGGCATATCGGACGAGAGGAAGTCGGACTCGGACCCGGAAGAGGCCTATACCGCAGTGCGGTCGGTTGTGTCTATACCGAAGCAAGCGGCTGAAGAGGCCCAGGAGAACCCGAAGGTCGCCGAGCTGAAGGAGAGGCTGATCAAGGCCTATCCGCGGCTATTCAGTGGCGTCGCCAACAAGAACCCTCCAGATCGTGGGAGGTTTGGTACAGCGAAGATCAAGCTGAAACCGAACCCGAAGATCTATCGTCATCGGGAGTACCAACTTCAGGGCGATCGGGCCGAGGCCATGAAGAAGCTGTTGGCCGAGTTCATTGAGCGGGGATGGATCGAACCCTCCGACAGTGAGTGGGCCAGCCCAGCCTTCATCGTGCCCAAGAAGGAGAAGGGCGAGTGGAGGTTGGTGGTTGATTACAGAGGTTTGAAGGAGCAAACCGAGCACGACTTGTACTCGCTTCCCCTGATCGACTCCATCCTCCAGAAACAACAGAAAAAGCGGATTTTCACGGTGTTGGACCTGAAACACGGTTATCACCAGATGCCGCTACACCCGGACTCCAGGCCCTGCACAGCGATGTTGACGCCGCTGGGGCCCATGCAGTGGAAAGTGGTGCCTATGGGCGCCAAGAATGGCAACGCCGCTTTCCAGCGCATGATGGGGGACCTACTCGGTCCTGTCCGGGACTGTGCCGATCCCTTCCCGGATGACATCATCATCGGGTCCGGCACGGAGAACATGACTGAGGACGAGCTCATCGACGCGCATGAGAAGGATCTGCGCCGAGTGCTCAGCGAGCTGGACAAGCACAACATGGTGTGCAAGCCCACCAAAGCCTCACTCTTTGTGAAGGAAGTGGAGTTCGCGGGTCACTTGGTTCGTCACGGGCAACGCCGTCCCATGCCTGGGAAGCTGGCGTCCCTGCACCACTGGGAGAAGCCCCAGACCATCAGCGAACTCTGGCCCTTCATGGGGTTCTGCAACTACTATTCGGGCTATGTCCGGATGTATGCAGAACTCTCGGGGCCGCTGCACAAGATGCTGCAAATGGGCAAGTTCGATGGCCGGAAAGGGAGCAAGAAGAAGCTTGCCTGGACCCCTGAGGCTGAAGATGCGTTCAACTGCCTGAAGGAGGGACTCCCCGGGCAGTTGGGGCTATTCTTGGTGGACCCGGACAAGGGATTCGCGCTACGGATGGACGCCTCGGACTATGCTGTGGGGGCAGTCCTCGAGCAGATCCGGGACGACGGGTCACACGTACCCGTGGCGTTTTGGAGTCGGATCTTGGCCGAGGGCCAACGCCGCACCTGGACCGCGAGGGAGAAGGAGACGTACGCCATTGTTTGTGCGCTCAGGAAGTGGTCTGGCCACATCGGATTGCAACCGGTGGTGGTTTGCACGGACCATCAGTCCTTGCAGAGCTGGCACAAGGAGCACGTCGACACCCCCTCGGGACCGGCGGCAAGGAGGGCCCGACAGCATGAGACGTTCGCCAAGTTCGACCTCAGCGTCGTATACGTCCCGGGGAAGGACAACACTGTGGCAGATTGCCTCAGTCGATGGGCCTACCCCGCGGGCAAGGCTTGGATGGACATATCCAGCCATGGGGACGCCGAGAAAACCGAGGAGGCCAAGCGCATCATCGAGATGGAGAAGGCCATGGAGCAAGAGGGGGTCAAGTGCTTTGTGGTGATGGCAAACCGTACAGACCTGGCCAAGTTCCGGGGCGCCCTGGTCCAAGCTATTCGAGAGGAAACCCTCGAGCAGTGGATGGTGGCCCCTGTAGAGCTAGTCAGGTCGGTGCTCAGAGAGGACTGGTCGGATGACTATGCGGCATCCGAGCACTGGAGCAAGTACTGGAATGCCGTGAGTGCTCCGTCAGACGACGAATGGCCCGAGGGCTTGACCGAGGATGGGGGCAAGTTGTTCCTCAAGGACAAGCTGCTGGTGCCCGAGAACCGAGTGGAGGAGCTCATTGACCATTGGCACAACGCCCAGCTCATGCACCCTGGCCGAGACAAGATGCAGCAGGACCTGGAGTGGCGCTTCAAGTTCTCTCCGGGGTACTACGCCATTCTGGATAGGTACTGCAGCGAATGTGCCGTGTGTCGGGCCACGAAGAGCCCCAACCACTCCACAGCGGGCAACCTGGTGTATACGGCTATACCGGAGGCCCCTATGCGGTCCGTGGCCATGGATGTATTCGCCATGCCTGAGGTCACCGTGGAAGGAGAGACCTACGACTGTGTCATCCTAGCGGTGGATAGGCACAGTGGGTATATCGTGGCGGTCCCTGGCAAGAAGTCCAAGAAGAAGGATGAGAAGGACAAGCATGGAGTGGGGCTGCAGGCCAAGACCGTCGCTAATGCCATGATCAGGCATTGGCTGACGATATTTGATGTCCCAGCTGTCATCTGCAGCGATCGGGGCAGTCAATTCGTGAAGACGTGGTTCAAGACGATGTGCAAGCACATGGGGATTCGGCACGCCAAGACCGTGGCGCATCACAGCCGGTCGAATGGCCGTGCTGAGGTGGCCGGGCGGCAGATGTTCGAGAAGTTCCGCCAGCTGCACATTGACGAATCGCGCCGGAACTGGTATAACTCGCTGTGGAGAGTGCTCCAAGCGTATCACGACCTTCCGGGACCCACTGGACTGTCGACCCATCGCATCCTGTTCCTACGGGATCGAGTGTCACGCACTCTCCCGTGGTTGAACCATGGCAAAGTGGCACGGGATGCGAACGCTATGATGGCTGAGGCGGACGACACGGCGGCCAAGGTGTGCAAGGCACTTCAGGACGAGCATGACAAGAGGGCCAAGTACTTCAAGCAGGGAAAGGTCCAGAAGTATGCTCTCCAAGACACCATGTGGGTGGAGCGGCACCACAATGATGTCCTGTCCAGGCAGCGGCAGGCATCTTGGTATGTGCCGGGGGTAATCGTGCGGAAGGTCGGGCAGGATGTGTATGCGGTTCGTGTGGGGGATAACAAGATCCTGGACCGCGACCATACCCAGCTTCGTCCCCGAGCACCAGACCCCAGCGGACGTCCCGTCACCTTCGAGTTCACGGCCGGCGATGTGGACTCGGACGACGAGGGTGAGGACGACGACTTCACCGCTGAGAAGATCCTGGCGGACAAGCCGGACCCGGGGACGCCTGGGGGTAGGCTTTATAAAGTCCGTTGGAAGGGATTCGCCGCATCCAGGGACTCGTGGGAGCCTCCGAGCAGTTTTGTGCCGAGGTACACCACGGTCTGGATGGACTACCTGAAGAAAAAGAATATTTCTTTGGATGTCAAGGACGTGTTGTTCCATTTGGTTGCTGCTCTAGCACCGTAATGGATCCCTTCTTGGCATTTTGTTTGTTTCTGTGCTTGGGGAGACGGGTGAGGGCGTTCATCCGGGGGAATTTGAGCCTTGATTGGCCATATACCCCCTTCACTCGATCTCCACATATATATTTCATTGTGGTATACTTTTTTAGGTCGACCGACGACGTTTTTCTATATTTGATCCCCTTGGTCCATGTTGTGGATCAAGAGGAGACCGCATATGGCGTAGGGCACCGATTATCAGTGTCCTCACCCCTCCCTTGGGGCATGGGGGACGCCTTCGACCTGTGTGGGGCCTCCATGTGTCCTTGGGACATGGGGGAGGGGGTTTGGAGCCCATTGGGGTCCTCCCGTCCTCTCTTCAATGTCTTCCGAGCGGTAACAACGCTCTGAGAAGGGGGGTGAAGCCGGTTTGGACCCCCGTGGCCATCTTGGGGTCACTTGGGGTGTGTATCTATGTGCCGGCAAGCCGCCATTGGCTGATATCATACTCTCCCGTCCACCTGAACTAACCCGATGTGATAGTGTGATAGGTTTGGCCATTCCGGCTACGAGCGGCCATATTCAGTACCGAGGCGCCGCCAGCGGATATTTATATATCAGAATATCAGGAATCAACAGGGTTTTATTATCATAATGGTTTCCGTAATTTTTCAGCCTTTCGTTCTGATGGTCAATTTATCGGCGACTGTCAGTTGGATCGCGATTTTGCGTTAACCGATTGGTTAACTGTTATTTCCAGATATTTTGGCGGAAACTCCGATGAAGGGTCAGATTTCATCAGTAAAGGGTTCGTTGCTTCCGCAATTTTCTAAATATGCACTCGAAATTTTATTCTGAATTTTTCGCGTTGTCGAAATCGGACTTTCGACTTCGACATCGCCGCACTTGAATTGGTCTTCTTCGAGTGGTCATACTCCTTTCTTTATGCCCAAATCAGGTTTCCCTTATACTTGCCACCCATTTGACTTGGAGATATAAGGGAAACAAAAGCGGATCGTGGGACCACTTTGAAGGGCCATATCTACGCGCGAGTGTGAGGAAAGAGAATAAGAAAGGTTGGGTTGCAAACGCCTTGGTCTCAACTTAATTCGGGAAGCATCAAACGTCTTTGGTGTGTACACATGCAGGGTATAGCAAGGGATAATGGTCAAGAGGGTAGAAAGTGATATATAACTCTTTGACCGTGCAACGGACCATTTTATTGCGACTTTCGAGTGCACCGCATGAGTGTTGGGGTTGCATAGCAACTTTTATTGGGTTCCTACGCATTTTTAAAGTGGAGTTATGTCCATGGAGGGGCATGGCATATCGTGGTGGGAGCCACTTTTGAGGGTACGTGTTATATGCATGGTTTATGTCTTGATATGCTCACGCCCATGTTATATATCTTCGTGTGGCCGAAGAGATGGGGAACCACACGTGACAAGGGCTTTGCCCATGTCCCAATTGTGGGATTCAAAGCGCTAGACTAAGTCTACCGCGTATGTATTGCTCATGGTATGTTTGGCAAAGAGATCCATGAGTGCACTCCCATTTTCATGGGGCATGTAGATATGAGTGGGGAAGGTATCTCCATGCGCCTGATTGGGGATCCAAGTGGGGGAATTGTTCGCAAATGGGTCCAATCATTTGTGTATTGAACCATGAGCGGATATCATGGGTGAGCATAGAGATATACTATTATGACAAATTTGTATTTGGACGTATTTTCATGTTTTTGACCTCATTTTATGCTCATTTTTGTGTTTTATGTGCTCAACTGGTCGGCTAACAGTAAAGTGCCTAGAGATCCCTGAACCTTGGTATGTTGCTTATATGTTGGCATATGCTTCGGTGTTGTACCTCACCATATGCCGGATCACATGGTCACTTTGGCTTGGCCCACGAGGCCTCACAAAATTAGGTCTCAAACTCATGAGCTGACTTGTGAAGCATGTCATGTACATAACCGGAGGGGTTTCGGAGCCAATGATGCGATATTCTTGGGCATGGACCTTTGGTCTATATCACCCTGGTATACTACTCTCCGGTTTGACACATGCATGGAGCATTTGAATATTTGCCGTATGCATTTTTGAGTATATAATTGAATTTTGGGCATTATGGTGTGATTTGCCTGATTTTGCCATGTTGTGAGGTCATCATCATGGGGCAGTTCTCCAAGCCCATTCGACTCCAAGTCCAACCAAGGTTATGTCAGGGTAGGGCATGGTCCTGAGTGCCACTCTAGGCCATGACATGCCACCTTCCCCATTGGGCTGGGATTTAGAGGCTTGGGAGTGAACACATTTTTGGGGTTTGTGTAGTGACTTGTGACACATGGCATTCAGCCATCTCATTTGACCTGGTTCGGGGCAATATGTTGGTGAGTCAAGGGAAGGTCTTGAGTCCAGGGAATGAGGGGTTTATGGCTGTGAATGTGTATGTTTACCTCTTTCCCCAACTTTGCTTTGTTTGTGTTCATATGCCAATTTCAGGGCTTTCTTCCTTGGTGCAATTCTTGTACATGCCCGCCACCGTGGGACGACCGGTGTGCTGAACGGAAGCCCGCAGTGTGGATTGGAATATTGCTGGATTTGTGGGATCTGGTTGCTGTTCAGGGTTGAAGGAGGATTGTATTTTACTTTCTATATTTTTGGATTTGGAACCCTGGATTTTGATAAATGCAATCGTTGATCAGGAGCAAAACGGCAGGGGTCACAGGCGGAAGGGGCATAGCGGGGGCCGGTCCTGGTAGGGACCTTCTTTAGCGGATGGCCTTGTAGGGGAGTTCATGTTGCGCATACCGTTCGTGTTCCCGGGCGATGCGCTGCTGCCTGTGGATGTGCCACCGCTGCAGGTCTGCCCTGATGTGGGCTATCTGCGTCTTGCAGTGGTGTATGTGGCGGCGGGTTTGGAGGATGTGGCTGTGGAGGAGGGTCACCAGTTGTTGCTTCGCATGCCAGAGGTCATGGAGCATGTCCCCTAGGGCCGTGGGTGGTTGGTCGTCGTCTGCGTGGGGGTGTTGCTGGAAGCCGCAGGCGACGGCGGCCGTGCGCATGGCTGTGAGCAGGTCGGTGGGGTCTGGTTGGATGTGCCGGGCGCGGTCTATGGCCCTGTGATATTCGGACCAGGCATGCTTGTCATGCAGTGGGGGCATCTTCAGGGGGGGTGGTAGGCCTTGGTCCGCATCCTCTGGGGGGCTGGGGGCAAGGTTGGGGATTGTGAGGCGGATGTGCAGGGGGCTATGGCCTGTGGGTCCCAGCGGGACGGGTCCATATAGGGCCTCCGCCCGGATGATGGTGGTGGGGTCGCCATAGCATACGTCGATGCGGGATGGGGCGGCATCTGTCTGGTGGGGGAAGTGGGATGGTTGGCCTTCGAGGTTGGCCGTCAGGTCCACGAGCCCCAGCATTTCGATGGTGTCGCAGACTGCATGGTCCTGGGGTGTGGCCTGTCCCCCTTGGTCCGCCGGGCCGGGGGCGGCGTTCATGTCGCCGATGATGATTGTGGGGGCGAGCATGGCCATCTGGCGGTATGCCTCGGCCAGGGCTTGGAGAAAGGGTTCCGTGGCGTCGCCGAAGGGGACGTGGGCGTTGATGACGTTGAGTTGCCATGCGTCCCCGACGACCTCATAGACACCTAGTCTCCCTGGGACGCTGAGGTGGTGGACGAGGTGGACGTGGATGCCGGTTCGGGCGTACAGGGGGGTCCCCTTGTGCCAGTAGCATTTGTACGCTTTCTGTTCCGGGGTATATATGGGGGTGGTTTCTGGGGGGTCGTCGCGTTGTAGGCCTTGTTCCTGGAAGGCGAGGAGTTGTGGAACCCACCCCGGCCCCTGTGCCATCGGGATCTCCTGGAGGGCGGTTGTGGCGTCCTTCGAGTATGTGACGGCCGGGTGGTTGAGGTCGAGGAGGTTGACGGTGGCCTCGGTGGGGGCGGGCCGGGGCTGTGGAGGCTTGTGCCCTCGGCCCTTGCCCCGTCAGGGAGGCGGACTGGGGCTCGGGGACTTTTTGCCGGTTGGTGGGCGCTTTGGTAGGCGCGGCGGGGGGAGGCCTTGGCTCCACTCCGGGGGGAGCTCCCCAATGTATTTGGTGCCTCTGTGGGCCTTTTTCTCTTCGGTGCGGAGTCGGATGGGGTGAGCGCTGGTGAGCTCCAGGGTGTGGCCTTCTGGCTTGTCCGGAGCGCTGCTGCCTTGGTGTAGCTCCTGTTGGCGGTGCCAGACCAGCTGGATCTGTGGCCCTCCGTTGTCCCCCGGGTCGCGGAAGCGGTACTGGATCGTGCCCTCACACCAGATCCAGTCTGCTGTGTGGTCGTTGCGGAAGGGCTGCTGGACCTTCGCGCCCTTTTCGAATCCTGGGTAGGCATCGGGCGAGGGCGGTGCTGGTGGCGGGAGGGAGGATGATGAGGATGCCTGGTCCGGGTGGGGCGGTGGTAATGATGGGAGGGAGGATGACGAGGATGCTTGGTCTGGGTTCGCCAGGTGGGTCGGGTGGGGTGCAAGCGGTCGGGAGGTCGCTGCTTTTCCGGCTTGGTTGGGGGCGGGTGCGCCCCTTTTTCGTCTCGCTCGCTTGGGTGGGACTGGAGGTAGCAGGGCTGGGGGGGCGGGGGGTTTGAAGAAGGGGTGCGTTGCTTGCTGGCCCGGATCCCTCATTGGGGGTTCTGCCGGCGTTTGCATGTTCGCTTTCGCGTGGCTGCGCATGAGGTCGGCGAGTTTGCGCACGGTCTCCGGGGGATCGGATGGCCATGGCAGTGCGGGCGGGCTGTCGTCGAAGGGGTGGTGAAGGTGGTAGTTCCTCATGGCCTTGGCCTGCATGACTCAGGCCTCCCTGGGTTCCGGTGTGTCTGGGCCGTTGGGGGAGCCTTGAGCCCAGTAGAGTGCTGTATGGAGGGCTTACCAGGGGGCGCCTTCGCGGCCTGTGAGGGTGGTGGCCTGGAGGAGTCGCTGCCGGCCCCGTGGGGGTCTTCCCAGTCTATTTCCGGGGTATGGGCCTGGGCCGCCATGAGGACTCCGTGTGCCCAGTGGAGGACCCACCATTGGGCGTCCGCTTTGAGGATGTGGATGGCGGGTTGTTTGGGGGGCATGTTCAGGGTGTCCCACGATGTGATGGCTAGTTCTATCCTGGAGGGGTGGAGGTGTGGGGTGGCCCTGCGGCTTAGGAGTTGATCGAGGTGGAAGGGGGTGACGGGATCTTTGGGGCCCTGCGGTGGTGGGGGCATCGCTGGGATGGTTGTGGGGTCCCAGTGGCGAACGTGGGCGGCGAGGGTGTATAGGGCGGCGGTGATGATGTGGTGGGCTTGCCCCTCCAGGACGATGTGGCGCTCTGTGCCGAAGTCCTTTGGTACGTGGGCTGCGGGGTGGACGGTGATGTGGGCTAGGGCGCGTTGGTGGGCCTCTTTTCCCCCGTCTGGCGCCTGTGTCCGTTTGTCCCCCGGGATGTGCTGGTGTTGGTGTTTCGGTGGGGGCGGTCCCAGGGCGAGGGATTCTACACCGTGGAGGGGGATGGCGTGTTCCCTGGACCTGTTGGGCAGGATGTATATGCCCGGGTCTCCCGGTACGGTGCCCAGGTACATGTTGCCCGTGATGGTGGGGGCCGGCAGCGGTTGGCGCAGGGGCGAGGTGCATGGGGTGGAGCAGGGCGGGTCATGGTGCTCACACCGGGGGTGGTCGATGCCGTACGGGGTGACGTGTACGGCGAAGGGTCCAACGGCGCGCTGGAGTTTGTGGGGTTGGATGTTGTGGAGGCGGGCCACCGCCCGTGTGTGGAAGCCCCCTTCGCTGATCCACACGGCGTCTGCCCGCGACGCCGCTGGGTTCAGGCAGTCGTTGGTGATGCCTGTGATCGTGCGGTTGTGGGCGGCATCTGACACTCTGGCGGGGGGGGCGCTGATGCGGGGGATGGTGTGGTCGTCGTGGAGGGTGCGGGCCTTGCGCCTCGCATCGTGTCGGTGCTGGGCCTCCTGGGCGGGGTTGTGCATACCTGTGTGTTTGGGCTTCTTGTTTGGGCGGTCTGCTGTGTGGAAGGGGGTGGGCCAGGAGGGGGCGTGGTGGAGGGTGGGGTGTGGGAGGTCCCTTCTGCGTTGCCCATGTGTACAGCGTGGCCGCGGCGGCCCCTTCCGCCTGTATGGTGTATCGCTCGTCGTGTCGGCGACGGGTGACGAGGACATTGGGGGCCGTCAGCTCATACACCTGTGTGGTGTGGGGGAGGTGGCGGATGACGGTGATCTTTGCGGCGTCGTTCTTGCGGGTGGTGGTGTTGGGGATGATGTAGTGGGTCGCCCATTCGTCTTGGGGGGTGTGCTCCGTCGTGTCCAGTTTGAGTGGGGGGTGGAGCGGCTTCGGTGTTGGGGACTTTTGTTGGGCCTTCGCGCTGGGTGCCACTTTGGTTTCGACCAGTTATTTTGGGTCCCAGGTTTCCGAGGCCCCTACCTGTGTGGCTGCCGCTGCTGCATCTTGGAGGAGGGCGGTTGTGTTGGTGTCTAGAGGGGGGGCCCCTGGTTGTAGGGTGAGGGTGTTGTGGTCTTGGTATGCCCACCAAATGCTGTAGCCTCTCTTGGGTGTTGCCGTGCGGGATTTGGGTCTGGGCTTGCTGGATGGATAGGGCGGTCTTGATGTCCTCCGCTGCTTGTGGGCTTATGGGGTTGGCGTACGCCCATAATCCCGGGGTGTGTATGCCGTGTGGTGCTTGGCCTACTCCTCGTATCGGGTGTAGGGTGTGGTGGGTGCGCGTGAGCACTAGGTGTTCTTGGAGGAGGTCCCCCCGGATGTCTTCCCACCGCTGCTGCCAGGTGTGTGTGTGGTCGTTCGGGGCGGAGTAGGTGATGACGATGGCTTGCCATGGGGTGGGGCCTGGATCTACCGCCATAGGTGCCGACGATGCTTGCGGGGGAATGTGGACGGCGTGGGCGGGGGCTGCTGTTACGGGGTCTCCCTCCGTGGGTGTGATTGTGGCATCGCCTTGGACGGTGAGGAGGAGGTGGTGGCGGCCCGTCGGTGGTGCCCAGGTGGTGGTGGGCTCGGTGATCGAGTGGAGGCGGATGGCCTGGAGCCCCGGTGTGATTTCGTCCCATCGGAGTGTGCCGTTGTGGACCGCACATTCCCGTGGCAGGTCTCGAAACCTGTTGCGGTCCGGGGTGGTGCGGTGTTGTGGGGGGAGCTCCATTGTGGTGATGGGGTGGGTGAGGGGTCGCCAACACCAGCCTCACCACCACGGCACCTATCACACCTCTACCACCGGAGGCAACGTGGGCCACACCACCCGTCATCTACAGCACCATCGCCACCACCGCGACGTCCGGCCCACAAACGTTACGCCCCAACGGCCAGAAACAACACCCTCACATCAACACCAACGGCAACACCACATACGCCCCATACGTCACCCTCGTCATGCTCACCAACCATCACCCTCGCCATCAGTGTCCACGACATCAGAGGCACCAACACCACCGGCGACGACGACAGCGACAACAGCTGACCCACCAACTAACCACCATCAACTAGCCCAGCACCAACCTCATCTACGCTAACGCCCATACCACCCACGCCAACAACACCGCCAGTGGCACAATTATCCACTCCCGCACCCACACCACCCTCACCACCAACATCACCACCACCCCCCAAGGGTCAGGGCTCGCGGGGAACGGAACGGCAGAGCGAGCACGCCACCACCCGCACACGTCGCCCACCCTATCGTACACCGCTTCGCAACACACCCCCCCGCTTCCCCCGACAGGACGTGCGCTGCAGCCCACTGCTGGGACGACGACTACGACGTCCTCCCGGCCTTTCGATACCTACTGGCAGCCACGGCCCCGCGCCCACAAGCCCACCAGCAACCCACCGAACTGCAGGAGCCCGACCACCCCATGCCGCCACGCTCCATATCCCCTGCGTCCACCGCAGACCAGAACGCGGAACACCAGCGAGAGGAGCCCGACCCCGACCACGCCGCCACACCCCCACCGCCCCCCGCCCAAAAGGACATCTACCCCACACTGGCCAGCACCCTAGCGCCCATGGACGCCGAGCAGTAATACCAGTCCATCCAACGAGACCTCCCTGAGGACCACGCGACCCTCCAGGGGTGGAAGCAGGAGAAAAGGAACGACAACGAGTGGGGCACAGAGGAAGAGCTTCTCTGGGAAGACACCTGGAAAGGCACCACGGACGCCTCCCTGGAAGCAGCAGCCGAAACCTACCCCCGCCCGCCCGGGGACACTAGACACGGCCTCCACGCCCTCCTAGCGTTCCACAGCTTGAAACACCTGCACACCATCACCCTCCACCCCCTCGGCCACAATCCACACCGATGGACACCTGAAGACGACGCCACCGCCGCCATCACCGTACAGCAAAGCCCCGAGAACCCAGAGGAATACCACATCACCTGGAACAATCCGGCACCCCACCCCCCCGCCTCCCCCACCCTCCCAGATGTCTTCGCCACCATCAGCGCAGAACTCCATGAGGCGAAAGCCCCACAGCAACTGGACGAAGAGATGCCCCAGGCACCATCACCACCAACCACACAAGAAATACCCCGCACAGAGCACGGTGTGGTGCCGCGGGTGGTGTATTGGTTGTTGGTGGTGGAGCTGTTCTTGGTTTGTGGGTAGTCCCTGTCCGGCGGTGGTGGTGTTAGTGGTGTTGATGTTCGTTGAGGCCGTTGGCGATGCCAGGGGTTCCTGGCCTCGCGCGGGGTGGTCGTGGCGCTGGTGAGTGTAGGTGGTGCCATTGACGGCCCGGCCGCGTGTTCTTGCAGTGATGCTGACGGTGTGGGTGCGGTGGCGGCAGTGTTGTGGTCGTTAGTTCATCGAGGTTTGTGTCTTTCCGGTTGTCGGTGACACTGATGGTGGGTCGGCGTAGGCGCTGCTGGTGGGTGTCGGTCCGGGTGTGGGAGGTCTTTGGGTTGTTTGCGGCGCTATGGGCTGGCTTTCCTGCTGGTGCTGATCATCGTCTTCTGGCGGAGGGTGATGTCGCTGGTGGGGTGTCCGCTGGTGCTGCTGCAGGTTTTCGATGTAGGTGTGGTTTAGGGTGCGGCGTTGGTGGGTGGCGCCGACGGTGGGTGGCGTGACTGGTGGGTGGCAGCGGTAGTGGGGGTTTCGGTTGTTGGTGAGGCTGCCGTCGTCGGTGTTTCAGTTAGTGCTGGTGATGGTGTCGCTGGTTGTGCAGATGGTGGGCGGGGGGAAGGGGGACCCGTATCCTGGTGGTTTGTGAGGGTGTCGTGGCTATCGGTCGACAGTGCTGCTTTCGGTGGTGTTGTTGAGGGCGATGCGGGTGTTGCCCGGGAGTGTTGTCGGCGATGCTCTGGTTTTTAGTGCCTGCGGTTCGTGGTCGTAGCTGGTTAACCGGGCTTTGTTGCTGGTGAGGGTGGTGCAAATGGTGTCGGTGACTGTTCGGCTGGTGCCGTTTGTGCGGGGTGTGTGGTTGTTGCGTCAGGGGTCGGTGGCGTTGGTGACGGTGACGGTGGTGCGTTGGGGGTTAGTGCCGGTGGTGGCGCTCCGAGGGTGAGGGTGCCGGGGACGCTGGGTGGCTCCGCGTTGTTGGGTTTTCTCCTCGCCATTCCTGGCGGAGGGTGCCGCTGGTGTCGCTGGTGGTGAGGGTGGTGGATGTGGTGGTGTTGCTGCGGTTTTTTGTGCTGCTTGGGTGGTGGGGACCCCTGGTTGATGTTGACGATGCTCCGGGTGATGTGGATGCGGTGGGTGTGACGGTGTGTGCTGTTGCTGTTTCTACCCTTGGCTGGGTGCCCAGTGGGTGGCGCTGGTGGCATTTGTTCGCCAGCCGTGCTGGCGTTTTTTGTGATGCCGTCGGTGGGGGCGCCCTAGGTGTTACTCTGTGCCGGGGTCGTGGTGGTCGTGGTGGGGTCGTTGTAGGTGACGGTACCTCGGCAGGTTGTTGGTGGGGTTGGTGGTGGTTTGGATATTGCCGTGGGTGTTGGCGGCGTTGGTGTCGCCGACGGTGAGGTTGTCAAAGTGGTGGTTGGCGTGCCTCGTGGTGGTCTGATGGCGTGGATGTTGGTGGTGTTGGTGCTGGGCGCCGCCTGCGTTTGGGTGGTCGGCGGTTCCAGGCATGCCACTCGTGGCTGGTGTTTGGCCGGCTTGTGGTCCTGGCGGTGCCGGTTGTCTCTGGTGTTGGGTTATTTCCTTCGGCTCTCCTTGGGTCTGTAGTGGCAGGTGTTGCATCGGTTGTGGTCGACGGTGTCGATGCTGTGGGTGTCGCCGTGCTGCCGCTGTTGGTGGTGCTGGTGATGGTGTTGGTGAGGGCGCCGCCGGGGGAGCTGTGAGTGTTGGCGTTGTAGGGCGTTGTAGGTGATGCCCTGGTGGTGTTTCGACGGTGGAGGCGGGACCTCGCCACTCCTGGCGGAGGTTCCCATGGCCGTCGCTGGCCGGTGTGCTGGCCCTGGCCCCGTGACCCAACACTGCAGAGTGCTGGACACCGACGCCTTTGACATCGTCATCGGTACAGACTTCCTACAAAGAAACCCCCAGGTGAAAATGCTGTCTCTCCAGCGCCCCTATTCTTTGCACTGCGACTTTGGCAGTGGGCTGTTCTCCATACCTTTGGAGCTGTCAGGACGAAAAGAGTCTGGGCTGCGTTACGCATCCAAAACGAACTATCGTACTGAAAACTACCAATTGGCCCGTCACGTTCTTGAAAATGGACTGGCGGCCCTTCAGGTAAACCTGGATGAGGTCCAGGTGGAATTGTTTGCGAGCCAACAACAGCACATCATGCAGTTGTACTGCTCGAAACAATTGAACAATGCTTTCCGTTTCTTCTGGAAAGCAATGGGCCTAGCGTATGCTAACCCTCCCTTCTCCCTGCTCGCGCAGGTTCTAACCAAAATCGCTTATGAGGGAGGAAGGGTTGTCATGTGCACCCCTGACTGGGGCTGCTCTGGTGAACATGCTTACTGGCGCCGTATGCTAGATCGAATGATTCTGGGAAGAGTGCAACTCCCCAACGACCCCATCTATGTGCCTGAGGACTCAGACACAGCTATGCAGGCTCCTGAGTGGGCCAGTTTCCTGTCCATTGTTGATGGATCTCTCAATCCTGTACCCCTGTGTGACCTAGACCAGGTGCTACTGAAAGAGGTCATGGCTGAAAACCGTGGCCTGACCCTTTCTGATCTCAAAAATCGATCTCTTGAGCACCTATCTGCCAGACTTACAGGGTGTGAGTCTCCCGATGGCTATCTGGAACCTGCAGCTGTAAAGGAGGATGCTGACGACCAACTGTCTGAGATCGCCAGCACTATTCCTCCTGTTGATCCCAGCTGTGTTGACCTAAAACACAGTGCCTTCCTAGCCCAGCTGTTGCTAGAGGAGGTAGATCTAGCGTCAACCTCTGAACCTGCTTCCCCTGTTGGGAAGCCAGTGCTACACATGCAGCCTATGCACACAGGTGAACCCGTCGCCCGGAGTGCTGATGCTCTGGCGCGGCCTGCTTCTAATAACATGCCACTGTCTGAGCATGACACTCACGAACTCCGGCGGCTGTTGTACCTGAAGGCCGAAGGTATTGGGCGCCAAGAGCGGCTGCAATACCTCAGACAGACCTGGAAATCCTCCATCTGGTCTGAGGAGGACGATGATTCCTATACGCTGCCTGATCCTGAGATACCGCTAGTGTATTCTCTGCACTATGGGCAGCAATGTTCCCCTGAGTGGGACGATGGTTCTGAGCCTGCCGAAACTGCTGATGAGCAGAAAAAGAAAGAACATGGAAAGAGCAACCTCCATGCTGAGGAGGATTTCCTGCAGAAACTCGAGAGTCTTAACCTTGACCCCCGACTGAAGAAACTGCTGATAACCTATGAGGAGGTGTTCGGTGCCTTGCCGCCTCCCCTCTCTTGTAAAAAACTGGTCGAGATGGACCTGAAACTGAAACCTGAATTTGAAAAGACGCGAGTGAGGCGTCGTCCCTATCCCGCTCCACAGGAACAGATTGAAGAAATCGAGCGCCAGATCCAGGAATGTATAGATGCTGGCCTCGTTGAAGATTATAAGATAGGAGACTACCCCCATCACTGCAGTCCCTGGTTCCTGGTTGCCAAACCAGGGTCGACTGCCCTACGACTGGTTGTAGACTATGGTGAGGTCAACAAGAAAACCCAGAACCACTCAGGGAGTATTCCTAACATGGAAGATACCCTGGAGCGTATTGCCAAATATAGGTACAAGACCAAAATGGACAAACGCGCTTGTTTCTGGCAGGTAGACCTAACCGCCGCAGCTCAGGAGCTGCTGGCTTTTATAACCCCTAAGGGCCGTGTCTTTAAGTGGAAGGTTATGCCTTTCGGGGTGGCTAATGCCCCAGCGCTCTTCCAGGAGCTAATGAACAAAATTTTGTACATACTGAGGCGCAGGCCTCTAGTACAGGAGTTGATTTCTCGGGGTGCAGAAATGGAGGCTCACATCAACGACGTGAGTTTGGGTACTAACACCCAAGAGGACCATGTCCTTCTCCTCCGTGAGTTTTTCATTGTCTGTCAAGAAAACCATCTCCGAATCAAACTCGACAAATGTGAGTTTATGAAAGAGGAGATGGAATATTTGGGTTTCGACATGGGGTATGGTTGGTGGAAACCAGCCGCGTCTGAGATGCAGCCCCTACAGGACATGCAGATTCGCGATGACCCTAAGAAGGGTCTACACGACGGGAGGAGTTTTGTGGGCGCCTGTAATTTCTATCGGCATCACATCCACAATTTTACTTACTCCCCTGCCCCCCTCACTGACGTAATCAAGAAAACTACTCCCTGGAGGTGGACCGCCAGAGAGGAAGAGTGTTTCCAGGAGTTGAAGAAGAAGATTGCCTCCTCCAACTGCCTGGGAGTACCCCGCCCTAAGGGCGGGATAGTCCTGATCACTGATGCCACCCATGTAGGGGGGGGTGGTACGATCTACCAATTACAGGAGCTTAACCCCGCTGGACTAACCCACTGCCATTATCGTACTAGTGGACTGAACCGTGATGCTTCGTTAAAACATGACTATCCTACCAGTGAGTGGCGACTGGTGCCACTGGGACACTGGAATTGGAAATGGAACCAAGTGCGTTCCAATTACAGCACCTATGACCAGGAACTCCTGGCCGGTATGTTGGTGCTTTCGTCACAATCCCGCCTCCTGGGATCTAACCCTATTGTCTGGTTGTGTGACCAGGAACCTGTGAAGTCTTCTCAGAAGGGCCCACCACCAGAGAAAGCAAAGCTAAAGCGGTGGTGGACTTACCTCAGCCAGTTCAGGCTGAGAGTTCATCATATCCCCGGAAAAAAGAATGAACTGTCTGACTATATATCGCGCAACAACTTCGATGCGCTTATAGGTGAGAGCTCTGAGGCGCTCGCCAGAGAGTCTTTCCAGCGTGTGGATGTCCAACTGGACCTGTCCATGCGCACTGCTGGAATCCTGGAGGGTTGGAGTCTAACCGACTATCAGTCAGAGTATAAAGAAATTCTCCAAACCCTCAGCACTGGTCTCGGACCCCGTGTCATTGACGGGCACCAGTGGTATAAAAACAATCAGTACCTCTTCTACGAGGACCGAATTGTGGTGCCTGAGGCACAACTGGATGGGTGCCTACAGTCGTCCCATCTCAGTTCTGGTCACACTGGCGCTAATCGCTCAGTGGACTTCTTCCGTGAGTGTTTCTACTGTAGTCTAACCTTGACTGAACTGAGGTCGCGTATGCAGACCATTGTGGATGCTGGTGGCTGTCATGCCAGCAAGCAGAGCGACAGTAGGGATAGGGGCCTGATCTCCAGCTTACCGATACCCTATTGTGCTAACTCTCTTCTCTACGTGGATTTCATCCACGGCCTACCATGCTTCGGCGGCTATGATAGTTGCCTAGTGGCCACCTGTGGCCTATCTCGCTTCACCCGTGTGTTCGTTTGCAATAAGAAAATCACAGGTGAGCAGACTGTGAAAATGTTGGTCGAACAATGGTTTGAACCCTATGGAGCACCTAAGCAGATGCACTCTGATGAGGATGTACGCATCCGCAGTGACACTGGGTGGTACAAACGAGTGCTAAATGCCCTCAACGTGGAGGTAACCACAGGTGTGCCCTATACCCACAGCGTCTGACCCTCTCTTTAAGAGACAGAACCGTGTGGTGGAGCAAAACTTAAGAATCCTGATGAAACAGGAGCGTACCAAGGACTGGGTACGCCTAGTGCCCTGGGCAGTGCTGACCATGAACTCACAGCAGAGCTCCTCTACGGGTTTCACCCCCCACGAACTGGTCAATGGAGGACGACCTGCTTGGTTCTTCAAAACCCCCTTTCCTGAGGACTTCAAGAGCCCTGTGGGAGATTGGCTGGAACACAAGCAGTCTCTGGCTAACCAGGCTGGCACTAACCTGAGACACATTCGTGACTGTGAACTGAGCCGACGGAACCGCCTACGGCACCTGCCAGCTTCAAGGTTGGTGACCTTGTTTTGGTACACCATTCACGCCCACCCTCCTGGCCACGTAACTGCCTACAGGACCCTTTTTTTGGACCCTATCGTATCATCAGGATAGATGGATCGAGGATCCATGTCAGGTGCAGTCCACGTCTAGGTGGTGAACTGCTGTGTGCACCTAAACAGTTGAGGCACTATCACTCCCCTGACGATTTGTCTTGGGATGAGTGGCGCCTCAGCGACAGTGAGGTCGAGCGTATAGACCTAGAGGACGCTGCCAGTCCAGAGGAGGCAGACGAACTCGAAGAGATGACTGCCGATGAGATGGCAGTCGATGGTTACTACGTGGTTGCAGGTATTGCTCGCCAGGAGTATAAACAGGGCTGGATATTTCCAACCCTGTTGGATGGCTATGGGTTATCTGAGGCGACCTAGGAACCTATGTCAGCCTTCATACAACCAGACGGGAGTATCAACCCCATCTTCCGCACCTACCTGGTTGAGAACAACGAGGGGCAGCTCCTAACCCGTGCTGAGACTATGTCCGGGCGTAAGAAGCGAAACTAATTTCCCTGTGTCAGTCTACTGACAGGTGCAGTGAGCACTCTTCTGCAAACGTGCCTGTGTATCGGTGTAAGAGCAGTTGTCACAGTTGCCCCGCATTGCATCGCAGGACGGGACCGTTAGCCCCCCGTGACAACCACTCCCTGGCCGAAGGCCATTGGTTGTTCACAGACTACTGCTTACTGAGCACTGCACTGACCCTGTCTGTGCCCTGCAGACCCATGCCTGTGGTTTCCAGCGTGGGCCAGGTGGCCGCTTATCAGGATTGCAACCATCCAACGGTGTATGCCTTGTTGACCACGTGTTGCATGGGGACTGCCCTGATGTAATGACCTTGGGGAGCCAACGAAGAACGGTGGCTTACTACACCAGGGGGGGATGACAAGGTGTTATGAGGCAAGGTGTGTTTTCCCTCCTTGGGGACAAGCGAGCCCATAGTTAGGACCCCTGACTGGTCCAGACCTATGGGGTTCCACCCTTCCTTATAGGGTTTACCATACCCCTATGTGTGCTACGTATGTCTGTGTGTGTCTCAGGTAGGTAGGTAGGTATCTTCGGGAGCTCGGGATACCTCCTTTGACGGTGCAGGAAGAAGGTCTTACCAAGGGGACGTCCTGTCCCTCCCACTGCCCTATGTTAGGTGCCTCTTGAGCCGCTCCCGCATGTGCTTGGGAAGGCATTGTCGCGGCCACCCAGTCCATGTGTCCCAGGTGGGAGGGTGTCCCCACATGTGTCCATGAGTAGGGCCACATGCCCCCTCCTTCGGGCGGCAGCTCTGGGGGCTGCCCAGCCGTGTGGAGTATCTCTCACCACAAGGGGTATTGCTCCCGCTTGTCTACGGTACGACCGCCTCACCCTTGTGGCTTGAGTTGCGGGGCCGCTCCGCTTGGCAGGCGACCCCCTCCTGGACTGTGTACCGGCTCGCCTGTCACCGGTTGCATCCATGGCTCCGGGTGACGTTTGCCATGGTCCCCGATGCAGCCTGGCCGGGCTCGGACCAGCAGCCTTGGAGTACCGCTCCTGCCACTGGCCCGGTGGGTCGGCTGGGTCGCCCCAGTGCGTCCGACCCTAGGGGGTTGGTTCTTTCCTGTCCCCCGGCCGCCCTACGTGTGTGCGGTGTCCTGGGCCTCCCGGCTCCTGTTCACCGGTGTGCCCGCTCGGTGTGTTGTGTTGGGTGTGCGGTGTCCTGGGCCTCTCGGCTCCTGTTCACCGGTGCGCCCGCTCGGTGTGTTTTGTTGCGTGTGCGGTGTCCTGGGCCTCCCGGCTCCTGTTCACCGGTGTGCCCGCTCGGTGTGTTGTGTTGGGTGTGCGGTGTCCTGGGCCTCCCGGCTCCTGTTCACCGGTGTGCCCGCTCGGTGTGTTGTGTTGGGTGTGCGGTGTCGTGGGCCTCCTGGCTCCTGTTCCCCGGTGTGCTCGCTCGGTGTGTTGTCTCGCGTGTGCGGCGTCCTGGGCCACCTGCCTCCTGTTCTCCGGTGTGCCCGCTCGGTGTGTTGTTTTGTGTGTGCGGTGTCCTGGGCCTTCTGGCGCCTGTTCACCCGTGTGCCCGCTCGGGGTGTTGTGTTGCGTGTGCGGTGTCCTGGGCCTCCCGGCTCCTGTTCACCGGTGTGCCCGCTCGGTGTGTTGTTTGGCGTGTGCGGTGTCCTGGGCCTCTCGGCTCCTGTTCACCGGTGTGCCCGCTCGGTGTGTTGTGTTGGGTGTGCGGTGTCCTGGGCCTCCCGGCTCCTGTTCACCGGTGTGCCCGCTCGGTGTGTTGTGTTGCGCGTGCGGTGTCCTGGGCCTCCCGGCTCCTGTTCACCGGTGTGCCCGCTCGGTGTGTTGTGTGGTGTGTGCGGTGTCCTGGGCCTCCCGGCTCCTGTTCACCGCCGTGCTGTGTTGGGTGTGCGGTGTCCTGGGCCTCCCGGCTCCTGTTCACCGGTGCGCCCGCTCGGTGTGTCGTGTTGCGTGTGCGGTGTCCTGGGCCTCCCGGCTCCTGTTCACCGGTGTGCCCGCTCGGTGTGTTGTGTCGGGTGTGCGGTGTTCTGGGCCTCCCGGCTCCTGTTCACCGCTGTGCCCGCTCGGTGTGTTGTGTTGCGTGTGCGGTGTCCTGGGCCTCCCGGCTCCTGTTCACCGGTGTGCCCGCTCGGTGTGTTGTGTGGCGTGTGCGGTGTCCTGGGCCTCCCGGCTCCTGTTCACCGGTGTGCCCGCTCGGTGTGTTGTGTTGCGTGTGCGGTGTCCTGGGCCTCCCGGCTCCTGTTCACCGGTGTGCCCGCTCGGTGTGTTGTGTCGGGTGTGCGGTGTCCTGGGCCTACCGGCTCCTGTTCACCGGTGTGCCCGCTCGGTGTGTTGTGTTGCGTGTGCGGTGGTGTCCTGGGCCTCCCGGCTCCTGTTCACCGGTGTGCCCGCTCGGTGTGTTGTGTGGCGTGTGCGGTGTCCTGGGCCTCCCGGCTCCTGTTCACCGGTGTGCCCGCTCGGTGTGTTGTGTTGCGTGTGCGGTGTCCTGGGCCTCCCGGCTCCTGTTCACCGGTGTGCCTGCTCGGTGTGTTGTTTCGCGTGTGCGGTGTCCTGGGCCTCCCGGCTCCTGTTCACCGGTGTGCTGTGTTGGGTGTGCGGGGTCCTGGGCCTCCCGGCTCCTGTTCACCGGTGTGCCCGCTCGGTGTGTTGTGTCGGGTGTGCGGTGTCCTGGGCCTCCCGGCTCCTGTTCACCGGTGTGCCCGCTCGGTGTGTTGTGTTGCGTGTGCGGTGGTGTCCTGGGCCTCCCGGCTCCTGTTCACCGGTGTGCCCGCTCGGTGTGTTGTGTTGCGTGTGCGGTGTCCTGGGCCTCCCGGCTCCTGTTCACCGGTGTACCCGCCCGGTGTGTTGTTTCGCGTGTGCGGTGTCCTGGGCCTCCCGGCTCCTGTTCACCGGTGTGCTGTGCCCCCTCGGTGTGTTGTGTTGCGTGTGCAGTGTCTCGGGCCTCCCGGCTCCTGTTCACCGGTGTGCCCGCTCGGTGTGTTGTTTTGCGTGTGCGGTGTCCTGGGCCTCCTGGCTCCTGTTCACCGGTGTGCCCGCTCGGTGTGTTGTGTTGCTGTGCGGGGCGTTGCTGCGGGGCGCTCACTCGTCCATCCGGACGGCAGCTATCGTAGCCGGCAGGGACTGGGTACCCTCCGGGCGCACACACGTCCATCCGGACGGCGGCTGTTCGTAGCCGGCAGGGGCTGGGTACCCCCCGGGCGCGCACTCGTCGATCGGGACGGCGGCTGGCGTGTGTGCTTGCTCTTTGTGGCCGGGTCGGGCAGGCCAGCCTCCCGGGCGCGTTGTGGTGCGCCTCACCTTTTTCTTTGGCCGCCTTGTCTTTCTGCTTTGCTTGGCCCCCTCCGGGCTGGGGTTGCCCCCCTCTCTCTCGCTGCCCTTGCCGTTCCTCGTTGCCTTGGCGCTGTGCTTCGGTTGTTTTTCTCGGCCTCCCGCTGCCTGGCTCTTCGTGCGCTCGCGCCTCGTTTGTATCTCCCGCTTGGCCGTTGGCTGCTCTTTGGTGGTTTCTCCCCCCCCCCTTCCCTTTTTGTGTCTCGCGGCTTTCGTCGCTCCTGCTTGGTGCCTTGGTGTTTTTTTTTTTTTGTTTTCTTCCCCTTCTTCTCCTGTGCGCCCCCGTTGTCTCCGGCTTTCTCTGGTTTCCGGCCCCGGGTGCCCTGGGCCTCGGCGCTGCGCGTTGTTTGTTTTGTTGGCCCTCCGCCTCTCGGCTCTCCGTGCGCTTGTCCCTCTTTCGTGCTTTCCGTCTGGCTGGTGGTTGCTCCCCGGTGGTTGCTGCTCCCCCCCCCCCTTTTTTTTTGTCTTGCGGTTTTCGTGGCTGCCGCTCGGTGCTGTGTGCCGTGTGCTGTGTTGTGCTGTGCTTCCCTGGGTGCGGTGCTGCGCCGCGCTGCTGCGCGTTGTGTCCTCCGGTGTTGTGCTGTCCTGTGCTGTTTTGTGCTCATTGGGTGCCGCTGCTTGTTGCGCCGTGCCCTCTGGCGCTGCCCGTTGCCCTGGGGCCCTGTGCTCTGCGGCGCTGTGTTTTGCGGTGTTCCCCCGTGCTGTGTGTGTTTTGTCGTGGCGCGGTGGTGCGTGCTGTTGTTCGCCGCTCTGCTTTGTGCTGTGTCTGTCCCGGGGTGCTGTGCTGTGCGTTCCCTGTCCTCTCCGCTCTGTGCGGTGCTCTGCTTCGCTGTGCTGGTGCGCTCGCGTTGTGCTGTTCTTCTGGTGCGTGCTGTTGCTGGCGCCTGGTGCTGTGGTGTGCCGTGGTGCGGTGCTGGGTCTGGTGGCCCGTGGTTTTCTGCTGTGGCGTGTTTCGGTGTCGGTGTCCCTGCCTGGCCGCGTGGTCTGTTTCCCTGTGGTTGGTGTGGTTTGCTGTGGTGCCCTGCTTTCCTGTGTCGTGTTCTGTGGTGCTGTGCTGTCGCGTGGTGCTGTGCTGTTGTGCTCTGCTGTCGTGTTGCGGTGCTGTTGGGGCTTGCTTTGCCCTCCTGTGGGCTGTCGTGCTGTGCTGTGTTGTGCTGTTGGTTGGCTGTGCTGTTTTTTGCCCGGTGGTGGTGTCTGCGTGCTGTGGTGCTCTTTTCCTCGTGCTGTGCGTTCCCTGTCTTCTCCGCTCTGTGCGTTGCGGTGCCTTGTTGTGCTGGCTGTGGTGCCCTGCTTCCCTGTGTCGTGTGCTGTGGTGCTGTGCTGTCGTGTGGTGCTGTGCTGTCGTGCTCTGCTGTCGTTTTGCGGTGCTGTTTGTGTTTGCTTTGCCCTCCTGCGGCCCGTCGTGCGGCGCCAGTGTCGTCTGCGCTGTTGTTGGTGCCTCGTGCTGTGGCGTGTCCCTGTGCGTTGTGGTGTCTCCCTGGGCGTTCTGCGGTGTGGTGGTGCTGCTCTGGTGTGTCGTGGTGTCTTGCTGTGCTGTGCGTTGTCCTGTGGTGTCCTGCGCCCTGTGCCGTGTCCTGCGGTGCCGTGCTGCCCTGCGGTGCTGTGCTGGTTGGCTGTGCTGTGCGGTTGTCTGCGCTGCTGGTGTTTGTTTTTCCTTTTGTCCTCTTTTCCTTTGCTAAAAACCCCTGCCGCTTTTCCGTGCCTTTTTTTTTTGGCTTTTGAAAATAAAATAAAATTATACACGACCCAACGCACTCGCGTGCAGCAACACCATGTACGCTGCAGTGCCTTACGTGTTACCCGTCGTTCTTGATGTTCTTGGCCTTGTACTTGTGCGTGGCGTTGTGGAGCGTGTTGTTGTCCATTGCTAAGGGTTGACCGCGTTCCTCCAGGGCCGCCGCCTGAGCTGCAGGGCAAGGGGAGTGATGGGCACGAGGGTGGGACGGGAGGTGCATGGAGAAGAAGAAGAAAAAGGCGGCAGGGCGCGACGTGAGGGGTCGTGGCGAGTTATGAACATTTTTCGAGTTTTACGCGCTGCTCGCCACGCGTTTTTCTTTGCGCCTATGGCGAGTTAGACGACGGCAGGGACGGCGTTGGGGTCCTACGTGCGTTACGGTGCTTACGGCGTTAACTATTCACCTATTTCACGTCGAAAAAATTTTCGTCGCGTTTTTACGCGTTTCGCAGCGCGCTTTTTGGCCTAAGCGTTTTTTATGCTAATTAGCTTTATTTTTAGCTATTCAGAAAATTTTTTCGTCGTGTTTTATCTATCTTTTTTTTTCGTTCTGAGGCTGGGCCCCAGCGCGCGCGACACCGGCACACGTGTTGCATGGGGACTGCCCTGATGTAATGAACTTGGAGAGCCAACGAAGAACGGTGGCTTACTACACCAGGGGGGAATGACAAGGTGTTATGAGGCAAGGTGTGTTTTCCCTCCTTGGGGACAAGCGAGCCCATAGTTAGGACCCCTGACTGGTCCAGACCTATGGGGTTCCACCCTTCCTTATAGGGTTTACCATACCCCTATGTGTGCTACGTATGTCTGTGTGTGTCTCACTTCTCTCCCCGGCGTGGCTCCCGGAGACCGGGCTTCGCTGACGTCGGACCGAAGGTCCTAATCAGGTACTATTACCACTCCTATGGCGCCCAATTTCTGTGCTGGCGCCTATCCTTGGGGGAAGACGGCAAAAGCCCTACCTACTAGAGGGGAGGGGTGGCCAAGTGTGCTAAGGGCATACAGAACGCCAATTTTTGCTACGGGCCAGGAGCTAATGCACTCCCCTGCCCACGTGGAAAAGCACGCGGGACAGGAGACACCACTACACTACACTCACTAATGCCAGCACCGGCCTTCGAAGGCAGGGTGAGCACTCATCACCTGCACTCAACTCCTGCCAGGCCTGCTGACCCTAACCCCTACACACGCTACTTGGTGTTGCTGTCAATGAGGTCTCGGGTCCTAATGACCCTCCTGTGAAGAAGACAAGAGAACACAGCGCTGCTAAGCAACTGTGGCCTAACAGGGACGTCACAACACGTTTCCCTGCTAGGGCTTGGAGGGAAGGGGTGCTCTTGTTGCGTGCACAGCGCGGATGTCGATGGAGTCGAACTGCCATGGCCACTCCTGGCTGAGGCACAGTCAATTGATTGTGTGATCAGCGCCCCTGTTTAGCTGGGGCAGAAAAATGGGATAGCCGCCGAAGGCAGCTGCTGCGTGCACCAATCACCCTGAACCCCTCCCACTTGTACAACAGAGGCCAATGAACGGGGTTCAAGACGGAGGAACCAAGACACACTGCACGTATTATACGCTTCTTAGTGTGCCCTATAATACACTGTTCCTGAACCCAGTTGCAAGCAAGCAAGCTTAAGGACTTCGCCCGTTCCCTTATTGACCGTAGGGCGAAGCCCTGGGTAACCTGGCAAGGGTTCATACTGCGTGCACAGCGCGTGGCCCACTATCAAATCCCTTTAATGCATCGTGTGCACGCATGCAGAGAAGGGAGGCAGAACGATAACCACACTGACTCAACCAAGAGGTGAGCTCCTGCTGGGCTTACCTACCTTACTCACCATGCATCGTGTGAATGCTGAAGTGAAGCAAACGCAAAACAACCCTATTGCGAGTTATAAACAAGCCTAAGCGTTTTAAGCAACCCTACTTTAACGCTACGGCTACACACGAGCAAACACTTTCTTTGCTTACCTGCGAAGAGAGAACAAGGATGAATTGGGGTACAGGGAAAGCGTCACAGCGTGTGAATGCCTCAGTTAGGCACATGCATCGCGAGCACAGCGCATATTCTAACCCTACGCGCGCGCTGCGCGCTCCATTCGCATCGCATACCTTTCATTCCTGTTTTGACCTGTGCACAGCAAAGGAGATGAGCGCCCGAACCCCCAACGAACACAGCGTTGACAACCCTAGAATTTTAACGAAGCAACCAACACGAACGCAATGCATACGTGTGAGATGACACTGGCATACCTGAGAGGTGGGCTGTCCACCCGCTCTGTGGTGTGGGTTCAGTTTGAACACTTTTCCCTAAAGTTTATAAAATGTTTGATGCAACTGTGCAAACATTTCCTTTAGAACTTTAAAAACTACGGCTCATACCTTCTTTTTCAAAAAGTGTTTACGCTTGCGCAACCTTGTTTTTGAAGTCCGCTTCCTTTGCGCTTGTCTGCGACTTTGGATTTGGTGTAAAAATGACGATTTCTCGAGTGATTTCGTCAATTTTTAGTGATTTGACTTGTTACATCGCTACCCCTTTCGCTAAACCTCAGGAATCACTCCCTGTTGGTTACATTTTCTTTTTTTTCCAGCTCCTGGAGATTTGTGTCCTCCATTGGGAGTATTGCTCCACCCTGGCCCTTGGTCAGGACGTCTACTAAAACGCTGTTTATACAGCCATCGCAGTCCGCATCAGAGCGGTCGACTGTACCCTGGAGGGCAAGCACATGTGCTCTAGGGAGGGAGTCCTGGGTTCGAACCCCACTACCCCCAATTTTTTACCAAAAGTTTTCGTCGCACGCCGGCGACTTTTGAGGAATGCCACATCGAAGGGACATCATTCACGGTACATTACACTGTTTTTGTACGGTACCTACAGTGTGATAGTCTTCTATGAAATGATGAGGGATTTTTGGTAAGTTTAATGCATTTTCTGAGGTAATTCTGGGAATATTTGAGTCTTTTTCCTTGGTCCTACTAGCTTAGCTAACTAGTACTCCAGGGGGGAGTAAGAAAAAGTCACTGCCATGTCTTTCTTGGAGGGCTTGATCCAGGCCAAGCCCCCCTTAAAACCCTTTTGTTGATGCTAAGACTAACTTAAGTATTTTTATCTCTCTTCAGAAGCGTAAAGTACACTTTCTCAGAGTAACTAGGGTTGACACCCTAGCCCCCCCATGAAGTTCACCCCTGCCTGTCAACTGAGCGGAGGTACCTTCGTTCATGGAGGGATTTCCGAAGTAAAATAGGCATTTCATGCTTTAGGCCTTGGAGGTTAAGCCTAGTGGTCTCCCACCCCAAGACTCCTACACTCCATTGTTACTACCACTTATTGTGGTTCTACGTTTTAACTGTTTCTGGATTCAGTTGCTTGGCCAAGTCATTTTCTGTGTTGTCCTGACATATATGCCCCACATTGCTAACCAGCACCATTTCACCCAAAAGAGTGCACATGAAGTGCTTGATACTATCTTGGAGGCTAGAGTCAGTCCAGTTTTCATATAAAATCTTTTGTAATATCCAAGTTTGATTAAATCTTTGTGATTATACCTGCTTTGTCTATCTGCAGCCCTTCTGTGTTACACTGGATTTCAAAACGATTCATTGATACGATCCACATCCTGTTCTTGCTGTACTTGCTGCTTTGGTTTGGGTTGTCAACTTCAAAACCTGCAGGATTTCATCAAAATATCTAGGGCATGAATCAAGGACATCTTTCTCGTACCCATTGGCCATTGGAACTGGAAATGGTCCTCAACAAGAGCAAACTACAGGACGTATGAACGTGATTTGCTCTCTCGAATTTTGCTTATCTCTGGACAAAGCCGACTGTCTGGCACCAATGCCGTGGTGTGGTTATGTGATCAGGAGTCGGCGGAGACGTTCTTCAAGGGGGGCCCTCCTGGAAACCGAAAGCTGAGACGTTGGTGGACGTTTCTTGCTCAGCTGAAGCTCAACATCTACAGGGTACCGGGTCTGAAAAAAGAGCTACGTGATTGGCTCTCACGTGGAAATTTCGATGAGGAAATTTCGTCAAGCTCTGAAGCTCTTTCTCGAGAAGCTTTCCAGAAAATGGATATCCATTTGAATGTCACTATGAGCAAAGCTGCACTACTCAGTTCTCTGCGGAAGTCTGACTATGTGGAGGAGTATGGAGATATTTTAAAAGCCCTAGGGGATGGATCCTATGCACTGGTGGACAAGGAGCTGTGGTCGCTATCCTCAAGTGGTATTTTAAGGAAGGAAGTGCAAACATGCATACCCAAGAAGGCGCTGGGCGCAGCCCTACAGTGGACCCACGAAGTTGTCCGTCACCCTGGACCGGATTCCTGGCTCTGGGCTTTCGAGAAAATGTTCCACACTCGCGTACCTGACACAGAGATGACACATAAAATTGAGGACATGCACAGGACATGCAAGGAGTGTGTCACGAGCAAGCGGAACCGACCCAGCGACGGAGGCCTACTTGGTGTCCCGCCACTGCCACACATGGTCACTGCACTGTTGTATGTGGACTTCATTGACAGACCCAAGCGTCATAACTACGACTATGCCTTGATGATTGTGGACGCTCTGAGTGCTTTCTGCCAAGTTTTACCATGCAAGAAGACTATTGATGGAGAAGGCGTGCTGAAGCTCATCAAACACCGTTGGATTCGTTTCTATGGCCCAGCCTGTTCGCATCCACAGTGACAGGTATATTCGCTTAAAGGGAGACTATGGCTGGTATCGCAACGTATTTGCTGCAATGGGGGTGGAAGTATCGTTCTCACAACCTTACCGCCCACAATCAAACGGACTATGCGAGCGTATGAATGATGAGTACCAGGAAGAGCTCCGTATTCTGAGGCAGAGTATTAAAACCAGCAATTGGGTCCAGTTGAACGACTACGCGGTCATATGTATGAACCACCAGCAGAGAGGAAAATCTGGCTTTTTACGACGAGACGTGTTCCATGGAAGGCCTACTCTACGTTTGGACCTACCCTTTCCGCACGGCGGCAAAGTTCAAGTGCAGGACTGGGTCAAAGAACAAAAAAAGATTGCTCAAGTTGTTCAAGCCCACTTGAGGAAAGGACGAGCGAGTCGGTTTGAACGCGTCAACAGAAGGAAGAAACCTGCAGTTTTCAATGTTAGCGACTACATGCTTGTGAGCAGAAGGAGGTTCAAGCAATTGGAGGTACCTAAGGGTGCCACCAAGAATGTTTTGTGGTATGGTCCCTACCTGGTCACTGTTGTCAGCAGCGGCGGTATTACGGCGCGTTGCAGTCCTACTTTGGGCGGCGAAGTACCTGTTGCCTTTGAGTTCGTGAAGCGCTTCCGATTTGAGCTGGTGGATTACTATGGCGAAGACACGATGGAAGAAGGAGACAGAGACATACTGATTGACAACGAGCGAGCAGCGTTCGCTGACGGACAGGACATTGTGGCGAATGAGCAGGATATACCATTCTACAATCAGACTGAGATGGAGAGAATTGGAGCTTATCACGTCCAACAGATCCTGAGAGGACAATATAGGCAAGACTGGCGCTTTTTGACGAATCTGGAAGGCTATGGCACGAGCGAGAGTATTTGGGAACCAGCTCGTGCATTCGTGCATGATGATGAAAAGCTGAATCATGTGTTTGTGGATTACTGTCTGGCACACGCACCTGGCTTTGGCACAGCGCTAAGGCAGGCTCGGCGGATCAGCGGCACACTGAAGAAGAAGTCCACCGCGGAGGAACCCAACAAAGAGACTGCCACGGACAACAAGGAACCAGGAGAGGTCTGTACCAAGAAGGTCTCGCCCAGCACGGAGGCAAACGGCGAAGTACAGAAGAGCCTACAGGTGGTGGTATGGCAGAAGGCTGGTTACCTTGAGTGATTACCAAGAAATCTGGGAGGAAACAGTACCTTGAAGTCTGTTTTCATGCTTCTTATGCTGCCACTGGCGGACCAAGGAGAAAACCTGCAGAACTTCACTTCATTCTGCAGAACAATCATTGAAGTTCAGAATATCCCCGGAAAAGTTCAGTTTAAGGCATGGAAAAGCCCACACCCTATTTGAACTCCATTATTCCTCGTGGGAATGTCGGAGGGACTGCCGGGTTTCTGCGCTCCGAGACGCTCGCGCCGCCAGCAAGGTCAGCAGGACGATTTTGGGAACCAGAGAGAAAGGAGTAACAAAAAGTCACTGCCATGTTTTTCTTGGAGGGCTTGATCCAGGCCAAGCCCCCCTTATAACCCTTTTGTTGATGCTAGGACTAACTTAAGTATTTTTGTCACTCTTCTGAAGCTTTTAGTTCACTTTCTCAAAGTAACTAGGGTTGTAACCCTAGCCCCCCATGAAGTTCACCCCTACCACTCAACTGAGCGGAGGTATCTTCCTTCATGGAGGGTATACCAAAATAAAATAGGCATTTCATGCTTTACGCCTTGGAGGTTAAGCCTAGTGGTCTCCCACCCCAAGATGCCTACACTCAATTGTTACTACCACTTAATGTGGTTCTACGTTTTAACTGTTTCTGAATTCAGTTGCTTGGCCAAGTCATATTCTTTGTCTGGCCTGACACCTATGCCCCACATTCCTAACCAGCACCATTTCACCCAAAAGAGTGCACATGAAGTGCTTGATGCTATCTTGGAGGCTAGAGTCAGTCCAGGTTTCATATAAAATCTTTTGTATTATCCATTTGTGATTGAATCTTTGTGTTTATACCTGCTTTCCCTATCTGCAGCCCTTCTGTGTTACACTGGATTTCAACCACACACAACCCATAAGCAGGCCGAAACCGATCCCCAACCACGAACACCACAAACAGCCGACACTAGAGGGACAACACCACAAACCGTGCCCAGACGCACCCACCCAAGACCTCAGCCAGGACTGGCGGGGTTAACAAAACCCACACCCAACCGCCAACCGGACCCAAACACAAACGCCGCACAACAGTAGGAAACCCAGTGCCCACAGCCCCGGCACTGAGGCAGCCCGTGCCATGCAGGTGACCCGGCCAAACGAGATCCGAAGACCGGGGGTAAGGCTGCATCCTAAGGCCAGCGCTGCTTTGGGACTCGAGGCGGAGCGTGCGACACCCAAGCGCCTCAGAACCCTAGTACCAAGAACGTGCATGCATGCCTTGGGAACGGGATACGCCAGGAAGTCCGGTGAACCTCTAGGGTTCCGCCCAAAGGAGGGGACGTGCGCAAGCACGGGAAACACCCTCCCGGCGAGACAAGCACGTCACGCTGGCGGAGATCAGCCCTCCCGGTGATGCCCGGGGCCGCTTTGTTGGGGGCCAACAGTCAGGTCTAGCGGGATGTAAGCCGCCTGCCCTCTTCACGCGCGGAGCCTCTTCCTGTTCGTCACAGGGGCGACGCCAGGGGGAACCATGGGGCGCCTCTCCACGACCGAGTGCACCTACCTACCTACCCTCAGTCCAGCTTTCATATAAATTCTTTTGTATTATCCATTCGTGATTGAATCTTTGTGTTTATACCTGCTTTGTCTATCTGCAGCCCTTCTGTGTTACACTGGATTTCAAACTATTCATTGCTTCCATCCGCATCCTGTTCTTGCTCTACTTGCTCCTTTGGTTTTGGGATTTCACCATCAAAAACCTGCAGGATAGCATCAAAATCTATAGGGCACTAATCAAGGACATCTTTCCGGTAGCAGAGGCAAACCCTGAGAACCTTTTGAACCGACTATGAGCAGAAGCACAAGAAAAGCACACTGAAAAGCATATTGAACATGTGCACTCAACTGTCCTTCCGAACCTGGCCGATCAGAAGTGTACAAGTGCAACATGGCAGTGTAGCCCACCCAAAGAGTGAACCGCCACTCAGAGCAGCATCTGGTCTCAGGAAGATCCAGAGCACAGAAGGGCGGAACTAAATCCGCGCAGAACAATCCCATTAACCATGGAAACCTTAGCGGCCTATGGTGAAGACAGCCTGCAAAGGCTCTGCAGGCGTGTCGAAGCTTCCATCGCCCGGTCTCCTTCCTCTATTCTGGGCCATCTACAGACATGGCGGACACAGTATCACTACCCAGACGACCGAGAGTACACGAACACCCGAGAGCAAGGCATCCAGACCTGCCGATAATGGATCCTCTTCGCCCAGAGCCCACCCATGGGGCTCTGGATCGTACGGCCGAACTTTTGGCCAAACTTCTATCCGGATCGGAAGACCCGGATGTGACAGCTCTGTCAGAGGCTGTCAAGGCTAAATTGGGTATCACTGAACCCTTACCCAAGCCAGCGCTACGCTCACCTTCACCCGGATTGAGCACGTTGGCTGATGATCTCAAAAGATCAAGGGTGTCCAGGTTGCTACCCAAGGTCACTTGCCCCAGCCCTTTTCATCCTCGCGCCAGGACAGTCCCTATTGCTGAACTACAGGACGTGCCGGTGAGGGAGACTGAGAAAAGAGGGCTGTCAGCCCTGGCACCTCTTGCCGGCGTATCTCCTTCTCCTTCTGGCCTAATCCCGGGGCCGGGAAGATGGGCAGACCTATTGCCCAGGCGAACATCCAGCTAGAACTGCCGACCTGAAAAATCTGCCTGAATTAGCAGAAGAGTTTGCTGAGTTTCTTCTGCTCACTGGCCAATTCCATGTGGATGTGGCCACCAAATGCTCCTTGCTGAAACGCTCCTGCAAAAGGAAATTTTTGCAAAAGCAGGTGAAACAGATTGTGAAAACCTGTTCAACCTGGGTAGAGGTACTCCAAAGATTGAAGAAAACATTCCCAGCCTATGAGACTGACCTCAGTGTGCGCACACAGATAGAGGAGCTACCTATGCTCCCTGAGTTTTCTTCCGCTGCGCGAGTCTCTGAATACGTGTGCGACCTGGAGTATCTGTTTTCACGGATGAACGTGGGCTCCTACGGAGCCACTGAGCCCCACCTGTGGCTCATGAGTAAGATCCCCCAACGTACGTGGGATGACTGCCGCGCTACCTCTGAGAGGAAAAGCCGGACCCACTCGTACAACGAACTGGTGGACCTGCTGATTGAGCTAGCTCTTGAGAGGGAGAATGACTCCCACATGGAGAAATTCCTCAAGAAGCACTTGGGTCGAGGTGGTACCCCTACCCCCGAACGTGGCGAAGGGAAAGGGCCTGAAAGTCCCACTAACACCAACCAGGGAGGTGGTAAAGGGAGGGGTAACCTACGTGCCATGAATGAGGTTAAACCTGATGCAGGTACACCCCCTCTGTTCTACTGCAAACCTGTCAATGACAAGGAGGGGCCTTGTCATGCCCCTGACTGCGATCACCGCAGTAGCTGTATGCTGTAGATGAAACGACAGCAGCATACCAAGGATGGGAAACCTGTGACCCATCAGGATCATTTCAGGTGTACCATCACCTGTGGCTATTGTGGCAAACGTCGTCACTACGAAGACGAATGTCACAGAAAGAAACGCGAGGGTGATAAACTCAAGCGACAGGAGGCTGAACGCCAGAAGACCCAAACACCCACCAGATATCCCCCGAATGAGGATAAAGGTGGTAAAGGAGGTGGAAAGGGGGGTGGCAAAGGTGGACCCCCTAACCCCCAGAGACGCTCATCAGCGCCCGCTGCGACTCCCCCTCCTGCCGCAGGTGACCCCAAGAAGCGCCCACAGGGAGATAACGCTTCCCCTGAGGGGAATAACTCCAAGAAGAGGTGACTGGCCTGGATGGCCAAGTCCCTCATGGCTGCAGGGGTGGATGTCAAGTTCCCTGATGAGGAGTAGGAGGGCGGCTCCGAAGACGAGGACTTGGTTTTCTGGATCCTCGTGAGAATTGGGGATCAAGTTTTTCGAGCCCAGCTTGACACCGGTGCAACACTTTCCATAGTGGCCCGGTGCCTGCTAAGGACTTTCAAGAAAACTAAGACCGTGGCCATAAGAGTAGGGGATTGGCGTACCATCCATTCCTTGGGGGGAGTCGATGTGACTAGATGCTTGGGCGACAAAACTGTGACCCAACACTGCAGAGTGCTGGACACCGACGCCTTTGACATCGTCATTGGTACCAACTTCCTACGAAGAAAGCCCCAGGAAAAAATGCTGTCTCTCCAGCGCCCCTATTCTTTGCACTGCGACTTTGGCAGTGGGCTTTTCTCCGTACCTTTGGAGCTGTCAGCACAAAAAGTGTCTGGGCTGCGCTACGCATCCAAGACTAACTATCGTACTGAAAACTACCAATTGGCCCGTCACGTTCTTGAAAATGGACTGGCGGCCCTTCAGGTAAACCTGGATGAGATCCAGGTCGAATGATTTGCGAGCCGACAACAGCACATCATGCAGTTGTACTGCTCGAAACATTTAAACAACGCTTTCCGTTTCTTCTGGAAAGCAATGGGCCTAGCGTATGCTAACCCTCCCTTCTCCCTGCGCGCGAAGGTTCTAACCAAAATCGCTTATGAGGAAGGAAGGGTTTTCATGTGCACCCCTGACTGGGGCTCCACTGATAAACACGCTTACTGGCGCCGTATGCTAGATCGAATGACCGTGGGAAGAGTGCAACTCCCCAAGGGTCCCATCTATGTGCCTGAGGACTCAGACACAGCTATGCAGGCTCCTGACTGGGCCAGCTTCTTATCCATCCTTGATGGATCTCTCAGTCCTGTACCCCTGTGTGACCTAGACCAGGTGCTACTGAAAGAGGTCATGGCCAAAATACGTGGCCTGACCCTTTCCAATCTCAAAAATCGATCTCCTGAGCACCTATCTGCCAGACTTACAGGGTGTGAATCTCCCGATGGCTATCTGGAACCTGCAGCTGTTAAGAAGGATGCTGACGACCAACTGTCTGAGATCGCCAGCACTATCCCTCCTTTTGATCCCAGCTGTGTTGACCTAAAACACAGTGCCTTCCTAGCCCAGCTGTTGCTGGAGGAGGTAGATCTAGAGTCGACCTCAGAACCCGCTCCCCCTGTTGGGAAGCCAGTGCTACACATGCAGCCTATGCACACAGGTAAACCCGTGGCCCGGAGTCGTGATGCTCTGGCGCGGCCTGCTTCTAATAACATGCCACTGTCTGAGCATGACACTCAGGAACTCCGGCGGCTGTTGTACCTGAAGGCCGAAGGTATTGAGCGCCAAGAGCGGCTGCAATACCTCAGACAGACCTCGAAATGCTCCATCTGGTCTGAGGAGGACGATGATTCCTATACGCTGTCTGATCCTGAGATACCGCTAGTGTATTCTCTGCACTATGGGCAGCAATGTCCCCCTGAGTGGGACGATGGTTCCGTGCCTGCCGAAACTGCTGATCGGCAGAAAAGAAAGAACATGGAAAGAGCAACCTCCATGCTGAGGAGGATTTCCTGCAGAAACTCGAGAGTCTTAACCTTGACCCCCGACTGAAGAAACTGCTGATAACCTATGAGGAGGTGTTCGGCGCCTTGCCGCCCCCCCTCTCTTGTAAAAAACTGGTCCAGATGGACCTGAAACTGAAACCTGAATTTGAAAAGACGCGAGTGAGGCGTAGTCCCTATCCCGCTCCAGAGGAACAGGTCGAAGAAATCCAGCGCCAGATCCAAGAATGTATTGATGCTGGCCTCGTTGAAGAATATAAGAAGGGGGACTACGCCCATCACTGCAGTCCCTGTTTCCTGGTTGCTAAACCAGGGTCAACTGCCCTACGACTGGTTGTTGACTATGGTGAGGTCAACAAGAAAACCCAGAACCACTCAGGGAGTATTCCTAACATGAAAAATACCCTGGAGCGTATTGCCAAATGCAGGTACAAGACCAAAATGGACAAACGCTCTGGTTTCTGGCAGCTGGACCTAACCGCCGAAGCTCAGGAGCTGCTTGCTTTTAAAACCCCTAAGGGTCGTGTCTTTCAGTGGAAGGTCATGCCTTTCGGGGTGGCTAATGCCCCAGCGCTCTTCCAGGAGCTAATGAACAAAATTTTGTAGATACTGAGGCGCAGGCCTGTAGTACAGGAGTTGATTTCTCGGGGTGCAGAAATGGTGGCCCGCATCGACGACGTAAGTTTGGCCAAGAGGACCATGTCCTTCTCCTCCGTGAATTTTTCATTGTTTGTCAAGAAAACAATCTCCGAATCAAACTCGAAAAATGTGAGTGTATGAAAGAGGAGATGGAATATTTGGGTTTCCATGTGGGGTATGGGTGGTGGAAACCAGCCGCGTGTAAGTTGCAGCCCCTACAGGACATGCAGATTCGCGAACACCCTAAGAAGGGTCTACACGATGTGAGGAGTTTTGTGGGCGCCTGTAATTTCTATCGTCGTCACATCCACAATTTTACCTACTCCTCTGCCCCGCTCACTGACCTAGTCAAGAAACCTACTCCCTGGAGGTGGACCGCCAGGGAGGAGGAATGTTTCCAGGAGTTGAAGAAGAAAATTGCCTCCTCCAACTGCCTGGGAGTGCCCCGCCCTAAGGGCGAGATAGTCCTGATCACTGATGCCAGTGATGTAGGGGGAGGTGGAACAATCTACCAATGGCAAGAGCTTAACCCCGCTGAACTAACCCACTGCCATTATCGTACTAGTGGGCTGAACCGTGATGGCTCGTTGAAACATGACTATCCTACCAGTGAGTGGCGGCTGGTGCCACTAGGACACTGGAATTGGAAATGGAACCAAGCGCGTTCCAATTACAGCACCTATGACCAGGGACTCCTGGCCGGTATGTTGGTGCTTTTGTCACAATCCCGACTCCTGGGATCTAACCCTATTGTCTGGCTATGTGATCAGGAACCTGTGAAGTCTTTTCAGAAGGGCCCACCGCCAGAGAAAGCAAAACTAAAGCAGTGCTGGACTTACCTGAGCCAGTTCAGGTTGACAGTTCATCATATCCCCGGAAAAGAGAATGAACTGTCTGACTATATATCGCGCAATAACTTCGATGCGCTTATAGGTGAGAGCTCTGAGGCGATCGCCAAAGAGGCTTTCCAGCGTATGGATGTCCAACTTGACCTGTCCATGTGCACTGCTGGAATCCTGGAGGGTTGGAGTCTAACCGACTATCAGTCGGAGTATAAAGAAATTCTCCAAACCGTCAGCACCGGTCTCGAACCCCGTGTCATTGACGGGCACCAGTGGTATAAAAACAATCAGTACCTCTTCTATGAGGACTGGATTGTTGTGCCTGAGGCACAACTGGATGGGTGCCTACAGTCGTCCCATCTCAGTTCTGGTCACACTGGCGCTAACGGCTCAGTGGACCTCTTCCGTGAGTGTTTCTACTCTAGTCTGACCCTGACTGAACTGAGGTCGCGTATGCAGACCATTGTGGATGCTTGTGGCTGTCATGCCAGCAAGCAGAGCGACAGTAGGGATACGGGCCTGATTTCCAGCTTACCCATACCCTATTGTGCTAACTCTCTTCTCTACGTCTATTTCATCCACGGCCTACCACGCTTCGGCGGCTATGATAGTTGCCTAGTGGTCACCTGTGGCCTATCTCGCTTCACCCGTGTGTTCCCTTGCAATAAGAAAATCACAGGTGAGCAGACTGTGAAAATGTTGGTCGAACAATGGTTCGAACCCTATGGAGCACCCAAGCAGGTGCACTCTGATGAAGATGTACGCATCCGCAGTGACACTGGGTGGTACAAACGAGTGCTAAATGCCCTCAACGTGGAGGTAACCACAGGTGTGCCCTATACCCACACAACTAACCCTCTCTGTGAGAGACAGAACCGTGTGGTGGAGCAAAACTTAAGAATCCTGATGAAACAGGAGCGTACCAAGGACTGGGTACGCCTAGTGCCCTCGGCAGTGCTGACCATGAACTCACAGCGCAGCTCTTCTACGGGTTTCACCCCCCACGAACTGTTCCATGGAGGACGACCTGCTTGGTTCTTCAAAACCCCCTTTCCTGAGGACTTCAAGAGCCCTGTGGGAGATTGGCCGGAACACAAGCAGTCTCTGGCTAACCAGGCTGGCACTAACCTGAGACACATTCGTGACCGTGAACTGTGCCGACGGAACCGCCTGCGGCAACCTGCCAGCTTCAAGGTTGGTGACCTTGTTTTGGTTCACCATTCACGCCTACCCTACTGGCCACGTAACTGCCTACAGGACCCTTATTTTTGACCCTATCGTATCATCAGGATAGATGGATCTGGGATCCATGTGAGGTGCAGTCCACGTCTAGGTGGTGAACTGCTGTGTGCACCTAAACAGTTGAGGCACTATCACTCCCCTGACAATTTGTCTTGGGATGAGTGGCGCCTCAGCGACAGTGAGGTCCAGCTTATAGACCTAGAGAATGCTGCCAGTGCAGGGGAGGCAGACGAACTCCAAGAGATGACTGCCGATGAGATGGCAGTCGATGGTTACTACGTGGTTGCAGGTATTGCACGCCACGAGTATCAACAGGGCTGGAAATTCCTAACCCTATGGGATGGCTATGGGTTATCTGAGGCGACCTGGGAACCTATGTCAGCCTTCATACAACCAGATGGGAGTATCAACCCCATCTTCCGCTCCTAACTCGTTGAGAACAACGAAGGGCAGCTCCTAACCCGTGCTGAGACTCTTTCCCAGCGTAAAAGGAAAAACTAACTTCCCTGTGTCAGTCTACTGACTGTGTTCTAACCTCACAGGTGCAGTGAGCACTCTTGTGCAGACGTGCCCGTGTATGGGTGTAAGAGCAGTTGTCACAGTTTCCCCGCATTGCATCGCAGGACAGGACCGTTAGCCCCCCGTGACAACCACTCCCTGGCCGAAGGCCATTGGTTTTTCACAGACTACTGCTTACTGAGCACTGCAATGACCCTGTCTGTACCCTGCAGACCCATGCCTATGGTTTCCAGCGTGGACCAGGTGGCCGCTTATCAGGTTTGCAACCACCCAGCGAGTGTATGCCTTGTTGACCATGTGTTGCATGGGGACTGCCCTGATGTAATGACCTTGGGGAGGCAACGAAGAACGGTGGCTTACTACACCAGGGGGGAATGACAAGCAAGGTGTTATCAGGCAAGGTGTGCCTTCCCTCCTTGGGGACAAGCGAGCCCACAGTTAGGACCTCTGACTGGTCCAGACCCATGGGGTTCTACCCTTCCTTACTGGGTTTACCTTACCCCTAACTGTGCTACGTATGTCTGTGTGTGTCTCACTTCTCTCCCGGTTGTGGCTCCCAAGTCAATGGGCTTCGCTGATGTCAGACCGAAGGTCCTAGTCAGTTACTAGTACCACTCCTATGGCGCCCAGTTTCAGTGCTAGCGCCTATCCTTGGGGGAAGACGGCAAAATCCCTACCTACTAGAGAGGAGGGGTGGCCAAGTGGGCTAAGGGCATACAAAACGCCAATTTTTGCTACAGGCCAAAAGCTAACGCACTCCCCTGCCCACGTGGAAAAGCACGCGGGACAGGAGACACCACTACACTACACTCACCAACGCCAGCACCGGCCTTCGAAGGCAGGGTGAGCACTCATCACTTGCACTCAACTCCTGCCAGGCCTGCTGACCCTAACACCTACACACGCTACTTGGTGTTGCTGTTGAAGGAGTCACGGGTCCTACTGACCCTCCTGTGAGAAAGCAAGAGAACACAGCGCTACTAAGCGGCTGTGCCCTAACAGGGACGCCACTACGCATTTCCCTGTCAGGGCTTGGAGGGAGGGAGCGCTCAGCGTGCGTGCACAGCGTGGATGGCGATGAAGTCGTACTGCACTCACCAGTCCTGGTTGAGTTACTGTTTGTTGTTTGTGATCCGCGCAGCATAGTTTAACGCTGCCCATGTGGGACTGCACCAATCAACCTTACCTTCCCACCTGAAGAGCAAAGGCGGATGCAGGAGCGTTTGCAGCGGAGGAACCAAGACAGACTCCACGTGTTATACGCTTCTCAGTCTGCCCTATAATACGCTGTCTACAAACGCCCCTATCAAGCAAGCAAGCTTAAGAAGCTGCACCCGTTCCCTCATAGAACGTGGGGTGGAGCCCCTGGGTAACCTAAACAAGGTTTACCATGCGCACTTCGCGTGGCCTACCCTTTGATGCGTCATATGCATGCACAGGTATGCACAATCTCTACATTTCCTGTTGTTCTTACCTAATTTAACTCAACATAACCAATCACAAGAGTGACTCAACCAGGAGGTGAGCTCCTCCTGGGCTTACCTACCTTACGCACCACGCATCATGCGAATGCCGAGGAAAACACGTGCGCAAAACAACCCTACGGCGAATTATGAACCACCCTAAGCGATGAATGCACTGTGTGTCATGCATGCTTCCCTTGTCTTGTTTCCTGCAGAAAGCGGAGAGAGAGTGGGGCACTGCACACTGCAAAACAAGCCTAAGCGTTTTAAGCAACCCTACTTTAGCGCTACGGCAACACAAACACGAGCAAGCACTTTCTTTTCTTACCTGTGAAGAGAGAACAAGGGTGAATTGGGGTACAGGGAAAGTGCCACAGCGTGTGAATGCCTCAATCAGGCGATTGCATCGCAAGCACAGCGCATATTCTAACACTACGTGCGCACTGCGCGCTGCATTCGCATCGCATACCTTTCATTCCTGTTTTGACCTGTGCAGAGCAAGAGAGAGGAGCACCCGAACCCCCAACGAACACAGCGTTGACAACCCTAACGTTTTAACGAAGCAACCAACACGAACGCAATGCATGCGTGTGAGATGACACTGGCATACCTGAGAGGTGGGTTGTCCACCTGCTCTGTGGTGTGGGTTGAGTTTGAATACTTTTCCCTAAAGTTTTTTAAAATTTTGATGCAACTGTGCAAAAATTTCCTTTAGAAATTTAAAAACTACGGCTCATACCTTCTTTTTCCCAAGTTGTTTACGCTTGCGCAACCATGTTTTTGAAGTCCGCTTCTGTTGCGCTTGTCTGCGACTTTGAGTTTTGGTGTAAAAATGACGATGTCTCGCGTGATTTCGTCAATTTTTAGCGATTTGACTTGTTAAATCGCTACACCTTTCGCTAAACCACAGGAATCACTCCCTGCTGGTTACATTTCCTATTTTTTTCACCTCCTGGAGATTTGTGTCCTCCATTGGGAGTATTGCTCCGCCCTGGCCCTTGGTCAGGACGTTTACTAAAATGCTGTTCATACAGCGATGGCCGTCCGCATTAGAACTTTCGACTGTACCCTAGTGGACAAGCATGTGTGCTCCAGGGAGGGAGTCCTGGGTTCAAACCCCACTACCCCCAAATTTTTACCAAAAGTTTTCGTCGCACGCTGGCGACTTTTGAGGAATGCCCCATCGAAGGGACATCATTCACGGTACATTACACTGTTTTTCGAAGGTACCTACAGTGTGATAGGCTTCTATGAACTGATGAGGATGTTTTTGGTAAGTTTCATGCATTTTCTGAGGTAATTTTGGAAATATTTGAGCCTTTTTCCTTGGTCCTACTAGCTTAGCTAACTAGTACTCCAGGGGGGGGTAAGAAAAAGTCACTGCCATGTCTTTCTTGGAGGGCTTGATCCAGGCCAAGCCCCCCTTAAAACCCTTTTGTTGATGCTAGGACTAACTTAAGTATTTTTGTCACTCTTTTGAAGCTTTTAGTACACTTTCTCAACGTAACTAGGGTTGTAACCCTAGCCCCCCATGAAGTTCACCCCTACCACTCAACTGAGCGGAAGTATCTTCCTTCATGGAGGATATACCAAAATAAAATAGGCATTTCATGCTTTAGGCCTTGGAGGTTAAGCCCCCTGGTCTCCCACACCAAGACCCCTATACTCAAATGTTACTACCACTTAATGTGGTTCTACGTTTTAACTGTTTCTGAATTCAGTTGCTTGGCCAAGTCATATTCTGTATCTGGCCTGACACCTATGCCCCACATTCCTAACCAGCACCATTTCACCCAAAAGAGTGCAGATGAAGTGCTTGATGCTATCTTGGAGGCTAGAGTCAGTCCAGTTTTCATATAAAATCTTTGGTATTATCCATTTGTGATTGAATCTTTGTGTTTATACCTGCTTTGTCTATCTGCAGCCCTTCTGTGTTACACTGGATTTCAAACTATTCATTGATTCGATCCACATCCTGTTCTTGCTCTACTTGCTCCTTTGGTTTGGGGATTTCACCATTAAAAACCTGCAGGATTTCATCAAAGTCTATAGGGCACTAATCAAGGACATCTTTCTAAAGGAGTTGGATGAAGTTTCAAGGTCAAATATTGAACAGGTTTCAATGGCCGATATGACTGGCATACCAGCAAGTTCTGGAGTTACAACAAGTTCTGGAGGGAGTTGAGTTGGAGGGAGCCAAGTATCAAGGAACCTGGGGTTATTGAGGTTCCCAAAATCTTTTGATTAGTTCATGGTTGGAAAGTACTTTGAATATTACTTGCTCCCGGTTTTACTTCGCAACACCTATGGTCAACTTGACGCCAAGTTTAAGTAACTACAAGTTGAGTTTTGGGGTTTTGGAGGGAGTTATTCCCAGGGCACCTACCTGACTTGAACCAGTGGTCTACATGTTGAGGCAAACATGTAAAGTAACGCGTTAGAAGTCTGGACGCACCGTCGTACACGTGCAGCGAGAAGCTGAGCCCTCATACCCTGGCATTTGTATTATGACAGGCTGATTCATGTGGCTGGATTGCGGCATCGTGGTACATTTATGATGTGGGATCTGGAGCTCAAGTTCATTTGGGGGAGTTTCATGGCTGCAAGTGCAGGCCCCCCAGCGACACCTACGACCACCTGATACCTGAGGTACTGGCCTGATATCTAGGGTGCCTACTTCACTGAACTTATGGCTCAATTACTGTGTTCGTCTGCCCACATTGATTGGATTTGGTGACATTTATTGGGTCAAGGGTCTGGATCAGAGTGGGATTTCTGACTACTGCAACCAGGAACAACGTTCACAACTACGAGAGGGTACGAGGAGGACAATGGATTATCCAGAGACCGTTTGAAGGACTGATCTTGGTCAATGCTTGGTCATTTATGGTTGGTTCTACTCCCAATTTTTAGTAAGATTGGACCCCATTGACGCCGGATTGAGGTAAGATCTGTTGGTTACGTGGAGCATGGGTGTCATTCTTGGACAACTCCTTCACACACAGCGTGTATTCAGGCTGGGAGGGGTGTTAAAAGTCCAGGAATGAGCAACAATTTCTCAAAATATTGGTTTCATATGGAGCAATGGTATTATTCTTTATCGGAGCTTGGTTGGGACATTGGGAGAATTTTTATCCATGGAGCTTGATCACTTCCAATATGGGTGAAAGACACTGAATGGCCTAGCTTTAATTCAAAAGAGGGTTTATCTATTGTATTATGTTCCATGAGTTATTGTTTGTTATTCCCTTGTGTCTTCTTTGAACACGATTTGTATTATAGCACAACATGGGTGTTGGCCTTTGCTTTATCAATTTTTTATGGCTGGTCTCATTGAGACAGAGCAGTTCAGTAATCTACATTTTTCTCCAACATATTGTCGTTTCACAGGAATAGAATGTGATTTTCAGACTCAGCATAGAATTCCGCATCTATATAGTGGTCATAAGACTATTTCATTTTATTGGCCATTTCTGCTGCGTGAGCGCGCCGCCTCCACTATGGGCAGTTCCTACTGAGTTCTGAGGTCATCAGGGTAGTTCCTACTGAGTTGTGCAGACATGAATTGATTGTTTCCTGGGCTACAGAACATTCCTGGAAGACCTTTTAAGTGATTTTCTATCATTTTTTATCATGTTAAAACCATTTTTCTTTCGTCTATTTGACTATCTCTGCAGGAAACCTGATTTCTGAGATATACCATTTTTGCCTTGATCTGAAGTCACTGTTCACTGTTGCAGAGTGCAGACTGCAGTCCTGAGTGGTTCTGATGCATACATGCATGCATACGAGCAAACACGAGGCCCAACATCACCCATTGTTTGTATGTTCATTGTACAGCCCCATCAAGCTCTTCTTTATTTTATTGATCCCAGTTCTGCTCGTCTTGGAGTCTTGGTCTGGTTTTATTTTCCACTGAAATCTTTGAGTACCTGAAATGGAGCAGGAACAAACACCAAAGTCAGTGCAAGCACAGGATACAGAGACTATTCAAATAGAGGAACGAGATGCAAAGCAGGAATTTAACAGTGAACACCGAAACCCGAGCCCAAACACACACACGTACACCGCACAACCCAGCCAGAAGTGGCGGGGTACAGGCGGAGCACGCACACCAGCACACACACACCCCAACACCCCAGCCAGGAGTGGCGGGGCGCAGCCGAAACCCGAATCCAAGCACACACACCCACGCCGCAAACCCCGGCCAGGAGTGGCGGGGTACACGGGGCGCACGCACACAAACACGCACACCCCAACACCCACGCCAGGAGTGGCGGGGCGCTGCCAAAACCCGAGCCCAAACACCCAAACCCACACCGCACACCCCAGCCAAGAGTGGCGGGGTACAAGCGGAGCACGCACACCAGCAGACACACACCCCACCACCCTTGCCAGGGATGGCGGGGCGCAGCCGAAACCCGAGCTAAAGCACACACACCCACGCCGCACACCCCAGCGAGGAGTGGCGGGGTAAAAGCGGAGCGCGCACAGAAACACGCGCACCCCAACCACCCAAATAGGAGTGGCGGGGCGCAGCCGAAACCCGAGCCCAAGCACACACACCCACGCCGCACACCCCAGCCAGGAGTGGCGGGGTACAAGCGGAGCACGCACACAAGCACACACAGGAACCAACACCCCAGCCAAGAGTGGCGGGGCGCAGCCCAAACCCGAACCCAAGCACAACCCAAACCCAAACACAAGCGACACACAACAGCAGGAAACCCATTGTCCATAGCCCGGGCACTAAGGCAGCCGGTGCCATGCAGGTGACCCGGCCAAACGAGATCCGGAGCTTGGGGGTAAGGCTGCATCCTAAGGCCTGCGCTGCTTTGGGACTCGAGGCGGAGCGTGCGACACCCAAACGCCTCGGAACCCCAGTACCAAGAACATGCATGCATGCCTTGGGAACGGGATACGCCAGGAAGTCCGGTGAACCCGTACGGTTCCGCCCAAAGGAGGGGACGTGCGCAAGCAAGGGAGCACACCCTCCCGGCATGACAAGTACGCCCCATACCCAGGCAAGAGGCGGCCCCCCCAGGCACCCTCATGCCGCCCCCACAGCACGCAAGAGCGCGCGCTGTGGGGTTGGTGACGGGTCCCCTCGTCCGCACCCCCCCGCACCCACAGCCAGTCGGTGGTGGGCCCCGGCAGCCCGCCCAGAGGGAGGGCAGTCGGGGGACGGAGAGCGCCCGACCCCGGACGCCCCACACCCAGGCAGGAGGCGCCCCCCCCGGGCGCCCTCGTGCCGCCCCCACAGCGCGCAAAGGCAGCTGGCAAGAGCGCGCGCTGTGGGGTTGGTGACGGGTCCCCACGCCCGCACCCCCCCCGCAGACACAGCCAGTGGGTAGTGGGCCCCAGCAGCCCGCCCAGAGGGCTGGCAGTCGGGGGTGGGAGAGCGCCCGACCCCTGACACCCCACACCCAGGCAGGAGGCGCCCCCCCCGGGATGCGTGCCGTGCCGCCCGCACAGCGCGCAAAGCCAGCTCGCAAGAGCGCGCGCTGTGGGTTTGGTGATGGGTTGCCACGCCCGCACCCCCCCGCACCCACAGCCAGTGGGTAGTGGGCCCCGGCAGCCCGCCCAGAGGGCGGGCAGTCGGGGGTGGGAGAGCGCCCGACCCCGGACGACCCACACCCAGGCAATAGGCGCCTCCCCCGGGCACCCTCATGGCGCCCCAACAGCACGCAAGAGCGCGCGCTGTGGGGTTGGTGACGGGTCCCCACGCCCGCACCCCCCCGCACCCACAGCCAGTGGGTAGTGGGCCCCGGCAGCCCGCCCAGAGGGCGGGCAGTCGGGGGACGGAGAGCGCGCGACCCCGGACGCCCCACACCCAGGCAAGAGGCGCCCCCCCCGGGCACCCTCATGCCGCCCCCACAGCGCGCAAAGCCAGCTGGCGAGAGCGCGCGCTGTGGGGTTGGCGACAGGTCCCCACGCCCGCACCCCCCCGCACCCACAGCCAGTGGGTAGTGGGCCCCGGCAGCCCGCCCAGAGGGCGGGCAGTCGGGGGTGGGAGAGTGCCAGACCCCGGACGCCCCACACCCAGGCAGGAGGCGCCCCCCCCGGGCGCCGTCGTGCCGCCCCCACAGCGCGCAAAGCCAGCTCGCAAGCGCGCGCGCTGTGGGTTTGGTGACGGGTCCCCCACACCGGCACCCCCCCGCACCCACAGCCAGTGGGTAGTGGGCCCCGGCAGCCCGCCCAGAGGGCGGGTGGTTGGGGGTGGGAGAGCGCCCGACCCCGGGCGCCCCACACCCAGACAAGAGGCGCCCCCCCCGGGCACCCTCATGCCGCCCCCACAGCACGCAAAAGCGCGCGCTGTGGGGTTGGTGACGGGTCCCCACGCCTGCACCCCCCCGCACCCACAGCCAGTAGGTCGTGGGCCCCGGCAACCCGCCCAGAGGGCGGGCAGTCGGGGCTGGAGAGCGCCCGACCCCAGAGACCCCACACCAAGGCAAGAGGCGCCCCACCCGGACACCCTGATGCCGCCCACACAGCGCGCAAAGCCAGCTCGCAAGGGCGCGCGCTATGGGGTTGGTGACGGGTCCCCACGCCCGCACTTCCCCCCACCCACAGCCAGTGGGTAGTGGGCCCCGGCAGCCCGCCCAGAGGGCGGACAGTCGGGGGTGGGAGAGCGCCCGACCCCGGACGCCCCATACCCAGGCAAGAGGCGCCCCCCCCGGGCACCCTCATGCCGCCCCCACAGCGCGCAAGAGCGCGCGCTGTGGGGTTGGTGACGGGTCCCCACGCCCGCACTCCCCCGCACCCACAGCCAGTGGGTAGTTGGCCCCAGCGGCCCACCCAGAGGGCGGGCAGTCGGGGGTGGGAGAGCGCCCGACCTCGGACGCTCCACACCCAGGCAGGAGGCGCCCCCCCCGGGCGCCCTCGTGCCGCCCCCACAGCGCGCAAAGCCAGCTCGCAAGAGCGCGCGCTGTGGGGTTGATGACGGGTCCCCACGCCCGCACCCCCCCCGCACCCACAGCCTGCGGGTAGTGGGCCCCGGCAGCCCGCCCAGAGGGCAGGCAGTCGGGGGTGGGAGAGCGCCCGACCCCGGACGCCCCATACCCAGGCAAGAGGCGCCCCCCCCGGGCACCCTCATGCCGCCCCCACAGCGCGCAAGAGCGCGCGCTGTGGGGTTGGTGACGGGTCCCCACGCCCGCACCCCCCCCGCGCCCACAGCCAGTGGGTAGTGGGCCCCGGCAGCCCGCCCAGAGGGCGGGTAGTCGGGGGTGGGAGGGCACCCGACCCCGGACGCCCCACATCCAGGCAGGAGGCGCCCCCCCCGGGCGCCCTCGTGCCGCCCCCACAGCGCGCAAAGCCAGCTCGCAAGAGCGCGCGCTGTGGGGTTGGTGACGGGTCTCCACGCCCGCACCCCCCCAGCACCCACAGGGGGATGGGGAGCGCCTGACCTCAAACGCCCCTCACAACGGTGGAAGGCACCCCCCCGGGGACACCCTTCCGCCACCCCCACAGCGAGCAACGCCTGCCCGCAAGGGCGCACGCTGTGGAACTGGTGCTGGGTCCCCACGCCCGCACCGACCGCACCCGGAACACATGGGTCGCGGTACCCCGGCTGCCCGCCCCAGAGAACGGGCGGTCGGAGGAGGGACTGAAGCGGTACCCAGAACCTATGGCCCATGGCCCGGAGGCCTGTGAGCCGTCACACCCGTGCGGAAGCCGTTGACACCGGCTGTCAGCGAGATATCCCTGTTCTCTAATCCGCGGGATCTGGAATCCTATCCTTAACCATTGAATCAATGTAGATTTACCATAACTTTATTGTCTTAGGCGATTTTCGGTCGGAAATCGGTGAAATACCCGATTTCTACCGCGATTTCCAATTGTCGTGAAATTGCCGCAGTCGCGCAGCCTGTCGTCGCCTGTTCCGTGGACTGCATTAGATTATTCTGTAATACGATTTCTCTTGAAGTTAAGACGGAAACAGTCTTCGAGTGATCCGCAATTTTTTCCTTGATATAACGGATCGCGTCCCAGATTTTTCCCAGAAAATCTGGGCGACCGAAGGCGCTTTGAACCCCCAAGTGGAATAACAAGGGTTACGAGCGTTCAAGCGCCCAAGGACGAACTAACGTGCCTCATAGGCACTGTGTATGAGGTTTTGCCCCCCATAGTCATAGGATGAGGCCGAAGGATCCCAACTCAATAGGCCCAAAGGGTTATTCATTTTGAGTGTTCTCCAAGAAGTGCGCTTTTTCACGTACTTAGCGTCCAAGTACGTGTAGAAGTATGTTGAGTTGGCGTTTGTCCCACCCTTGCTTGCCTCTACATCCGGGGCATATCACTTGTCTTCCCCGGATAGTGCATATATGATCTCCATATACATATTGGCAATATATTTTGCGTGCATGCTAAAATTTGGATTTCCGAAAGGGGGTAGATTTTCGACCAAAGCACTTACATGCGTGTTAAGGGACCAAAGTTACATTAGAATATAGGCATACTTTGGTTCTAGGCCACTAGGTTGGGTGTAGAAGGCGTGGGTACGGTTTTATGCCATATTTGGTGTCATATCGCGTGCCCATTTGGCGGGTGCACCATTCCAAGACTAACCCGCCAATGGACCCCATATCGCACGAGGCCCTTCATTGTACTCCGAACCAACACTCGCAAGCCTAACCTTCGTGAAGGGACGCTTGTGGAGCGCTCCCGAAGCGATGCGTTGCGAGCAAGGTGTGTTTTTTGCAATATTCCATTTTTGCATGTGCCCACTTGGGAGGCAGCGCGCGCGACCTTCCAAAGTGCCCCAAGTGGAGCACATAGGTGGAATCGGAGGTCATTGGTGTCAAGTCATTGTGTTTAGAAGGATTGGTCGATTACTCAATCCAAGCCGAAGATATTATAATATGTTTGTGCGCCTTTCAAGGCACTTTTAGGTGTTTTTTCGCCAATATTGCTGTTTTTGGCCCGTCATGGTGTCCAGTGGCGACCGTGTATCTCAACGTTGCGCCCAATTGACATCATCACTTAAGTATGTTTTGAGGGTACATACTTCGGTGCCCAACATATCTTGAACCCGGCGAGTAACTCCTCTTGGGCTTGGCATACCGTGGCCGCCATGTTGGCGATTTGGGACTATCCCAAATCATGGGCTCACTTGGCGACCCTGCCATTCCCATACCGCAGGGGTTTGGGCGACGCCCAAAAGATATGTTGGACGCATATGACTTGATACCAATCCTATGGCACACTCCGGTCCAAGTCGGGCATGTGCCTCATTTGCCCCAACCATGAGTGTGCGCATTTTCGGCCATTTTGAGCAATTTTCCACATTTTCTGCCCGCCGTGCACCATGTTCAGCACCCTCGTGCACGCCGGACTCATGGACCAATGGACCATATATGACATGGGTGTTATGGACATTGGTCCCCATGGTTCACACACCACGTGGGCAAAGCGGAGCAACCTTCGTTAGGGTGCTAGCCCAAAGTGAGCGTGGACAATTTTGCCATTTTGGCATTTGTGGACCCGATTGGGATTGTCACCACGCCAAGTGGCATGGAGATCTTTGAGAGCCAAGGGCATGGGAGTCTCAGTTGGACTCCCTGTGGATCGCGTATGGATTAGCGGATCCGATCTCCAAGCCGGCGTGGAGATATACTCTTGGGAGCACCCCCGAATTTTGGCTCATTTCGAGCAGCCAAAATGACCCCCTTTTTGGACCCCAATTTCACCCCCCCCGTGTGGTCAATTGGCGGCCCCATATCTCTATGCCCACAAGGAGCCTGGACCTAATTTAAAGTTGTACACTCAGATAGAAGTCCTAGGTCCTGCCTCCTATCCTGTGAGACATTGGCCTTGCCCAGGCCGGGCGAGCCACGCGTGGGAATGACACCAATTTTGGTGATTTTGGCATCATGACCCCACTTGACGAACCCGTGGTGCCCTGATGCCGGGACCTCGGAGGGAACCAGGTTGGGTGAGGGCTCCAGAGAGTTCGTACTGGAGGGGCATAGGGTCAGTTGCCTCGTCCCTAGCTCTGGCAGGTCCGGACGAGGGGTCAATTTTGGAGATTTTTGAACTAATATCAGTTTGGGCTGAAACAGCCCATTTTCAGCTACAAACTCCTAGGGGATAATGGCGGGGCCATATCTCTCGCTCAGAGAGGAGTTGGGACGTGCCGTTAAGGGAGCATAGGGAGCCACTGTCGGTTGGCCTTGGAGCCCCTTGGTTCTCAGGAACTCGCCTGTGGCGGGGCCAGATACCCCCCCTATTGGCAGGGTTTCAGGGTCCGGACTGAGCAGGGCATGGGTTTTGTTTGAGCCCCCGCACCCACCAGCCACTGAGAGGGTCGGACCTGGGATTGGGATATGAGTTGGGACTGAGTGTCTATTGTCCTGTGATGCCCTTACCCCAGTCCAGTCTTAACCCTATGTGTACATATCCTGATGTGTTGCTGTACATACATTTGTTCCCTTGTTTCAGAGTGGCGAGGATCCTGAAACGCTTTGTCACATGACACGAGCGCAATGATGCCCCTGTGAGCGTAGTGCTTTGCCTGCCTGCTCACTTGTGCGTGTCCACCGCAGCGTCCCGTGGCCAGGCCCCCCACGGGAACGCGTCAAAAGCGTTCCACCGCCGCGGGGTTACCCATCCCCCGCGTGCCACTCAGGGCCACCAACCCCGAGCAGCGCGGCGCAGCAGCTCGCAGCTCGCAGCTCGCAGCGCAGCGCAGCGGCTCGCAGCGCCGCCCAGCGACAGCGCCGAGTCCGTGAAGGAAGTGCAGGGACCAGAACTCCGTCACCAACGAGTTCCCTCGGCCGACCAGCAAGGCCGCACTCCCAGCTACAGCAACCACTTCCACAACCACCGGCCGACCAGCACCGGCTGCACTCCCAGTCCAGTGCTACATCACCCACCTCAACAACCACCCCAGGACCACTCCATCGAGAGCACCGATGGTGAACTGGGACGAGGCGGGCAAGACGTGGCCGCAGCCCCACCCCCATGCGGCGCGCCTACTGCGTGGGTTGCTGTGGGGGCAGCCATACCGCTACAGCAATCCCCAGTGCGAAGGCGGCATACCCGGGAGCTTCGAGCTCCGTGAGGACATGGGCAAGGACCGCCTGCGGGCAGTGGAGGAATGGCTGCGGGCGGAAGGGTATGCGTACCACTTCCGCCGCAAGCGCTGGAGGGTCTGCACCCGCCCAGACAGGCCCGGCGAAGGGCTACGCCCCGACGGGATTGAGGAGGACGAGAAGCCCAATGAGTACCCGTCGGGCGCCTCGATCAACGTCTCCATGTGGGACATGATCGAGAAGAAGTTTCCGGAGCTGGGGAAGGAGCGCAGGCTGCAGGGCAGCAGCAGCAGCGCGTCTCCTGGGAAGGAGAAGCGTTCCGCCGGGGACAAGAGGCGGGACAGGAAGTGGCGGGAGTACCAGGAGTCCCTGGCCGCCGAAGCCGCCCAAGGCGCCAAGGGCGGAACCCCAGCCCCCAGTCCCCAACGGGCCAGTGGCGGTCACCACCCTGGCCACACCACCCTTGGCGACTTCCTCCAAGTTGCCAAGCACACCAAGGCCAAGCCCCGTCCACTGCTCCTGAGGAAGTCAGGCCCCAGCAGCGACGTGGAGTCGGCCCACCGCGGGAGGATGCCAGCCGACCAGGCCAGCTCCAGCGGCAGCGTCGCTCCCGACCAAAAGAAAGATGTCCTTGAATTATGCCCTAGGTCTTTTGATGTATTCCTGCAGGTTTTGTAGTTGAAAACCCCAAACCAAAGCAGCAAGTAGAGCAAGGACTGAAAGTGGATCGAATCAATGATTGGTTTTGGTATCCAGTGTAACACAGAAGGGCTGCAGATAGACAAAGCAGGTATATGCACATAGATTCAATCACAAATGGATAATACAAAAGGTTTTATATGAAATTTGGTCAGACTCTAGCCTCTGAGGTTGCAATAGGCACTTCATGTGCACTCTTTTGGGTGAAATGGTGCTGGTTAGGACTGAGGGGCATAGATGTCAGGACCACACAGAAAATGACTTGGCCAAGCAACTGAATTCAGAAACAGTTACAAAGTAGGACCACAATAAGTGGTAGAAACAATTGAGTATAGGGGTCTTGGGGTGGGGGACCACTTAGGCTTAGCCTCCAAGGCCAACAAGCATGTAATGCCTGATTTATTTTGGTATGTCCTCCATGAAGGAAGGTACCTCCGCTCAGTTGAGTGGTAGGGGTGAACTTCATGGGGGGGCTAGGGTCACAACCCTAGTTACTTTGAGAAAGTGTACTTTAGGCAACAAAAGAGAGATAAAAACACTTAAGTTTGTCTCAGCATCAACAAAGGGTTTTAAGGGGGGCCTAGCCTGGATCAAGCCCTCCAAGAAAGACATGGCAGTGACTTTTTCTTACTCTCCCCTGGAGTACTAGTTAGCTAAGCTAGTAGGACCAAGGAAAAAGGCTCAAATATTCCCAAAATTACCTCAAAAAATGCATTAAACTTACCAAAAACATTCTCATCACTTCATAGAAGCCTATCACACTGTAGGGACCCTTGAAAAACAGTGTAATGTACCGTGAATGATGTCCCTTCGAAGGGGCATTCCTCAAAAGTCGCCGGCGTGCGGCGAAAACTTTTGGAAAAAGTGTGGGGGCAGTGGGAATTGAACACAGGACTCCCTGTCCAGAGCACATGTGTCTGTCCACTAGGGTACAGTCGAACGCTCTAATGCGGACGGCTATCGCCGTATAAAGAGCGTTTTAGTATACGTCCTGACCAAGGGCCAGGGCGGAGCAATACTCCCAATGGAGGACACAAACCCCCAGGAGCTGGAAAAAATAGAAAATGGAACCAGCAGGGAGTGATTCCTGCGGTTTTGCGGAAGGGGTTGCGATTTAGCAAGTGAAATCGTTGAAAATCGACGAAACCACGCGGGAAATTGTCATTTTTACACATAACTTAAAGTCGCAGACAAGCGCAAAGGAAGCGGACGCCAAGAAAAGGGTTGCGCAAGCGAAAACGGCTTTTGGAAAAGAAGGTATGAGCCGTAGTTTTTAAAGTTTTAAAGAAAATTTTTGCACAGTTGCATCAAAAGTTTTTATAAACTTCAGAGTAAAGCATTCAGAATCAGCCCACACCACAGAGCAGTTCAACAACCCGTCTCTCAGGTATGTCTGTGTCACTTCACACTCACGCATTGCGTTCGTGTTGGTTGTTCCGTCAAAACGTTAGGGTTGTCAACGCTGTGCTCGTACGGGGGTCGGGTGTTCATCTCTCGTGCTCTGCACAGGTGAAAGCAGGAATGAAAGGTATGTGATGCGAATGGAGCGCGCAGCGCGCACGTAGGGTTAGAATACGCGCTGTGCTCGCGATGCATGTGCCTAATCTAGGCATCCACACGCTGTGTCGCTTCACCTGTATCCCTAATTCACCCTTGTTTCCTTCTTCACAGGTAAGCGTTTGTTCGTGTGCGGCCATGGCGTTCAAGTTGAGTTGCTTAAACGCTTAGGTTTGTTTTGTGTTCGTTTCAATGCGGCATTCACACGATGCATGGTGAGTAAGGTAGGTTAGCCCAGGAGGAGCTCACCTCCTGGTTGAGTCTGTGGTTCTGCCTCCCTTCCCTGCGTGCACATGATGCATTAAAGGGTAGGCCACGCGAATTGCGCACAGTAAACCTTGTTTAGGTTACCCAGAGGCTCCTCGGTACGTTCTTTAAGAGAACCCGAGGAGTTTCTTAAAGCTTGCTTGCTTGACAGGGGTAGCTGCATCTGCAGCGTGTTTGCGAACAGTGTATTATAGGTCACACTGAGAAGGCTATAATACCTGGAGTGTGGCTTGGTTCCTCAGTCGCAAACGCCCCTTCATCTGCCTCTTTTGTACAGGTGGGAGAGGTTAAGGGTGATTGGTGCACGCAGCAGCTGCCTTCGGCGGCTACCATTTTTCTGCCCCAGCAAAACAGGGGCGCTGATCACAAATCAAATCACTGTGCCTCAGCCAGTACTGGCGAGGACAGTTCGACCTCAACGACATCTGCCCTGTGCACGCAACGAGAGCACCCCTTCCCTCCAAGCCCTAGCAGGGGAAACGCGTTGTGGCGTCCCCTGTTAGGCCACAGCTGCTTAGGAGCGCTGTGTTCTCTCGTCCTTTTCACAGGAGGGCCCCTAGGGCCTGAGTGACGTTGGACAGCAGCACCCAGTACCGTGTGTAGGGGTTAGGGTCAGCAGGCCTGGCAGCAGGTGAGTGCAAGTGATGAGTGCTCACCCTGCCTTCGAAGGCCGGTGCTGGCGTTAGTGAGTGTAGTGTAGTGGTGTCTCCTGTCCCGCGTGCTTTTCCTCGTGGGCAGGGGGGTGCGTTAGCTTTTGGCCTGTAGCAAAAATGGGCGTTTTGTATGCCCTTAGCACACTTGGCCACCCCCCCCTCTTAGTAGGTAGGGCTTTTGCCGTTTACTCCAAGGTTAGGCGCCAGCACAGAAATTGGGCGCCATAGGAGTGGTAATAGTACCTGATTAGGACCTTCGGTCCGACGTCAGCGAAGCCCGGTCTCCGGGAGCCACGCTGGGGAGAGAAGTGAGACACATACAGACATACGTAGCACACTTAGGGGTATGGTAAACCCTGTAAGGAAGGGTAGAACCCCATCGGTCTGGACCAGTCAGGGGTCCTAACTGTGGGCTCGCTTGTCCCCAAGGAGGGAAGACACACCTTGCCTCATAACACCTTGCTTGTCATTCCCCCCTGGTGTAGAAAGCCACCGTTCTTCGTTGGCTCACCAAGGTCATTACATTAGGGCAGTACCCATGCAACACATGGTCAACAAGGCAAACACTCGCTGGGTGGCTGCAATCTTGATAAGCGGCCACCTGGCTCACGCTGGAAACCATAGGCGTGGGTCTGCAGGGCACAGACAGGGTCAGTAGACTGACACAGGGTAATTAGTTTCGCTTCTTACGCTGGGACATAGTCTCAGCACGGGTTAGGAGCTGCCCCTCGTTGTTCTCAACGAGGTAAGTGCGGAAGATGGGGTTGATACTCCCATCTGGTTGTATGAAGGCTGACATAGGTTCCCAGGTCGCCTCGGACAACCCATAGCCATCCCACAGGGTAAGGAATTTCCAGCCCTGTTTATACTCGTGGCGAGCAATACCTGCAACCACGTAGTAACCATCGACTGCCATCTCATCGGCAGTCATCTCTTCGAGTTTGTCTGCCTCCTCTGGACTGGCAGCATTCTCTAGGTCTATATGTTCAATCTCACTGTCGCTGAGGCGCCACTCATCCCAAGACAAGTCGTCAGGGGAGTGATAGTGCCTCGACTGCTTAGGAGCACATAGCAGTTCACCACCGAGACGTGGACTGCACCTGACATGGATCCTGGATCCATCTATCCTGATGATACGATAGGGTCCAAAGTAAGGGTCCTGTAGGCAGTTACGTGGCCAGGGGGGTAGGCGTGAATGGTGTACCAGAACAAGGTCACCAACCTTGAAGCTGGCAGGTCACCGTAGGCGGTTCCGTCGGCTCTGTTCACGGTCACGAATGTGCCTCAGGTTAGTACCAGCCTGGTTGGCCAGAGACTGCTTGTGTTCCAACCAATCTCCCACAGGGCTCTTGAAGTCCTCAGGAAAGGGAGTTTTGAAGAACCAAGCAGGTCGTCCTCCATGGAACAGTTCGTGGGGGGTGAAACCCGTAGAAGAGCTCCGCTGTGAGTTCATGGACAGAACTGCCCAGGGCACTAGGCGTACCCAGTCCTTGGTGCGCTCCTGTTTCATCAGGATTCTTAAGTTTTGCTCCACCACACGGTTCTGTCTCTCACAGAGAGGGTTAGACGTGTGAGTGTAGGGCACACCTGTGGTTACCTCCACGTTGAGGGCATTTAGCACTCGTTTGTACCACCCAGTGTCACTGCGGATGCGTACATCTTCATCAGACCGCACCTGTTTAGGTGCTCCATAGGGTTCGAACCATTGTTCGACAAACATTTTTACAGTCTGCTCACCTGTGATTTTCTTATTGCAAGGGAACACACGGGTGAAGCGAGATAGACCACAGGTGACCACGAGGCAACTATCATAGCCGCCAAAGCGTGGTAGGCCGTGGATGTAGTCCACGTAGAGAAGAGAGTTGGCACAATAGGGTATGGGTAAGCTGGAGACCAGGCCCCTATCCCTACTGTCGCTCTGCTTGCTGGCATGACAGCCACAAGCATACGCGACCTAAGTTCAGTCAGGGTTAGACTAGAGTAGAAACACTCACGGAAGAAGTCCACTGAGCGATTAGCGCCAGTGTGACCAGAACTGAGATGGGACCACTGTAGGCACCCATCCAGTCGTGCCTCAGGCACAACAATTCGGTCCTCGTAGAAGAGGTACTGATTGTTTTTATACCACTGGTGCCCGTCAATGACACGGGGTTCGAGACCAGTGCTGAGGGTTTGGAGAATTTCTTCATACCCTGACTGATAGTCGGTTAGACTCCAACCCTCCAGGATTCCAGCAGTGCGCATGGATAGGTCAAGCTGGACATCCATACGTTGGAAAGCCTCTTTGGCGAGCGCCTCAGAGCTCTCACCAATGAGCGCATCGAAGTTGTTGCGCGATATATAGTCAGACAGTTGATTCTTAATCCCGGGGATATGATGCACTGTCAGCCTGAACTGGCTCAGGTAAGTCCACCACCGTTTTAGCTTCGCTTTTTCTGGTGGTGGGCCCTTCTGAAAAGACTTCACAGGCTCCTGGTCACACAGCCAGACAATAGGGTTAGACCCCAGGAGTCGGGATTGTGACGATAGCACCAACATACCGGCCAGGAGTTCCTGGTCATAGGTGCTGTAGTTGGAACGCGCTTGGTTCCATTTCCAATTCCAGTGTCCCAGTGGCACCAGTCGCCACTCACTGGTAGGATAGTCATGTTTCAACGAACCATCACGGTTCAGTCCAGTAGTACGATAATGGCAGTGGGTTAGTTCAGCGGGGTTAAGCTCCTGCCATTGGTAGATCGTACCTCCCCCCCCTACATCACTGGCATCAGTGATCAGGACTATCTCGCCCTCAGGGCGGGGCACTCCCAGGCAGTTGGAGGAGGCAATCTTCTTCTTCAACTCCTGGAAACACTCTTCCTCTCTGGAGGTCCACCTCCAGGGAGTAGTTTTCTTGATAAGGTCAGTGAGGGGTGCAGAGGAGTGAGTAAAATTGTGGATGTGACGCCGATAGAAATTACAGGCGCCCACAAATCTCCACACATCGTGTAGACCCTTCTTAGGGTCATCGCGAATCTGCATGTCCTGTAGGGGCTGCATCTTAGACGCGGCTGGTTTCCACCAGCCATACCCCACGTCGAAACCCAAATACTCCATCTCCTCTTTCATAAACTCACATTTTTCGAGTTTGATTCGGAGATGGTTTTCTTGACAGACAGTGAAGAATTCACGGAGGAGAAGGACATGGTCCTCTTTGGTATTAGTACCCAAACTCACGTCGTCGATGTGAGCCTCCATTTCTGCACCCCGAGAAATCAACTCTTGTACTAGAGGCCTGCGCCTCAGTATGTACAAAATTTTGTTCATAAGCTCCTGGAAGAGCGCTGGGGCGTTGGCCACCCCGAAAGGCATAACCTTCCACTTGAAGACTCGACCCTTAGGGGTTATAAAGGCAAGCAGTTCCTGAGCTGCGGCGGTTAGGTCAACCTGCCAGAAACCAGAGCGTTTGTCCATTTTGGTCTTATACCTGCATTTGGCAATACGCTCCAGGGTGTTTTCCATGTTAGGAATACTCCCTGAGTGGTTCTGGGTTTTCTTGTTGACTTCACCATAGTCTACAACAAGACGTAGAGCAGTCGACCCTGGTTTAGCAACAAGGAAACAGGGGCTGCAGTGATGGGGATAGTCCCCATGTTTATACTCTTCAACGAGGCCAGCATCAATGCATTCTTGGATCTGGCGCTCGATTTCTTCAACCTGTTCCTGTGGGGCGGGATAGGGACGACGCCTCACTCGCGTCTTTTCAAATTCTGGTTTCAATTTCAGGTCCATCTGGACCAGTTTTTTACAAGATAGGGGAGGCGGCAAGGCGCCGACCACCTCCTCATAGGTTATGAGCAGTTTCTTCAGGCGGGGGTCAAGGTTAAGACTCTCGACTTTCTGAAGGAAATCCTCCTCAGCATGGAGGTTGCTTTTTCCATGTTCTTTCTTTTTATGCTCATCAGCAGTTTCGGCAGGTACAGTACCATCGTCCCACTCAGGGGGACATTGTTGCCCATAGTGTAGAGAATACACTAGAGGTATCTCAGGATCAGGCAGCGTATAGGACTCATCGTCCTCCTCAGACCAGATGGAGTATTTCCAGGTCTGTCTGAGGTATTGCAGCCGCCCTTGGCGCTCAATACCTTTGGCCTTCAGGTACAACAGCCGTCGGAGTTCTTGAGTGTCATGCTCAGACAATGGCATGTTATTAGCAGCAGGTCGTGCCAGGGGATCAGCACTCCGGGCCACGGGTTCACCTGTGTGCATAGGCTGCATGTGTAGCACTGGTTTACCAACAGAGGAAGCGGGTTCAGAGGTCGACTCTAGATCTACCTCCTCTAGCAACAGCTGGGCCAGGAAAGCACTGTGTTTTAGGTCAACACAGCTGGGATCAACAGAGGGAATAGTGCTGGCGATCTCAGACAGTTGGTCGTCAGCGTCCTCCTTTACAGCTGCAGGTTCCAGATAGTCATCAGGAGACTCACACCCTGTAAGTGTGGCAGATAGGTGCTCAGGAGATCGATTTTTGAGATCATAAAGGGTCAGGCCAAGATTTTCGGCCATGACCTCTTTTAGTAGCACCTGGTCCAGGTCACACAGGGGTACAGGATTGAGAGATCCATCGCTGATGGACAGGAAACGGGCCCACTCAGGGGCCTGCATAGCTGTGTCTGAGTCCTCAGGCACATAGATGGGGCCGTCGGGGAGTTGCACTCTTCCCACGGTCATTCGGTCAAGCATACGGCGCCAGTAGGCATGTTCACCAGAGCAACCCCAGTCAGGGGTGCACATAACAACCCTTCCTCCCTCATAAGCGATCTTGGTTAGAACCTTCGCGAGCAGGGAGAAGGGAGGGTTAGCATACGCTAGGCCCATTGCTTTCCAGAAGAAACGGAAAGCATTGTTCATTTGTTTCGAGCAGTACAACTGCATGATGTGCTGTTGTTGGCTCGCAAACAATTCCACCTGGATCTCATCCAGGTTTACCTGAAGGGCCGCCAGTCCATTTTCGAGACCATGACGGGCCAGTTGGTAATTTTCAGTACGATAGTTCGTCTTGGCTGCGTAGCGCAGCCCAGACTCTTTTCGTCCTGACAGCTCCAAAGGAACGGAGAATAGCCCACTGCCAAAGTCGCAGTGTAAAGAGTAAGGACGCTGTAGGGACAGCATTTTAACCTGGGGGTTTCTTCTTAGAAAGTCAGTGCCAATGACGATGTCAAAGGCGTCAGTGTCCAACACTCTGCAGTGTTGGGTCACAGTTTCGTCGCCCAGACATATGGTCACATCGACCCCCCCCAAGGAATGGATGGTACGCCCATCCCCTACTCTTATGGCCACGGTCTTAGTTTTCCTGAAAGTTTTAAGCAGGCGCCGGGCCACTATGGAAAGTGTTGCGCCGGTATCAAGCACTGCTCGAAAAACCTGATCCCCAATTTTCGGGAGGATCCAGAAAACCAAGTCCTCCTCTTCGGAGCCGCCCCCCTATTCCTCATCAGGGAACTCTGATAAGGCCGTCACATCTGGATCTTCTGATCCAGACAGGAATTTGGCCAGCAGCTCGGCCGTTTGATCCAGGGCACCGTAGGTTGGCCTTGGATGATGTTCTTCGACTCGTGTTGGGCCCACTTCGGGGGCCCTTGGGGTTGGGTACTCAGGTCGTAGTCGTCTTGGCAGGGATGCTGTGGACGGAGGACCAGAGTGTGCGTAGGACCCTAGATCTGTACGTGGTCTGGATCCATGTACAGCCAAGGGCTCCTCTCCATCTTCCCCACGGATGGATTTATAGTACTCCTCATGCATGATGTACTCATCCATCTTCATCTTCAGCTTCTCATATTCCTCAGGTCCTTCAATGGCAGTTGAGGATGAAGCTGGACAATTGGATCTTGATACTGAAGCAGCCACACGTCTGTGGAGGTGACTGAAGCTGTCTCCACCGTGTGCTGCTAAGGCCTCGGTGGTAAGGCCTTTATTCTCTTCCGCCCTTCTGCGTTCTGGATCTCCTTGGGACCCAGATGCGCCACTGAGGTGATGTGGTGCTCGGTGTGGTGGTTCACTCATTGGGTGGACCACACTGCCCATTTGTACTTGGACAGTTCGGATAGGCCAGGTCCTGACGCTTGGCGTGGACATGTTGGACTTGTTGTTGAGCTTTTGTTTTGCACTTCTTCTCAGGGTCGGTTCAAAAGGTCACAAGGGACTGTCTCTGCTACCGGAAAGATGTCCTTGAATTATGCCCTAGGTCTTTTGATGTATTCCTGCAGGTTTTGTAGTTGAAAACCCCAAACCAAAGCAGCAAGTAGAGCAAGGAGTGAAAGTGGATCGAATCAATGATTGGTTTTGGTATCCAGTGTAACACAGAAGGGCTGCAGATAGACAAAGCAGGTATATGCACATAGATTCAATCACAAATGGATAATACAAAAGGTTTTATATGAAATTTGGTCAGACTCTAGCCTCTGAGGTTGCAATAGGCACTTCATGTGCACTCTTTTGGGTGAAATGGTGCTGGTTAGGACTGAGGGGCATAGATGTCAGGACCACACAGAAAATGACTTGGCCAAGCAACTGAATTCAGAAACAGTTACAAAGTAGGACCACAATAAGTGGTAGAAACAATTGAGTATAGGGGTCTTGGGGTGGGAGACCACTTAGGCTTAGCCTCCAAGGCCAACAAGCATGTAATGCCTGATTTATTTCGGTATGTCCTCCATGAAGGAAGGTACCTCCGCTCAGTTGAGTGGTAGGGGTGAACTTCATGGGGGGGCTAGGGTCACAACCCTAGTTACTTTGAGAAAGTGTACTTTAGGCAACAAAAGAGAGATGAAAACACTTAAGTTTGTCTCAGCATCAACAAAGGGTTTTAAGGGTGGCTTAGCCTGGATCAAGCCCTCCAAGAAAGACATGGCAGTGACTTTTTCTTACTCCAAAGGGACGTGGCGCGTGCCTGTGAGCGCGCCTGTGGGGTGCCCTGCAACCTTCGGGTTGCCCGGCAACGGGCCACGCAGCACAAAGCTGCCATGGAGGGCGCCGTCGGCATCGCCCAGCAGGAGGCTGCGGAGTGGGCGCATGGCATGGCCATCCACGCCTCGACCGTGGCGGCCATTGCGGCCGGACTCACGGCCGCAGCCCCCCATGAGGCAGCGACTGCCCAGGTCAAGAGTGAGGTGGCGGCAGCCACCGAGGAAGCCCGCCTGACGCCGGAGGCCAATGCCTGCAAGGAGGCCGAGGTGAAGGCCCTGGAAGAGGCGCTTGCCCAAGAGAGGGCAAAGAAGGCGGCGGAGGAAAGGGCCCACGCCGAAGCAACGGCCAAGGCCCAGGCGGACGCCGCCAAGAAGGACGCCATCGAGGCCGCGCGACGGAAGGTCGCTGAGGAGAGGGCCAAGACGAAGGCCGAATTGGCGGCGTTGGAAGCGGAGAAGGCTCGGCTGCAGCAGGCCCGGGAAGCCGAAGCGGCTCGTGCCCGGGAGGAAGCCGAAGGGCGAGCTGCTGCAGCCACAGCCGCCGCAATGGCGGAGGCGGAGGCCAAGCTCCGCCGCGAGACTCCCCCGGGAGGATCCCGAGTGGAGACCCTTCGAAAGCTTTTCGAAGGGGACGCCTCCTCCAAGATGGCGCTGGATCCGGAGGACGTGGACACGGGCAGCAGTGGGAGCAGTGGCCCCACTGCCTATCGACGGAGGAAGGGCAAGGGGAACACCCCCGAGAGGTCACGGAGGCCAGCGGGTGGACACCCCCACGGCAGCGACCCCTTCTTCACCGCCAGCGACGGGGATGAACGAGGCCGCCAACATCGCCGAGGAGTGGCTGGCGGAGGAGGCGGAGACGTCCCCATGGAGCCGGAAGGTGAGGATGAGGATCTCCCTCCTCCCTACCGGAGCTCGGAGTCTTCCGAGACCGAGACGCCCAGGTGGGGCGACATGGACGAGGATGACGACATGGACTTCGACATCACGAAGAAGCGCCCATCCTCGGACCCACCGAGGCAACGCGGCGGAGACCCACCGGGACCCCCTGGCGGAGGACCATCAGGACCCCCTGGAGGACGCCCACCAAGTGGAGCCCCTGGAGGCGGACCACCGGGCGGGGGAGGACCCCCTGGACCGGGCAGACCTGGCGGAGGCCCTCCTGGAGGACCCCCTGGAGACCCCGACGACCCACCAGGGGACGGCGATCCGGATGCCACCCGGCGGTGGATTGTCTACCTCCGCAGGAGGGTCCAGCACCTCGAGCGCGAGGTAGACACGGGCAAGGGCGAGATGACTCGCATCGCCAGGGTCGCCGCGCGCGCACAGAGAGAGCTGAACATCGCCAAGATCGAGATGGTCAAGAGCGCCAGCGTCGCCACCGCCACCCAGAAGCAGCTGGACATCGCCAGGAGCGAAACGAGGCAGCTGAACAAGGTCATCAGCGGCCTGCAGCAGAGGTTGGACGCGCTGGAAGGCCGTGGGAGCGTCGGCAGCGACCACCCACCCCTGGAGTCTGGCTCGCCGGACGACGGCTAGGGACCCGGACCAGGTCCAGACAGACCCCACACCCCCGGCGGAGCCCCCAGGAGTCGCCCCAGCGCCAGTGCCCCCTCTCTCAGCGCCCCCTCCCACCACAGCGCGGGCCGCCGCAACGAGCGCGTGCCGCCCGGCAGTGGTAGTGAGGATTGACGTGATGTGTGGCTCAGCTCGGAGTACCTTAACCGCCGTGCTCCACCGCGGACACCGGTACGCCCCCGACGCCCCGCACCAGCCCCGGAGCCAATCCCAATGGCTGGCGGACGTTATGGTGGACTCAGGGACGAGGTCCCCGGAGGAGACGTGGACTGGGACGTCGGCGGAGGTGAGGACCTGGACCTGGACCTGGAGGAGTCCGACATCTCCCCGCCGCGTGGTGTACAACGGGAGGCCGCTGAACGCAGCCGCCGGCGCCGTGATGAGGAAGCGTACATGAAAGGAGTACGGCGTGAACATCTAGGTTCAGCGTACATGGAGGAACCACGGCGTGGCCACGCGGATACGGGGGAGGAGATGGAAGTGGCAGCCGTGGGAGTCCGTGGGAGAGGCCGATAGGAACCTCGGTCGACCTCGCGGCCGGCGTTCATGGTCTCTAAGGCCGCGAATGCCGCCGTGTGGGAAGACTTGAAGGACATCAAGCCCCCCATGGACGATGGCAACCCCCTGAACCTCGACCGCTTCTTGGAGAAGGTGGACGATTTGGAGGTGACCGTCACTGAGGACATGGATCCCGCAGATGCGGAGAAATATGTCTTCAGACGGTTCAGGTACCGCCTGCCGGAAGTTCTCCAAGAGCTATACTTCGTGGCGACCAAGGAGGGGAAAATCAAGACCCTCAAGGAAGCCAAGAAGGGGCTCAACGAGCAGGAGCGGGTGGACGCTCCGCAGGTGGCTGCCAAGCGGTGGAAGTCCATCAAGCTTCAGCATGATGGACGGGAGATCCGCCTACGGGACTGGCGAGACTTCCGAGGGCAATACACCCTCTTCCGCCGCAACGTGGAGGACTGGAACGAGGGTGACGAGCAGGCTCGCCTGCTCTCCATGCTGCCGGAAGCATGGATCAAGAGGGTCACCAAGGAGGAAGCCAAGAGGGCAAAGTCCAACCACACGGTCAAGATGATGCACCCCAAAGAGTATCATATGAACGTGGTGGCTTGGACGAGGAAGAACGTGGCCCGGGATGTCAAACGGCACTCCCTGCGGAATACTCTCCTCATCACCGTCTCGGGCGATCGCGAGAAGACCGCGATGTGGCGCCTTGACGAGTGTGACGTGAGCGGCCAGACCATCCGTCTGCAGGCCATACCGGCGCGGATGAGCTGCGACGAGATCCTGGAGTGGGTTGGAGAGGAAGTACTCAAGGAGTACCGGAACCTCCACCACACCCGCAGGTTGAGACCCGGCGACCGCGACGTCAACTACGTTGGCGAGGGGCCTGGCGGGGAAGCTGCCATGGACCCAGCGGGAGCCGATGGCGAAGAAGCTCTCGTCGACGATGACGACGACGATGAGCCCGCCGAGATGGCCGTTTGTGCCTTCGTGGCCGTCAACAACGCGGGGAGCAACCGGGGAAGCTGGAAGCCCCTGCAGCAGGGTTGGAAGAAGAAGGAGAAGAGGGACCCCCGCCGCATTGGCGACCCTCCGCTGTCCTTTGGGGAGTTCATACGAGCTCACCCTCAGGGCTGTTTCGTGTGTTATCGGAGGAAGAAAGGCTTCAACCATGACCACCGAACATGCCCCTCCCACCAGGCCGACACGGAGGCCTACAAGAAGGCGCACGGGTCGAAGAAGCATGCACCCGCGGGTATCCGGGAAGCCAAGGTGGAGGTGGACAAGGACGAGCATTCCAAGCTGATGTCGGTGGGGACCGAGTTGGCTAAGGAGATCCAGGAGATCAAGAGGAACTGGGTCCCCTGGTCGGACAACAAGAACAAGGAGAACAAAGAGAACGACCAGAACAAGGACAAGGACAAGAAGCCTAGGAATAGGGGAAAGAAGAAGGGTGTCAACGAGGTGGATGCGGAGGAGAATACCCCTACTTCCACGACCGACGCCCCCTAGCGGAGCCCCTGCAGCCAACGGCCCCAGCTAGGGCGGTCGCAGGATCGTGTCGTGGGAAGCGCCACACCATCCCAGTCGGGAGTCGGTAAGCACAAAGGGACTGCCGCGGGCGGAAGGCCCGGTCCGGCACCCGACAGTCGCGGTGGCGGGGTGAGGGCAAGTGAAGGCACGAACCGTTGCACCCGTCCATCCTTTGCGACCAAGAATGTGTTTGATGTACTTCAAGATCTATCCGAGAGTATCGGAAGATCACCCGGACCGCAGCTGGATGCTGCAGATGGGCAGCCTGAGCCCATTGTCCACGACCTGCACCAGTCGCTTGTTGAGCTTCTGGAACGGCCGGAGATCCTGAGCTTGCACGCCGTGCGCCGTGTTGGACGGGAGCGGCAGTTGCACCTTAAGGTCCGTGCCTTATGCGGGGAGGTGCAAAGTGTCTTCGACGTGTTGGTCGACACGGGAGCTCAGGTCAGCTTGGTCAAGGCTGGCCTACTTCCACAAGAGTGTTTGACCGACAGTCAGAAACCTGTCAGGCTGAAGGTGGCGAACGGCCAGTACATGCCGGGAGGCACGAAGGAAGCGGCCATTGGGCTGCAGATCGTGAACCATCGTGAGCTGAGCCGCCCAGACCTCGGCAAGGAAATCCTCCTGCAAGGTCGCTTCTACGAGGCCGAGATGGACTGGGACATGATCGTTGGGTACGACTTCAGGATGGAGACGGACTCCGGCGTCCTCCCGGCCCAGGCCTCCATGACCCTGTACCAGGACGACCAGCTCTCGTGGCTTTTGTCACCTGAGCACCATGTGGAATGCCAATGGATCCACCCTGAGCGCAATCAACTCGAAGTAGCCGCGCTGGACACTGAGCCAACAGGGCCAGCAAACCAGGAGTACAGCATAATGCCGGAAGTGGCAAGCCGAGTGGTTGCGGACCTGGGAGCTTGGGATCTGGCCCTGGATGCGTTCTCTTCAGGAACCTCCGCCCATCTTCGGGTTTGTGAGAAGTACTGGAGCGCCCAGGACTCCGCGTGGAAGAAGCACTGGGGTCCGCATCAGGGATTGATGTGGATCCATTGCCCCCGTTGGGACATTCCAAGGGCGATAGCGAAGATTCGCAAGGACCGCTCCAAGGCAGTGCTGGTTGTTCCTATGGGATGCACCGAGGAGGAAAGTACCCGACATTGGGTGGTCTCATTGACCAACATGACCTTAAACAAGGTCGTCCTACCGGCTGGAGAGAGTGTCCATCAGGACCCTAAGGGACAGCCCATGCTACCCCAGAGATGGCCAACGGAATTCCACTATGTGGATGGGGGCCTTGATCAGGCCGACACCACGGATTTCGTGTGTGTCAACCGCATCATAGCAGAGCCATGGCGACAATGCTTTGCGGTTCCCCCTGTTGACATCGGAGAATCGGAAGACTGCCTCACAGAAGAGGAGTTGGATCTGGTTCAGGGGTATATGGATCAGCCCTTTCACGACTGGGGAAGCCAGCGTGAGGGCAAGGGCCAGGACAAAGCCTGGTGGGAAGTGGACTCCATCGTCTCCGGTTCCTATGATGGGAATACCTTCGTGAAGAAGGTGCTGGACCACCTGTCCAGCCAGGACGAGCCTATCGGCGGGAACCCACCCACCTACGGCGACCTATTCCGAGGCAAGACCAGAGATGGCCCTTTGGGCCACCTGGGAAGACCACCTGAGCCGAAACCGAGCGGGGTCGCTACCCCTCAAGTAAGCTCAGTGGTCCAGGTGCCCGGAAAAGCCAAGGCGGAGTCCGATGATTGCCCCAAGATCCAGGCATTGAGGGCCAGGCTGAAGCAGAAGTATGGGGACACCTTCTTCAGCGGAAAGCCTGTGTTTCCCCCACCGGTGCGTGGACCGTATGGCGAGGCTAAGATACGACTGAAGCAGGACCCCCGTGTGTATCAGCACCGGGAGGTTGCCCTGAGGGGCGAGAGGAAGGAGGCCATGGAGAAGATCCTCCGTGACTTCATCGAGAGAGGCTGGCTAGAGCCGTGCCACTCCGAGTGGGCCTCTCCGTGCTTCGTCGTCCCCAAGAAGGTGGCCGGTGAGTGGCGGCTCGTGGTCGACTACCGCGGCCTAAACGCCCAAACGCAGCATGACAGCTATACGCTGCCCCTCATTGAGGACATGCTGCAAAAACAACACCGGCGGAGGATCTTCACGGTGATTGACCTGAAACATGGTTATCATCAGATGCCTCTCGCCGAAGAGTCCCGTGCCTGCACAGCCATGAGCACCCCACTTGGACCTCTCCAGTGGAAGGTGATGCCCATGGGCGTTACCAACGGCAATGCGGCTTTTCAGCGGATGCTGGAGAACCTGCTTGAGCTGGTGCGTGACTGTGCGGACCCCTTGGTGGACGACGTGATCATCGCGTCCGGGGACCCCAGTATGAGCTACGAGGAGCTCCTGGAGGCACATGAGAGGGACGTCACTCGAGTGCTGGACCTTCTGGTTCGGCACAAACTCACGGGCAGCATTGACAAGGCCACCATTGCGGTAAGCGAGGTGGTCTTCGCTGGCCACGTAGTCGGGAACAGGCAGCGAAAGCCCATACCTGGCAAGGAGGCTGCGATCGAGCACTGGGAAAAGCCCAAAACGGTCTCTGAGCTACGGGCGTACTTGGGGTTCTGCAACTACTACTCGGGGTATATCAAAATGTATGCCGAGTATGCAGCCCCCATGACGACCATGCTCAAGGGCAACCGAGAGGAGACCAAGAAAAGGTCCAAGAAGGCTCTGGTCTGGGATGCTGATTCCGACCGTGCCTTTGAGGGGATGAAGCAGGCGCTGCTATCCGCAGTGGGTCTGCACCTCGTGGATCCCGACCGAGGGTTCGTCCTGCGCACCGACACTTCCGAGTACGCCGTTGGCGCTGTGTTGGAACAAGTGCTTGACGATGGGAGGCAGGTGCCCGTGGCCTTCTGGAGCCGAGTCCTGGCGGAAGGCCAGAGACGGACGTGGACGCCCCGAGAAAAGGAGGCGTATGCCATCGTCATGGCTCTCAGGAAACGGGCTGGGTACATAGCCCTCCATCCTGTCACCGTCTGCACCGACCATCAGAGTCTGCAGTCGTGGCACAAGGAGCACGTGGACACCCCCTCTGGTCCCGCCTCCCGACGGGCAAGATGGCATGAGACCTTGGACAAGTTCGACCTCACGGTTGTGTATGTTCCTGGTAAGGACAACACCGTGGCGGACTGTCTCAGCAGGTGGGCCTATCCTGCCAGCAAGGGCATGACAGACGTGTCTGCCCATGGCGATGAGGCTGAGACCGCTGAAGCCAAGCGGATCATTGAGATGGAGCGCCTGATGGAGGAGGAGGGTGTTAAATGCTTCGTCGTCATGGCTGCGGATGCCCCCCTCGGAACGAGGATGGGCAGAGCGGTCAGAGTACTCGCCCCTGATGGAGCTGAGTCCGACAAGCACCTCTCCCCTGAATCCTGCCTCCAGGACGGCTGGACCGACGACTACGCCAAGTCTGAGGCCTTTCAGGCCGAATATAGGGCTGTGACCGAACCTGATGACGGGCAGAAGTGGCCAAAGGGGCTGACTGAGGAAGATGGCAAGCTCTACCGGAATGGTAAGCTGCTAGTACCCGAGTCCCGGGTGCTCAAGCTGTGCGAGGCTTGGCACCACCACATGCTGCACCCAGGGGTCAAGAAGCAAGCCCTGGACATGCAGCGCCGGTTCCAGATCGACCACATCAATCTCTACACCGCCATCAAGAAGGTCAGGAAGGGTTGCTCGGTCTGTCAGGCCTGCAAACCCGATAACCGGAACGTCAAGGGGGAAGCCCAATGGACCCCGGTTCCTGACCAGCCCATGGAGAGTGTGGCCATGGACGTCTTCTCCATGCCCGAAGTGCACATTGGCAAGGAGACCTTTGACTGTGTGGTTCTTTGTGTGGATCGCCACAGTGGCTACGTTGTAGCCGTTCCGGCACGCAAAAAGGGGTTGCTTGCCAAGGAAGTGGCAGTCATGATGATTCGTCATTGGCTGACCGTCTTTGACATCCCCCGCACCATTTGCAGTGACCGAGGGCCCCAGTTTACTGGTGGCTGGTTCAAGGCTATGTGTTCCCTCATGGGAATACGTCATGCCATGAGCGTCTCCTATCTCAGCCGGTCTAACGGCCGGGCTGAAGTGGCTGGACGGCAGCTGTTCGAGAAGCTGCGCAAGATTCACATCACCAACCCACGTCGGAACTGGTTTGAGGAGATGTGGCCTGCTCTAAAGGCCCATCATGACACCCCCACTCCGGGTGGTTTGTCCCCTCACCAGATTCTGTTCGGCAGGGACCCCCTGGGTCGGGGACTTCCCTTGTCTGGTGATGGTATGGCCATGGACGCCAAGGAGTTCTTTGCGCGGCAAGAGGCAACGGCGCGAGACGTCCGCCAGCAGCTCGAGAAGGAGCATGCTGAGCGTCAGAAGTCCGCCCCGAGCTCCACAGCGCAGAAGTTCAGGGTGGGAGACCCGGTGTGGGTGATCAGACCCCGCCCTATGGGCACCCACCGCACCAAAACCTGGTTCACACCCGGAGTGGTGGTTCGCAGGATTGGTGAGGACATCTACCGCATCAAGGTGGGTCACGGACAGTTCCGGGAGCGCCACGAGAGTCAGCTCCGTGTGCGGGAACCCGACCTCCGTGGCCAACATGTGTCCCTGAGCTATGCCGCACATGAGGCTGATTCGGACGACGACTATGCTGAGCAGGACGACTATACTGTCGAGAAGATCCTGGCCCAGCGTCCGAACGCCTCGGCACCCGGAGGCCTGGAGTTCAAGGTTCGTTGGCGAGGCTATGGGCCGTCCCACGACACCTGGGAACCCGTCTCCTCGTTCGTGCCGCGGGTTAACACTCCCTTCATGGAGTATATCCGCAAGCACAAGACCAAGATCCATGTCTCGGACTTGGCAGCACTCACCCGGGCGATTGCAGCCAGGGGTGCCTGATCAGCGCCCTGAGCTCTCCCCTGATGGCGTTTGAGCGCTTGTGTGTTCGACGGATCGTCCCTCACTTGCTTGCTCTCTTCCATCTTTCGGTGACCTGCCATCAGAGTGGCCATATACCCCCCCCTGCTGAATCCAAGGGAGGATGGCCCCTCTCTCTTATTCTTCACTCCCCGCCTGCTGAATCCTTGGGAAACCAGGCGAGGCGACTGACCTTAACGTTTTTTGAGCTCTTGGGGCCTTGAAGCCCATACGACGTTGCGCAACGGATGCCGCTGTCATCGGCATTGCGATTTTTGGGTGTGTGGTCTGGTCCCATGGCACTTGCGGGATCCAGACCAGTCTACGTGTGTCTGCAGACTATATATGGCCTGAACTCAGGCGCTTTCCTGTCCACCCTCCTGCATATGCCTTATCCTAACCGGGGCGTGGTTTGGCGCTCCATCCAGAGTGTGTTTACACGCCTATTTACCCCGCTTATTGCTTTTTTTTCTGTTCCCCAGGATATGTGCATCTGTATGTTAAGTATTGTCAGTCCGTCGCCAGATAGGGACTGTTTTTCCCCCCGAAGGGACACGAATCGACTACGAAGGCGCCTTGAGTCGCCGTGTCCATGCTCTTACATAAGGTCCAGCCTGGACCAGTACCTAATTACAGATTTTTCTGTTTGAGTGCCTCTGATACCGTGTGCCCTAGTGGCTGTGATGTGCTGAGATCCTGATGGCGCCAGGCGGGAAGCCCAGTTGCCTGAATGCACTCCCAGCAGTCCGCCACTGTCAGTCCCAGTGTGAGCCTACCGACTCGCAGACGCACTTGCAGTCGGGTGGCGGCCTCCGGTGCTCCTGACCTCGGTCAGTCTGCCTGGGAAACTGGTGGTTTGAGGAGTCGACGCCTGCGCCCACACTGCATGGGGACTCCCTCATGTATGGCCTTCGTGGTAATAGGGCGAGGGAAAAGACGGCCTTGATGCCCGATCCCTTAAGGAGGAGATCGTTCGTCTGTACCACTCTGGACTCGCGTCGTTGATATGGACATGGTGCGCCCGAGGAAGGACCCGTGGGGACTCTCCCCCAGCCGGCGGGCCTTGGGAAGCTTGGGGTAGCCTGATGGATCTTTGTGGTCGCTTTCGACCTGTGGGACCACCTCGGTCGTCGTGTCACGCCTATGTTGGCGGTGTATGCCACTGCCACTGTGGTGGTGACCATCGCAGCCGGCACCCGGTGCGCCTGGTATGGGTTAACGGGTCCTTTGGATGCCGAACAATCACAGCAAGGACCCGGGACTTGATACTTGATACTATACTTGCAGTTACTAACAGCTACAGCACCGTACCTGTCTTACTGTGGGATTTGACAGCGTAACCTGCGAATCAGCCTGAAGTGAGGATGTGACACCCCCCCCCCCTTCAGGGGATGGTCCTGGGTACCCGCTGCCATGCTTGGGTATTATCGAGCCCCCCCCCAGGGTTTGCTCTAAGGAGGGGGGTGAAGCGGTACCCAGAACCTATGGCCCATGGCCCGGAGGCCTGTGAGCCGTCACACCCGTGCGCAAGCCGTTGACACCGGCTGTCAGCGAGATATCCCTGTTCTCTAATCCGCGGGATCTGGAATCCGATCCTTAACCATTGAATCAATGTAGATTTACCATAACTTTATTGTCTTAGGCGATTTTCGGTCGGAAATCGGTGAAATATCCGATTTCTACCGCGATTTCCAATTGTCGTGAAATTGCCGCAGTCGCGCCGCCTGTCGTCGCCTGTTCCGTGGACTGCATTAGATTATTCTGTAATACGATTTCTCTTGAAGTTAAGACTGAAACAGTCTTCGAGTGATCCGCAATTTTTTCCTTGATATAACGGATCGCGTCCCAGATTTTTCCCAGAAAATCTGGGCGACCGAAGGCGCTTTGAACCCCCAAGTGGAATAACAAGGGTTACGAGCGTTCAAGCGCCCAAGGACGAACTAACGTGCCTCATAGGCACTGTGTATGAGGTTTTGCCCCCCATAGTCATAGGATGAGGCCAAAGGATCCCAACTCAATAGGCCCAAAGGGTTATTCATTTTGAGTGTTCTCCAAGAAGTGCGCTTTTTCGCGTACTTGGCGTCCAAGTACGTGTAGAAGTATGTTGAGTTGGCGTTTGTCCCACCCTTGCTTGCCTCTACATCCGGGGCATATCACTTGTCTTCCCCGGATAGTGCATATATGGTCTCCATATACATATTGACAATATTTTTTGCGTGCATGCTAAAATTCGGATTTCCGAAAGGGGGTCGATTTTCGACCAAAGCACTTACATGCTATTAAGGGACCAAAGTTACATTAGAATATAGGCATACTTTGGTTCTAGGCCACTAGGTTGGGTGTAGAAGGCATGGGTAGGGTTATATGCCATATTTGGTGTCATATCGCGTGCCCATTTGGCGGGTGCACCATTCCAAGACTAACCCGCCAATGGACCCCATATCGCACGAGGCCCTTCATTGTACTCCCAAGCAACACTCGCAAGCCTAACCTTCGTGAAGGGACGCTTCTGGAGCGCTCCCAAAGCGATGCGTTGCGAGCAAGGTGTGTTTTTTGCAATATTCCATTTTTGCATGTGCCCACTTGGGAGGCAGCGCGCGCGACCTTCCAAAGTGCCCCAAGTGGAGCACATAGGTGGAATCGAAGGTCATTGGTGTCAAGTCATTGTGTTTAGAAGGATTGGTCGATTACTCAATCCAAGCCGAAGATATTATGATATGTTTGTGCGCCTTTCAAGGCACTTTTAGGTGTTTTTTCGCCAATATTGCTGTTTTTGGCCCGTCATGATGTCAAGTGGCGACCGTGTATCTCAACGTTGCGCCCAATTGACATCATGACCCAAGTATGTTATGAGGGTACATACTTCGGTGCCCAACATATCTTGGACCCGGCGAGTAACTCCTCTTGGGCTTGGCATACCGTGGCCGCCATGTTGGCGACTTGGGACTATCCCAAATCATGGGCTCACTTGGCGACCCTGCCATTCCCATACCGGAGGGGTTTGGGCGACGATCCAAAAGATATGTTGGACGCATATGACTTGATACCAATCCTATGGCACACTCCGGTCCAAGTCGGGCATGTGCCTCATTTGCCCCAACCATGAGTGTGCGCATTTTCGGCCATTTTGAGCAATTTTCCACATTTTCTGCCCGCCGTGCACCATGTTCAGCACCCTCGTGCACGCCGGACTCATGGACCAATGGACCATATATGACATGGGTGTTATGGACATTGGTCCCCATGGTTCACACACCACGTGGGCGAAGCGGAGCAACCTTCGTTAGGGTGCTAGCCCAAAGTGAGCGTGGACAATTTTGCCATTTTGGCATTTGTGGACCCAATTGGGATTGTCACCACGCCAAGTGGCATGGAGATCTTTGAGAGCCAAGGGCATGGGAGTCTCAGTTGGACTCCCGGTGGATCGCGTATGGAATGGCGGATCCGATCTCCAAGCCGGCGTGGAGATATACTATTGGGAGCACCCCCAAATTTTGGCTCATTTCGAGCAGCCAAAATGACCCCCTTTTTCGACCCCAATTTCACCCCCCCGTGTGGTCAATTGGCGGCCCCATATCTCTATGCCCACAGGGAGCCCGGACCTAATTCCAAGTTGTACACTCAGATAAAAGTCCTAGGTCCTGCCTCCTATCCTGTTAGACATTGGCCTTGCCCAGGCCGGGCGAGCCACGCGTGGGAATGACGCCAATTTTGGTGATTTTGGCATCATGACCCCACTTGACGAACCCGTGGTGCCGTGATGCCGGGACCTCGGAGGGAACCAGGTTGGGTGAGGGCTCCAGGGAGTTCGTACTCGCAGGCCATAGGGTCAGTTGCCTCGTCCCTACCTCTGGCGGGTCCGGACGAGGGGTCAATTTTGGAGATTTTTGAGCTAATATCAGTTTGGGCTGAAACAGCCCATTTTCAGCTACCAACTCCTAGGGGATAATGGCGGGGCCATATCTCTGGCTCAGAGAGGAGTTGGGACCTGCCGTTAAGGGAGCATAGGGAGCCACTGTCGGTTGGCCTTGGAGCCCCTTGGTTCCCAGGAACTCGCTTGTGGCGGGGCCGGATACCCCCCCTATTGGCAGGGTTTCAGGGTCCGGACTGAGCAGGGCATGGGTTGTGTTTGAGCCCCCGCACCCACCAGCCACTGAGAGGGTGGGACCTGGGATTGGGATATGAGTTGGGACTGAGTGTCTATTGTCCTTTGATGCCCTTACCCCAGTCCAGTCTTAACCCTATGTGTACATATCCTGATGTGTTGCTGTACATACATTTGTTCCCTTGTTTCAGAGTGGCAAGGATCCTGAAACGCTTTGTCACATGACACGAGCGCAATGATGCCCCTGTGAGCGTAGTGCTTTGCCTGCCTGCTCACTTGTGCGTGTCCACCGCAGCGTCCCGTGGCCAGGCCCCCCACGGGAACGCGTCAGGACAGGGCCTGACACCAGACGCCCCTCACAACAGTGGCAGGCCACCCCCCCCCCCGGGACGGCCCCCCACCACACCACCCCCGCGGCACGCAGCCCCCACAGCGCATGCAGGCCAAGGGGACAGTGTTGGGCCCCCACACCCACACACCCGCGCCCACAGCACGTGGGTAGCGGACCCCAACAGCCCGCCCAGTGGGCGGGCAGTCGGGGGAGGGGGAGCGCCTGACCTCAAACGCCCCTCACGACAACAGCCCCAAGCCAGGTAGGGGGGAACCGGGACCGGACCGCCCCCCCCCAAGCACGCCAGACGGAGCAAGGGACCGGGGCAGGACACGCGGAGGGGCACGGACCACGTGGAACGGCCCTACCAGCGCCCAGTGCCGGGACCGCGCGAGGTGCGCACGCCACACCACCCAGGGGGGGGGGAGCGGACGCCGCGGGAGCGCGAGCGCACACACACGCAAAGGGCCCGCGGGGACTACCAGAAGGGCAAATGGACCGAGCTTGCGGAAAGCACAGACCGCGTGGAATGGTGTACCAGCGAGCGAGGGTAAGGGACATCCGGACGGGACGGCCCGCCACACGCAGCGCGGGACACGCGGGGCGGGATGGGGGAGATGGGAGAGACACAACACCAGGTACCGGCCCGAGCCCCCCGAACCGGCCGCGAGCGCCGCGCACACAGGGACGGGTCACTGCACCCGCCAAGGCAGTAGTGGAGCACTGCGCCACGCCCCAACCCCTAAGCTAGGCAGCCTCCGCGCCAGCCCAAGGGGGTCCCACTGGCGACAAGCCAGTAGCACGGGCCCGGCGGCGCCGGCGCCCCGGGCGACCACGCATTAGGGGGGCGACGCGGTGGGTAAGCGCCCGCAGCCACGGCTGTGAATTGATGCACTGACCGGGGAGTGGCGAAACGGGGAAGCCGGGGAAGGACGGGGCTCCGAGCCTTGTGAACCCGGGGGACTCCGCCACCAGGCAGGAGGTGCGTCTTGGAGGGCCCCCCACTAGGACCCGGTGGGGAGGACATCACCTGGCCCGACCAGGTGGCCCCCCGGGGCCGAAAGGCGTCTAGTACCCGCAAAGTCAAACCTCAAACCTCAAACCGCATGCATGCCTTGGGAACGGGATACGCCAAGAAGTCCGGTGAACCCCTAGGGTTCCGCCCAAAGGAGGAGACGTGCGCAAGCACGGGGGCACACCCTCCCGGCATGACAAGTACGTCACACTGGCGGCGATTAGCCCTCCCGGTGTTGCCCCGGGCCGCTTTGTTTGGGGGCCACCAGTCAGATCTAGCGGGATGTAAGTCGCCTCCCCTCTTCAAGCGGGGAGCCTCTTCCTTTCCGTCACAGCGGCAACACCAGCGGGAACCATGGGGCGCCTCTCCACGACCGAGTGCACCTACCTACCTACCTACCCACCTGGGTCGTTGAAGCGCTTGCTTCTCTCTTAATGGTGATGGACTCAATAAAATGTGTGGTGCATGATAGGGAACACAAGAAACCAGTGTTGCACTACCGTCGGAACACATACTATTTTTGCATGAGATTTTGCAATACTTTGTGACTTTCTAAAGCAAAAAAGTGGATATGTGGCTTGGATGGATAGTGGGTGTTCGTCCGTCTCTACCTATTGAGGGTGCTAAACACAAATCACAATGAGCATGAAATGACAAGTCTGTCGGGGTTATTGATACAGGAAACACACCAATTTGTGCGCATTGTGAGCCAAAAATTTGCAATTTTTGGTAAGAAATGCTGCCTGGTTGCAACCTATCGGACCATTGAAAGAACCTTCATCCATATTTGGAGGGTGCCCCTGCCCCCCTCCCCGCGCCACACAAACCAAAATGCAACAAATTGGGGCATAAAAATAAGTGTTTTAGGGCGGTCGCCATAAGAAAATGCCATCTTTGTTGCCGATATTGGCGCCGTTTTAGATGAAACAATTCAGCTTATGGTCCTGCTAGTTAATTGCCAACCTCTCTGTGGCAAAAAAAATGTGCTACATAGCATTGAAGCAGGAAAATAAGTATTTACTAGACATCACCGGAAGGTCAGTTTTGGCTAAAAGATGTTCACAAACTCTTTTTTCTGTAATGCAAAACATCATGTTTGTGGCCTGTCCATACGACCCAATGAAGCCGAGATCTCATTTTCTTTTAGGATTGCAACAAAAAAACACCACTGTGGAACGAAACACTTGCTACAATCTGCTATCTCCGAGTAGTCCGAATAGTGCAATTGATGGTTAGTGCAGTGCAAGCATATGTTACATGAAGATGACAATTGCATTTACAAAAAAAGGTGCGATGCATAATAGTAGCTGACAAATGCGTATTTTATAAGGATTGGTATATGTTGTTCGCCAAATCCGGGTAGGAATGGGTGGTATTAGAAAAACAATGTAAACAGTGGCATGGAATATTGTGATGCAGAGTGACCAGCTAAATTGGTGAATAATTTCAGACACCTTCCATTGCGATATAGCGAGATAGCTGAACTGCAATAATTTTGTTTGCTGCAATGGATCATGGCCTCATGCGATGATGATGTGTATGTGCGCCATGAAATTGTAGAAAGAATAAAACTAATGTTTAGTTGTATGGCAATGTCTTGGTGTGTGCGAAACTGATGCATAAACACTATACAGCGTAAGATATAAAGTAGTTTTCATAAACAAGTTATCAAGGATGCTTCACATTAATGGGAAAAAAAAACATACTGGTTTTCAAAGTGTTTTTGAGGAGCAGCTGGAGTATACATTAACACTGTGTGACGAAAGAGATACTTCATTCGCGTTGCCGCATAAGAGGTTTTCGTCAAGGAGGCATGGAAATTGTTGAGTCATTCCGGTCTCACGAAACAGCACTTGCACTTTGCTAATTTGCATAATTTAGCCCGGACCAGAGGTGGGTATATAAAGGTGGTCTACGTGCATAGAGGTATGCGGATGTTGATGACCAACATAAGTTTGCGCCGGCATTTCTTAGTTCAGATTAACTTTATTGATCGATGGTAATGTTTAATGTCTCACAGTACTATGGTTTGTGTTCTTTGAAGAATATGTATAGCATCTTCGGTGTTCAGTGATTCCGTTTTCACGAAATGGCACTTGCACTTTGCTAATTTGCATAATTTAGCCCGGAACTAATCTTGCGCGCAATTATCCATAGTTAGGTATGCAAAGGTGGCCTGTGTGCACAAAGGTATGCGGATGGTAATGATCAACATAAATTCCGTTATCATTTCTTAGTTCAAACTTAGTTTATTGATGGATGGCAATGTTTAATGTCTCACACTGCAATTGTTTGTGTTCTTTGAAGAGCCGTTGGTATTCGTTCCATGGTTGTTAATATTCTTCAAAGGTTTAATGAGGCCATTCGTCTTTTGTAACCGACATTGAAGCGGCCTATGTCGTAGGCAGCACCAATTGGATGCCACTATTAGCTGAACATCTTTGATTGGCAAATGGGATTTTTGTACATTTAGACATTTTCTTTGAGACTCTAAATGATTGCTCCTAGTTTCACCATTGGCTAGACATGGTAGCCAGTATGATCATGAAGCGCTTTTGAATGTCACCAAGATATTTTGACTGTTTGGGCATAGATGCTGATATTTGTAGAACCTTTGTTCCTCGATGATGCACCATTGATGGCTGCTGGTGTTATAGGTTATTATACAATGGCTATGAGTGTTGGTTGCTAGGTTGGCAATGGTATTTCACAGAATTCTATCACTGTCCGAGTCAAGCAAAATGATGTAGATTTTCTGAATTCTCGTGCCATGTACCTTTGCTTGTCGGAATGAACTTGTTTTGATAGCGGCAACAACAACCAGTAATAATATGCCCAACCCTCTCGAACCTTTGTCATGGTGATAGCTTCAGCTCTCACCTATGGTTACAGCTCGAGCTTCAACACCACCAGCAACAACAAAAGCACTAACTATAACAAGAGTACAACAACAATAACAACAACAACAACCACAACAACAACCAACAATCTATCTACAGAAGTAGCAGCAGCAGCCTAAAAAACAGCAACCACAAAAACGACAAGAACAACAACGCGCAATTGCTGAACCTGCCTCGGCGGCTGCCATCTTACGCACCTGCACATCGGAGCCCTCCGAAACTGCCCAAAAACTTGAAATCTACTTTCACAGTTGAAAGGTAGTAACTCCCTTACCAAAAATTTCGAAAAAAGGTGAAGCACAGAAACGTGTGCGATTTGGAATTCAAAGTTGCGGTAGTGCAAGGGCAGAGTGTTGCGAAGTCGACCGCAAAGCCACTGAGGCAGTTGACCCAAGTGTAACCCCTTTGCCTTGACGTTTCGTCGGTTTTGCTAGCACTGCATCCACTTTCGCCCCAGTTCGGAGCTCAAGAGGGTCCCCGACTTCCCAATTTGCCTTGTGCAGGGCAACACGTTTGACTGCGGGGAGCGAGATATTGTTTGGACCGTTAGTCCGACGCAGAAATGCGTATCGAGAAATGTAGCTTCTGTGGGGCTCCAGTGTACCCCGGACACGGCATTATGTATGTCCGGAACGATGCAAAGGTTTGTGTTCTGCGATTTTAGGAAAAGCATCAGACATCCCACTCTTGCCTTGGCACTCTCTCCTCCAACTGATTTCACACAGATGTTCCGTTTCTGCGCATCCAAGTGCAACAAAGCGTTCAAAAGGAAAAAGAATCCACTGAAGACGAAGTGGACCAAAGCATTCCGCAAAGCTGCCGGAAAGGAACTGTCGCTCGACAGGACACTGGCTTTCGAAAAGCGCCGAAATGTGCCCGTGAAGTACAACCGTGAACTCATGGCAAAGACTCTCAGGTTCTCTAGCCGTTTGAGGTGACCGTTCACAGAATTGTGGGGGCATGGAGACGTGGCCCTGGTTACCCTTGTTCACACATCTGCTTCTCTCATTCTGTCCAGGGCTATGAAGCGAGTCAACGAAATTAAAGAAAGGCGTGTGAAAGCCCACTACGCAAAGCGTATGGAGGTATGACCGAACCGCCGGGCCGCGTCCCGACGTTGCTGTGTTTGCTTGCGGAGATATTTTTGCCTATGGTCGCTTGCATCCGATTTGTATGTTTCCGACAGGTTCGTGTGGCTCTGGAGTCCGCTGCTGATCTCAAACTGTTGCAGACGAACATGGATTGGGTGCCTGAGGGGCAGAGGGAGAGGGTGGAGCGCAATGTGAAGGCAGGCAACGCCTGGCTGAAAAAGAAGAGGAGTGAGTCGGCAAATGAGAAAGCCATGAATCGTAGGGCGAGTCAATCAAAATAGTCAAGAGTGCACGAGAACTGTTTATGTACCAACTGGGCTCGCGCTGAAGATGTTTTGGACTGTGAATTTGCGCTCACACCGTGCAGTGATAGCAGCAGCCGCTACGTCCCCTGACCCGCCAAGCTATACCTCCATCGACCCCCTTGGGCATTGGTGGAAGAGTTGACTTCTGCACCCAGGACTGCATCCATCAACGTGCTGTTGCCACAACGCCAATATTCCTGACAACTGGTCTGGAAAAAATTGGGTTTTTTTGGCTGCAAGAACGTTCGGACGTATTATCCCATTTTCCACCTGCGTGACTAACCTCACCTGTCCTGTCCGAACTGCATATGATGATGTGGCACCCCTTTGGGCCATGGTACTTTTTGCACTGAGGAGGTTGTGGTTAGGACCATGGGTCTGCAGGTCTGCACACCGTTGAATGCCCTTGCGGTGCTGCGACGAATCTGAGCATTCTTCCCTGTTATGGTGGGGGGGGGGGCGGGGCAATTGTCAGACCATTTATTTCCAGTGAATGCCTTTTAGTCATCAGGTACCCAACCATGGACGGAACAGGGGAGGGGGGGGTGGCTGATGTCTCACTGACAGGTACTAACTGTTATTGAACTGCAGTGAGAAATGATGTTCTGCTTTCTGCTTCTCACACTGTGTGTGTCTTGAGGTTTCACCTGGTCTGGTAAACTGAATAAGGATGCACTTTTGCCTTACTGTGAAGTGCAATATCTCTGGTTTGCATTTGTGTGTTTTTTGATTGGATTCAAACCCCCCCCCCCCCTCTTATTGCCATCGCTGAGGGGATTGCAGCACATTTTCAAATAGAGGGAGGGAGGGATGATGCAGCCAATCAGCCTGCTGATTTTCTCCCCTGCTCTGAAGCGTTGGGGACCCCCCATACGGCAGGGGTGACATAGCCCATCTGCCTGCCCAGTTGTGGGCCATTGATTCAACCACCTGAAATCACTGGGCAAGGCGTTTCAGTGTTTTCAGAAGTCCAAAAAACAGTGAGGAAAAATCAGTTTGAAGAAAGGGGTGCCATAATTTTTTTCATACCAATATCAATTTGGGTGACAAAATTTTACCCCCGTAGAATTGGGATGTGAAGCATTTTGTACCAATATCAATTTGGGTGACAAAAATTTACCCCAATGATTTTTCCTGGAATCAGTTCGCAGAGTTTGTTAGATCAAAGTCACGCAGGCCTGCATATAGGGGACAACACCACATAGCGCGTCAAGTTCAAGTCGCATATATTTATTTCATTTGGCGGAAGTTGCTTATTGTTTTTTTTTGGGGGAATCCAAGCGTAGGAAAAATAAATTTGAAAATGTAAGGTACGTGATTTAGGCTTTTTTTGTAATGCATCAATAATTAAAAAGAAAATGTTGCGACATTTATGCTTTTTTTTTCTATGAAAAAGAGAGTTGCACTTTTTTTGTTACACTACCTGCCCTTTTTTTTGGTACATGGCTTGTTACCAATAAACGAGTTACGCTTTGAAATAAAAAGTGAGGTTCGCTTTTTTCGTTACGCGATCTACACTCTTTTTAATCCGCGATTATTCCGTTTTCAAAAGGATGGTTCGTCATGCGGTTATCAACCGCTGCATGATTGTGATGAGGTGGCTGGCCATCGGGGAAGCCTGGACGATGTTGATGTTACACCTTTGCCAAAAGGATTCATCAAGGATGAACTGTGCATCATCAATGCAAATCGCTCCGTCCGAGTCCCCGACACCATCCCGGAGAATGGGTGGGAGGGGCTGATTTGCTGGGAGCATGGTGAATCTCTTTTTGCCGCAACCTCCAACCCTGATTCCCCGCCCCATCCATTTCCCCCCTCTTTTTTGATGAAGGGGATCCTCTTTTGGAACCCGAGGGCACCATTGCTGCCTCTTCTTCGGAGCCAACGGCTAGGGAATCTTTTGCTTTCCCGGCCTGCAACTCAGAGGAGGTGCCCCAAGATGGGAAGGCAGTGAAGGGCAATGTTAAGGTCCCTCCACGGACCCCGCGGTCCACTTCAGCTTCTAACCTCCCCACAAGTGACGAAGCCCGTCTACATGTGATCATCCGTGGGTACATGTGATCATCCGTGGGGAACATGTCCAGGTTCCCGAGGTGTGCCCAAAGGGCGCAGAGAGTCGGTTGGTGATCGACCAACGATTTATTCAAGAGCTAGAAGGTTTGCTTGTGAAGGTTGTCCGTGATGCTTGTGCGCAAAACACGAATCCGGGTGCAAAATTGAAAGCATCGGACACAAAGTCTGATTTGATCTACAAGTGTGTGTTTGCCGATTTCTTGTTGTTCGCCCCACGCCATTATAGTTGCATGCAAAGAATGTAGTTGGCCCGAGGTGACTGCAATCAAGTTGTATCGCTTGCTTGAGCTTCGTAGCCCGTAACGCCGACAACAATGTAGTCATTTTGATACCACTTGGCAAAGGCCGAAGGGCAAATTGCATTTTTTGTTTTGCGGTGGTGATGAATGTGCCCTACGTTATTTCCTCCATCTGCCGGCGGTGAGTTTAAGAATCACGTTTCATGCCACGGCTCCATTACGGAGGTACCCAAAATGTCCATAGGGGCTATGTGGTTCACCTTTTCTTGCAGCAAGAGCGGTTGTTCCGTGGTTGTTAAGTTTCTCTGCCTTTTTTGGTGGAGAGGGAAAAGTATTTCTTTCTATCCGCATGTTTACGCAAGTTAAAGAAGGAAAATTTGCAAAGAAAAACAACGCAACTTACGCCACCTAAAAAAAGTTATTCAATTTACGCCAAAGAAAAAAAGGAAAAAGCGAGTTACGCTTATTTTCACATTTCAGTTACGGCTTCTTCCCACATACCCCCCCCCCCACTTTTTTGGGCCTTTTCCAAGGTATTGGTTTTGAACTGTTTCTAGTATCAATATTGTGTCAAATAAATGCATCTAGCATTCCGTTTGTGAACCCCCCTAGATCCCTCTCCCCACTTGGAACACACTTTTTTGAGGTTTTGGACGCAGTTGGAGTTGGGGGCTAAAAGTGACGAAAAAATTGACCCATTTGTTTCGGGCCGAAAATGATGAACCTTTTGGTTCTTTTTGATCTTGAGTTCAAAAAATGTTTTGTGGTCCCGATTGCATGCGGGTTGTGTCGGCTGAGTGGGACGGGCGCATATGCAGCCGCTTTCGCTATGTAGGCGTTTGGGGCGACCTTGGTAACGTCACATTACCCGTTGTAAGGAGTGCAAGTGGCGATGTTGTGCGTGTAGGCGTACTAGGATAGAAGAAGACATTTTTTGCAGCCACTAGCCTGTCCTAGGGCCGGTCAAGGCCCTTGTGAAAGGCGCAAAATAATCCGCTTCCACCTGTAATGGCTTACTTGTGTGAATGGTACATAAGCTGTTGCTGCATTTTTTCACCTTGTACAGCAAAAAAATCTAACTTTTGGGGCCCTTTTTTTTTGACACTGTGACCACTGAAAATGACCATCCAAGTTATGTAAAGAATGTTTTATGCAATATTTAGGTGCGATTGCATGTGTCGCGGTCGTCCACACAATGCAGTGGTACGCACAACATTGATGCAACTTTTCTCCGGTGCACAGCCCACAAATCGAAGGTTCCGAGAATTTTTTCGATATCGTGACGACACGAGATGGCCATGCAACCTATGTAAAGCAGGTTTAGCCGGTTTGTTTTTACCTTATTTGTGTATTCGTTGCGGAAGCGATGGTTTGGGTGGTCTGCAAAGGGATTGGTACACCATGTGGTTCTGCCACGGTTTTTCCTTGTGGTCCCACCATCAAATCACTTCGCAGTCCTTGGTAGATCATAGCTTGGTAATTCACAGTTTTCAACTCAAAAAACGGAGAGGTTAATCTTTTCTACATTTTTAACCCCCTTCCCCTCCCCTCTTTTCAAAAGTTCTAAAGAGTAGGGGTCCAGTGGCGGGGAGGTCTAGGGGGGTCGGAACCCATTGGTTGATGCCTTTATTGGGGAAAATTACCATTTCACAACGGGGTGAACAAACCATTCAACCCCTTGAGGTAGGGTATGCAAAACCCCAGTAAGAAAAAGTCACTGCCATGTCTTTCTTGGAGGGCTTGATCCAGGCTAAGCCCCCCTTAAAACCCTTTGTTGATGCTGAGACAAACTTGAGTGTTTTTATCTCTCTTTTGTTGCCTAAAGTACACTTTCTCAAAGTAACTAGGGTTGTGACCCTAGCCCCCCCATGAAGTTCACCCCTACCACTCAACTGAGCGGAGGTCCCTTCCTTCATGGAGGACATACCAAAATAAATCAGGCATTACATGCTTGTTGGCCTTGGAGGTTAAGCCTAAGTGGTCTCCCACCCCAAGACCCCTATACTCAATTGTTTCCACCACTTATTGTGGTCCTACTTTGTAACTGTTTCTGAATTCAGTTGCTTGGCCAAGTCATTTTCTGTGTGGTCCTGACATCTATGCCCCTCAGTCCTAACCAGCACCATTTCACCCAAAAGAGTGCACATGAAGTGCCTAATGCAACCTCTGAGGCTAGAGTCTGACCAATTTTCATATAAAACCTTTTGTATTATTCATTTGTGATTGAATCTATGTGCATAAACCTGCTTTGTCTATCTGCAGCCCTTCTGTGTTACACTAGATTCCAAAACCAATCATTGATTCGATCCATATTCACTCCTTGCTCTACTTGCTGCTTTGGTTTGGGGTTTTCAACTACAAAACCTGCAGGAATACATCAAAAGACCTAGGGCATAATTCAAGGACATCTTTCTGGTAGCAGAGGCAGTCCCTTGTGACCTTTTGAACCGACCCTGAGAAGAAGTGCAAAACAAAAGCTCAACAACAAGTCCATCATGTCCACGCCAAGCGTCAGGACCTGGCCTATCCGAACTGTCCAAGTACAAATGGGCAGCGTGGTCCACCCAATGAGTGAACCACCACACGGAGCTCCACATCAACTCAGTGGCGCATCTGGGTCCCAAGGAGATCCAGAACGCAGAAGGGCGGAAGAGAATAAAGGCCTTACCACCGAGGCCTTAGCAGCACACGGTGGAGACAGCTTCAGTCACCTCCACAGACGTGTGGCTGCTTCAGTATCAAGATCCAATTGTCCAGCTTCATCCTCAACTGCCATTGAAGGACCTGAGGAGTATGAGAAGCTGAAGATGAAGATGGATGAGTACATCATGCATGAGGAGTACTATAAATCCATCCGTGGGGAAGATGGAGAGGAGCCACTGGCTGTACATGGATCCAGACCACGTACAGATCTAGGGTCCTACGCACACTCTGGTCCTCCGTCCACTGCATCCCTGCCAAGACGACTAAGACCTGAGTATCCAACCCCAAGGGCTCCCGAAGTGGGCCCAACACGAGTAGAAGAACAACAACATCCAAGGCCAACCTACGGTGCCCTGGATCAAACGGCCGAGTTGCTGGCCAAATTCCTGTCTGGATCAGAAGATCCAGATGTGACGGCCTTATCGGAGGCCATTAAGGCTAAACTGGGTATTGCAGAACCCTTACCCAAGCCTGAGTTGCTCTCTCTCTCTCCAGGGCTGAGTACCCTGGCCGAAGATCTCAAGAGATCGAGGGTCTCAAGGCTGTTGCCTAAGGTCACCTGCCCCAGCCCCTTTCATCCCCGTGCCAGGACTGTGCCTATGGCGGATCTACAGGACGTGCCTGTCACAGAGAGTGAGAGAAGAGGGCTGTCAGCCCTGGCCCCTCTTGCCGGCGTGTCGCCATCAGGCCTAACTCCGGGGGGTGGGAAGACGGGCAGACCAATTGCCCAGGCGAACATCCAGCTGGAACTGCCGGAGTTCGACCCCAAAAATCTGCCTGAATGGGCAGAAGAATTTGCAGAGTTCCTTTTGTTGACTGGCCAATCCCATGTGGATGTGGCCACCAAATGTTCACTGCTAAAACGCTCATGCAAAAAGAAATTCTTGCAAAAACAGGTCAAACAGATTGTGAAAACCTGTTCTACCTGGGCAGAGGTACTCCTGAGGTTAGAGAAAACATTTCCAGTCTATGAGACTGACCTCAACGTACGCACACAGATCGAGGAGCTACCTATGCTCCCGGAGTCTCCATCCGCTGCGCGAATTTCTGAGTATGTGTGCGACTTGGAGTACTTATTTTCGAGGATGAATCTGGGCTCCTACGGAGCTACTGAGCCCCACCTGTGGCTCATGAGTAAGATCCCCCAGCGTACATGGGATGATTGCCGCTCCACCTCTGAGAGGAAGAGCAGGACCCACTCGTACGATACACTGGTGGATCTCTTGATTGAGCTCGCTCTTGAGAGAGAGAACGACTCCCACATGGAGAAGTTCCTCAAGAAGCATTTGGGACGAGGTGGTACCCCTACCCCCGAACGTGGCGAAGGGAAGGGGCATAAAAATCCCACTAACACTAACCAGGGAGGTGGTAAAGGGAGGGGCAACCTACGTGCCATGAACGAGGTTCCAACTGATGCAGGCACACCCCCCCTTTTTTACTGCCGACCTGTCAATGACAAGGGGGGACCTTGTCACGCCTCTGACTGCGATCTCCGCAGTCGCTGTATGCTGCAGATGAAACGTCAGCAGCATACTAAAGATGGGAAAACTGTGACCCACCAAGACCACTTCAGGTGTACCATCACCTGTGGTTACTGTGGCAAACCTCGTCACTATGAGGACAAATGCGACATCAAGAAACGCGAGAGTGACAAACTCAAGCGTCAGGAGGCGGAGCGCCAGAGGACGCCCGCCAGAAATCCCCCGAATGGGGATAAAGGTAAAGGAGGTGGCAAGGGGGGTGGCAAAACTGGACCCCCTAACCCCCAGAGGCGCTCATCAGCGCCCGTTGCTACACCTACTCCTGCAGCCACACCCGCTGCTGCCGCAGGTGTCCCCCAGAAGCGCCCCCAAGGGGATAACGCTACCCCTGAGGGGAATAATTCTAAGAAGAGGCGCTTGGCCTGGATGGCCAAGTCCCTCATGGCTGCAGGAGTGGATGTGAAATTCCCTGATGAGGAACAGGGGGGCGGCTCTGAAGAGGAGGACTTGGTTTTCTGGATCCTCGTGAAAATCGGGGATCAGGTTTTTCGAGCAGTGCTTGATACCGGTGCAACACTTTCCATAGTGGCCCGGCGCCTGCTTAAAACTTTCAGGAAAACTAAGACCGTGGCCATAAGAGTAGGGGATGGGCGTACCATCCATTCCTTGGGGGGGGTCGATGTGACCATATGTCTGGGCGACGAAACCGTGACCCAACACTGCAGAGTGCTGGACACTGACGCCTTTGACATCGTCATTGGCACTGACTTTCTAAGAAGAAACCCCCAGGCCAAAATGCTGTCCCTACAGCGTCCTTACTCTTTGCACTGCGACTTTGGCAGTGGGCTATTCTCCGTTCCTTTGGAGCTGTCAGGACGAAAAGAGTCTGGGCTGCGCTACGCAGCCAAGACGAACTATCGTACTGAAAACTACCAACTGGCCCGTCATGTTCTCGAAAATGGACTGGTGGCCCTTCAGGTAAACCTGGATGAGGTCCAGGTGGAATTGTTTGCGAGCCAACAACAGCACATCATGCAGTTGTACTGCTCGAAACAAATGAACAATGCTTTCCGTTTCTTCTGGAAAGCAATGGGCCTAGCGTATGCTAACCCTCCCTTCTCCCTGCTCGCGAAGGTTCTAACCAAGATCGCTTATGAGGGAGGAAGGGTTGTTATGTGCACCCCTGACTGGGGTTGCTCTGGTGAACATGCTTACTGGCGCCGTATGCTTGACCGAATGACCGTGGGAAGAGTGCAACTCCCCGACGGCCCCATCTATGTGCCTGAGGACTCAGACACAGCTATGCAGGCCCCTGAGTGGGCCAGTTTCCTGTCCATCATCGATGGATCTCTCAATCCTGTACCCCTGTGTGACCTGGACCAGGTGCTACTAAAAGAGGTCATGGCCGAAAATCGTGGCCTGACCCTTTATGATCTCAAAAATCGATCTCCTGAGCACCTATCTGCCACACTTACAGGGTGTGAGTCTCCTGATGACTATCTGGAACCTGCAGCTGTAAAAGAGGATGCTGACGACCAACTGTCTCAGATCGCCAGCACTATTCCCTCTGTTGATCCCAGCTGTGTTGACCTAAAACATAGTGCTTTCCTGGCCCAGCTGTTGCTAGAGGAGGTAGATCTAGAGTCAACCTCTGAACCCGCTTCCTCTGTTGAGAAACCAGTGCTACACATGCAGCCTGTGCACACAGGTGAACCCGTGGCTCGGAGTACTGATGCTCTGGCACGGCCTGCTGCTAATAACATGCCCTTGTCTGAGCATGACACTCAAGAACTCCGACGGCTGTTGTACCTGAAGGCCGAAGGTATTGAGCGCCAAGAGCGGCTGCAATACCTCAGACAGACCTGGAAATACTCCATCTGGTCTGAGGAGGACGATGAGTCCTATACGCTGCCTGATCCTGAGATACCTCTAGTGTATTCTCTACACTATGGGCAGCAATGTCCCCCTGAGTGGGACGATGGTACTGTACCTGCCGAAACTGCTGATCGGCATAAAAAGAAAGAACATGGAAAAAGCAACCTCCATGCTGAGGAGGATTTCCTTCAGAAAGTCGAGAGTCTTAACCTTGACCCCCGCCTGAAGAAACTGCTTATAACCTATGAGGAGGTGTTCGGCGCCTTGCCGCCTCCCCTATCTTGTAAAAAACTGGTCCAGATGGACCTGAAACTGAAACCTGAATTTGAAAAGACGCGAGTGAGGCGTCGTCCCTATCCCGCTCCACAGGAACAGGTTGAAGAAATCGAGCGCCAGATCCAAGAATGCATTGATGCTGGTCTCGTTGAAGAGTATAAACATGGGGACTATCCCCATCACTGCAGCCCCTGTTTCCTTGTTGCTAAACCAGGGTCGACTGCTCTACGTCTTGTTGTAGACTATGGTGAGGTCAACAAGAAAACCCAGAACCACTCAGGGAGTATTCCTAACATGGAAAACACCCTGGAGCGTATTGCCAAATGCAGGTATAAGACCAAAATGGACAAACGCTCTGGTTTCTGGCAGGCTGACCTAACCGCCGCAGCTCACGAGCTGCTTGCCTTTATAACCCCTAAGGGTCGTGTCTTCAAGTGGAAGGTTATGCCTTTCGGGGTGGCTAATGCCCCAGCGCTCTTCCAGGAGCTTATGAACAAAATTTTGTACATACTGAGGCGCAGGCCTCTAGTACAAGAGTTGATTTCTCGGGGTGCAGAAATGGAGGCTCACATCGACGACGTGAGTTTGGGTACTAATACCAAAGAGGACCATGTCCTTCTCCTCCGTGAATTCTTCACCGTCTGTCAAGAAAACCATCTCCGAATCAAACTCGAAAAATGTGAGTTTATGAAAGAGGAGATGGAGTATTTGGGTTTCGACGTGGGGTATGGCTGGTGGAAACCAGCCGCGTCTAAGATGCAGCCCCTACAGGACATGCAGATTCGCGATGACCCTAAGAAGGGTCTACACGATGTGAGGAGTTTTGTGGGCGCCTGTAATTTCTATCGGCGTCACATCCACAATTTTACTTACTCCTCTGCACCCCTCACTGACCTGATCAAGAAAACTACTCCCTGGAGGTGGACCTCCAGAGAGGAAGAGTGTTTCCAGGAGTTGAAGAAGAAGATTGCCTCCTCCAACTGCCTGGGAGTGCCCCGCCCTGAAGGCGAGATAGTCCTGATCACTGATGCCAGTGATGTAGGGGGGGGAGGTACGATCTATCAATGGCAGGGGCTTAACCCCGCTGAACTAACCCACTGCCATTATCGTACTACTGGACTGAACCGTGATGGTTCGTTGAAACATGACTATCCTACCAGTGAGTGGCGATTGGTGCCACTGGGACACTGGAATTGGAAATGGAACCAAGCGCGTTCCAACTACAGCACCTATGACCAGGAACTCCTGGCCGGTATGTTGGTGCTATCGTCACAATCCTGACTCCTGGGTTCTAACCCTATTGTCTGGCTGTGTGAGGAGAGCCTGTGAAGTCTTTTCAGAAGGGCCCACCACCAGAAAAAGCGAAGCTAAAACGGTGGTGGACTTACCTGAGCCAGTTCAGGCTGACAGTGCATCATATCCCCGGGATTAAGAATGAACTGTCGGACTATATATCGCGCAACAACTTCGATGCGCTTATTGGTGAGAGCTCTGAGGCGCTCGCCAAAGAGGCTTTCCAGCGTATGGATGTCCAGCTTGACCTGTGCATGCGCACTGCTGGAATCCTGGAGGGTTGGAGTCTAACCGACTATCAGTCAGAGTATGAAGAAATTCTCCAAACCCTCAGCACTGGTCTCGAACCCCGTGTCATTGACGGGCACCACTGGTATAAAAACAATCAGTACCTCTTCTATGAGGACCGAATTGTTGTGCCTGAGGCACGACTGGATGGGTGCCTACAGTGGTCCCATCTCAGTTCTGGTCACACTGGCGCTAATCGCTCAGTGGACTTCTTCCGTGAGTGTTTCTACTCTAGTCTAACCCTAACTGAACTGAGGTCGCGTATGCAGACCATTGTGGATGCTTGTGGCTGTCATGCCAGCAAGCAGAGCGACAGTAGGGATAGGGGCCTGATCTCCAGCTTACCCATACCCTATTGTGCTAACTCTCTTCTCTACGTGGACTACATCCACGGCCTACCACGCTTTGGCGGCTATGATAGTTGCCTCGTGGTCACCTGTGGTCTATCTCGCTTCACCCGTGTGTTCCCTTGCAATAAGAAAATCACAGGTGAGCAGACTGTAAAAATGTTGGTCGAACAATGGTTCGAACCCTATGGAGCACCTAAGCAGGTGCACTCTGATGAAGATGTACGCATCCGCAGTGACACTGGGTGGTACAAACGAGTGCTAAATGCCCTCAACGTGGAAGTAACCACGGGTGTACCCTATACTCACACGTCTACCCCTCTCTGTGAGAGACAGAACCATGTGGTGGAGCAAAACTTAAGAATCCTGATGAAACAGGAGCGCACCAAAGACTGGGTACGCCTAGTGCCCTGGGCAGTTCTGTCCATGAACTCACAGCGGAGCTCTTCTACGGGTTTCACCCCCCACGAACTGTTCCATGGAGGACGACCTGCTTGGTTCTTCAAAACCCCCTTCCCTGAGGACTTCAAGAGCCCTGTGGGAGATTGGCTGGAACACAAGCAGTCTCTGGCTAACCAGGCTGGTACTAACCTGAGGCACATTCGTGACCGTGAACAGAGCCGACGGAACCGCCTACGGTGACCTGCCAGCTTCAAGGTTGGTGACCTTGTTTTGGTACACCATTCACGCCTACCCTCCTGGCCACGTAACTGCCTACAGGACCCTTACTTTGGACCCTATCGTATCATCAGGATAGATGGATCCAGGATCCATGTCAGGTGCAGTCCACGTCTAGGTGGTGAACTGCTGTGTGCACCTAAGCAGTTGAGGCACTATCACTCCCCTGACGACTTGTCTTGGGATGAGTGGCGCCTCAGCGACAGTGAGATTGAACGTATAGACCTGGAGAACGCTGCCAGTCCAGAGGAGGCAGACGAACTCGAAGAGATGACAGCCGATGAGATGGCAGTCGATGGTTACTACGTGGTTGCAGGTATTGCTCGCCACGAGTATAAACAGGGCTGGAAATTCCTTACCCTGTGGGATGGCTATGGGTTGTCCGAGGCGACCTGGGAACCTATGTCAGCCTTCATACAACCAGATGGGAGTATCAACCCCATCTTTCGCACTTACCTCGTTGAGAACAACGAAGGTCAGCTCCTAACCCGTGCTGAGACTATGTCCCAGCGTAAGAAGCGAAGCTAATTTCCCTGTGTCAGTCTACTGACAGGTGCAGTGAGCACTCTTCTGCAGTCGTGCCTGAGTATGGGTGTAAGAGCAGTTGTCACAGTTACCCCGCATTGCATCGCAGGACAGGACCGTTAGCCCCCCGTGACAACCACTCCCTGGCCGAAGGCCATTCGTTTTTCACAGACTACTGCTTACTGAGCACTGCACTGACCCTGTCTGTGCCCTGCAGAACCATGCCTATGGTTTCCAGCCTGAGCCAGGTGGCCGCTTATCAGGATTGCAGCCACCCAGCGAGTGTTTGCCTTGTTGACCATGTGTTGCATGGGTACTGCCCTAATGTAATGACCTTGGTGAGCCAACGAGGAACGGTGGCTTACTACACCAGGGGGGAATGACAAGCAAGGTGTTATGAGGTAAGGTGTGTCTTCCCTCCTTGGGGACAAGCGAGCCCACAGTTAGGACCCCTGACTGGTCCAGACCCATGGGGTTCTACCCTTCCTTACAGGGTTTACCATACCCCTAAGTGTGCTACGTATGTCTGTATCTGTCTCACTTCTCTCCCCAGCGTGGCTCCCGGAGACCGGGCTTCGCTGACGTCGGACCGAAGGTCCTAATCAGGTACTATTACCACTCCTATGGCGCCCAATTTCTGTGCTGGCGCCTATCCTTGGGGTAAGACGGCAAAAGCCCTACCTACTAAGAGGGGAGGGGTGGCCAAGTGTGCTAAGGGCATACAAAACGCCCATTTTTGCTACAGGCCAAAAGCTAACGCACTCCCCTGCCCACGAGGAAAAGCACGCGGGACAGGAGACACCACTACACTACACTCACTAACGCCAGCACTGGCCTTCGAAGGCAGGGTGAGCACTCATCACTTGCACTCACCTCCTGCCAGGCCTGCTGACCCTAACCCCTACACACGCTACTGGGTGCTGCTGTCGATGTTCACGCAGGCCCTAATGGCCCTCCTGTGAAGAGGACAAGAGAACACAGCGCTCCTAAGCAGCTGTGGCCTAACAGGGGACGCCACAACGCGTTTCCCGTGCTAGGGCTTGGAGGGAAGGGGTGCTCTCGTTGCGTGCACAGCGCAGATGTCGTTGAGGTCGAACTGCCCTCGCCAGGACTGGCTGAGGCACAGTGATTTGATTTGTGATCAGCGCCCCTGTTTTGCTGGGGCAGAAAAATGGTAGCCGCCGAAGGCAGCTGCTGCGTGCACCAATCACCCTTAACCTCTCCCACCTGTACAAAAGAGGCAGATGAAGGGGTGTTTGCGACGGAGGAACCAAGCCACACTCCAGGTATTATACCCTTCTCAGTGTGACCTATAATACACTGTTCGCAAACACGCTGACGGATCAGCTACCCCTGTCAAGCAAGCAAGCTTTAAGAAACTCCTCGGGTTCTCTTAAAGAACGTACCGAGGAGCCTCTGAGTAACCTAAACAAGGTTTACCGTGCGCAATTCGCGTGGCCTACCCTTTAATGCATCATGTGCACGCAGGGAAGGGAGGCTGAACCACTGACTCTACCAGGAGGTGAGCTCCTCCTGGGCTAACCTACCTTACTCACCATGCATTGTGTGAATGCCGAATTGGAACGAACACGAAACAAACCTAAGCGTTTTAAGCAACTCAACTTTAGCGCCATGGCCGCACACGAACAAACGCTTTTCGTCTTACCTGTGAAGAAGAAAACAAGGGTGAATTTCGGATACAGGTAAAGCGTCGCAGCGTGTGGATGCCTGGATTAGGCACATGCATCGCGAGCACAGCGCATATTCTAACCGTACGTGCGCTCTGCGTGCTCCATTCGCATCACATACCTTTCATTCCTGCTTTTACCTGTGCAGAGCACGAGAGGAGAACACCCGACCCCCCAACGAGCACAGCGTTGACAACCCTAACGTTTTGACGAAACAACCAACACGAACGCAATGCGTGAGTGTGAAGTGACACAGACATACCTGAGAGACGGGTTGTTGAACTGGTCTGTGGTGTGGGCTGATTTTGAATGCTTGACTCTGAAGTTTATAAAAACTTTGATGCAACTGTGCAAAAATTTTCTTTAAAACTTTAAAAACTACGGCTCATACCTTCTTTTCCAAAAGCCGTTTACGCTTGCGCAACCCTTTTCTTGGCGTCCGCTTCCTTTGCGCTTGTCTGCGACTTTAAGTTATGTGTAGAAATGACGATTTCCCGCGTGGTTTCGTCGATTTTCAACGATTTCACTTGCTAAACCGCAACCCCTTCCGCTAAACCGCAGGAATCACTCCCTGCTGGTTACATTTTCTATTTTTTCCAGCTCCTGGGGGTTTGTGTCCTCCATTAGGAGTATTGCTCCGCCCTGGCCTTTGGTCAGGACGTTTACTAAAGTGCTGTTTATACAGCGATAGCCGTCCGCATTAGAGCGTTCGACTGTACCCTAGTGGGCAAGCACATGTGATCTAGGGAGGGAGTCCTGGGTTCAATTCCCACTACCCCCAAACTTTTTCCAAAAGTTTACGCCGCACACCGACGACTTTTGAGGAATGCCCCTTCGAAGGGACATCATTCACGGTACATTACAGTGTTTTTCAAGGGTCCCTACAGTGTGATAGGCTTCTATGAAGTGATGAGAATGTTTTTGGTAAGTTTAATGCATTTTTTGAGGTAATTTTGGGAATATTTGAGCCTTTTACCTTGGTCCTACTAGCTTAGCTAACTAGTACTCCAGGGGGGAGTAAGAAAAAGTCACTGCCATGTCTTTCTTGGAGGGCTTGATCCAGGCTAAGCCCCCCTTAAAACCCTTTGTTGATGCTGAGACAAACTTGAGTGTTTTTATCTCTCTTTTGTTGCCTAAAGTACACTTTCTTAAAGTAACTAGGGTTGTGACCCTAGCCCCCCCATGAAGTTCACCCCTACCACTCAACTGAGCGGAGGTACCTTCCTTCATGGAGGACATACCAAAATAAATCAGGCATTACATGCTTGTTGGCCTTGCAGGTTAAGCCTAAGTGGTCTCCCACCCCAAGACCCCTATACTCAATTGTTTCTACCACTTATTGTGGTCCTACGTTGTAACTGTTTCTGAATTCAGTTGCTTGGCCAAGTCATTTTCTGTGTGGTCCTGACATCTATGCCCCTCAGTCCTAACCAGCACCATTTCACCCAAAAGAGTGCACATGAAGTGCCTAATGCAACCTCTGAGGCTAGAGTCTGACCAATTTTCATATAAAACCTTCTGCATTATTCATTTGTGATTGAATCTATGTGCATAAACCTGCTTTGTCTATCTGCAGCCCTTCTGTGTTACACTGGATTCCAAAACCAATCATTGATTCGATCCACATTCAGTCCTTGCTCTACTTGCTGCTTTGGTTTGGGGTTTTCAACTACAAAACCTGCAGGAATACATCAAAAGACCTAGGGCATAATTCAAGGACATCTTTCTACCCCTGGCATAAGTTGTTTGATCCAAGTCAGACAGTCCGTATGAAGGGAAGAACGCCCCATACGCTCCCCCTTTGGGCCTTTTCGAGCCCATTCGCATACCCTACCTCAAGGAGTTGAACGGTTAGTCTAGTCCTTTGTAAAACCATTACTTTGCCCAATAAACGTATCCCAAATCAGGTTTTGGTTGGGACCCCACCCCGGTAGACACTCTAGCTTGAAAACCCACTTTTTGGGGCTTTTAAGGAGGGGTGGTGGGGGGTGTGGAGGGGAGGTCAAAAAATGACCCCACCCTTTGTTCACCTCCCTCCCCATAAAAGGTTTTACATTTTCCGGCCGGTGAATGGGGCCCCGTGAACCCGCTAAAGATTAGTGCTTACACCATTGAATGGGATGTGCGCACCGGAACGGAATATGTCTCAAAAGTGTAGGATGCAACTCCCCAAAAAGATAGCCGCCATCGGTTGATGAAGGAAATACTCTTTTTTTTTAAGAATTATGTCCGTTTTGGAAAGTTCGTAGCCCTACAAGTTTGCCTATTGGACATGCATGATCCACCAATTGTGCATAAGACAGAGATTGGATTTGAAGGGACACTAGTAGCGTTTACGTACCGAATAACACTATATTAAAGCCATAGGCCCCAAATCCAAAGAAATCGTGATGCATAATCTACCATTTGACAGTAGAGGGGACAAGGGTCCTGCCCTATGTTGGTGCGCTCTCCAAAAGGCCCGTCAAAACAAAACATTAGCTACAAGTGGCGGGATCCAGATCGGAGACCTCTGTTGGTACATCATTATTAAGGGCAAATAGTGCCGTGGCAACGGCTTTTCGCCGTATTTCTAGAGCTGAGTGCTCAATGCCGCTCTGTTGACAACACAAAAGTTTGAAAGCACAAAAAACTTATCAAAAACGGCCTTTAGTTCACGAAAATTGGAGAAGATAGACCCGAGTTATATACATTTCAGTTTTACCAATGTATAGGTCATTTTGCTCAACGGGCGGACCTTTTTTCATTTAAGGCGGATGGTACATGAGCTATCCAAGCAAGTGTTTGCATTTTTCTTGCTCAACAAAATATATTCTCGCTCACTTGCCACTTGTAAGGCCCCATTTGCCATGTAAATAATGCACACAAAGGGGCAACACGATTGTTTTGACGGAACAATGCTTTTCGTTTTATATTGCGTACCACCATGAAACTAAAAGCCTTACAAAGCCGGAAGGAGTCATGTCAACCTTCCCTTCCAAGAACTTTTCACACAATGTCATGTATTGTGCCTTGTTTCCCATTGTTTCAACATTTTCATTTCAATTCGTCAGAAACACCTCATCATACATCTGACATCATGCAATGTGACTCCATCGCCGAATGAATTGTCCCAACGAGCATCAATATCCTTCTACGCAACTCGCTTCTCCTGTGTTGTCAAGCCTCCCTCCGCTTGTTGGCTTCGCCTTCATGACTCTTATGTTTTCTTTTTATTTTTAGCTGGGTCCAGACTCCGGGGGGTTTGTATTGGGCGGATAGAAATGAACGGGTAATGCATTTTTTGGTCTTTTCGGCTATGTTGGCAGATTTGGCAACCTTGGTGCCCCCGAGGTTTCCACTTCGGCGGATGAGAGCAAGGATGTTGCGACAGTATATGCCTCCTCTGATACGAATGGACGTTTTTTTTGCCTCCTATAATGAGTGGTGTGAACGGTCATGTTGTGACAGTATGTGACTACTAGGATACAAAAACACGCTTTTTGCAATATCTAGCCCTGCCGAGGGCCATTCCCAAACCCGTGGTGAAGACGCGAAACGACAATTTCACAAATAATTGCCTTTTGAATGGGCCCTTGCACACCGTCATTGCGTAGTTTTTGACCTTCGGCAGCGCACAATCGTAAGTTTTTGAATCTTATTTTTTCGCATTGTCATCACCTAAAATGACCATGCAAGATATGTAAACCATCTTTTGGCACGTGCTTATGCCCGTTGTATTACCGCGTTACCATCGGGGGCATGCGGTCCACGGACTCGGTGCCGCGAATGGGCAAGCGCATACAAGGGCCGTGGGCGGTAACTCCAATCCTATAGAAGAAAACATTGTAACATCCTTAACACGCTGAACTTCAAGAAATGTTGCTAAGTACATTCAAGACATATGTATAAATAACAAAGCAAAATAGGAGGTAGGATAGTTTCGGGGTGCCATGTAGCACTAAGAACCTGACACGTGCCCTTCGGAGATTTGCGTCATTTTGACCCTAGAAACGAGAAGTTGGAGGGGTGCCTTGGCAAGCCACCGAGGCATGCACGGGCGTTAAAGGGCTGCCGTGCCGTCCGACACTGGTTCTTCATCCTTCTTGAATGACTCAGTTCATCTCTTGGTAGAGCCTCAAATATGGCCCCGCCATGATCCGCAGGGACGTATGGGGTCTCATCATGAGCTAATGCAGCAGAAATTTCCCAATAGGCAAAAAGTCCAAAACTGCGTCCTCACCTACGCTATACGAATGCAGAGGCGGACCAGCTGTGAATTACCTAAACACTCTGCTACCAACCCTTACCCCTCGACTCCTATCTTCCTAAGGGAAGGATGACCTCGTCCTAGTCACCCTTGGATCAACACCACGACGCTGCAGTGCAACAAAAGCAAGAAGTCCACACTTGAATCTCAATCCAAGTATCTACAATAATGCAAATAAGAAATAGACATCCCCTGAAAGGAAGGGAAGAACAATGGAGAAATATGAACACAAGACCTCATACCTTACCTACATGCAAATTTGCAGTTGCCGCTCTATATTGGGGATGGGGATATACAGCCGGGAAGTGCCCTCAAAACACACAAATTCAGCAATTCTATTTTACAATAACAATGTCCTAATGGACTGCAAACGAGATCCCACAGCGAAAGCAAGGGAGCAATGAGCACTCAGGATGTTGTGGTTTGACTTGGGAACTCTCTTGTTTCTCTTGTTTCTCGAAAATTCCAAAAGACGACAAACCTCTTCTGCGCAGGATCTTTAGGCGGATCACCAATACATAGACACTTCACAAATTCGAAGGCAAAAACACTGTTCAGAGACATCGAAGTATCATACAGCACTTCGTTCACGCAACTGGACTCTCGATGCTTCAGATGTATTTACAGACTGCAGTGCGATTGCGACTGCGATTGCGACTCGCGCGCTCGCTGCGCTGCTGTTCGAAACCATAACACTACCCCCCCTTGAAACCTCGAAGAGGTCTCACTCATCTGCGTCGGCGTGACACGGTCGAAACTGAATAGACAGGGCCCAGCAAAAAAAAATTTTGCGGACCTCGACATGTGCTGGCTTCCTGAAGCATAATAGTGGTCGAAAACCACACGGTGAGTTACTGTGTATGGTATACCTGTCGTAAGCACCTCATTCATACGCCGTGTTTGACTCTGCCATGGCTGTGTCTTGGCGGAAGGTGCAGAAGACACCTTCGGCAGGCACACTCCACGGGCGCTACCCACAGCAAGGCTGTGGGCCCGTCGAAATACCATAACATTGGGCACAGCCATCGAAGCTGAGTGCCTAGCTGGCAAACAACCAACAGGACTATACATCTGTCACATCGGCAGGGCATATGAAAACAGTCGACAACATTAATGGCGTCCCGACTGTCCAATCAACCATTAGGTGGCATCCAGACTACCGAATCAGCCATTACTTGGCGTTTTGACTGTCGTTTCAGCAGTCCGTGCCCCACTCGAATGTGGACAAGCGATCTACCTGGAGTCGACATACTTCGTGCACATCCTTCAGCATCTGGATGCTGGCCATAAACTTGAAGGTGTCATAACCCGTGTAGTGTCGGCGAATATCGCTTTCGAGGGCATGCTTCTGAATCAGGATACCAGATGGATGGTTGAGCAATGGAAGGTTGGGATCACGAGGCTGGCCATCGACGGGGCACTTGTACGGGAATACGAAGACTTGCTCACGGGCAAGAGCTCGAAACTGTCCCGGTCCCAATGTCCCTGCCTTGGTCAAATAAAAATCTCAAAGGTTCGACGCCCTCCAAATATCTGGGCTCCACAAATCCATTCGATTGGTGGTCTCGAAGGAGAATGCGTCATGTCGACCGTTGGACCATCGATAAATTTGCCTGGAACTAGTACCAGCGGCCATGCTGTGGTAGAACTGACCAGTTCGCGTATTGACTCGCCACCACGGCGTGTCGGCAATCGAAACTCTCCGAACAACGATGATGACACTGACGTCGTTGACTCCAGGGCCGAGGGCATTTTGGTCAATGATCTTCAGGCAGCTGGTTCGAGAGTTTGCTTGGAGTGGACCGAGGTGTTGATGCACATACTGGGGATCGGCGAGCGCGCTCTGCAGAGCGAATGGAACCGCTTTTGCAGTCACAAGGCTCTAAGCCGCATCGACAATGACCGCCTCGAGGGCCTGGTCACGGCAGCTGACCTTGCGTCGATGGGCAGCTTTGAAGTCGTCATGGATCGGCGTGAGGTACTTGAAGAACACGATGTCGAAGTGATGCCAATAGACGTCCGAATCTGCCGGCAAGAACGGGTGGTCGACAGGGTCCGGGTGGAACGGGTCGCTCGCGGGCGAATCGCTGGACTCGAGCTCCTCCCGTCCATCGATGAAAACATCCGTTCGGAAGGGGACCTCTCGGCGCCAATGTCGTCCATCTTCGTATCCGCCTTCGAAGGGGGACATGAGGTATTTCGAGGTACCCAGACGTCCAACCAAATCAGCGGCGTCCTCAAAAGGAAAGAGGTTGATGTACTCCTCACTGGTCGAGTGAAGACAGGCAACTCGTCGAATTTCCTCATCGAAGCCGTAGTAATTGATTTCTCCAGGGCCAGTCTGGTAAATCGTTGCCAGCTGGACTAGGTCGATGGCAGCACCTTGTGCGACGGCGCTGTACGCATAAGGTCCAGTCGACTCCCCTAGTTGATAGTACTCCTGAAGTTGAACCATAAGGTCCTGTGTTGGAACTGGAGCGCACCCATATCGTTTGTACCCGAGTTGAGTGGTACCTCGTAGGCCTCGCAACTGGTGTCCTGGAAGAAGCAAGTCGACCTTGTACGTGAGAAAGCGGGCTCCATCTTCGAACAACCAGTCATTCGTCTGGCAAACCTTCTGGAGGTCTCTAACGAGCTCAAGGATCGAAACCGCGGAGGGTGCTGCTCGACGAATCTTATCCACTGTCCAGAAACGTTGGTATTTGAAGAAAAGGTCGATTCCGTCGGCGACGTGCATCAGGTCATCGATCCCACAAATCTCTCGATGCACGCGGTTCAGGCGTGCAATTTGATTGGGCAGGTCGGTCTCGACAAGATTGTTCCTGAATCCCCAGTCGAGCTCTTCGTTGCATTGCCGCCAGTCGACAAGGGTCCTTCGAAAGTTCTGACAAACCACTTCGATCTTCCTGTACCACTAGTAGCTTGGTGCGTTGCCAGCGTTTCCGTGCTTGTCAAAGGACGTGTCAGGCGTGCTTCGCATCGTCTCGTAGGGGAACGGCGCTGTTCTACCCTAGCTGTCTATGTCGATGACTCTGCGCAATTCGTGGATAGCGGCGTTCGTACTCGACACAACTGCTGCATGACGTGGGCTTAGGAATTGGTGACCTCGTCGTTGACCGGCCATGGCACTCGACGCGATGACAATCACCTGCGGGTCGAGTTTGGTATACTGTGACGCAAGAGGATCGTCTTCGTGCGTCCCAAACCGATAGGGTCGCTTCATTCCGAACGTGCCCAGGTGTCGGAGTTTGTCGACAGTCTCGACTTTATGGTCGTATTGTTCCATATGATATGGCTGCCACAGCGGTTCTGGTCGACGAACAGTATTGTAGCTGGGCGGTGGCGTCGACCAACTCTGTGTGGCGTACAAATAGTCCTCGTCGTCATTGATGTAGGAATCGGGTAGATCTCCATAGGCGTCATCTTCGTCGTCTTGTTCGAAGTAGGAGTCAGACTGGTTCGTTCGAGTGGTAGCTTGCGTTTTGGGGGCGTTGGACAGCCATGATTGGTCGACCCATGGTTCATCGTTGGGGAGGTTTGGCTCTCCTTCCCACGACGGTTTGTTCCTGCAGGTGCTCGGCCTTCCTGTCCACGAACTGTCGACCCATGATTGATTCCACCCGGACGCTCCTTTGCCTCCTTTCGATGAGGGGCCTCCTTTTCCTTTCGAACTTCCTGCGTACGCCGACTAGCTGTAGTTCGGCGCCGAGAATGGGTCCAGTGATCGACTTGGTCGGGCTGGCGCTGACGCGACTGATCGACAGCGGCGAGCTGAGGTCGATGTCGCTGGGGCTTCGGCACCATCGCCGACTCCGTCGGCAGCGTCTTTGATCCTGTCAACATCGATGAGATTCGACGGTGATGCTCGAGAGGGCGGAGGTCGAGAGGAAGTTCGGGATGTCCGGGGGGTAGAACCGTAGGCTGAGGCTCCAGTTGTCGACCTGGAACCCTGCATGAGTCTTTCGAAAAACCATGCTGTAAAGAGGTGAGGTTACTCAGGGTGGAGTCGAAGGAACTCAAGGTACACGGAATTCTCGCCTAGAGCTTTAATCGACTCCCAAGACCATGTGTCGTCATCCCATTCACAGCGGTACAGGAACCTGCGGCCCTTTTTAGATCCCACTCGACGTCTAGCCAGAATCTTAACAAGTAGTTGGGAGTCTCCAGTCCTGACACGTGACATTGGGAATTCCCACACTGGCTGTCCCTCTCGATGGATGTAGGGCTTTATGCTGTCTCGATTAAAAACTCGCAACCCATCGAAGGGGGCACGGATGTCCAGTTTAACATTCTCGCCCTTGTTGAGTACCTCGAGAACTTTGTAAGGGCTGCACCAAACAACATCAAGTTTCCCTTTATGTCGATTTTCGGGCACTAACACCCACCATCCCTCCCCCCCTTCAGGCACTCGAACGTGTCGGTCCATTTGCAGAGTCACATGCATCTGGCGTCGACGTTGTTCGGCAAGCATTGTACGCACAGAATTGAAGGTACGTTAAGCTCGTTGCATGTAATCATTTACGGCCGAAGGTTCATGTGCATGAGAAGTCATTCGGAGAAAATCCAATGGAAAATGGGGTGTACATCCCTCATCAATCTCGAACGGAGATTGTCCAAGACTGTTGGACGTCAGCTTGTTAAACTGAATCTCAGCGAACAGAAGGTCGACATGCCACTCGTTGTTACCAAAGATGTCGTGCATCACGATGTTGAAACGCTGTGCCACCTCTTTCCACGCTTGAGACTCGAACAGCTTGTCCTGATCGGAAACAATTTGTCAAGGGCATCCTTTGAGTCGAATCACTTCACGCAGGAACACATAGACAAGGTCGTCGGCCGTCATATCGCTGCGGCAAGGCATGAACATTCCATGCTTGGAGAATCGGTCGACCACCGTCGTGATGGAGTCATGACCTCTAGTGGTCGACGGCAGTCCTGAAACCCTCACGATGGGGACACTACGCCATTTGGTGTCGGGCACCGGCAAGGGTCCGGGTTGTCTGGCGGTGTCGACACGCCGTGACTTAGCCGCTTGACACACATCGCAACTTAAGATGTAACGCTCGACGTAATGTTGAAGATGCGAACAAACGTGGTCGTGCTTGATCCGCGCCCTAGTTATGACGCCCGCGCTGGCCTTCTGTGCCAGAATGAAATAAAAAGATAGATCAAAAACGACGAAAAAATTTTCTAAATAGCTGAAAATAAAGCTAATTAGCATAAAAAACGGCTAGGCAAAAAAGCGCACTGCGAAACGTGTAAAAACGCGACGAAAAATCTTTCCGCCTTAAATAGGTGAACAGTAAACGCCGTAAGCACCGTAACGAACGTACGAGTAGAACACCGTGTCCCTTGCCCTCTAACACGCCGTATACGTAAAGAAAAACGCTTCGCGAGCAGCGCGTAAAAACCGAAAAATATTTTTCTAAGACGCTACGCCTCTAAACTCGCGCCCTCTCGCTTTGTTTTCTTCTCCATGTACCTTCCTTTCCCGTCTATGCCCCACCCTCGCCGTGTTCGCCCTCCGTTTTACTGCAGGCCGGCCAAGTCGACGACGAACAAGACGACTTCATCACAAACAACGCGGCCGGAATCAGCAGTCAAGCGACGAACGGCGAAACCGGATTCTCAGACTACGTGCACCACCGACTAGAGACGGGCGCGGGGTAACACAGGGTAATAAACCACATAAGTTTTTAAAGGCAAAAGTGTTAGTTTATTCCGAAAACTAAGAAAATGGTGGAGTGACTTGTTTTGGAGCTTAAATATCATGCCAAACATGGTGCGAAAGCTATTTTGGTGCGTTGGGCACCTGCAAAATAGGGTGCGGGGGCCTTGAATGGAGCCCCCAAGCCTAAAACATACAGATTTTTTGCAAAATACTGGCAATGTTAGGCCATTTTTTGACACATAATGTCCTTTTTCAGGTCGAAGAGGCCCTAAAACACCTATTTGCTGGCTCCAATAATTTTGAATACATGTTTTTTTGCGTCAGGCATCTGCAAAATAGGGTGGGGAGGGCTTGTACTGGCCATCCGAGCCCAAAAAAATTGTTTTTTTTTGCCCAAAATTGGCGTTTTTAGGCCATTTTTGGGCAAAAAATGGGCATTTTTTAGGGGGAGCGGCCCTGAATCACCCATTTTCTAGGTTTCTAACCCTGCAACACATGTTTTTTTTTGTGGGGCACCTGCAAAATAGGGTGGGGGGGTGTTGAATGGACCACCCGAGCCCAAAAAACACTGTTTGGGGCCCAAAAATGGCATTTTTAGGCCATTTTTGGGCGAAAAATGGCCATTTTTGGACAAAAAATGGCCATTTTCCGGGGGGGGGGGGGGCTGCATCACCCATTTTCCGGCTCTCTAATCCTGCAACACATGTTTTTTTGAGTCGAGCACCTGCAAAATAGGGTGGGGGGGGCGTCAAACTGACCACCCGAGCCCAAAAAACACTGTTTTTGGCCCAAAATTGGCATTTCTAGGCCTTTTTTTTGGCAAAAAATGGCCATTTTTTTGGGGGGGGGGGGCGGCCCTGAATCACCCATTTTCCGGCTCCCTAACCCTACAACAAACCTTTTTTTGAGTCGAGCACCTGCGAAATAGGGTGGGGGGGGGCGTCAAACTGACCACCCGGGGCCAAAAAAACACTGTTTTTGGCCCAAAATTGGAATTTTTAAGCCATTTTTGGGCAAAAATGGCCATTTTTTAGGGGGGGGCGGCCCTGATTCACCCATTTTCTGGGTCCCTAATCCTGCAACACATGTTTTTTTGAGTCGACCACCTGTGAAATAGGGTGGGGGGGGGCGTCAAACTGACCACCCGAGGCCAAAAAACACTGTTTTTGGCCCAAAAATGGCATTTTTAAGCCATTTTTGCGCAAAAAATAGCCATTTTTTAGGGGGGGGGGAGGGGCCCTGAATCACCTATTTTCTGGGTCCCTAACCCTGCAACACATGTTTTTTGAGTCAGGCACCTGCAAAATAGGGTGGGAGGGAGTTGAACTAACTACCCGAGCCCAAAAAACACTGTTTTTGGCACAAAAATGGCATTTTTAGGCCATTTTTGGACAAAAAATGGCCATTTTTTAGGGGCGGCGGCCCTGAGTCACCTATTTTCTGGGTCCCTAACCCTGCAACACATCTTTTTTTGAGTCGAGCACCTGCGAAATAGGAAGGGGGGGCCTTGAACTGGCCACCCAAGCCCAAAAAACACTGTTTTTGGCCCAAAATTGGCATTTTTACGCTTTTCTTGGGCAAAAAATGGCCATTTTTTGGGGGGGGGGGGAGCCCTGAATCACCCATTTTCCGGCTCCCATACCCTGCAACACATGTTTTTTTGAGTCGGGCATCTGCGAAATAGGATGGGGGGCCTTGAAATGGCCACCCAAGCCCAAAAAGTATTGTTTTTGGTCCAAAATTGGCATTTTTAGGCCTTTTTTTGGGCAAAAAATGGCCAGTTGGGGGGGGGGGGACGGCCCTGAATCACCCATTTTCCGGCTCCCATACCCTGCAACATATGTTTTTTTGAGTTGAGAACCTGCGAAATAGGGTGCGGGGGCCTTGAACTGACCACCCGAGCCCAAAAAACACTGTTTTTGGCCCAAAATTGGCATTTCTAGGCCTTTTTTTTGGGCAAAAATTGGCCATTTTTTGGGGGGGGCGGCCCTGATTCACCCATTTTCCGGCTCCCATATGCTGCAAGACATGATTTTTTTGAGTCGAGCACCTGCAAAATAGGGTGGGGGGGCTTGAAATGGCCACCCAAGCCCAAAAAACACTGGTTTTGGCCCAAAATTGGCATTTTTAGGCCTTTTTTGGGCAAAAAATGGCCTTTTTGGGGGGGGGGGGGGTGAATCACCCATTTTCCGGCTCCCATACCCTACAACACATGTTTTTTTGAGTCGGGCACCTGCGAAATAGGGTGGGGGGCCTTGAAATGGCCACCCAAGCCCAAAAAACACTGTTTTTGGCCCAAAATTGGCATTGTTAGGCCTTTTTTTTTGGCAAAAAATGGCCATTTTGGGGGGGGGGGGGGGCGGCCCTGACTCACCCATTTTCCGGCTCCCATATGCTGCAAAACTTTTTTTTTTTGAGTCGAGCACCTGCGAAATAGCGTGGGGGGGCCTTGAACTGGCCACCCAAGCCCAAGGAACACTGTTTTTGGCCCAAAATTGGCCTTTTTGGGGCAAAAAAAATGGCCATTTGGGGCGGCGGCCTTGTTTCGGGCCGAAAAATGGCATTTTTCTCCGTTTTCGGGCGAAAAATTATGCTTTTTGGTGCTGGTGGCCTCAATGGCATGCAACACATGTGCTTTTGAGTCCAGCACCCTCAAAATAGGGTAGGGGGGGCAGGAATTGACCACCCGGACCTAGATAACACTGATTTGGGCCCAAAATTGGTATTTTTTGGCCATTTTTTGGGCGAAAAATGGTGTTTTTTGGTGCTGGTGGCCCTGAAACAGTTGTGAAATGGCTTCAATGGCATGCAACACATCTTCCTTTGAGTCCAGCACCCTCAAAATAGGATACCGGGGGCACCAACTGACCACCCAGACCCAGAACACACTGATTTGGGCTCGAAATTGGTATTTTTTGGCCAAAAAACTCAATTGTTGACAAAAAATGGCCATTTTTGGCCGATTTTTGATGAAAAATGGCAGATTTTGGTGCATACGGATGCTGTAAATTGTGTTTTCTTGATGTGTGTGTCCACACAACTTGCTTTTTCACATCCCGCACCCTCAAGCTGCTCGCCTCAGGCCAAAAACTCAATTTTTGGCTAAAAAACTCAATGAATCTTGGCCTATTTTTGATAAGAATCCCCCCCCCTTGCAAAGTCCCACAAGGGTCCCTCCCTCCGTCAAGGAGCACAGCATTCCTGCACCCAAGCCCAATACTCACACTGCATTGGACTGTATGCACTGGCCAGCAGAGGTTTGCTCGACGGCTTGCCAAACAAGATGATCTGAAACACCAGAATTAAATTAAAGACCATGGTCTCCATGCTCCCCAATAGGAGTGGAACTTGTTTTCAGATCCAGGAGGCCTCCATGGAGTAGGCCAGAACGGATGCCCCATAGAGAACGTTCCCAGGTATGGCCAACAAAACTAAGTAAATACAGAGGTCCTGCCAAAAGACAGTGCAGTGTGCACAGTGCATGCGTACGGTGTGCACAGTGTGCATGTTCACAGTTCGTGTGTGCAGCGTGCACAATGCGTGCATGCAGTGTGCACAGTGCGTGCGTGCAGCGTGCACAATGCGTGCGTGCAGTGTGCACAGTGCGTGCGTGCAGCGTGCAGAATGCGTGCGTGCAGCGTGCACAATGCGTGCGTGCAGCGTGCACAGTGCGTGTGTGCAGCGTGCACAATGCGTGCTTGCAGCGTGCACAATGCGTGCGTGCAGTGTGCACAGTGCGTGCGTGCAGCGTGCACAATGCGTGCGTGCAGTTTGCACAATGCGTGCGTGCAGTGCGCACAGTGCGTGCGTGCAGCGTGCACAATGCGTGCGTGCAGCGTGCACAATGTGTGCGTGCAGTTTGCACAATGCGTGCGTGCAGCGTGCACAATGCGTGCGTGCAGTTTGCACAATGCGCGCGTGCAGTGTGCACAGTAGGCGCGTGCAGTTTGCACAATGCGTGCGTGCAGTTTGCACAATGCGTGCGTGCGTGCAGTTTGCACAATGCGTGCGTGCAGTGCGCACAGTGCGTGCGTGCAGTGTGCACAATGCGTGCGTGCAGCGTGCACAATGGGTGCGTGCAGTGTGCACAGTGCGTGCCGAGTGGGAGCCCCAAGAATGGCTAATTTCTGCACACAGTGCACACGGCGCCTGTTAGGCCCTCTTCCTTTATCGCTGAGCCTGCATCAAAGCCAGAGAGGGGCATCGTCTCCATTCCAAGCTGGTGGTCCTCTCACGCACTGTGCCGGGTGTGGTACAGCGCAGCTGCAGCGTGCATCAAACCTTCAAACAGATTATCGGACGGCCAGCATCCCCCCCCTCCCCCCCCTGAACCTTCTTCATGCTCCATCCCTGGTCAGCAGGTGTGTGCTTGAAAAGGAGGAGGAGGAATTGGAGATTTGCTTGTGCCAGTGCAGTTGCAGAATTCGTGGCGCCGAAACACAGTTTTCGGCTTTCTTTTTGGCCACAAGGGGAAATGACCCAAACACTTTTGCCCAAAACCAATTCGTGGCTCAGACATAAGAGAGGAGGCTAGAAGAGGGGGTCGGGGTGGAGGGGGTTAACAAACCGCCATTCCAGCACCAGACTATCACGTGTCAGTCATATGGTAGATGGGCCTGCCCCTTTTTCTGCCTGCTCATACCCATAGGCTTTCGGTTGAAATCCATTTATACTGCCATGTGATGGCCCAGATTGCCATTCATCGCCTGAGAAGGAGAGAAGGGCTGCATGCAAAAGCGCACAGCGTGCACAATGCGTGCGTGCAGCGTGCCAATGCGTGCGTGCAGTTTGCACAATGCGTGCGTGCAGCGTGCACAATGCGTGCGTGCAGTTTGCACAATGCGTGCGTGTAGTTTGCACAATGCGTGCGTGCAGTGTGCACAGTGCGTGCGTGCAGCGTGCACAATGCATGTGTGCAGTTTGCACAATGCGTGCGTGCAGCGTGCACAGTGCGTGCGTGCGTGCAGTGTGCACAATGCGTGCGTGCATCGTGCAGCGTGCACACTGCGTGCGTGCAGTTTGCACAATGCGTGCGTGCAGCGTGCACAGTGCGTGCGTGCGTGCAGTGTGCACAATGCGTGCGTGCATCGTGCAGCGTGCACACTGCGTGCGTGCAGTGTGCACAATGCGTGCGTGCAGCGTGCAGCGTGCACAGTGCGTGCGTGCAGTGTGCACAGTGCGTGGTGTCAAGTGGCTGCAGGCCATGCTGGAATTTCCCGTAAAGTGAAATTGCTGGTGTGCACAAGGCTTCTCAGCGCGAGAAAACTACTGATGAGAATGACACGGTTCATTGGACAGTTCTGTAGGTAGCAAAAAAACTAAAGCTCCATAACAAACCACAAACTCGGATCTCCCATGAAGGGGCTACCTGTGCATGGGGAAGTCTGTGCAAACAATGAACATCACAAGGCAAGCATCCCTGCACATTGCTCCAATGATCACTTCATTTCCTTCGCCTTCTGAAGAAACCCATCAATTACTTTTGAACATGTGCCATTTATTCCAAAACGCTCAACGATGAAGACGATCCCAGAGTATGCAGAGAGGCGTTTGTCCAACAGCCTCCAACTGCACTTTTGACGGAAAGGCCATAAGCAAAACCCCTCCTGCCCCACCCATGCCCCAACACCCCAGAACAACGGTTAAAAGCCCACATGAACCCTCAGCAAGCCCCACCAGCCCCAAGCAATCCTCAACACCCCTCAATACCCCTGACTGGTCACGGTCCAATACCCCCCTTTCTTGGACCGCTCCTGCCAAAATAGTCCAACTCTTGGCCAAACGAACACACGCACGACAACACAATAAATAGAGAGGCCAAAAATACCTCGGATGAACAGGTGCACCCCTCCACCACAGCTCCACCTTGAGGGGAATAAAAAGCGTTTGCAGGCGCATCCATTATCAAGTAAGGACAGGATTGTTCCACAGGCTTGCCCATCCTTGAGAGGTTGATGAAGGAGGGTGCGGTTAGCATGTGCTGGATGTGGACTATGACCAAATGCTTCACAACTATTCATCTACGAAAATGCAAAATGTGTTCATTGTCCAATCCTTGCAGCCAGGCCGCCCTCGAGCGGCGAGCTAATGCCCATATTGACACTGTGCCGCCAACGCACTACAGCTCTTGCCCTGAAACCCAGCCACAGTGTGTGGTTGTGTGGGTGAAACCCATCAATTTTGGAAACCACAATCAGACTTTCCACACTGCAGCAATGTTCGGGTACGCTCCACCGCGTCCTTTCCGCTCTCTGTCACGGCACTCTTTTGTTTTCCACAACTCTCATTGTGCTCATGGTGCTTGGGCACAACTCATTTGCACATGAACATGGGACCAAAGACCAATCTGCTGCTCCCTCCTGCCCTTTCACTGTGCACAGTGCGTGCATGCAGTAGGCACAGTGTGTGCGTGCGTGCAGCGTGCACAGTTGGTGCGTGTGTGCAACATGGGATGTGCACGGGGCAAACGGTGCATACCATCAAGAGCCGAGGCGTGATACGTTGCTACTTCTTGTTTTCTCTTGATGCGTTGCCCGCAAGCTCCAACATCTCGGCGCTCAAGAACTCCAACACACCAGCCACATACACAGGTGCTCCCTTGCCAACACTGGAAGAGTACCGCCAATTTGCGGGATAGACGACATTGCTTTGAGAAGAGAAGTGGAGCATCATGCATCATGCATCATGGATTGCAACCGCAGCAAAATCATCAACCACCACAACGGCAAGCCAAACCACCACTTGAATGGAGAGATGGGACAGGCGGGCAAAAAATGACCGACACAACTGTGATATTTCCTCTGTGATATTTCAAGTATGATATTTCTAGCATAGACCCACAAGCTCCCTAACGCTTGCTTCTGTCCTCCACCACTGCGTTGAACTTAAGCATTCCCATACAATTCACCCAAAATACCATCAATATGCCAATGCAAATGTGTGTACAACGCATTGCCAAAGGCAACAAGCAAAGGCTCAACAGATGCATGGAGTTGTCTTGTTGGGTTCCACAAATCACTCAGGTTGGTAATCACGACGAAATCACAACAAAATCACTCTAATCCACATTTGTGGCTTCAAAAGTGGAAATATGGCTATTTAGGGGCACTTTTTGCACCCTCCGGAAGATTATCTTGAGTAAAAGGCATGTAGGGTCACAATTTGTTGCTTGGCAAGCCTAACGGAGCTCTAGGGAAAAATTTCATTAATGCCAAATCACACGAAAGCACAACGACATCAATGAAATCAACCATTGTGGGTTCAAAAGTGCAAATACAGCTGTTTGGGAGATTGTTGGCACCCTCCGGATAATTATCTTGAGTATAGGTCATGTAGGGTCACTGTTTGTTGCTTGGCAAGCCTCACCTAGCTCAAGGGACAAACTTGATCAACTTGAGATCACACGAAAGCGTGACGGTATCACTTTAATCAACATTCATGTCTTCAAAGGTGCAAATATAGCTGTTTTGGGCCTTTTTTGGCACCCTCCGGGTTATTATCTGGGGTAAAGGGCATGCACGGTCACAAATTGTTGCTTGCCAAGCCTCACGTAGCATTGAGGACAAACTTCATCAATTTGAAATCACACGAAAGCGCGACCGTATCACTTTAATCAACATTTATGTGTTCAAATCTGCAAATATAGCTGTTTTGGGCCTTTTTTGGGCGAAAAATGGTGTTTTTTGGTCCTGGCGCCCCTGAAACACTTGTTCAGTGGCTTCAATGGCATGCAACACATCTGTCTTGGAGTCCAGCACCCTCAAGTTACGGGGGGGGGGCAAAATCTCACCATCCAGCCCTGAAATTCCCGGTTTTAGCACTTTGTGAGCACATTTAAGGTCATCCATGGTGTGTTTCGGCCTTTGAGGTGCTAAAAACGGATTTAGAGGGCTGCCACCATGAAGTAAGAGGTTGGTTTCCTTTGCAAGTGTCCAATGGTGCTCCATGCAACATATGACGCTGATTTCAAGGGTTCAAGAGGCAATGGGCATGAGTTATTCCCGGTTTTAGCACTTTGTGAGCACTTTTAAGGTCAGCCATGGTGTAGTTCGGCCTTTGAGGTGCTAAAAACGGACTTAGAGGGCTGCCACCATGGAGTAAGAGGTTGGTTTCTTTTGCAAGTGTCCAATGGTGCCTCCATGCAACATATGACGTTGATTTCAAGGGTTCAAAAGGCAATCCGCATGAGTTATTCCCGGTTTTGGTTCCCCTGTGAAATGGGTGTCATGAATCGATGATTAGATCAAGTAAACACGCCAAATCAACACCAAGTAAAAGCGACGTGAGCAAATGCAAAAGAAGGAACACATCACGTTTATCCAGCAGAGATGTCCGTTGATTCATGCCACCTCGTTGGCATGGTTGAAATGGTTGGCATAGTAGGCATGGGAACACCCAAAAATGGGCCCCTCCAAATGCAAAAAATTGCATTTGGGATAATGGAAGATGTATGAGTCGTGCACCTACCTCAGGCCTCACCCCCGTCATCCTCATCAACGCCTCCTTCACTTAGGTTCTTCCGGCTTCGAGGAGTCGTGACTCCCCCAGAGCTTCCCCCGAGATATTGGCAAGATATCCCACTCTGGGTTTAGTATCCTACTACCGGACGTCATCACGAGAGCGCCAGCCCTCGCTCCACCTCACAGTAGTTACGAATGCAAATGGGCACCTTGGGATACACATTATTTTCCACCGGAATCACCTTCGTGTTGGAATTGTTAAATTGGAATCAAAGACTGCTACCGGATAGGGTTAACACTAGTAACACCAGCATCATACTTCGTCCTTATCCGAGAATAAGGCTCCAAAAATGGCCATGGAATGGTAAAACCTATAAATGGGCCCCTCAAAATGCAAAAAATTGCAAGAAAAGTTTGCGGATAATGGAAGATGTATGAGTCGTGCACCTACCTCAGGCCTCACCCCCGTCATCCTCATCAACGCCTCCTTCACTTAGGTTCTTCCGGCTTCGAGGAGTCGTGACTCCCCCAGAGCTTCCCCCGAGATATTGGCAAGATATCCCACTCTGGGTTTAGTATCCTACTACCGGGCGTCATCACGAGAGCGCCAGCCCTCGCTCCACCTCACAGTAGTTGCGAATGCAAATGGGCACCTTGGGATACACATTATTTTCCACCGGAATCACCTTCGTGTTGGAATTGTTAAATTGGAATCAAAGAGTGCTACCGGATAGGGTTAACACTAGTAACACCAGCATCATACTTCGTCCTTCTCCGAGAATAAGGCTCCAAAAATGGCCATTACGTGCCCAATATAGAGTCTCGGTGGGGTTTAGTTCCGTCAATTGTATAGCCAAGAAGTGCAACAAAGTCATCTTACTTAATGTGTCCCACATAAGGACTACATGGCCACCTCTTCCAAGGTGCTGGGTGGCTTAATGTGAGCCCTTTATGCAAAAAAGAAGGCCAAAAAGGCTCAAAAAGGGCTTATTTTCGTCAAAAATCCACTGGGAGGTTGGATCGGGGGAAATGGGAACAGTAAGATCTATAGATGCGCTACGATCAATACTATTCAGCAATTGACTGCTACTCTCCCAGTGGCAGATTTTGCGAAAATGGCATTTCTTTGACTTTCATTTTGCGGCGATCGGTGCCGCGGCAGTTGCATGCGGGTACACTCCGGCTCTGGCGATGGAACTCAAACCACAGTGATTTGGGAAATAAGAAATTGACGATTAGTTTCCCGATTTCCTCGACAGTCACCTCAGAACTGATGATTTGAAAACGAAAAAGCTGCATTTCTGAATTTACAGACAAATCGTAAATTGAAAACCTATGTGCAGTGTTTTTCGTGCGTGCCGGCAGGGAGGGAAAGGGCACCACAGCACACAGATACCGCCACCGTGCAAAAAACATCACAGACAACCTACAGCGCAACACAGCACAGCACGACAGGCCACAGGAGGGCAAAGCAAGCACCAACAACACCGCAAAACGATAGCAAAGCACAGCAGCACAGCACCACGCGACAGCACAGCACCACAGAGCACGACACAGGGAGGCACGACACCACAGCAAACCACACCAACCGCACGGAGACAGACCACACAGCCAGACAGGGACACCGACACCGAAACACACCACCAGCAGACAACCACGGGCCACGAGACCCAGCACCGCACCACAGAACACCAAAGGAAACAGCGCAACACACAGCAACGCACCGCAGCACCAGGCGCCAACAACATCACGCACCACACGAACAGCACAACGCTAGCGCACCAGCGCAGCGAAGCACAGCACCGCACAGAGCGGGGAGGACAGGTAACGCACAACACAACACCCCAGGACACACAGCACAACGCACAGCGGCGAGCAACATCGCGCACCAACACGCCACGACAAAACACACACAGCACAAAGCACACAGCGCGGGGGAACACCGCAAAACACAGCGCCGCAAAGCACAAGGCCCCAGGGCGACAGGTAGCACCACAGGGCGCGGCACAACAAGCAACGGCGCCACAACGAGCGCAACAAGACAACAGAGCAGACAACAACACAACACCGGACGGCACAACGCGCCGCAGTGCGGTGCAGCACCGCAGCCAGGGACACACAGCACAGCGCAACAGGGGGCACACAGCACTGAGCGGCGGCGACGAAAACCGCGAGACACGAAAGGAGGGGGGGGGGGGGGGCAGCATCCACCAGAGAACAGCCAACGGCCAGGCGAAAAACACAAAAGAGGCGAGAGCGCGCGGAGAGCGGAGAAGCGGGAGGCCAACAACGCAAACAACACACAGCGCCGAGGCCCAGAGCACCCGGGGCCGGAAACCAGAGAAAGCCGGAGGCAACGGGGGCGCACAACAAGAGGGAAAAAAAAAAAAACGGAGCACCAAGCGGCAGCGACGAAAACCGCGAGACACAAAGGGGGGGGGGGGGGGCAGCAACCACGTGGGAGCAGCCAACGGCCAGGCAGGAAACACAAACGAGACGAGAGCGCACGGAGAGCCGAGCACCCGGGGCCGGAAACCAGAGAAAGCCGGAGACAACGGGGGCGCACCAAGAAAAAAAAAAAACAAGGCACCGGGCGGCGACGACGAAAAGCACGAGACACAAACGGGAAAGGGGTGGGGGAGAAGGCAGCAACCACCAGGCAGGAGGTAGGTAGGTAGGTCGACTCGGGACTGGGGTTGCCCCGCAGGGGGGACTTACCAAGGGGCTTTTGCTCACCCACCCGCGGCCCTACTGCACGTGCCCCCACAAAGCGGCTCCCCCACATGGGGGAAGGGCGCGGTCGCCGCGAGCAGTACCCTACAGCGGGTTCTGCGCAGAGAGGTAACCCATGTTCGACCGAAGTCTCACATTCCCCTCCTTCGGGCGGATGATACGTGGGGGAGGGTCCCAGCGCACATCCTCATCAACCTCCGGATTCTGGGGCCCAGGGGCCCGGAGCCAGGCCAAAGGCCCTGTCCTGCAGGCACCCCCACCTGGGTTGGTTTTCAGTAGGTGTGAGGCGACTTGAAGAAGCACGCGCTACGGGACGCGCATGCCGTGGCGCACACTCACACCTCCTGACTCGGTCCAGCTTGCGCTCTCCCGGGGGGCCGGGGGTTCGAAGTAGGTCGTTGTGGCCGGTTGGTCGGTCGTATGGTACGGTTGCGGTGTAGTTTGTTAATGTAGGTTGGTCGGTTGCGTGATGGTAGAGCCAAGTTTTGTTCGTGGGCATGGTCGTCGGCGGGCGCGGCGCACCACAGTGTCACCAACCCTTTGGACGCCGTTGCCGTTTCGACCCGTGCACGCCTGGCTGGTTTGGTGTTGGCCGGCTTGCGTGTGGTTTGTTTACGGTCAAGTGGCGGCTGCAGCTGCGGTGTTGTTGGTTCGCGGTCGTCTTTGCCGCCTCATGGTCGGCTTGGTTTGCGTGGGTTCCATTGCGCTGCTGCCGGTGGTCGTTCTGCCGCATGTTGTTTATGCAGCCGGCATGTCCGTGTCGGTGCTGGTCAGTGATGTCGTGGTTTGTCCAAGTGTAGTGTTGTGTAGTTTGTTACCGTTGGTTGGTCGCGTTTGTATTGGCAGCGTTGCGGTGTTCTGCTCTGTTCGTGGGTACAGTCGTCGGTGGGCGTGGCGCACCACGGTGTTGCCAACCCGTTGGGCGCCGTTTCCGTTTCGACCCGTGCACGCCTGGCTGGTTCGGCGTTGGCCGGCTTGATTGTGTCCTGTTTACGGTCAAGTGGTGGCTGGAGCTGTGGTGTGGTTGGTGCGCGGTTGTCGTGGCCGCCTCATGGTCGGCCGGGTTTGTGTAGGTTCCGTTGCGCTGCTGCCGGTGGTCTTATCGTCGAATCCTGCCCGTTTAGCCAGCACGTTTGTCTTTGCGTCGGTTTGTGGCGTCTTGGTTTGTACAAGTGTCGTGTAGTGTAGTTTGGGAACGTTCGTGGGCCGCGTCCGCAGCGGTAGAGTCACAGTGTTCCTCTGTGTTTGTGGCCATGGTGGTCGGGGGGCGCGGCTCGCTACGGTGTCGCTAGCTCGTTGGACGTCGCTCTCCCGCAACGGCCCATGCACGCCCGGCCAGCTTGGCGCTGGTCGGTGTGCGCGCGGTCTGTTCACGGTCACCTTGCGTCCGCTATAGTGGTTCTGGCGGTGTGTGGTCGTGTTAGTCGCCTCTTGGTTGGTTTGTTCGGCGTTCGTTCCTTGTCGTCGCAGCGGGTGTTCGCGCAGTCGGATTTGTTGTGTGCAGGTGTTCCGCTTGTTGCGATGTTGGTCGGTGCCAGGTGTGTGGGGCCGGCAAGGTACGTTTGTACTGTGCGCCGCCCGCCCGCCGCGGGGGAGAAAAGCCATGACAAGTGGTCGGACCGCTGTAAAAAATTTTTCCCCTTTCGGTGCCCTGTTCCCTGCCCCGCCCTGGCAGTGTTGCATGCACAATCCATTATCCGGTATTTCGTGGTGCTCCGTAGCTGTACTTCCAGTTTCGCTTGTGCCACTCATATGTACACCCCCCGTCGGTGGCAAGGCCCCGCCGGTCCCCCTCGGTGTGTCCCTATGCTCCCCATGGGAGCCCCAGGGTGTTGTTCCAGCTTGGTGGTGCTGTGCTCGTGCTCGTGCCTGTCTTTTGCCGTGCGCCTTCTCGTGTCGTGCGTTGCGGGTCATTCGGGTGGCGTGTCTGTGTCACGGTGCCGGGTGTGGTGGCTAGGATGGTTAGGGTGGTTCCGCTTGTGCTGTGGTGTCGGGACGCTCGGTCCGACGTGGCGGGTTGGGCTCGGCGTAACACACCCGTGCCTGTTGGCAGGGGGGTCGGCGCGGCCCCGTGTGGTGAGCTTGTGGCCCCCCGCATGCCCCGGGTAGGGTTTTGGAGGACAGGAGTACCGGGCAGTGTTGCAGCCCCCCTCTCTCTCATGGACGCTGTTAACTGTCTGCGGGGAGTGTGCCCCTCCTACCATTCGCATAGGTTATACGTGTCGTAATCTTACGCGTCCCAGGCGCTCAACTCCCCGGAGGAGGTGCGCGCTGCTCCCCGCTAGCACTTATCTCCGGATGCTCGCCCTGGAGTGTAATACTCTGGCCGGTGGTTCGTTAACATTCTTGTGGTTATCGGCCCGGCCGCGGGCTCCGCGTCTTTGGCCGGGCTCTTTGCCCGGCCCCTTGTGGATCCGGCTCGCGGGAGAGGAGGGTGAGGCGGGAGGACGGGTCCGGGCGTGGCGCCGCTCCGTTCCCTGCTGCAAGTGGGTCGCGGGGTCCGAGAAGCGTGGCCCTCGCCTGGGGGGTTGTAGGAGGAAGTCGTGGGGTTTCCGTGCGTGCTTGACACCACGGGTTGCGAAGGCTGGCCTCCACTCTCCGGGCATCTGTTGCATGTGTCGGGCAGGTTGACGTCCGTCTCGTCGGTTCGTCGGACCGTCAGGTGTTGCTGGGGTGTGTTGCGCGGCTGTGTGCCACCGGGTCGTCGTGGTAGGACCTGTCGCCAGGCGCGGCTCAGGGTCCTGGGGAGGCGTCCCATGCGTCGCACCGGGGCGCCATGGAGGTTACTGAAGTTTGCGTGCACAAGGGCTGGGCGTGCCGCCCGGGTCTCCGCCTCAGTGCGGACGGCGGGTTGCCGTCAATTGCCCAGCGCCAGCGCCCGGATCCGGTGGCGTGCGCTGTTCGACAACACCCCCGTGGTCATCGGTTCGGCCGCGGGCTCCGCGTGTTTGGCTGGCCCCTTTGCCCGGCCCCTCGCGGACCCGTTACGTGGGAGAGGAGGGTCAGGTGGGATGGCGGTTCCGGGTGTGGCACTGCCCCCTTTCCTTGTTGCAGGCGGGTCGCTGGGGTCCGGGAAGTGCGGCCCCCGTCCAGGGGATGTGGGAAGAGGTCGCTGGGGTCGTATTTGTGTCCGACACCGTGGGCTGCTAAGGCTAGCCTCCACTCCTTGGGTGTCCGTCGTGCGTGCCGGGCAGGTGGACGCCGTCCCCGCTGGTGTGTCCGGTCGACGGGCGGTGCCGTAGCATGTTGCGCGGCCGCGCGTTGCTGGGTTGTACGAGGGGTCTTGTTGGGCGAGGTCTGCCCGGTCGGGGTCGTTGTGGCTCGTGGCCGACCCCGCTGCCGCTGGCGTGACGGTCATCGTCCGGTCCTCTGGCGGGAGGAGGCGGTCCCGAGTCCGCCGCGCCGTTTCTTCCCTGCGCGTGGCTGGTGTGGGACTCGTGCCGTGCGCGTGCGGCCGTGCGTCGTCGCTGCAGGTCCTGTGGCCGGCCGTGGGTCAGGGCCCTGGGGGGTTACCCACACGTTGTACAAGGGCGCTGCGGAGGGCACTGAAGATTTTGTGCACCAGGGCCGCGTGCGCCGCCCGGGCCTCCGTCCCAGTGCGGATGGCGGGCTGCAGCTGCCGACCCAGCGCCAGTGCCCGGATCTGGTGGATCGCGAAGACGGGGCATAGGTTGGGCTCAGTGGGGGTTTCCGCCGTCGGTTCCGGGATCGCCTCCATCTGCTGCCGGCCGTCGAGGTAGAATCTCCACGCCGCTGACCACGCCCTGGTGTGCGGCCAGCGGCGCCGCGCCCACCGCCAGAGGCAGTAGAGGGCGTGGCCTGGGTGCCAGGTGCCTGCCGTCCCCGACACAATGGCCGTCAGGGGGTCCGGGGGTTGGTTTGGGAGCAGGGGGGTAGGGTTGTCCGGCAGGCCCGTGGTCGCCCGGAGCATGGAGTTGACGGCCTCCAGGCTCCAATGGTTGTCCTGCCGGTGTGGGATGATCCGCACCTGTTAGTAGTGGCCATTCTCCAACACGATCATGGCGATGGTGCCGGGGTCATGTTCGCGCGGCGGGGGCGCTGCGCGCGCCGTCTCCGGGTAGTGCGCCGTCAGGTTCGTGAGGTTGTGCCCCCTGCTACGGGCGGTCCCGCGTTCCCATGCCTCCAGGCGCTCGTGCGGTGGGATACGGAGGTTGTCGGAGCAGCAGCCAATGGCTGGGCAGAAGACACAAACCAGGCGAGAGCGCACGGAGAGCCGAGAAGCGAGAGGCCTAAACGCAAACAACACACAGCGCCGAGGCCCAGGGCACCCGGGGCCGGGAACCAAAGAAGGCCAGAGACAACGGGGGCGCGAGGAAAACAACAGAAGAAGAAAAAAAACGGACAAAGAAAGGGGCAACCCCAGCCCGGAGGGGGCCGAGCAAAGGAGACAGACACAGCGGCCAAAGGAAAAAGTGAGGCGCACCAGAACGCGCCCGGGAGGCCGGCCCGCCCGACCCGGCCAAGACGGACGAGCACACGCACACGCGCACGGGACCCGGGCGTGTCGTCCTCCGACCCGCAAAGGGAGGTGTCGGCGTCCACACGAAGCAGCCCCGGTGCACCGGCCGAGTCCCCCGTCGAACGACGGACGGTACGGGAAACCTGACGCGTCAGTGACCGGGTCCACACACGCCAACCACCGCAGCGCACGCAGCTCAAGACCGACGCCCGAGGGACCCGCCAGGGACAACCCCATCGCGGGGCCTCGCACGGGTACGACACGGAGCGAGCCCAGCGTCCCTGCCTCGGCGGGGGCCAGCGGCAGGCACAATGAGCCAGGTTCTCGGCCGGCCTCCGCGTGCCCCGCGCAGCCACCCAGTAAAGCCGAGGGCGCAAGCCCCCGGGCTGGGGAAAGCCACCACGGCGTCGGGAAAGCTGACCGGAGCACCGAGAGCGACCAGACCGGACGAGGCGCGGCGCACCACACGGGGCGACGACGCACGCCAGAGAGGCACGCCGCCGGCCAGAACCAAGGCACACGGAGAGGTGCCAAGCAACAACGGCCGCCGGGTGCCGCAAACCCGGAGAGCGCGCACAACACGCAACGAACCACGGCACAGGAACAGGTGCCAAGCAACACCAGCCGCCGTCGGGATGGACGAGTGGGCGCCCGGAGGGTACCCAGCCCCTACCGGCTACGAACAGCCTCCGTCCGGATGGACGAGTGCGCGCCCGGAGGGTACTCAGCCCCTGCCGGCTACGAACAGCCGCCGTCTGGATGGACGAGTGCGCGCCCGGAGGGTACCCAGCCCCTGCCGGCTACAGACAGCCGCCGTCCGGATGGACGAGTGAGCGCCCCGCAGCGACGCCCCGCACAGGCAACACCGCACGCGCAACCCAAAGCACAGCACACAGAGCAAGAACACCGGTGAACAAGAGCCAAGCGGCCCAGGACACCGTACACGCAACACAACTCACCGAGCGGGCACACCGGTGAACAGGAGCCAGGGGCCCAGGACACCGCACGCGCAACACAACCCACCGAGCGGGCACACCGGTGAACAGGAGCCAGGTGGCCCAGGACACCGCGCACGCAAAGCAAGACACCGAGCGGGCACACCGTTGAACGGGAGCCAAGTGGCCCAGGACACCGCGCACGCAACACAACACACCGAGCGGGCACACCGGTGAACAGGAGCCAAGTGGCCCAAGACACCGCACACGCAAAACAACACACCGAGCGGGCACACCGGTGAACAGGAGCCAAGTGGCCAAGGACACCGCACACGCAAAACAACATACCGAGCGGGCACACTGGTGAACAGGAGTCAAGTGGCGCAGGACACCGCACAAGCAAAGCAAAGGACGGAGCGGGCGCACCGGTGAACAGGAGCCAAGTGGCCCGGGACACCGTACACGCAACAAAACACATTGAGCGGGCACACCGGTGAACAGGAGCCAAGTGGCCCGGGACACCGTACACGCAACACACCACACCAAGCGGGCACACCGGTGAACAGGAGCCAAGTGGCCCCGGACACCGTACACGCAACACAACACACTGAGCGGGCGCACCGGTGAGCAGGAGCCAAGTGGCCCGGGACACCATACACGCAACACAGCACACCGAGCGGGCACACCGGTGAACACGAGCGAGATGGCCCAGGACAATGCAAACGCAAAACAACACACCGGGCGGGCGCACCGGTGGACAGGAGCCAAGTGCCCCAGGACACCGCACGAGCAAACCAAAGGAGGGAACGGGCGCACCGGTGAACAGGAGCCAAGTGGCCCGGGACAGCGTACATGCAACACACCACACCAAGCGGGCACACCGGTGAACAGGAGCGAAGTGGCCCGGGACAACGTACACGCAACACAAAACACCGAGCGGGTACACTGGTGAACACGAGCCAGATGGCCCAGGACACCACACACGGAAAACAACGCACCGAGCGGGCACACCGGTGAACAGGAGCCACGAGGCCCAGGACACCGCACACGCAAAACAACACACCGAGTGGGCACACCGGTGAACAGGAGCCAAGTGGCCCAGGTCGCCGCACACGCGAAGCAACACACCGAGCGGGCGCACCGGTGAACAGGAGCCAAGTGGCCCAAGACACGGCACACGCAACACAACGCACCGAGCGGGCACACCGGTGAACAGGAGCCAAGTGGCCCAGGAAGCCGCAGGCACAACACAACACATCGAGCGGCTGAGTACTCCCCAGCTCTACCCACGGGCTGGGTGCCGAGTGCGAAGCCCCGGACGACAGGGCCCGGGCACTGCCAATAGGCGGTGTACTAACAGTGTCGGGTGCGCGCACGTCCCAGTGCCAAGCACCATCCCCAGTGACCCCGCGGCCCCTAGTACCGGCCGCCTCGGCCCTGGGAACGGTCAGCGACCCCCAGTAGAGGACGGCTGACCAAGCCTCCCCCTCCTCTCTTCCCCTACACGCCCGCCCACGTACAGGGCCCGCACCGCAGCCCAGACATGCGCCCCCCCCCCCGCGCTCCTGCCCCAGCCCCCTAACGGCCGCCCCTCCGCGCGCCCCGACGGCCGCCCCTGTGCTGCCTCCTCTCCTCGCCCCCTGCTGCCTCACCCATCCCTAAACCCTCCCTAGCCCTACTCCCCTTGCAGGCTGGCAGCACCCGAGCGGCGCGCCCCCAGGGCCCCTCATCGGCGGCCGGCCGCGTGAGGGTATCAGCCACACCGAGGAGGCCCCCATGCAGGGGCTTCAGTGGCGCAGCAGGGCCAACAGGGGTATGCAGGGTGTGTGAGTGGGTCTGAGATTTAGAGGGACTACGGGAGGCTGCGAGAGCGGAGCGGCACCGGAGAGCCTGGAAGGCCCGTGGCCCAGACATGCACGGGGGGCCTCAAAAACGACCCCCCGCCCTGCAAGACCCGCCTTACCAAGCCTGCCTGAGTGCAGCCGGCAGGACAATGCCGGAAGGGCAGTGTGGCCCCGCTGGTGATGGCGGTTCGAGGCCACGCTGCCCTTGTCCGCTCTGTGGCCCAACGGCCGGTGGTTTAAACAGGAACGAGGTGGTAGACATAAAACAAGGGGTGAATGCCCCCAAGCCGTTGCTCAAGGATCCGCCCCTGTCCCCGTCCGGCTGGACGCCCCGGTATTTGGTATCCAGCATCCCTTGAGGTACGGTATAAGGCCCCCCGGCCACCACCCCGGCGCCAACACCAGGGAGGGCGTCCGGGAGGGATAACAGCCCCCGATCCCCCAAAGGCAGCCCCAAAGGTGACTGCACCACTGGAGGGGCATGTCTGCGGGGTAAACAAATGCGCTGAGTAAAACCCTAATATAATAATTAGTGCCTACTGCCATAAATAATGCTTAACCGGGTAAAACGGCCCTCTCCCGGTGCCGGTTTAGTGCGCAGCCCCCAGAGCCGGACCCGACCGGCCGTACTGAGGCGAGCCCAGAAATGGGTATGGCAGGCCAGACTTTAAGTGCTGGTAGCCACGCCTCAGTACACTCCGTGGGCTCATAAGGCCCACGGGGGCCCCAAACACCGTTACGTTCGGGAGTTAAGCCCAGGCGGTGTTTGGGGTTGTTCCTGGTTAAGAGGACTCACGTTGAGTCCCAGATACTGTTACCCCGGGGTTATGACCCCCGGCACTGCCTGCTTAGTTGCCTGCTGCTGCTAAGAGGTAGGAGGGAGTACCCACGGGTCCTGCCGGAGGCTCCGAACACCCCCCTGGGCTGGGCTCCCCGTCCCCCCCAGGCCGGTGCGCCCGGTTCTCCGAAGATACTGGCCCCCCACTGGCCTTGCAGGAGGCTCCGAACACCCCCTGGGCAGGACTCCCCGTCCCCCCCAGGCCGGTGCGCCCGGTTCTCTGAAGAAGATGGCCCCCCATTGCCCTGGCAGGAGGCTCCGAACACCCCCTGGGCAGGACTCCCCGTCCCCCCCGGGCTGGTGCGCCCGGTTCTCTGAAGAAGATGGCCCCCCATTGGCCTGGCAGGAGACTCCGAACACCCCCTGGGCAGAACTCCCCGTCCTTCCCGGGCCGGTGCGCCCGGTTCTCTGAAGAAGATGGCCCCCCATTGCCCTGGCAGGAGACTCCGAACACCCCCTGGGCAGGACTCCCCGTCCTCTCCGGGCCGCTGCGCCCGGTTCTCTGAAGAAGATGGCCCCCCACTGGCCTTGCAGGAGACTCCGGACACCCCCTGGGCAGGACTCCCCGTCCCCCCCAGGCCGGTGCGCCCGGTTCTCTGAAGAAGATGGCCCCCCATTGGCCCTGGCAGGGGGCTCCGAACACCCCCTGGGCAGGACTCCCCGTCCCCCCCGGGCGCCCCGCGCCCGGTTCTCTGAAGAAGATGGCCCCCCACTGGCCTTGCAGGAGACTCCGAACACCCCCTGGGCAGGACTCCCCGTCCCCCCCGGGCCGGTTCGCCCGGTTCTCTGAAGAAGATGGCCCCCCATTGGCCTGGCAGGAGACTCCGAACACCCCCTGGGCAGGACTCCCCGTCCCCCCCGGGCCGGTGCGCCCGGTTCTCTGAAGAAGATGGCCCCCCATTGGCCTTGCAGGAGACTCCGAACACCCCCTGGGCAGGACTCCCCGTCCCCCCCAGGCCACTGCGCCCGGTTCTCTGAAGAAGATGGCCCCCCATTGGCCTTGCAGGAGACTCCGAACACCCCCTGGGCAGGACTCCCCGTCCCCCCCAGGCCACTGCGCCCGGTTCTCTGAAGAAGATGGCCCCCCATTGCCCTGGCAGGAGGCTCCGAACACCCCCTGGGCAGGACTCCCCGTCCCCCCCGGGCCGGTGCGCCCGGTTCTCTGAAGAAGATGGCCCCCCACTGGCCTTGCAGGAGACTCCGGACACCCCCTGGGCAGGACTCCCCGTCTCCCCCAGGCCGGTGCGCCCGGTTCTCTGAAGAAGATGGCCCCCCATTGGCCCTGGCAGGAGGCTCCGAACACCCCCTGGGCTGGACTCCCCGTCCCCCTCAGGCCCATGCGCCCGGTTCTCTGAGGAAGGTGGCCCCCCGTAGGCCTGGCAGGAGGCTCCGAACACCCCCTGGGCTGAACTCCCCGTCCTCCCCAGGCCGGTGCGCCCGGTTCTCTGAAGAAGGTGGCCCCCCGTAGGCCTGGCAGGGGGCTCCGAACACCCCTTGGGCTGGACTCCCCGTCCCTCCCAGGCCAGTGCGCCCGGTTCTCAGAAGATAATGGCCCCCCATGGGCCTTGCAGGGGGCTCCGAACACCCCCTGGGCAGGACTCCCCGTCCCCCCCAGGCCACTGCGCCCGGTTCTCTGAAGGAAATGGCCCCCCATAGGCCTTGCAGGAGGCTCCGATCACCCCCTGACTGGACTCCCCGTCCCCCCCAGGGCGGTGCGCCCGGTTATTGGAAGATGATGGCTCCCCATGGGCCTTGCAGGAGGTTCCGACCACCCCCTGGGCTGGGCTCCCTGTCCCCCCCAGGCCGGTGCGCCCGGTTATTAACAGATGACGCCTCCCCATGGGCCCTGCAGGAGGCTCCGAACACCCCCTGGCCTGGACTCCCCGTCCCCCCCAGGCCGGTGCGCCCGGTTCTCCGAAGATGATGGCCCCCAATAGGCTCTGAAGGATGCCCCGACCACCCCCTGGGTTGGTATCCCCATCCCCCCAGGCCAGTAGTAAATCCCCACAGGCCCGGCACTACACTCCGACCACCCATTGCAGGAGTTGCACTGCCCACTGCCCCCAGGCAGTGAGGCAGTGCATTGCAGGAGTTGCACTGCCCACTGCTCCCAGACACTGAGGCAGTGCGTTGCAGGAGTTCCGCTGCCCACTGCCCCAGGGCAGTGAGGCAGTGCATTGCAGGAGTTGCGCTGCCCACTGCCCCCAGGCAGTGCGGCAGTGTATTGCAAACGCTGCGCTGCCCAATGCCCCCAGGCAGTGGGGCAGTGCATTGCAGCAGTTGCACTGTCCACTGCCCCCAGGCAGTGAGGCAGTGCATTGCAGGAGTTCCGCTGCCCACTGCCCCCAGGCAGTGAGGCAGTGCATTGCAGGAGTTCCGCTGCCCACTGCCCCCAGGCAGTGAGGCAGTGCATTGCAGGAGTTGCACTGTCCACTGCCCCCAGGCAGTGGGGCAGAGTATTGCAGGAGCTGCACTGCTCACTGCCCCCAGGCAGTGCGGCAGTGTATTGCCGGAGGTCCACTGCCCACTGCCCCCAAGCCAGTGCGGCAGTGCATTGCAGGAGTTGCGCTGCCCACTGCCCCCAGGCAGTGCGGCAGTGTATTGCAGGAGTTGCACTGCCCACTGCCCCGAGGCAGTGAGGCAGTGCGTTGCAGGAGTTGCACCGCCCACTGCCCCCAGGGCAGTGAGGCGGTGCATTGCAGGAGTTCCACTGCCCACTGCCCCTAGGCAGTGCGGCAGTGCATTGCGGGAGTTTCACTGCCCACTGCCCCAGGGCAGTGAGGCAGTGCATTGCAAGAGTTGCACTGCCCGCTGCCCCCAGGCAGCGGGGCAGTGCATTGCAGGAGTTGCACTGCCCACTGCCCCCAGGCAGTGAGGCGGTGCATTGCAGGAGTTGCACCGCCCACTGCCCCCAGGCAGTGAGGCGGTGCATTGCAGGATTTCCACTGCCCACTGCCCCCAGGCAGTGAGGCAGTGCATTGCAGGAGTTGCACTGCCCACTGCCCCCAGGCAGTGAGGCCGTGCATTGTAGAAGTTGCACCGCCCACTGCCCCCAGGCAGTGAGGCAGTGCATTGCAGGAGTTGGAGTTGCACTGCCCACTGCCCCCAGGCAGTGAGGCAGTGCATTGCAGGAGTTGCACTGCCCACTGCCTTCAGGCAGTGCGGCAGTGTATTGCAGGAGTTGCACTGCCCACTGACTCAGGACAGTGAGGCAGTGCATTGCAGAGGTTGCACTATCCGCTGCCCCCAGGCAGAGGCGGTTGGGCAGTGCATTGCAAGAGTTCCACTGCCCACTGCCCCAGGGCAGTGAGGTAGTGCATTGCAAGAGTTCCACTGCCCACTGCTCTGGGATGAGGCAGTGCATTGCAGGAGTTGCACTGTCCACTGCCCCCAAGCAGTGAGGCAGTGCATTGCGGGAGGTCCACTGCCCACTGCTTCCAGGCAGCGAGGCAGTGCATTGCAGGAGGTCCACTGCCCACTGCCCCAGGGCAGTGAGGCAGTGCATTGCAAGAGTTGCACTGCCCGCTGCCCCCAGGCGGTGGGGCAGTGCATTGCAGGAGTTGCACTGCCCACTGCCCCCAGGCAGTGAGGCAGTGCATTGCAGGAGTTGCACTGCCCACTGCCCCAAGGCAGTGCGGCAGTGCATTGTGGGAGTTTCACTGCCCAGTGCCCCAGGGCGGTGAGGCGGTGCATAGCAGGAGTTGCACTGTCCACTGCCCCCAGGGCAGTGAGGCAGTGCCTTGCAGGAGTTCCACTGCCCACTGCCCTGGGACAGTGACGCAGTGCATTGCAGGGGTTGCACTGTCCACTGCCCCCGAGCAGTGGGGCAGTGCATTGCAGGAGTTCCACTGCCCACTGCCCCCAGGGCAGTGAGGCCGTGCATTGCAGGAGTTCCACTGCCCACTGCCCCCAGGCAGCGAGGCAGTGCATTGCAGGGGGTCCACTGCCCACTGCGCCAGCGCAGTGAGGCAGTGCATTGCAAGAATTGCACTGCCCGCTGCCCCCAGGCAGTGGGGCAGTGCATTGCAGGAGTTCCACTGCCCACTGCCCCCAGGCAGTGAGGCAGTGCATTGCAGGAGTTGCACTGCCCACTGCCCCCAGGCAGTGCGGCAGTGCATTGCGGGAGTTTCACCGCCCACTGCCCCAGGGCAGTGAGGCGGTGCATTGCAGGAGTTGCACTGTCCACTGCCCCCAGGCAGTGAGGCAGTGCATGGCAGGAGTTGCGCTGCCCATTGCCCCCAGGCAGTGAGGCCGTGTCTTGTAGAAGTTGCACCGCCCACTGCCCCCAGGCAGTGAGGCAGTGCTTTGCAGGAGTTGGAGTTGCACTGCCCACTGCCCCCAGGCAGTGAGGCAGTGCATTGCAGGAGTTGCACTGCCCACTGCCCCAAGGCAGTGCGGCAGTGTAATGCAGGAGTTGCACTGCCGACTGACCCAGGGCAGTGAGGCAGTGCATTGCAGAGGTTGCACTGTCCGCTGCCCCCAGGCAGAGGCAGTGAGGCAGTGCATTGCAAGAGTTCCACTGCCCAATGCCCCAGGGCAGTGAGGTAGTGCATTGCAGGAGTTCCACTGCCCACTGCTCTGGGATGAGGCAGTGCATTGCAGGAGTTGCACTGTCCACTGCCCCCAAGCAGTGGGGCAGTGCATTGCAGGAGTTCCACTGCGCACTGCCCCCAGGCAGTGAGGCAGTGCATTGCAGGAGTTCCTCTGCCCACTGCCCCCAGGCAGCGAGGCAGTGCATTGCAGGAGGTCCACTGCCCACTGCCCCAGGGCAGTGAAGCAGTGCATTGCAAGAGTTGCACTGCCCGCTGCCCCCAGGCAGCGGGGCAGTGCATTGCAGGAGTTGCACTGCCTACTGCCCCCAGGCAGTGAGGCAGTGCATTGTAGGAGTTGCACTGCCCAGTGCCCCCAGGCAGTGCGGCAGTGCATTGCGGGAGTTTCACTGCCAACTGCCCCAGGGCGGTGAGGCGGTGCATTGCAGGAGTTGCACTGTCCACTGCCCCCAGGCAGTGAGGCAGTGCATTGCAGGAGTTGCACTGCCCACTGCCCCCGGGCAGTGAGGCAGTGCATTGCAGGAGTTCCGCTGCCCACTGTCCCAGGGCAGTGAGGCAGTGCATTGCAGGAGTTGCACTGCCCACTGCCCCCAGGCAGTGGGGCAGTGCATTGCAGGAGTTTCACTGCCCACTGCCCCCAGGCAGCGAGGCAGTGCATTGCAGGAGTTGCACTGTCCACTGCCCCCAGGGCAGTGAGGCAGTGCATTGCAGGAGTTCTACTGACCACTGCCCCCAGGCAGTGAGGCGGTGCATTGCAGGAGTTGCACTGCCCACTGCCCCGAGGCAGTGAGGCAGTGCATTGCAGGAGTTGCACTGCCCACTGCCCCCAGGGCAGTAAGGCAGTGCATTGCAGGAGTTCCACTGCCCACTGCCCCCAGGGCAGTGAGGCAGTGCATTGCAGGAGTTTCACTGCCCAATGCCCCCAGGCAGTGAGGCCGTGCATTGTAGAAGTTGCACCACCCACTGCCCCCAGGCAGTGAGGCAGCGCATTGCAGGAGTTGGAGTTGCACTGCCCACTGCCCCCAGGCAGTGAGGCAGTGCATTGCAAGAGTTGCACTGCCCACTGCCCCCAGGCAGTAAGGTAGTGCATTGTAGAAGTTGCACCGCCCACTGCCCCCGGGCAGTGAGGCAGTGCATTGCAGGAGTTGGAGTTGCACTGCCCACTGCCCCTACAGCAGTGAGGCCGTGCATTGTAGAAGTTGCACCGCCCACTGCCCCCAGGCAGTGTGGCAGTGCATTGCAGGAGTTGGAGTTGCACTGCCCACTGCCCCCAGGCAGTGAGTCAGTGCATTGCAGGAGTTGCACTGCCCACTGCCCCCAGGCAGTGAGGCAGTGCATTGCAGGAGTTGGAGCTGCACTGCCCACTGCCCCCAGGCAGTGAGGCAGTGCATTGCAAGAGTTCCACTGCCCACTGCCCCAGGGCAGTGAGGCAGTGCATTGCAGGAGTTGAACTGCTCACTGCCCCCAGGCAGTGAGGCAGTGCATTGCAGGAGTTGCACTGCCCGATGCCCCCGGGCAGCGAGGCAGTGCATTGCAGGCGGTCCACTGCCCACTGCGCCAGGGCAGTGAGGCAGTGCATTGCAAGAATTGCACTGCCCGCTGCCCCCAGGCAGTGGGGCAGTGCATTGCAGGAGTTCCACTACCCACTGCCCCCAGGCAGTGAGGCAGTGCATTGCAGGAGTTGCACTACCCATTGCCCCCAGGGCAGTGCGGCAGTGCATTGCGGGAGTTTCACCGCCCACTGCCCCAGGGCAGTGAGGCGGTGCATTGCAGGAGTTGCACTGTCCACTGCCCTCAGGCAGTGAGGCAGTGCATGGCAGGAGTTGCGCTGCCCACTGCCCCCAGGCAGTAAGGCAGTGCATTGCAGGAGTTGCACTGCCCATTGCCCCCAGGCAGTGAGGCCGTGCATTGTAGAAGTTGCACCGCCCACTGCCCCCAGGCAGTGAGGCAGTGCTTTGCAGGAGTTGGAGTTGCACTGCCCACTGCCCCCAGGCAGTGAGGCAGTGCATTGCAGGAGTTGCACTGCCCACTGCCCCAAGGCAGTGCGGCAGTGTAATGCAGGAGTTGGACTGCCCACTGACCCAGGGCAGTGAGGCAGTGCATTTCAGAGGTTGCACTGTCCGCTGCCCCCAGGCAGAGGCAGTGAGGCAGTGCATTGCAAGAGTTCCACTGCCCAATGCCCCAGGGCAGTGAGGTAGTGCATTGCAGGAGTTCCACTGCCCACTGCTCTGGGATGAGGCAGTGCACTGCAGGAGTTGCACTGTCCACTGCCCCCAAGCAGTGGGACAGTGCATTGCAGGAGTTCCACTGCGCACTGCCCCCAGGCAGTGAGGCAGTGCATTGCAGGAGTTCCTCTGCCCACTGCCCCCAGGCAGCGAGGCAGTGCATTGCAGGAGGTCCACTGCCCACTGCCCCAGGGCAGTGAGGCAGTGCATTGCAAGAGTTGCACTGCCCGCTGCCCCCAGGCAGTGGGGCAGTGCATTGCAGGAGTTGCACTGCCTACTGCGCCCAGGCAGTGAGGCAGTGCATTGTAGGAGTTGCACTGCCCAGTGCCCCCAGGCAGTGCGGCAGTGCATTGCGGGAGTTTCACTGCCAACTGCCCCAGGGCGGTGAGGCGGTGCATTGCAGGAGTTGCACTGTCCACTGCCCCCAGGCAGTGAGGCAGTGCATTGCAGGAGTTGCACTGCCCACTGCCCCCGGGCAGTGAGGCAGCGCATTGCAGGAGTTCCGCTGCCCACTGTCCCAGGGCAGTGAGGCAGTGCATTGCAGGAGTTGCACTGCCCACTGCCCCCAGGCAGTGGGGCAGTGCATTGCAGGAGTTCCACTGCCCACTGCCCCCAGGCAGCGAGGCAGTGCATTGCAGGAATTGCACTGTCCACTGCCCCCAGGGCAGTGAGGCAGTGCATTGCAGGAGTTCTACTGACCACTGCCCCCAGGGCAGTGAGGCGGTGCATTGCAGGAGTTGCACTGCCCAGTGCCCCGAGGCAGTGAGGCAGTGCATTGCAGGAGTTGCACTGCCCACTGCCCCCAGGCAGTAAGGCAGTGCATTGCAGCAGTTCCACTGCCCACTGCCCCCAGGGCAGTGAGGCAGTGCATTGCAGGAGTTTCACTGCCCACTGCCCCCAGGCAGTGAGGCCGTGCATTGTAGAAGTTGCACCACCCACTGCCCCCAGGCAGTGAGGCAGCGCATTGCAGGAGTTGGAGTTGCACTGCCCACTGCCCCCAGGCAGTGAGGCAGTGCATTGCAAGAGTTGCACTGCCCACTGCCCCCAGGCAGTAAGGCCGTGCATTGTAGAAGTTGCACCGCCCACTGCCCCCGGGCAGTGAGGCAGTGCATTGCAGGAGTTGGAGTTGCACTGCCCGATGCCCCCAGGGCAGTGAGGCAGTATATTGCAGGAGTTGCACTGCCCACTGCCCCTAGGGCAGTGAGGCCGTGCATTGTAGAAGTTGCACCGCCCACTGCCCCCAGGCAGTGAGGCAGTGCATTGCAGGAGTTGGAGTTGCACTGCCCACTGCCCCCAGGCAGTGAGGCAGTGCATTGCAGGAGTTGCACTGCCCACTGCCCCCAGGCAGTGAGGCAGTGCATTGCAGGAGTTGGAGTTGCACTGCCCACTGCCCCCAGGCAGTGAGGCAGTGCATTGCAGGAGTTCCACTGCGCACTGCTCCGGGACAGTGAGGCAGTGCATTGCAGGAGTTGCACTGTCCACTGCCCCCAGGCAGTGGGGCAGTGCATTGCAGGTGTTCCACTGCCCACTGCCCCCAGGCAGTGAGGCAGTGCATTGCAGGAGTTCCACTGCCCACTGCCCCCAGGCAGTGAGGCAGTGCATTGCAGGAGTTCCACTGCCCACTGCCCCAGGGCAGTGAGGCGGTGCATTGCAGGAGTTGCACTGTCCACTGCCCCCAGGCAGTGGGGCAGTGCATTGCAGGAGTTCCACTGCCCACTGCGCCCAGGCAGTGAGGCAGTGCATTGCAGGAGTTGGAGTTGCACTGCCCACTGCCCGCAGGCAGTGAGGCAGTGCATTGCAGGAGTTGCACTGCCCAATGCCCCCCGGCAGTGCGGCAGTGTATTGCAGGAGTTGCACTGCCCACTGCCCCCAGGCAGTGAGGCAGTGCATTGCAGGAGTTGGAGTTGCACTGCCCACTGCCGCCAGGCAGTGCGGCAGTGCATTGCGGGAGTCTCACTGCCCACTGCCCCAGGGCAGTGAGGCAGTCCATTGCATGAGTTCCGCTGCCCACTGCCCCAGGGCAGTGAGGCAGTGCATTGCAGAAGTTGCACTGCGCACTGCTCCAGGCAGCGAGGCAGTGCATTGCAGGAGTTGCACTGCCCACCGCCCCCCAGGCAGTGCGGCAGTGTATTGCAGGAGTTGTACTGCCCACTGCCCCAGACAGTGAGGCAGTGCATTGCAGGAGGTCCACTGCCCACTGCCCCCAGGCAGTGGGGCAGTGCATTGCAGGAGTTCCACTACCCACTGCCCCCAGGCGGTGCGGCAGTGTGTTGCAGGGGTTCGACTGCCCACTGCCTCCAAGCACTGAGGTAGTGCATTGCAGGAGTTGCACTGCCCACTGCCCCAGAACAGTGAGGCAATGCAGTGCAGAAGCTGCACTGCCCACTGCCCCCAGGCAGTGAGGCAGTGCATTGCAGGAGTTCCACTGCCCGCTGCCCCAGGGCAGTGAGGCAGTGCATTGCCAAAGTTGCACTGTCCACTGCCCCCAGGCAGCGAGGGAGTGCATTGCAGGAGTTCCACTGCCCACTGCCCCAGGGTAGGGAGGCAGTGCATTGCAGAAGTTGCACTGCCCACTACCCTCAGGCAGCGAGGCAGTGCATTGCAGGAGTTGCACTGCCCACTGCCCCCAGGCAGTGAGGCAGTGCATTGCAGGAGTTGCACTACCCACTGCCCCGAGGCAGTGAGGCAGTGCGTTGCAGGAGTTGCACTGCCCACTGCCCCCGAGGCGGTGAGGCCGTGCATTGCAGGGGTTCCACTGCTCACTGCCCCCAGGCAGTGGGGCAGTGCATTGCAGGAGTTCCACTGCCTGCTGCGCCCAGGCAGTGAGGTAGTGCATTGCAGGAGTTGCACTGCCCACTGCCCCGGGGCAGTGAGACAGTACATTGCAGGAGTTGCACTGCCCACTGCCCCCAGGCAGTGGGGCAGTGCATTGCAGAAGTTCCACTGCCCACTGCCCCAGGGCAGTGAGACAGTGCATTGCAGGAGTTGCACTGTCCACTGCCCCCAGGCAGTGAGGCAGTGCATTGCAGGAGTTCCACTGCCCACTGCCCCAGGGCAGTGAGGCAGTGTATTGCAGGAGATGCGCCGTCCACTGCCCCCAGGCAGTGAGGCAGTGCATTGCGGGAGTTGCGCCGTCCACTGCCCCAGGGCAGCGAGGCGGTGCATTGCAGGAGTTGCACTGCCCACTGCCCCAGGGCAGTGAGGCAGTGGGTTGCAGGAGTTCAACTGCCCACCGCCCCCAGGCAGTGAGGCAGTGGATTGCAGGAGTTCCACTGCCCACTGCCCCAGGGCAGTGAGGCCGTGCATTGTAGAAGTTGCACCGCCCACTGCCCCCAGGCAGTGAGGCCGTGCATTGCAGGACTTGCACTGTCCACTGCCCTCGGGCAGTGAGGCAGTGCACTGCAGGAGTTGCACTGCCCGCCGCTCCCAGGCAGTGCGGCAGTGCGTTGCAGGAGTTGCACTGTCTACTGCCCAAGACACAGCCCGAGTTGGCGCCCCACCTGTGGGCCTGCTCGGCTCAATCGCACGAGTGGGGGCCAGCCCGCCGGCGTCTCGCAGCGTGGCTCGACCAGAAGGTGGGGCCACGGGCGGCCCCAGTGCGTCACCAGCTGTGGGAACCGACTGTGCTGGAGCAGTGGGCGGCAGCCCTGCGGACCCCATCCATGCAGCTAGCCCACCTGGAGTGTACGGGGCCCCACTCGCTGGGCACGGAGTTCCTCCGCCACGTCGTGGAGGAGTCCATACGGATCTGGTACGCCCACGCCAAGGCGCGTGCCACACTACTGAAGGCCCGCCTGGGCCCGGGCAGCACGATGGCGTGGGCGTTGCAGGAGCTGCGCCTGCACCAGCAAGGAGAAAGGCAAGGGGTGCAGCGGGAGCTCCTGGGATAAGCGCGGTCGCCAGAGGCGAACTCACCAGGTCTCCCCGACTCCCCCTCCCCCTGCCGAGGCCTACACACTTACGCACGGCGCGCACACAACACACACAGCCCAGCCCGTTTACCTTTACCCGTGGGTAGACATCCCGGCCTTTTGCCTTTTGGTAACAGCGCCTTCGGCACAACACACCGAGCGGGCACACCGGTGAACAGGAGCCAAGTGGCCAAGGACACCGCACACGCAACACAACCCACGGAGCGGGCACACCGGTGAACAGGAGCCAAGTGACCCAGGACACCGCACACACAACACAACAAACCACGCGGGCACACCGGTGAACAGGAGCCAAGTGGCCCAGGACACCGCACACACAACACAACACACCAAGCGGGCAAACTGGTGAACAGGAACCAAGTGGCCCAGGACACCGCACACGCAAAGCAACACACCGAGCGGGCGCACTAGTGAACAGGAGCCAAGTGGCCCAGGACACCGCACACACAACACAACGCACCGAGCGAGCACAACGGTGAACAGGAGCCAAGTGGCCCAGGACACCGCAGACGCAACAGAACAAACCACGCGGGCACACCGGTGAACAGGAGCCAAGTGGCCCAGGACATTGCACACACGTAGGGCGGCCGAGGGACAGGAAAGAACCAACACGCCATGGGTCGGACGCACTGGGGCGCCCCAGCCGACCCACCGGGCCAGTGGCAGCAGCGGTATTCCAAGGCCACTGGTCTGAGCCCGGCCAGGCTGCATCGGGGACCATGGCAAACGTCACCCGGAGCCATGGAAGCAACCGGTGACAGGCGAGCCGGTACACAGTCCAGGAGGGGGTCGCCTGCCAAGCAGAGTGGCCCCGCAACTCAAGCCGCAAGGGTGAGGCGGTCGTACCGTAGACTAGCGGGAGCAATACCCCTTGTGGTGAGAGATACTCCACACGGCTGGGCAGCCCCCAGAGCTGCCGCCCGAAGGAGGGGGCATGTGGCCCTACCCATGGACACATGTGGGGACACCCTCCCACCTGGGACACCTGGACCGGGTGGCCGCGACACTGCCTTCCCAAGCACCTGCGGGAGCAGCTTAAGAGGCACCTGACCTAGGGCAGTGGGAGGGACAGGATGTCCCCTTGGTAAGACCTTCTTCCTGCACTGTCAAAGGAGGCATCCCGAGCTCCCGAAGATACCTACCTATCTACCTTCCTCCTCGTCGTCATTGATGTAGGAATCAGGTAGATCTCCGTAGGCGTCATCTTCGTCGTCTTGTTCGAAGTAGGAGTCGGACTGCTTCGTTCGAGTGGTAGCTTGCGTTCTGGGGGCCTTGGACAGCCATGATTGGTCGACCCATGGTTCATCGTTCGGGGCGTTTAGATCTCGTTCCCACGACGGTTCGTTCCTGCAGGTGCTCGGCCTTCCTGTCCACGAACTGTCGACCCATGATTGATTCCACCCGGACGCTCCTTTGCCTCCTTTCGATGAGGGGCCTCCTTTTCCTTTCGAACTTCCGGCGTACGCCGACTGGCTGTAGTTCGGCGCCGAGAATGGGTCCAGTGATCGACTTGGTCGGGCTGGCGCTGACGCGACTGATCGACAGCGGCGAGCTGAGGTCGATGTCGCTGGGGCTTCGGCACCATCGCCAACTCCGTCGGCAGCGTCTTTGATCCTGTCAACATCGATGAGATTCGACGGTGATGCTCGAGAGGGCGGAGGTCGAGAGGAAGTTCGGGATGTCCGGGGGGTAGAACCGTAGGCTGAGGCTCCAGTTGTCGACCTGGAACCCTGCATGAGTCTTTCGAAAAACCATGCTGTAAAGAGGTGAGGTTACTCAGGGTGGAGTCGAAGGAACTCAAGGTACACGGAATTCTCCCCTAGAGCTTTACTCGACTCCCAAGACCATGTGTCGTCATCCCATTCACAGCGGTACAGGAACCTGCGGCCCTTTTTAGATCCCACTCGACGTCTAGCCAGAATCTTAACAAGTCGCTGGGAGTCTCCAGTCTTGACAGGTGACATTGGGAATTCCCACACTGGCTGTCCCTCTCGATGGATGTAGGGCTTTATGCTGTCTCGATTAAAAACTCGCAACCCATCGAAGGGGGCACGGATGTCCAGTTTAACATTCTCGCCCTTGTTGAGTACCTCGAGAACTTTGTAAGGGCTGCACCAAACAACATCGAGTTTCCCTTTATGTCGATTTTCGGGCACTAACACCCACCATCCCTCCCCCTCTTCAGGCACTCGAACGTGTCGCTCCATTTGCAGGATCACATGCATCTGGCGTCGACGTTGTTCGGCAAGCATTGTACGCACAGAATTGAAGGTACGTTCAGCTCATTGCATGTAATCATTTACCGTCGAAGGTTCATGTGCATGAGAAGTCATTCGGAGAAAATCCAATGGAAAATGGGGTGTACGTCCCTCATCAATCTCGAACGGAGATTGTCCAAGACTGTTGGACGTCAGCTTGTTAAACTGAATCTCAGCGAACAGAAGGTCGACATGCCACTCGTTGTTACCAAAGATGCCGTGTGTGCGCAAGCGTTGGAGGATCGACTGGTTGCTGCGCTCCGCTAGGCCGTTGCCTCGAGGGCGGTTGGCTACTGTTTCGTGCATCACGATGTTGAAACGCTGTGCCAACTCTTTCCACGCTTAGGACTCGAACAGCTTGTCCTGATGGGAAACAATTTGTCAAGGGCATCCCTTGAGTCGAATCACTTCACGCAGGAACACATAGACAAGGTCGTCGGCCGTCATATCGCTGCGGCAAGGCATGAACATTCCATGCTTGGAGAATCGGTCGAACACAGTCATGATGGCGTCATGACCTCTAGTGGTCGACGGCAGTCCTGAAACCCTCACGATGGGGACACTATGCCATTTGGTGTCGGGCACCGGCAAGGGTCCGGGTTGTCTGGCGGTGTCGACACGCCGTGACTTAGACGCTTGACACACATCGCAACTTAAGATGTAACGCTCGACGTAATGTTGAAGATGCGAACAAACGTGGTCGTGCTCGATCAGCGCCATGGTTCAAAGTACTCCCGAGTGGCCATAGAACTCTGACTCGTGATACATAGCCACAATCGAGGTAACGAGCGTTTGAGGGACAAGCACACGCTTACCCATTGGCGACAAATGGAAGAACTTGCCATCGTCGAAGGACAACTTGGCATCCCGGAGTTGGTGTCGTGCCGTAGGGATTCCAATCGCGACGTCGTAGATGTGTCTCGTACGTTGGTCTCCTGGATAGCCTGCTGCCCACACAGCTGTCGAAGTCAAATCCTTACACTGATAGTGTCGCTGTACCCGACGGTGTGTACCTTTAAGACTCGACGGGTACGGTGTGTTCCGTCCAACCTTAGGCAAGGGAACTGGCTGTAGTGTACCGTCTCGGTGGCGTCGACAGGGAATCAGTTCCGTCAAGGTCAGGGCATATCGAATTTCTTTGCCAAAAGTAACTCGAAGAGGGCGGTCCAAGTCTATGTGGGGAAGGTCGTCAGTGTCGGTAGACGTGTCTCGCTGGTTGCCAGCATCATCGAGATGCACTTCAGGCTGGAGTGAAACCTCAGCCAGATTCTCGTTCGACGGCAGTGGCTCCAGGTCCTCCGGCTTGACGGCTGGTTCAGTGTCAAATCGGAGGGCTGGTTCTGCATCTTCGCCAACATCAAGTCCCTTCCCCACGGAGCCTCCGCTTCGAAGCGATACGTACAGGTGGTCATATGGCTGGGGCCACACTTCATCATGTGAGAACCAGTCCTCGAGCACATGCTTAGGCGGCTCAAGTTGCATGGTCAAAAACGAAGGAAAAGGTAGCAAAATGACAGGTTTCCAAAGGCATCAAAAAATAGTTGTTTTGATGGATATTTTAAAACCGTCGCAAACAAGTATGGCGGAATAAATACTTCTATAAGAATGACGTGTCCCATGGGCGAGACAGGGAAAAGTATTGTTTGGTGACCATTCTTTGCGCGAGGCCTCGCGCAAAGTCGTTCATTTGTGTCAGACTAATGTACTACAGCACGACGCATTAGGCAGGTTGTCCAAAAATGGAACCCTGTCGTATTTATACACGTAACTTAGTACCATTATCAGGATTGCGTGATAGAGATGGATCTATTAACGAATAAACTTCAACAATTGTGTACCCAAGAATCTTGAAAAGTATAAATGTTCCCGAACAAACTGCAGTTTCAAGCGCGAGGCCTCGCGCATGGAACGGCGCATGAGAAACATTAAAGTTTCGGTGATCATTGGGCGAGGCCTCGCGCAATGGACCTCATAAGCGCTCATAGAAACCAAAAATTGAACAGATCCACCAACTACACAGCATGTGCATTCCCTTGATGCGGCGCTGCTGCATGGGCGCCCATACAGGTCCCGCCGGCATCTCCAGTTTTCATACTGTGGTCACCGCTGGCTTCACTGCCCAACAGCGATGGTAGTGCGCCGCAACTGGCTACCGCAATCAGGATTAACTTGTCAAATGTGGGATCACCGGACAGTTACAGTTCACCGAAAACGGTGCATGCGACAAGCGAATCACAGAATAATTGGTCGCGCGAAAACTGTGTGACAGGTTGATGTTTGAAATCAAGAAAGTTTTTCAAACAGCGATCTTTACATAGATACAGGTATGCAATTATTGTTCACAGCAACAATGCCCCTGCGAAAAGAGGTGGACCTTGAGAAGACAGTGGCCGCAGCATCTGGAGCTTTCCGCGATGTCTGCTCAGAGGAACCGCCGTACCACACGGCAGAAGAAGTGCTGGAAGGGCTAAAACAGGGGGACGAGGGCGCGCTATTGTTGTTTGTGTTTTTTCTGCGTCTGCGCAAAAATGAACGGACGCGTTGCAGCGTTGAAAACGCGATTGCGGCAGAAGGCAAGAGATGGGTTGGTGTTTTGATGCAGGAGGCATGGCGCCTTTATTTGCTGATGCGCCACCGCGCAGTTACATACCAGGGAAAAGCAAAGTCAGTTGTTGCGGTAGAGGCAAGTAGGGCGCAGCGTCGCATTTTTGCAAGGTCAGGTCTGGCGCGATACAGCGCACCTTCGCTGAAGGAGAAGGCCGCAGTCAGGTTACAGACTACATGGAACAAAAAACACCCACAGTGGGTTGTGTTGTGGATGGACAACTGATACAACAAACAGTTTACCACAAATCCTGACAAGAACGACAAAAGCCTGAACGCAACAGCGTTGGCTGTGTTGCTACTGAAGGATGCACCGCGCTACTGGCATGGTCATCCTAGCCTGGAAGAGCTTGAACGGCGTGTTCCTGTTGTTGCACGCATGCTGGGGAACACCGAGGGAACATTTGCACGTATCCTGCGTGATCTAGGATTTGCAAGCACGCGACCTGTTGTTCGAAACATTAGGGCGCCGCTTGACATTATTCGCCCTGTACCTGCAAAGAGACCACATTGGCGACCCCTTTGTCTAAGCCAAGAAAAGGTGAGCGGCAACGTCTTGCTGCTTAATCTATTGCAATGCACTAGGGACTTGGCGCAGCACACTTGACCAGTCGTGCCTGTTTTATGTGATGAGAACATCCATTACCGCATTTGTAAGATGATGTACCGTGAAAAAACAACGGGTTGGAATGTCCGGCTTTTCTTGCGGTCACACCCTATATTGTATGGTTTCTGGCACGCATACAAATTTTGCGTTGCACAAACATTTCGCTCATTTTGGCCGATCATGACTTTCTTCCGTAAAGGTTTGTTGCGCAGCGGTGACACAGTCCCCTGTTTTCCCAAGCTGATCACAATGGAGATAACTGTTGGCGCACTGCTGTTGGGTATGGGCCCCCACATACGGCCCCTTAACAGAAAATGTCATTCCCTTGGGCTGGCACGTCCTGTAAATCGGCGAGGACGCCTCTGTTACGCTGTGTGTAAGGCCATACAGGTTCTGTTAACACAATACTGTCCTATGTTACTATACCTAGGTCACCTCGTTGGACAGTGCAATTGGGCCGGGAAGACGGCCAACACGGGTGTTTTTGCTTCTGAGGGATTGCAGATTGTTATGTGTCTGTTAGACCGTTCTGAACATGGGGCACACACGTTTAAAATACGAATGCACTGTTGCAACTGCGCTATTGTGCCACACTGCATGGCACACAGCCATGCCTGGACAGGTTTTTGCCGAGGCGTTTTGTGAAAGTCTGCTTTCCAGCCTTGTGACAAAGAAGGGCCACAACAGAGGTGCAGTAACCATTGAAGATGTTGACGATCTGTATCATCTCATCACCATCCGCAAAGAAGGTCACAGGGTGAACGTCTGCAAAATCCCCAATTCCTTTGTCAACTCCGTGCGTCAGCGGTTAACTGCTTACTTGAACGCAGAGCGTGCATATGTGCCTTAGGTTAGGTGGCGTGCTGAGCCTACTTGTACAATTCAGGCGCATTGGCCGCGCAGGGGTGTACCTAACTTTCCACCGTCTCTTCTAATTCCAATAGGTTCTAACCACTAAAAACAAGTCCTTGTGTCTGTGTTGTTGGTGCTAACGCAGCAGGGGCCGCTTAAGGCTGGTTTTAAGCGAAAACTGTTGGAGCTGATCCCCCAACGCAGTGTGTTGGAGGAACAGGGAGAGGCCGACACGCTGCGAAACGTTCGAAGAAGATTGGAGAACATGCAGTGATGCGCGAGGCCTCGCACAAACAGCATGAAACAACAGGTTAGTACACCCCCTCTCTTGCGCGAGGCCTCGCGCAAGGTTAACAGTCAAAAACAGTGCGGAGCCCCTTCAGTTTTGCATTCCCAACCATACTGTACTCGTATTCGCTAAAAGCGCCTCACATATGCATTATCGACGACGATTTTAACCCTTTTCAATGTTATGTTTCCTTCAATACAGGCTTTCTCCTTATCGCAGAATGGCAAGCCCCGCCAAAAAAACAGCCGAGGAACGAGAAGATACCAACTATGACCCTGGGACCTCAGAATCGGAGGCTGGAACACCAAAGAAGGGGCGTAAGAAGAAGGAAACGCCAGATCCTGGCTTAACCTTGGGTACTGACATCAAGGACGAACTGAAGCCGGATGGGAGGCAGGTGGAGGTTGAGCTGGACAACGTGAGAATCGACCAGGAGAAGACGAAGGGGTAGATTAGACGGAAAGATACGAAGTTACTGCAGAAGCGTATTGAGTCACCCGAAGCAGCACCGCCAACAGGCCCATTACACGTCGTTCCCTGCGAAGAGAATAGTATGTTGCCAACCGACTGTTCGCTCTTCTCGTTGCGCGAGCCCTCGCGCATAGAAGTGTCTCATATTTGCAGATCGCGATTATTGGTGTGTATCTGGACAGCACAGCGTGGAAGCGATTGCGAAGATTCGGGAGAAGCGACGCACAGCGTGTCTGGATCTGCAGCAGTGGCATACTACATGCATCGCCGATATTCTGAAGCCTACGACACCGTGGGCCTTCGGTGCAAAGCTGGCGCGACAAACACAAGGAAGCACACAAGACGTTGAGCCAATTCCGCTGTATGAGGCAGCACATAACCTCATTTGATGTGTTGAAGATCAGCGGCGGCGAGGCCTGGCTGACACGTACAGCAATCTCAAGATCGCCATTGTGGATGCTGTGCAGATGAGTGCCCTGGTTCCAACCACTGAACTGAAGCAGCCTGGTCAATTCATATGTTCATTAATCGTTGTTTCGATGCTGTTTGTTGCGCGAGGCCTCGCCCATAACGTTGTCACTTTCAGGACAAAACGTATAAATTGTGGAAAGATTTTATGACGTTTGCCTACTATGCTGGTCCCAAAGCTGTGAAAGGTCTGCAGAAGTTCCACGACAAAGGGGAGAAAGTCACGAAGAACGCGCTGAAGAAACTGGTCTACAAGAAAGTGGCAGAAGTGATGCAGGAAGAAAAAACAACCCTTAAATCCTTGCCGAATTCGATTGACGACATCATCCTTGATTAGTGGGTCTCAATGCATATGGACCACCCGCACAACGGCCAGTACGTTCGACCTGAGAAAGGTGTGTACCATCGACGCGACGTGGGCTCCGTTTCTGCATTGGTGCGCCGCACTTTCTCCATTTCTGTTCTTTAGCCAGAGACATGCGGACCCGCAAAGAGGTTGCTGCACTTGGAAGGCCTGCCCTGAAGGTGACTCTTGGTACATGGGGCTTTTGGCGGGAACCTGAAGGCAAAAGTCGCGGTCCAGGGCCGGCATGGAAATCCATGATTCGCGCACCACTGTGGCAGGTGGCAGAGAAAGGCAAACCCGCCTCCCTGAAAATCATCAACGTCCAAAAACTCCTGGGTCAAGAGCCTACCAAGAGCCGTGTGGTCCCCCCAGCTGCTGGCGTTACTGGTGACTTCAAGACAGTGGAACAGCAGGATCCATTACTGTCAAGTCAAACTATCACAATCAAGGCGACCCAAATTGCAGCGTTGGCCCACGATCCCCCGAGGCGGTTCATTGAGATTGACAAGAACCTGATTGTCATCAACGGCGACATATTTGAACATCTTGCTCCTGAGCTGATGTGCCCAGCCTGGCTGTATGAAGAGATGGCGCGTGCCGATACCCTTATCTGCGGCTCTCAAACTGTTGTTGACAACATGTTCAACGTGCTGGAGACGGAAAAAGATAGGCGTCTCAACGATGATTTCAACGCGCCGCGCATTGCTAACATGTTGCGTGTTCCCATCTTCAGTTGGCCAGTCAAACCGAAGCCTGCAGGGGATCGTACAACGTTTGACGTTCGCTGGTTGCTGATTTCGTCACCGGATAGCTGGTTGAGAAAGGTAGAATTCCCTCATTACGTCCGCTCTTTGCGCGAGGCCTCGCGCAATAACTTCTCCTTCATTGCAGATTCCAAATTATCTGACGTTTGAACCTACTCAAGTAGAGGAGATGGATCCTGTTGAATTTGGCGGTCACCTTCCGATAACGACGGTTGTGTGGTATTTCAACACTCACCTCTTTTACCTGAAGCAGGATAAGAGCTTCAAGCCTGCGTTTGTGTTCATTGATCATCAGCTGGATCTGGTGTGCAAGATCGCGTCCATCGAGCCGGATTCTCGCATGTACCTTCTTGGTGTTACCTCCGACAATCTCTCCGATTGAGTCAACAGAGTGCAGACTCAGTTGAGCCACGTCTTGACACAAGGGTCGAAACTGGACGCGTCTGGTGATTGGGACCAGCAGGCCAACTGGTCAAACCGTGGTATTCCCCTTTGGGGTGGCGATGACAAGGTGGGTTCTGATGCGTTGTCGCTGAAGGAGGAAGAGACTGTTGAGAAAGGTCAAGCTGCAGAAGCACTGGCCCCTGCAAAGCAGAAGTCTACTGGTGGGGAACCAGCCCCCAAGAAGAAGAAGACTGCCTCCAAGCCTCAGGCAGCGAAGTCGCTTACCGGTGCAGAATCCGACGAGAGCGATGGGTATGAAGAGGAGGAGAGCGAGGAAGAAGAGGAGGAGGAAGCGCAGGTCTCCCAGGGCAAGGCAGCGAAGAAAGTGGCAGCGAAGCCGAGGTCCGAGGAAACCGGGGCCCGAGCTCCATTCAAGCAGCCAGCCCGTCAGTCCCAACCAAGAAGCGAGCCCGCAAGGCCACCGCCTAAGGGTAAGACGTCCGTTGCTAAGGCATTGGGTTCCAAGATGCAAACTGTTCCGAAGAAAAAGTAATTTCTTCGCTTGTTCTGATATGTTATGCGCGAGGGCTCGCGCTATGCATTGCTCTTCGACGACTCTTATGCTGTCACCTTGTGCGGCACATTTTTCTATGTGATGCATTTTATTGCGCTGTTGTGTTGGTGTTTGCGCGAGGCCTCCCGCAAAGAAGGGGTGCCAAAAAATGCTTCTTGTCGTGCAGCGTGCAACATGGTTTTCGAAAACTGGTTTTCCAAAGGAATGAAAGCTCATTGGTGTTTTTATTGCAAAGCAAAAGTGGTATAGGAAACAAAAAGTTGTGGTTTTCCCAAAAAAGAACTTCTTTTTTGTGGAAATAAATCATTTTCTCGGGCAGTCGGTTTTGTTGAAAATAAAGGAAAATGGACCAGTTAATTGCTTTTCACAGGATGTTTGGTTCTTGTGTCTTTGGTCCCCCCCAAAAGGACTATTTTTTTTGCAGTGCCGTGGAGAGGCAGTTTTGGGCACATTTTGACCATGCAACTTGAGCCGCCTAAGACATGTAGGAATTCATCGACAGGTTTCCCTTCCGGTGAAACCCATTTCTCGACCAAAGGTACCACAAAGGCCCGTGTATGTGTAGCATTCTCAATGTCCATCAACTGTCGCGAATTCAGGCGGGAGCAGGCGTCCGCTGCTGGATTCTCGAGACCCGGTACATACCACAATGTGAGGTTGTAGTCCTCGAGGAACTGGGACCAACGTGCTTGTCGTGGTGTCAGCGGTCGAGGACACGTCTTAAGATAATCAAGGCACTTGTGGTCGGTGTGCACATGCACCTGCTGTGGTCCTCGAAGTAGATGAAACCACTGCTTCAGAGCTAACACGATGGCCAACAGCTCCTGTTCTCAAATCGGGTATCGAGTTTCGGCTGGTTGCATTTTCCGCGAGATGAAGGCAATAGGTCGAAGATGACCCTTGTACTTCCCATGCGCACATTGCTGCGCTAGCGTGGCCCCAAAGCAATCTTTCGAAGCGTCCGTGTACAAGGGATACCGCTGTCCGGGGTCGATGGCACTTAGATGTGTCGCATTGATCATGGCTTGCTTCAGCTTGTCGAAGAAATCTTGGTGTACAGCTGTCCACTCCCACTCAAAATCTGCCCTAAACATCGCGGCCAGAGGGGCTGCGACAGCTTGGAACCCTTCGACAAACTGCTGGTAAAATCCACACAACCCGATAACTTGTCGAACTTCATGAAACGTGGCGGGCGGAGGCCAACCGCGAACGACCTTGATCTTTTCGCGGTCCATGTGTACTCCGTCTCTGTCGATGATGTATCCGCAAAAGGGTACTCGACTTTGGAAGAATGTGCATTTATCGATGCAGAGAAATAGGTGGTGTTGACGCAGTAGTTCATGTACCGAATCAAGATGTCGTTGGTGGTCATCCGCATCCTTCAAGAAAACGAGAATGTCGTCGATGTACACCCATGCAAAAATCCCCAAGTGGTCCCGAAGGACATGATTCACGACGCGTTGGAACGTCGATGGTGGGTTACAGAGGCCAAAGGGCATAACAACCCATTCGAAGGCGCCAGGTTGTGTGTTGAAGGCGGTTTTCTCGACATCTTCCTCGTGGATTCGAACCTGGTGGAGCCCGCTGACAAGGTCTATCTTCGAAAATACGCTGGAACCCCCCAGTGTACTCAGGATGGATGGGATCGAAGGTAAAGGATATCAATCTCAAACAGTTCGCGTATTCAACGCTCCGTAGTTGAAGCACATACGCCATTTACCATTCCCTTTCTTCACCAGCAGGCACCCCGCCCCATATGCTTAGGTGGCTCAAGTTGCATGGTCAAAATCACACCAAATGCACCCAATTTGGACCATGCAAAAAAAATAGTTTTTCACAGGCTCAGTTTCTTGAAAACAGAATATTAGTCCAAAGAAAGTATCTTTCTTACCATTTGTGCCATTTTGTGCCTTTTTTCGGACAGCCGAAAACAAAAAAAACTATAAAAAAAAAGGAATCTTATGATTTCAGTGAAATATGATGTGCTTTTAGCGGAAATTGGCCAATAAATACATTTTGCGTTCCCCTTGTTTTTTTGGATGAACATGGTCTGCGGAAAAAATGATTGCAACATCATTTTCTGTTTGCATGTTCATTGCATACCTGGAAAAATGATTTATTGATCGAATTCTATGCGCGAGGCCTCCTGCAATCAAGACCACGGATCATTAAAAGAGAAGCATGGCTGATTAAATATCAATGCAAAGCATATGCAACATGTGGTTCAAGGGCTGCCCCATGCGCGAGGCCTCGCGCATAACTTACTAAACCCAAAACCTCACCCGATTCATTTTCCTTTGGAAAGACGGCTTCAGGGTCGAGTGCTCTTACTATCCGACCCACAGTTTGATTTTTGATTTGCACTGCCTGAAAAAAGAGGTATAGGTTGTGACTTTCAAGTTCTGGGACTGCATTGCATTCCTCATGGCACGAGGCCTCACGCAAAAAAAGGCCCAGAAAATATATTCTTTGTACCATCGTGAGGGGTTCTCATCTGATAGCGCTTGTGCACAACGTTCACTGAAGCAACGAGTACCTAAATTGTCGTTGAGTCATTGAAATTTACCAGAAGCCTGCCCCCCCCCGGAGGCGGAAAAACTGTTTTTGGGCTTGGTCAGCCCCTGCGCTTGGCAGACTGCTTCCCCGAGGGCACCTTCTTTCTCCAGGTATCGAAGACCATCTTGAGAACTGGTGTCGTTTGCACTACATTGCATTTTACTCTCCAAAAAATCAGTTTTCTTGGCCCAAACAAACGCTCAAAAAAGTGCCACGCATGGCAAATTCATATTTTCTTTGCACATTTTAGTTTGATCTATAGTCAACCACGGAAGGATCAATTTTTCTTCAGCCAAAGCTACAAGGGGGGTCCCTGTCCAGCTCAGCATCATCTGTTGAGTGGACATGCTTCATGTGTTACCAGTGATACTCTTGTTTTTGCTTGACACTCCCCAAAACTTGTGGCAGGTGTGCATCATGAGCAATGCTGAAGGATGCACCCTGTGCAACACCTCCAACGTATGTGCTCCTTTTGTTAGGAATGCAACAATATTAGAAATGATTTCTTGAGTCATCAATGAGATTTGCAAGGCTTCTTTAGAGCGCTGAATGTCCGCCCGCCTAAACATATTGTACAATGTGATCAAGTCAAGGGTGCCTGTAATGTCACTCCAGTGTAGGCGCCTGCTTGATTCCTCAATTCTACCATCATTGACTGACTTTGAAGGGGCAATGGACTGCTGGTTGCGCGAGGCCTCGCGCAAGGAACAGTCCATTGCCCCGAAAGAAGCATTTTTTGGACCCATCAGGACCAAGAAAAGGCCAAAATTCCTTACATAAGAGTTCTTTTGGTGTTTCAAAAACGGCTTGATTTTTTGCAAGCCAAAGATTGGTTCTTTTGATGGTTTTTGAGGCCCTGTTTTTTGGGAACTTTCTGTCGTTTTATACCATGCAACTTGAGCCGCCTAAGATATGGACTCGAGGATGGTCTGATTCGGCCAGATCGATGTAACTTGTCCAGCTGTCGTCGAAGTTCATCCAATTGACTCGGATCCTTTTTGTAAGGGTGCACCCACGGTGGATTGTCTTCCGAAATGAGGCGTATTCGATGATCTCTACCAGGTTCATACGGAGGTAGGTCTCCAAACTCCGGTTTTTTCCGGTCGTAGAGGTCCGCCCATTTGTGTATTTCAATAGGCAACTTGCGTCGAAAGGGATCAAGCCCGTCATCGTCACTGCTTGCTTGCATCTTGTACATTTGATCGACCGGCACTGCGGGTCGAGGCATGCAGCAGAGAAACACTTGATCACCGGTGAGATCAGCTCCACGGATCTCCTGTTTAAGTGCTAGCAACGAGATGTACTCGATCTCCATGTCGCTGCACTCCTCATCTGTGATACCATCTTCCGTTTTGGGACTCATCAAACATGCCAGCACCATTCTGGACGCGTGTCAACGAGTGTAGATTAGGGCGTTCTTTGGCATGTGTTGTAGGGCTTGCAACCGGACTCGCTCCCGAGGTACTGGATGAAAGTGTCGAATGAAGGTCAAACTTCGAAGCGGTTCGGAACTGCAGCTGGGTGGAATGGTTTTGACTCGTCGAAAGACAACCCGTACGAACTCGAACCATTTTGGATGTCCGCATACCGTTCCTTCCAGTTGACAGTTGGATTATAGCTTTGAAGCCATGGTAGCCACAGTACCACATCTGGCAGAATCTCCAAGACCTTGAAGTGATGTCGGAATACGAGTTCTCCAACTTCAACATAGACTCTCGTGTAGTATCGCACCTCGACTTGGACACCTCCGGCTGTTAAGACGTGTCCAGGTTTTGTCAGTTTGTAGAGGGGAAGTCGTGCCCTTTTTGCAGTCTGCATCGACATGAAGTGACTGGTCGCCCCACAGTTGACTAACAACTCCATGCTGGAGTCAAAGGAGTCATCACGTCGTGCGCAAATGCGCCCTCGAACCGTGAACAGAGACACATGCTCAGGTTTGGCTCCTTGGACGTTGACACACCCAAGTGTGGAATTTTTTTCGGGTTTGCTGGTACTGATGGTGGTGTTCAACTCTTCTCCAGGATGTCCACCACCAGGTCTTCGACGATGCTTCCTAGGCCGTCGTGGGCCGTTCTTTGCTCTTGGAGCGGGATCCCAACCGTCCCTTACCGTCTTGACACAGTTCTCTTCGTGGCGTGCCTGATCTTGATTCCCGACGTTCTCTTCGTCGAGATGGCGGTAGGTTCTTCGAACAGTCGCGGGCCAAATGACCTTGTTCACCACAGTTGTAGTAGGTAGGTAGGTGCACTCGGTCGTGGAGAGGCGCCGCATGGTTCCCCCTGGCGTCGCCCCTGTGACGAATAGGAAGAGGCTTCGCGCGTGAAGAGGGGAGGCGGCTTACTTCCCGCTAGACCTGACTGTTGGCCCCCAACAAAGCGGCCCCGGGCTACGCCGGGAGGGCTGATCGCCGCCAGCGTGACATGCTTGTCTCGCCGGGAGGGTGTGCCCCCGTGCTTGCGCACGTCCCCTCCTTTGGGCGGAACCCTAGGGGTTCACCGGACTTCCTGGCGTATCCCGTTCCAAAGGCGTGCATGCAGGTTCTTGGTACTAGGGTTCCGAGGCGCTTGGGTGTCGCACGCTCCGCCTCGAGTCCCAAAGCAGCGCAGGCCTTAGGATGCAGCCTTACCCCCGGGCTCCGGATCTCGTTTGGCCGGGTCACCTGCATTGCACGGGCTGCCTCAGTGCCCGGGCTGTGGGCACTGGGTTTCCTACTGTTGTGTGGCGTTTGTGTTTGGGTCCGGTTGGCGGTTGGGTGCGGGTTTTGTTAACCCCGCCAGTCCTGGCTGAGGTCTTGGGTGGGTGTGTTTGGGCACGGTTTGTGGTGTTGTCCCTCTAGTGTCGGCTGTTTGTGGTGTTCGTGGTTGGGCTTCGGTTCCGCCCTGCTTTTGGGACGTGTGTGGTTTCGTGGGCGCCCCGCTTGCCCCCCGCCGCTTCCGGTTCCGGCGCGCGGTGTGGGCGTGTGTGCTGGGCCCGGGTCTCGCCTGTGCCCAGCCATTCTTGGATGGGTTGTCGGGGTGTGTTTTTTTTTTTTTTTGGCGCTTTGGTTTTTTCTTTTCTTTTTTCTTTTTTTTTTCCGGGGTTTGTGGTCCCTGTCCCTCCATCCCCTTTCTTTCGGGCTGGGCTGGTGGCTCCCTTTTTTTTTTTTTTCGTGTCCCTTTTCCCCGTGGTTCGCTGTTACTGGCTTGGTGTTGCCGGTTTTGGGTGGGTGGTCCCCCTGTGCCTCTGTGGGGATCCTTTTTTTTTTTTTTCTTTTCTTTTTTTTTTTTTTCGTTGCCTTCTTGGGGGGGCTTGGCCGCCTGTGGTGGTGTTGGCGGGCGGTTTGGCGGCTGTGGGCTGTTTTCGTGCCTTTTCCCCTTCCCCCCTCCTTTTTTTTTTTTTGGGGGGGGGGGGCTTGCCTGTTCCTCCCTCTGCCTTCCCTGGGCTGGCGCACGCACTGGCCTGCATTCAGTGTTGTCTTCCGGGCTGCTGTCTTCAGTTGCGTTCTCTGTGGCCACGTTCCGGCCCCATGGGTCGGGTGGGCTTTGTACACGGTGGGCTCGGCGCCCCTTCTTGCTGGGTTAGGTCCTGGCTCTGCCGGCTGGGCGGCTGCGCCAGGCGGCTGCTTGTGGTTTTGGGTTAGGGGGCTGGGGTTGTTCGTGTCCTTACCCCTCTGCGGTGCCGGCTGTAATCTTCTGGGTGGTCCGTTACCGTTGTCGCCTGGCGCGCTGTGGCCCCGTGTGTGGCCTGCGGTGGTGGTGTGTGGCGTGGTGGCGCGGCGCCTTCCAGGGTGTGCGGTGGCTGGCTTCGGTATGTCCCTCAGGTTAGGGTCAGTTGTGTCGTGCTGTGCCCCTCTGTGCCGCGTCGCGTCACGTCGTGCTGTGGTGCGTTGCTCTGTGGCGCGCTGTGGTGCGGTGTGCCGTGGTCTCGCGTGGTGCCGCGGTGGGTCAGTGGAGGTCAGCCTGGCCTGTGTGGGTCGGGTAGGTCTTCGGGAAATTCTGCTGAATGATCACGGTGTCCTTGGGGCGTGCACGCTGACTCTCACCCATGGACTCAATCTTCACCGGGCCTCGCAGACAGGCAGGCGTACTCGGGGTGTAGGAAAGGCGTTCCTTCTCCAAGGCAGACAAACAGAAATCAGGAGTCGGACGGTGGAGGTGGCTTCCGAACGCTGTTTTAGTGGCGAAACGCTTGCACTGCAGCTCGGCTGCGCTGGCAGGGACATGAGGGTCCGGGTCGGTGCCGCCGGCAGGGATGAGCTCATACTTCAGGGTCAGGGGGATGTCCATATCTCCGGTGCTGAACTGCAGGGGTCCGGGGCACCGGTAGTAATCTTGGCACTTCCAGTCTGCACGGCGCTCGGAGATGGCCTTGAAGGGGGCACCGTCCAGCAGCACCAAGGCCTTCGCGATCGATCACAGCCTTTCACTTCCCCTTGCGGCGCTCGAAATTCATCATGGACGGGATCGGCGTGCCGCCGCAGTGCCATTCCTCCACTGGACGCAACAGGTTGGTGACGGACGCCCTCACGGACGTGAGACCAGCCGAGATCAAGCCCCCGGCCGTCAATCCAAGTGCATAGCAATACTCTGCGTCAAACGGCGACGGTAACGCAGCCCGGCCCTTATAGCCCATGGTGTGGTCGCGTGACGGTCCGTGGGATTGCCCTCCCTGGGGGCCTGTGCCTTGGTCCCGTGTCCTCTGGGGGTTTCGGTCCGTAGTCGTGGGTGCCGCGGCCGTGCTTTCGTCCTCTTCCGGTGCCTGTGAGGTGGCCTTTGTGGTGGTCGGGGTCGTCGCCTGGCGGTGAGGGCGTGGTGGTGCGCCGTGCGGCGGCGTTCCCTGCGGCTTCCTCTGTGGGTGTGGCCCGTTCTGCCCGTGTAGGTCTGCCCTCCGTTCTCCATGTGGTTTCCGGTGGCCGGTGGGCGTGCGCTGGTGTGATCCGTATGGCGTCTGATGTTTGCTTCGGTGGTGTGTGTTGGGGTGTTTGGTGGGGCTGGGGCGGCGCTGGTCTCCCCGTCGTGGTGTGCCCTTCCTGGGTGTGGGTCGTGGTGCCTGCCGTGGTGCCCTTTTCCTCCGTGTCTTGGTCCCCGTTCCCGCTCCTTCCTGGTTCTTGGGTGGTTTCCTGCCCCCATGTGGTGTCGCTTCCGGCGCCCTGTCCCTGCGTGTGCCTGCCCTCACTTGGGGCCCTTCCGTGCCCTCTTGCCTGTGTGCTCCTTGGTGCCCCTTGCCCTTCCCTTGCCCTTGTCCTGCCCCTTCCTGGTGTGGTGGTGGCGGGAGGGGCGGGGTGGGGAGGGGGCGCCGGTGGCCCAGGCTTGGGGGTGGGTGGCCTGGAGCCACTGGCGGAGGGCTTGGGGGGTGTAGCGGGGGCGGAGGCCCTGGACCGCATCGCGGAGGAGGGCCTCCCATGCCGCTTGCGGCATGATGGCCTCCGGGGCGGCCTCGTTGGGGTTTGCGGGGGTGCGGGTGCGCACCTCCTCGAAGGTATGCACCATGTGCACCCCTTCGTGCCTTCCCGCTCCGCCGGCCCATTTCACCCAGCGGCGGAGCTCCTGCAGAGCGGGGGGAGACCACCAGGCGAGGTAGGCGGGGGCCCGGGGGGGGGAGGGGTCCGTGCCCGGGGTCCTGGAACGGCGGGGGGAAGACGTGGACCTGCGGTGGTGGCGGGGGTGGCGGTGCCTGGGGAAGCGGGAGCGGCGGCGGCGGGGGCTGGGGGTGGAGGACGGGTACGGGCCGAGGGGGGAGCGGGAGGGGGAGGTGGACATGGGGCGGCGGTGGCGCGCTCGGTGGCGTCCGGGGGAGCGGGAGTGGTGGTGGCGGGGGCTGCGGGTGGTGGATGGGTACGGGTGGCGGGGGGAACGGGGAGCCCGGCGGGGCGTGTGGGGGGAGGGGGAGGTGGACGTGGGGCGGCAGTGGCGTGCCTGGCTGCGTCGGGGGGAGCGGGATTGGTGATGGCGGGGGCTGGGTGGCCGGTGGGGGGAGGGGGAGGGGGACATGGGGCGGCGGTGGCGCTCGTGGTGGTGCCCGGGGGAGCGGGAGCGACGGGAGCGGGGTCCCTGGGGGTCGTGGTGGTACCTGGGGGAGCGGGAGCGGTGCGAGTGGGTGGTTGAGGCGCGGTGGGAGTGTGGGCGCCGTGGGCGAGTGTGCCGTGCGGGGGGGGAGCGGGAGCGGCGCCGTTTGCGGGACCGGCCCCCGTCGCTCGAGTGGGGCCAGTCCGGAAGCGTCGGCGGCCCCTGGGGGGCCTCGCGCGGTGCCGCTTGGGGGGGGAGGTCCCCCGTCGTCCATGGGGCCCCTTCGGCCATCGGATGGTGGCCGGGGGGGTACGGGGCCTCGCGCGGTGCCGCCTGTGGGGGGAGGTCCCCCGTCGTCCATGGGGCCCCTTCGGCCATCGGATGGTGGCCGCGGGGGTACGGCTGGTACGGGGGTGGTGGCTGGTACGGGGGGGGTGGCTCCTGGCGGTAGGTGGGGTATGCGGCTGGGGCGCTCGGTGGCTGCCATCCCGTCCGCTGGTGCTGTTCGTGTACGGGGGGTTGTGGCCCGGTGGGGTAGGGCGGTGGGCAGTGGTTGTGGTGTGGTTGGTGTTGGTAGTGGTGCTGGTGGGGCCGCTGGTGGTGGTGGTGTGGGTAGTGGTGGGGTTGGTGTTGCGGGTATGGCCCATGGAGTCCTTGTGGGTTTTCCGGTCCCCCTTGTGGGGGTGGGGGGTTGGGCATCGTTGGCAGTCCCCGGGGCTGCACTATGTGGTGGGCATGGGGGAAGGGTTGGGGGCCGGGCTTGACGGTGACGGTGGTTGAGGGGTCCCACGTCCCTGGGTCGGTTTGGCCGGCGGTGGTGGTGGTTTGTGGGGGATGGATGACGGGGCGCTTGGTGACGGGGATGTGGACGAGGGCCTGGACGGGGTCGTGCTGGGTGGCCGTCTCCGCGGTGGTGGTGGGTGCCGGCGGGAGGGGGGCGCGGGTTGCGGTGGGTGGGGGGTCCTGGCTTGGGCGAGGGCCCGGGCAGGGGTGGTGTCGGGTGGGTTTGTGTCGTTGCGTATGCGGTGTTGTGTGTGCTCGCGTGGGCGCCAGCTTGGGTTTGGGGTCGCGTTTGGGGTCGGGGTCCGGTTTGGGTTTGGGGTCGGGTTTGGGGTTGGGGTCCGGTTCCAGGTTGAGGAGTACCTCTGTTCGGAGGTGTGAGGGCGCCGATGTCGGGTCGGGGGTCGTCCCGGTGGGTTGCCGGGGTGCCTGAGTCGCCTGTGTGGGGGTTGGGGGGTCGGTGCGTGCGGCCGCGGCTTTGGCTTTCGCCGTGGCCTTGAGGATGAGTTTGGCGGGGAGGGGGGGGTCGGAGGATGAGGTGGAGGAGGTGGACGAGGCTGAGGACGAGGAGGAGGTGGTGGACGCGGGTTGGGCTGTGATGCGGGCGGGCTTGCGGGCGGCGGCTTCTGCTGCGGCCACGGCGGGGAGGATGGAGGGCATGTCCCCGGGTTGTAGGTTGGGGGCGGGCGGCTGGGGGGGCCCGGTCGTGACCTGGCGGCCCGGCGGGCCGATCTGGTCGGCAGCGGCGGGGGAGGGAGGCGCGGGGCTGCGGCCTTCTCTTTCTGGGCTCGGCTGGGCCCGGGTCCTGCAATGTGCGAGGTCGTGTGGGTTGGTGTCCGCGGGGGGGAACAGTTCGCGTGGGCTGCATTCAGGGGCCGGGGGGGGGGGCCTGGGTCCTCTGGGGTGTGTGTGGGGGGCGTGGGCGGGCCACTGGGTGGGGTGGGCGTGCCGTGGGGCGCGGGGCTCCCCTTGGCGGGTGTGTGTGGGTTGTCGAGTGTGGGGGGCGGTGAAGGGTGGCCGGTGGGTGGGTGTGTGGTGGGCGTGTGCTGGTGTTCGGGCGGGTGGGGGAGGCCCGTGTCGCGGGGCCCGGGGGTGCGCGCGATGGTGGGCGTGTGTGGGTCTCCGGTTGAGCAGCGAGAGGGGGGGGGCATGGGCGGGGATTGTGCGGGGGGCCGTGCTGTGCCGCTGTATGTGTCCGCTTGCCGCGCGCTTGCGTGGGCAGTTGTAGGCCGGGCGGTTTGGAGGAGAAGCTTGCCGTCTTCTGCTGCCGCGGCAAGGATTTTGCAGACGAGCTTTCGTATCTGGTGGACCTCTTCGTCAGTGGTGGGAAGGGGGCATGCTAGCTTTGGGCTAAGACCCGCGCGGTTGAGGACCCTGTGGATGGCGTGGTACCCGCAGGTGAGGGACTGCTGCGGTCTGGGGGGGGGGGGGGTTTGGTCGTGTGTCCGGGCCTGCCTCGATTGTGTGTGGGCGGTGGGGATGGCCCAAACCCAGGGCACGGTCCCCGTGGGTAGCCACCACAGTTGTAGCACCGCCTAGTTTCCCGACCATCTTGGCGTCCGAACCGCTCATTCCGACGTTCACCAATGTAGGCATGTAGTTCTTCTCGGAGCTTGGCAATTGTATCGAGATTCATTGGCTCTGGCACAGTCGAAGCCATGGGAGCAGCGGCTGGGGTCGGCACTGGGCTGACGTGCGGTGTTGGCATAGGATTCGAAGGAAACGTTGTAGAAGTTTAAGTTGGCGGAACCATCATAGGCAGGGGTCTTGAGACCGCAGAACCAATGGTATCAGTTGCCGTTCTCGATGCGTTCTGTACCTCTTCCAGTTGGTAGCCGGCCGCCATTTAGGCTTCTACAATGGTCTCCACCAGCGTATTGAAGCCAATTGGTCTCCCAGAACGCCATAGCGAACGGACTTCAACGATGTACTGCCGACGAACAGCGTCATTCCATAACCCTTCAGCAAATCGCGAGTTGACGAGGTAACGCATCTGAAGGTCACTGGTATTAACCTTTGACTTGATGACGCAGGTTCGAAATTCCTTGACGTAGTCCGCATGTAGAGGGAAGTCACTTTCTGTCAAGGTCAACATTCCCGACAGCTGCACTGGCTCATGGGATATGCAATCGAAACGTTGACCCAACACACATGAACTCGAACTAGTCATCTTGTACGACTTTCGTTAAACTGTGGTAATACTCGACAGCATCGCCTTCAAGGAGGAACGCTATGGTGGTCACCTGATCAACGGTCGAAGTGATATCCGACAGAGCGAAGGCTCGCATAAGGTCTTCCTTCCACGTGCACAACTCAGGTGATCCTGGTGTCCTAGAAAACCTTTGAATCAGCTTGTGCAAGCGTTCAACACGACGTCCGAGTATCTCAAATGTTGGAGCAAGTGGAATCGCGGCATTCACTGGGTTGGCTTGGTGAATCGCGGCATGCACTGGATTGGCTTGGTTCATGGGGTTCGCTGTATTCATCGACGGGTCCAAGAGAGATGGTTGTAGAGGCGGTTGTTGCGGTGGATAAGGTGAGCTGTTCGTCGGTGAATACGGTGGATGGTCGAAGGAGATGGCTTTGGTTGTGGTTGTGGTTGTTGCTGTGGTTGTCGTTGTGGAAACCGGAAGTGATTCGAAGGTTGTTGACTCAAAACCTGTGCAAACTCGTTGAGTAGGACATAACATTGCGTAATTTCATGTTGCACGCGTCGAAGTTCTCTTACTGCAGCTTGTGTTGCATTCTCCGTCGAGGACTGCACCATGTCGACTCGGTGATCAGTTGCCGTAGTAGCATTAGCCGCTGATGTCTGCAATGCATCCATGCGTTGTTCGAACTCGATGACCTTGGCTTGAGTATCTGCAAGCTTCTGCGGCAAGCTGTGAAGATCACGAGACATGCATGGGAACCACTCGCTTTCTCGACTGTCGATGCGCTCTGCGATGAACTTTGCTAACGAACTCGACCACTTGTGATGCAACAGTGAGTCGGATCGAAACAGGCAGTCTCTGATAAAGTTCACCATAGCTGCGTCGTCGTAAGGTCGCTCCATGGAATTCAAGGACGGCGTCAAAGATGGATGTCGAATATTCATCTCCCAGCCACCTAGCTGGCTACCACTTGTTGTAATTTGACCTGGGAACTCTCTTGTCACTCTTTGTTCCCGAAAATTCAAAATATGACAAACCCTCTTCTGCGCAGGATCTTTTGGCGGAGCACCAATACATAGACACTTCACAATTTTGAAGACAAAAACCCTGTTCAGAGATATCGAAGTATCATACAGCACTTTGTTCACGCAACTGGCATCTCGATGCTTCAGATGTATTCACGAACTGCAGTGCGATTGCAACTGCGATTGCGACTCGCGCGCTCGCTGCGCTGCTGCTGTTTGAAACCATAACAAGGACTTAGTTCTCAAACATCCAACAATAGTGCATCTGGGGGCGCGTCCATAAGGGTGCACTAAGGACCTCACAAAATGGCAGACGTAGGCAAATTTGAGGTAATTCCCATGGCTGCTTCGGGCACCCAAGGCAGGACCCATGGCTCATGGGATAGGAGGCCGGATCTATGCCTCATATCTAACTGCAAGACTTGAAATTGGGTCCAGGCTCCCCACGGGCATAAAGATATGGGGCCGTCAGTTGACCACATGGTGGGCTGAAATTCGGGTCTGACAAAGGGGCGTTTTGGCATACTCAAAAATGAACCAAATTTGAAAGTCTCCCCAAGGGTATTCCTCCACGATGGCTTGGAGAGGGGACTCAACGATCGGTGTGGGACCCGAGGGGACTCCAATGTGGGCCCACTTGTACTTGGTTTCCAAAGCTCTCCATGGGCCGTGCCATGGTGATAGGCAGAATTGTACTCAGAAGTTCCAAAATGGCAAAATTGTCCACACTCACCTTGGCATAGTTCCTTGTGAGTGAGCGCTTCGGTTCACCCAAGTGGTGTGTGAGTCATGGGGACAGATGGGCATAAGTTACATACCATATGTGGTCCATTGGTCCATGCGTTCGGCGTGCACGGGGGGGCTGAACATAGTGCGCAATGGGCCAAAAATATAGAAACTGGCAGAAAATGGCCAAAAAAGCGCACAGTCATGATGGGGGCAAATGGAGCACATGTCCGACTTGGACCGGGGTGTGCCGTAGAATTGCTATCAAGTCCTATGTGTCCCACATGCCTTTTGGGCGTCGCCCGAACCCACCCGGACTTGGGAATGGCTGGGCCGCCAAGTGAGCCCATGATTTGGAATTGGCCCAAATGGCCCACAAGATGGCCTTGGTCTACCAAGCCCAAGAGGAGTTATTGGCTACGTCTAAGATATGTTGGGTAACCAAATCTGTACTTCCAACAAATACTTCTGTCATGATGTCAGTTGGGCGCAACGCTGAGATACAAGGTGGCCACTGGATATCATGGCGGCCCAAAAATGTAAAATTGATGAAAGAGCATGCAGAATGGACTTGAAATCCCCACAAATATCTTATAATATCTCCGGCTTGAATTCAGTAGCCGGCGATTCCTCTCACACACTATGTCCTGGTACCATGGACCTCCGATTCCATCCTTGGGGTCCACTTGGGGTGCCACGGAAGGTTACTTGTGCCACTCCCCAACTGGACACGTTGAAAAATGGAATAATGCAAATGACACACCTTGCTTGTAGCGCATCGCTTCGGGTGTGCTCTCCATGGGTCCTTGGGTGAAGGTTAGACATTCCAGTGTTGGTCTGGGTTATGAAGAAGGCCTCCGTCTAATACGGGGTCCATTGCCGGGTTTGTCTTGGAATGGCACACCCGCCAAATGGGCACACAAAATACCAGATATTTGCCATACAACCCTGGCCAAGCCTTATATACCCAACCTATTGGCCTAGGACCAAAGTATACCTATATTGTTATGTAACGTCTGTCCTTGAACACACATGCAAGTGCTAGAGTTGAAAATCGACCTCATTTCGGAAAGTCGATTTTTTGCATGCAAGCAAAAAATGTGGGCAAGTGGGTTATAATGGACATATATGCACACTGCGGGGAAGGCAAGTGATATGACCCGGATGTTAAGGTGTGCAAAGATGGAGATTATACCAACTCAACATATTACTACATGTACTTGGGCGTCAAGTACATGAGGATGCCCAAGTTTTGGAAAAGCCCAAACATTTATAACCCTTTGGGCATATTCTGTTGGCACCCAATGGCCTCAATATGAGGGTGATAGGGGCAAACCCTTATCAATAGTGCCTATGAGGCACATTGGGTTGCCCTAGGAGGCTTAAACGCGCCAGTCTCTTGTTATTGGACTTTGAGGGATTGAAGCGTGTTTCAAGATTTTTCTTCACGGGAAAAATCGGCGAGTTATGTCAAAAATTAGAGAAAAAAATTGCGGAACACTTGAAGTGTGTTGCGCCGTTAAGTTCTCAAAAAATCACGTTACAAATTTGTTTATCAGAGCCGCGGCACAGGCAACGGCGTCATTTGCGACTGCGACGACGGGCGCCTGTGGCAACAAAATAGAACAGTTGGTAATTTTGATGCAACTCGTTCACCAACAAAAAATCGTTGGAATTCCTTATTGCCTGATGCCACTCACGGCAATAAACGGACGACGTCGGGAATCGTCATTCTGCAGCAACTGCAAACAAAGGAAAGCTTGGTATCCCAGATGAAGAAGGGAGATACCTCCGGGACGTCGTAAGGGTGCCCATGGGAAGCCAAAGAGGCGGCCCTCACAGGCTGGTCAACCTGAACACACTCCCTTCCCAAGACACAAGTAGGGCTTGTGTCTGGAAAGACCATTTGGGTATGAACCAGCAGAAATGAACAATAGGGAGGGGAGGGTGGGTGTTTCAATTCTCAGACCAGCTGTGAATTACCTAAACACGCCCCCCACCAGCCCGAAGTATCTCCGAAAGGCGTACTTGGGTGGAACATACCTCTGAAGTTGGGGAATTCACCCTCACCAGCCCAAACACGTGCTCTGCACACAAACAGGACAAACATGGCACCGTCGCAGGCGACGCCCGCCTATGGCACTCAGCCATGCACATTGCAGTGACAATAGGATACAAAACAGAAATAACACACATACACGTGGGGTAGACCCCAAAAACAGCCTTGTAACCCGGAATCGAAACTCACCGGCTGGAATTCAGCCCAGAAAGTGCCGCAGCTTGGTTATCGCCCCCCTGTAGGGGGACCCTCTGGCGCTCGTGGTTCCCGGGGTTTGATCACACAGCTTCCACACATCTGTGGCATCACGTACCTTCCCCTATCCTCGGCAGCTGCCTTACCTGCACCAAGTGGCCAGTGCCGTTTTCCAGGTCCCTTTTAACACGTAAATGTGAGCCAGGAACAAGGTTCACGCCCACGTACAATGTGGGTCAGGTCTGTATAATTCTCCTGGACTCAACTGAATTCAGGATGCGAGTTCCTGTAACCGCACCCAGCCAACGCAGATTCGACACTAAGCGAGCAACAGGGCTCGCAGTAATAGCACTCTGTAATGTACAATCCATCTGTCAGTGCATAAAACACAAATCACATCCACTGCTGGCTGCAACAGTCACTCCTGAGGAGGGCAAACAGTCAATGCCGGCTCAACGGTGTGTCAACGGGGCAACACGCCAAGAAAAGTGGAGAGACAAGCGAAGAAGGATGTAGAGTAACCAAACAACATAACAAAGAGGTACATGCAGGGATCCACGTCTGGTTGCACAGCCCTGACGGAGGTGCACACGAAAACTCTCTCAATGCCGAGTCACCTGGGAGCGTCTTAGGCTGTCGTGGCTAGAACAGGCTGTGCTTGGAGCACACAATCGGGGTCGCCTGTGCACACAAAGCCTGTCTACTAGGCTGATCAGGAACTAACCCATTGTGAGAATGTGAGTCGCAGACCGCCTTTCAGCCGTTCGACAATGTGTGTCTCTGCATGCACTCCTGGACTCGGCAACTGTACTGCCCGATAGAATGTCCAGGAGGATGTGAGTCAGCGTAGAAACAGGGGCGGAGTTTTGACGCCACGTCCTTACCCTGCTCACAGCTGCACGCTCCTCCAAGGGCAAATACCGTTTGCACCTTGGCGTCATAGCGGCTGCTGGTTTCTGTCGCATCTGATGCACGAGGACCATCTTGGCCAGACTTGTCTCCTAGGCAACAAGCAAACTGTCGTTGGGCCCGTTGCGACGGCTCACCCACGTAACATACGAACCACAACAATGAGAAACCTGATGATAACTGACCGAAAAGGCGGTACAAAGGGTGCTTCCCACTGCCCAATCCCGGGAGGGCCCAGGTGCAACAGTGGGTGAAAAATTAGAAAACAGCATTGGGGTTCAGATCACTCAGTCAGCAAGCAGGGAAAAACATCGTCAGCAGAAGTAGCCTCCTGGATCTGGTGAATTCACCATTACATCAGGATCGTGTCCGGGTATAACAACAGGAACGGCAAGTCACCACCATTTGCAGCCGGAACCGGTTCACCATTCCTTCGGCAGGGTCCTCCATTCCACAGATTTCGGAGGGTATCAACCAAAGACCCCCCCTGAGGCTCAGGCTGAAGCTCAGGCTCAGGCTCAGGCTCAGGCTGAAGCTCAGGCTCGGGCTCAGGCGGACGAGAGCAAAGAAGGTTGACCCCCAGTCGCCATTTGAATGGAAAATCATCGACTTGGACCCTTTGCACATGAAAGTGAGTGAGGTCCACGTGGAGTCCATGCTGCATATTATATTTCATCCACGTACTGTTGATGTCGTCAAGCGGGCATGATCTCTAAATGTAACATACCACCAAGGCTTGGCATCGGGAAAAGTTTGGTGGGCGCGTATTTGGCGTCCATTTGCCCCTTCTCCACGCCATTCATGCTTCTCCACCCGCTCCACCACGTACGAATCGTCTCAGGACGCTCCGCGTAGTAATGCAGCCGGGGCTGACATCCGTCAATGAGCTTCACAAAGGGCTTCAGCCGTTCTACCGATAGGTCCTGCTCCACCCCATTGTGATTAACGCCGTAAACAGAGTCAAAGATCTTGTCAATGATCTCACCGGGTCCCTGCCATACTCTATCGAGCTTTTCTCGTTCTTCATCTCGGTTCTGGACCCATACCTGGTCACTGGGAACGAAAACAGAGCGAGGGTGTTCCTTTAGGAACTTGTCCAACTGTTTTTTGTGTATTTCCTCAAGCATTTCATGCACCAATTCCCTTTCCGCAGCCACCCTCTTAAAAAGCTTGGTGGCATCCTCGCGTCTCTCACTGTCCACTACCGGGAGTAGGTTGCCAACCTCTATGGGGTCGCGCCCAAACGGCAGCCAGTGTGGTGAGTAGGGTGCCACTGCCCCAGAAAAGTCATTAAGACCCCACAGGGCCAGTGGGAACGCTTCCAGGCAACTCACCTTCCTGCTGAGAAGGTACTGCCGCACAGTATTGATGGTACTCTGCACAGCTCTCTCAGCCCTGCAATTGGACTTACGTCTATATATAATTGGCTTGGCCTGTTCAATGCCGGCAGGATTGCACAGGGCATTGAAAAAGGTGCTGCTGATGGATGACTGATTGTCAGCTTGAATTTCTCTGGACAAGCCCATGAAAAATTCACACCGATGCAGGAAGAGCTCAGCAGCCTTACAACTGCTGAGCCCCTCCTTACAGCAGGGTATGGCCATCACATATCCTGTCAACCTACAAACTATGACCATTGCGTAGTTGGACAAAATTTCGGTCTTGGTTGACTGGTTACGGACTTCAGGTAAATTCACAAAGTCTATGGCAACTGAGCTGAAAGGAAAGGAGGGTACGGGAAACGGTTTGCAGGAGTCAGGATGTGGGCCGCGTCTAGCTTTTGCTTGTGCGCCCACCACACAGTCCGATAATGCCTTGTTCACTGTTTTCCGCAGCCTGCCATAGGGCATGTCAGCGTGAAAACGCTGTAGAAACAGCTCCAGGGTCTTTGCCCGACCCAGGTGGGCACATGCATATACCGCCCGGATGACCTGAGACACAATGGAGGGCGGGACGTCCCCTGCCGAGACACGCGGCCCCGCCAGCGAGCCGCAACGCACACGCCGAGGGCACCCCTCACGGCAGAGCAGCTGTACGTCGTCACGGCGGCGCTACTGGCAAACAGCGGGGAGAGCTTTGTCCACTACCACGGCCCGGCGCAGATCGCGGGCAGCATACAAGGTCCGCGTCGCGACGTGCCCCACCCGTGGCACGCCACGCTCCGCAAGCGCACCCGCGTCAGGGACGCAGGTGACGGCGCACCCCCTCCCGGGCCTCAGCAGGGGGACGCACTGGTGCTGCACGCGGCGGGCTACCAAGCCATCCTGCACGGACACGCCGGGGGGTACCGGTTGCACATCCTGGCCGGGGGCCGCTGGACCGTCCGGCACGGCACCGCCAGGCAGGGGGCATTCCCGCCCCAGCCAGAAGTGGACTGGCAGCAGCGGCCCATTCACGCCTACTATATGACGGCGGACCCCTGGCCGCTAGCAGTCCAGCTACACACCGTCAGCGCCCCCAACAAGAGGAAGGAGCCGGGCTGGGCCAACCCCCCCGCACTGGTCTGGAGCCCCGACCAGGAGGAGCATCTACGGGCCGCATGGCAGGGAGACGCCATCAGGGCCACAGACGTTTTGGTCCTCCACGCGGGGCCAATCTTGCACGCCTGCCCCTTGGCTACCCTCGCGGTGGCTCAACGGGGACAGCAGAACCCGCAGTGGGTGGTCTGCATGTTCAGGCCGGCGGACGCGCACATCGCTGTCTGCGACCCCGAGCGCCTGCTGGGGCCCAAAGCCGTAGTCCGCCCGGCAGACTGCGCTCGCATGATCATCAAGGCGCTGCCAGAGGGCGAACACCACGCCCTCCCGCTCCAGGTCCGCCTGAAGGACAACGCCAAGGTAGCGAAACTGGGGCTGTGGCCAGCAGCGGCACATCCCGGCGACCTAGAGCTCCAGCTGGCGGTCCCGACCACAGTGTACCACTGGCCTTTTTGCACTGAACGGCGCCTTTTGTGGCTGGCCAGGGCGTCAGCGTACCACTGGCTACAAGCCTTCCACAATCTGCGATGGAGGGGCTAGCCTGACTGCCAAATTGGCGCCACGCAGTGGCAGGAGTGGCTGCAGGCGGACGCGCAACGCGACGCCATGCAGAGTCTGGGACCCGCGCCCACAACACGAGCCCTCAATGCGACAGCCCCGTGCCGCGCTTTGGCGCCACACACGGTTCCACTGGCCAACCTGCCCTTCGACTCAGCGCCGCAGGGCGCCATCCAAAAATCGGTGCCGCTCCCCCCGGCGGGGGGGGCCACAGAGCCAACGAAATGCCCCCTGTGTGCAGACAAGTACTACACAAGCGCGGCGATGCTGGAACACCTGGCGTGGCACGCGGTGCACGCCGCTGCCCTGTTGGGCGACAAGGAGGCGGCCTCCCACATCCTCCAAGGGAGGGCACAGGGGTCCCCGTGGCATGCTCCGTACACCCGGCGCCCCCCGCTCCGTGCGGCTGGCCACGCAGATGGCGAGGAGGAGGCACCCGGGGCGGCCCCGGGGGCGGGCGGTGCGGCCCAACAAGGATCCATCCCCGCGGGACTGGCCCCCATGGCCTCCCTGTGGGCCCCGCTGGGAGCGGGCTCCCCACACCCCATGGCCCCGGCACACCCAGGAGACCTGGCGGCTCCAACAGACCCGGCGTCAATGCCGATGCGGGACAGCTGACACCAGGAGGACGCGGCGGGCGACGCCCTATGGCTCCTCGCCTGGAATCTACGCAACGGCCTCGTCCCACCAGACCGGTCCGTCCGGGACACGCTCCGACGGCGCCGGGGGTCGGCGGCCTGTGCCGACAAGGAGCACGTCATCACCGGCAAGTTACCCCGGGAGGGGGGCTTTGCCATCATGCTCCGGGAAACAGGGATCGCCACCCGGGCGCAGGAGATGCACGTTGCCGCGCCACTCCGGGACAAGGGGTACACCCCCTTCTTCAGCAGCCGGCTGGCGGAGACGGGGGCCACCTCCACCTAGAGAGGGGGAGGCCTCCCCACCGCGGTCAGCAGCAAGTACGTGGCGGAGCACGAGGTGCCCTGGAGATCTGCAGGGACGGGGGGGGGCTCACCCTCATCAACTTCCGTGGACCACAGGCAGGCTGCTCTCCATGGGCGGGAAGGGCGGCGTTCTGGGCCGACATACAAATGTATGCCACGGCGCGCAGCCTCGGTGGGAGACACCCGGTGGTCATCGCCGGCGACACCAACGTCTACATGGATGCCACCACCAACCCGGCCACGGAGCTCTTCCGGGCGGGCTGCGAGGCCTGCAGTTTCCGGAGGGCCACGGCAGGCGGCGCAGAGAACATGACCCCCACGCTCAACCTGTCCCGGCACAGGGTGGACACCTTCCTGGTCAACGAGCCCGTCCTGCCGTTGTCCCTGCGGGAACGCGTCTGGGCCCGCGGCATGGCACTCCCCAAGGTGATCAGGTGGGACCACCTCCCGGTCCGCCTAGCCCTGCCAGGCCTGCTGAACGTGGCGGGGCACGCGGCGCTGCCCGCCTCCTACAGCCACACGGAGGGCCGCACCCTCCCATACGACGCCAAGGCCGCGCCCGTCCAGCGCTGCCTGTGGGCAGCGGTCACCGCCGCGCAGGTTGAGCCCTCCCTGGCGCCCTGGCTCGGCCCCGCAGAGCAGCAAGCCTACGGGTCCAAGCCCGCGGCCGCAGTCGACACGGTGTTCGAACACCTCCAGGCGGCGCATGACGCCCTGGCGCGTGTGGTGGGACGCCGGCAGCCGTCCCCGGCGGGGACGCACCCGGCGGGAGGGGACCCCCCTGAGAGCGGGGAACGGCTCCAGAAGGCGATCCTCCGCTACGACACCCTGGCAGCGTGCACGCCGGCAACGTACCAAGTGGACGCGGCACGGCATGGCATCCGGTCCGAGGCGGCGCTTCGGCTCACGGAGGAGCTGCGGGGTGCGTCGCCCGGGTTCCGCCCGGCCATGCAGGGCCAGCTACAGGAGGAGCTGGAAAGGCAAGCAGCCGCCGTCGAAGAGGACATCCGCCACTTGCGCGCACTCCTGGCGGCTGACCGCAAGCGCGCCATAAAAGATTTCTGGCGCCATCATGCCCAGGACATCGCCCAGCGGTGGAAAGCGGTGCGGCAGGCCATAGAGGTGGAAGCCCCGGGCCCGTTGGGCCTCTGGAACGTGCGGGTCCCCAACACCCAAACGCTCCTCACAGAGGCCCACGATGTGATGTTCCCGGTTCGCGCCTTCGGGCGGGAACTGTATGACAAACGCCCAGTGGACCTCCTCGGCTTCCAGGCGGTCCTCAGCCGCCACGTGCCCCTGGTCCCTGATGGGCCCTGGGCCCAAGTCCAGCAGTACTCCATGCAGGACCTCGAGTACGCCCCGGACAAGGACGATGGCAAGGCCCCGGGTCCCAACCCCGTGGACGCCCGTTTCATCAAGGCCCTTCCGGCTCCCGTCCAGTGGCTCCTGGTCCACTCCTACCGGGCCATCCTCCGCGGAACCCGCCGCCGATGCACTGGAGGGACGCGCACATCTGGCTCAGCCCTAAAGTGCCGGGCTCTGCCCGACTGGACGACTACAGGCCCAAAGCCCTGGGCCAGGTGGACATGAAGCTGCTCACGGCCCCCCCCACCCAGCGCATCACGGCAGTGCTCACACCACACGAAGTGGTCAGCGACTGGCAACAAGGGGCCCTCCCCCGCTCCAACACCAGCCCCCCTTTGTTCATGGTGCAGCAGCAGCTCCAACGGGGAAGGCCCAACTACGTCTTCTCCTGTGACGCCCGCAAGGCCTTCAAAACCGCCCCGCAGGGCGCCCTCCACCTCATCCTACGCCACCTCTCTGTGCCGCCGGAGGTCAGAGATCTCCTGCTCTTCCTCCACACATGCGCCAGGCTGCGCGTCGTCACCGCGCACGGGCTGACACAGCCCGTCCACATGCTGTGCGGCGTCCGGCAGGGCAACCCTGAAAGCCCCCTACTGTACGCGCTCCTCCTGGAGGCCCTACTCAGGGCCCAGGGGCACCGTCTGCGCCCGCCTGGAGAGGCCGAACAGGGCCTCATCCAGGCCAACATAGATGACCTGCTGGTGGTGGCCCACACGCTGCAGCACTTCGTCGAGGGCGTGGAAGCGGTGGCCGCATACCTGGCAATGTTCGGCATGGAGGTCAACCCCCGCAAGTGCGCCATGGCCACCGTGGAGGGGGTCCTGGGCCTGCAGCTGCGCCTCTGTCCCCACCTGGAAAACCCATGGCACTGGGTGCCGGGGGCGGACTCCGTCCCCTACCTGGGACTCCACCTGCAGCCGGACGGTAAGTTCTCCCTGCAGCACCAACACCGCCTGCGCCTGGCGGCGGTGCACCACTGGTGCCTCAACACCCTAGCGCCACCAAAAGTGGTACAGGACGTCATCCTGGCAATCCTCGGGGAAGTGACGCAATACATCGCCCCCTTCATCGCCGACAACTCCCCCACCGCGCGCCACCTGGACCACATCACGGTCCAGGTCACGAAGGACAGGGCGCGATACGCCTTCGACGCCTCACGGGACAGCCTGCAGGATGACCGGACCCTGGGGCTCACGCGGGTGCCAATGCGGTGCCAGCAGGCAGCAGTGGCCCTCGTGGGCACACTCGTCCACCACCGCTCAGCCTCCGTGTGCGCCGAGGTCACCAGGATTTTCTGGGAAATCGCCGGCGCGCACGGCGTATGCCCCGAGGTGCACTACCCCGTCCCGGAATTCGCAACCCTGGCGGGGGGCGACTGGGTCCACAGCATACCCCGGGCCCTGGCCGCCCTGGGCGTGGGGCTCAACAACCCCATCGCGTGCCCCAGGGGGGCCCACGTCCAACTACAGTCCCCACCGGGCAACATCGTCACGCTGCGCACCGCCAAGCTACGACACCGCGACACGTGCCGCCTGACGGCGCCGCACACGACGCCGTGGCATGGGCATGATGGGCCGCACCATCCGTTCCCCGACAACGACGACCCGTGGCCGACGGCGGTGCGGGAGTGCCTCCACCAGTGCGCCGATGAACACCTTCACTACTGCCGCTGTGAGCAGGAGCCCACCAACCACCCCGGGTGGCGCGACGCTTTGGTCCACCTCTTCCACACCACCGGCACCCGGGACCCCCGACTGAGACTCGTCCACCCGACGAGGGCTAAGCAGGACGCCCACACTGGCCCACGGGTGACCCCGGACGGCCTGCACCTTCACGTCGGGGGCTACTGCCATCGGGGCAGCCTACCCCCCCCCACGCAGGGGGCGGCATACCACTTGCAGGCAGACCTCCTGTACATCGTCCGCAACGTACTCGCGGACGGTGAGCACCAGGAGCCTAACGCGGATGTGGCGTGGCGCGAGTCCCTGTGCCCACGGCCCCACGCGCCGACGCCGATATGGTTCGTGACTACGGACGACCAGTGCACGCGGGCCAAAGAGCAAGCGCAGCTCCGGGCCGAGTGGGTGATAGTGCAGGTGGGGGCAGGCCGGCCCGGGACCCATGGGCTCCCCCGCGGCACCGCCCTGCTGGTAGTTACAGAAGTGCCGCACGACCCACACATGGCGGTGCACGCGCTGGAGGACCAACCGGAGGACACGGGACACCTGGTGGTCCACCAGCGCGGAGGCCCGGCATGGCTCAGGGAACATGTAACGGCGCTCTTGTCCTGGGCAAGCACAATCGCTGGGGCTGAGGTCTGACTACATGACCACCCGGCGGTCCGCCCCGGGGACACCAGGGCTCTGAGCATGGACCAACGGACCCCCAGCCACCCCGACGTCTGGTGGCACTCCGCCGACCACATCGCGGGGTGGCTCAGCCCCACCGGTTACTACTGGATCCCGGAGGCCTCGGGCGACACCTCCTCCGATGCGTCGGTGGGCGGACCCTGCAGGCACGCCACCAGCGTCGCTCTCGCCGCCGACCTCACCTGCACTTGGGCGCAGGCCATCTCGGGCAAGGTGCCCGACGAAGAGGGGGTAACCGCCTCCCTCCCCCTACAATACGGCGCCCACCGGCCGTGGGTCCATACCGTGGACGCTGAAGTCATCCTCCACCTCCTGCGACACGCGGATCGCGAGTTGGCCACGGGGGTCCCCGCGGGTGCGGCGAAGGTGGTCAACCAGATGCCCCTGCGATGGCTCCAGGACTGCCTGCGCGCGCTAGGGCAGCACGCCGAGCTCCTGTTCTGGTATGCCCGAGCCACCTCCCACCACAGCCACGCCCTACTACACAAGGCGGACTGGGTGGCGTCCCAGAACACCGTCCTACAGAACGGGCCCCCGGGCCCCAGCCACGCCCAGCTCATAGTCGCCGGTCATGACAGCCACCTGGACCGACGCCCCCCCACGATGCTAACCTTTGGCGCTGTCGCGCAGCGGGCACAGACGGACCATGCGCTGACGCACCGAAGACACACACCTCTGGGCGCGGTCCACGCCACAGCCTATGTCCACCCCAGGGACCTCACCGCGACCGCCACCAACCACCGGGCGCTGCGGGCCAGGGACGGCCACACGCCGGTGCAATGCAGGCTCTGCGTCCGCAAGGAGCAGCTCTCCGGCGTTGCCGTCCTCCCGCAGCCGTGCCTCCTGTGTGGCGGCCCGGAGGAGACCCCGGTGCACATGCACGTGGGGTGAGCCCACTCACGGCTCCTCTGGCCCCACTACCGCCAAGCGGTGCAACAGGCGGCCCGCCATCCCACGCCCGGGGACAAGGCTTTATGGATGGCCTTGTGGCGCTCCGAGGGCGCCGCATGGACAGAATTCTTCTCCTCTGGGCTGGTGCCCGAGGCGGCAGAGGCGCAGCTCCGCGCCATAGCCCGCTACAACCCCCGGGAGGGACCTCCGACGAAGATTTCCTCCACCACATGCTCGGGCCCGGGGATTTCGCATGGGAGCTTCTCAACCACTGGCTGGAGCAACTCCTCCGCGGGCCTCTAAGCGCAGCGGCCCGGGTGCACCGATGGCTCACCGAGGCAGAGGGCAGCTGCCCCCCCTCTCCCCCGCGCCCTGACAAGGACTTCGTAGCCTCCCTCCGTGTCGTGAATGGCACTCTGGAGTGCCCGCCGCAAGGGGACCCCCACCCGTACCGGGACCTGCCGGGGGGTTTCTCGAAGCACCTGCAAGGCGCCCTCTTCCCACGGTGGATCATCGGGCGCGGCTCCGTGACCGCGTGGGAGGCCCGAATAGTGGGCGAGGAGTGGGCGAGCAAATGGGGCTGGGGGTCCGCCGCCACGCGCGCCCCGGAGACCCCCGCACAACGGTACGCCGCCATCCCGCTCGAGGGGTCGGGGCCGCACACCCAGCCGCGGCCCAACATGATCCGCGGGGCGGGCCCCGACACCCCTGGGACACGGCGGCAAAGGAATGGCTGCAGGCGGCCCTGGAGCCACAAGCGGGGTAGAGTGGGGACGTGTCCTTGCTCATCGGGGCGCCCGTCCCCCACCGCATCGTCCTCCACATCGCCAACGTGCTCCGAGCCACGGAGATACACACATGGGGACGCGACGCGGCCACCATCCGGTGGCTCCCCCCGGAGGGCGGAGCTGCCCAGCTCACCGTGGCGCACTTCAAAACTTGGCGACCTGTGTACGACGACGCCCTGTCCCAGCTGGGCGACATTCTGGGACCCTTACTCCTCACGCTCCCCACCGGCCTTGCAACCGCGCTGTGGCAGGAGCTGGACAGCTGCGACGGGCTGCTGGTAGGGTGGGAGGCAGTCGCGGACGGCAGTCTACTGGCCCTCCTCCACTGAGACGCCGCGGACAAGTGCCAGTGGGGCACGCTGGTGCCCCACCACAACGCGGGCCACGTCTATATGGCAACCCCCCCTCGCGGGGACACCCTCGCCCGGTGTGGGATGACCTCATTTCCGCCTTCCACGACCACGGGGTCATCCCCGACGACACGTGGCAGGAGGTCCGGCAGAAGACGCTCGGCAGGAACTACCGGCGCCAGGTCCGCACCCGCCTGCTGGAGCTTCGGGACCCCCTCTGCCAGAGGTTTAACAACCTCTGGCTCCGCCGTCTCGGCTCCTGGTCGCCGCCCTCCCACCTCCCCCACACCTGCCACCTCTGCGGGGCGGGCGACACGGTATCCACCGACATGCCAACGGGCGCCAACGGGTTCGCGCAGAGCGCCCAGGTGGCCGCGAGCCCCTGGCCCGAACCTCTCGCGGGCCCGCACAGGCGCGGGGAAGAGGAGGCTTTGCACCGGCGCATCAGGGAAGCACACACCCCCTCAAACGACCGCGCGGGCCCCGCGGGCGCCGCCCTCCTGAGGATCCACGAGCACCTGCGGGACCCCACGTCCGTCACGCACCTGTCGCACGTGTGCGCGCCGTAACCCCCAGCCGCCGCCGCGCTTTGCAGAGCCCGCAGTACCATGCCTCGCCGACGGGGGGACGGGCCGGGGCACGCCAGAGCCCGCCGCCGAGCGCAGCAGGCGGCCATCCGGGGCCTGGTAGCGGACGCGGTGACGGAGGCGCAGCAGGCGCACGCTGCCGCCCAGCACGACCCGGCAGGCATTGCGAGGGATTTCCTCAGCGAGGCCGCCCTCCCGGCCGTCTGCGCCCTGAACAGGGCAGGGGCCCCTACGCTGCTCCCGGCAATGCACCGGATCGTAGACGCTATCCGGCCAGGGCTCATCAGCCCGCAGGCGGCACTCTACGGGCGTTGGATGGAGTGGCACACGTCCAACCGGTCAGGCCGGCCCCTGTCCATGGGGGACACCATGCGGTTGACGGGTGCGGGATCCGCCATGTCCATTCACAGCAGCGGCCCGGCCCTGCTGCACGCCCTCAGGACGCGCTACCCCGGAAACACGGCCCCGTACCTAAACCAGGCGCGGGCCACATACCCGGGAGGAGTTTCCGAGTTGGATGCGGCACCCCACCTTCTGCATCCGCCGGACAGAGACCTGGAGGTGGGCGAAATCATGGTTTTCGTGGAAGGCGCGGACGAGGCGCCCACCCCCCCCCCCGCCCGACCAACCCGGTGTACGACAACGCCAGGCCGACCCCCCCGCACGCTGTCATGTACGAGGTGTTGCCCAGGGAGCCCACCTGGTGCCCCGCCCTCGCGCCGGCGACGTACGCACCCCGTGGATGGGCCAACCCGAACCTGTCCCCCCCCCCTCTCCAGGACCAGGGGTGCCCACAACAGGGGGCAGGTCCTCTGGCAAGAGCGGCCGGGCACCCGCCTGCTCCTCCTCGTGGTTGCGACCCGCGGGGACCCGGAACGCGTCCTGGGGATCACCCCCACCCACCTGTACGGGGCAGCGCCCGTACCCCGCCCCCCCCTCCCAGCGCCCGCGGCGCAGGACGGGGTACACACCTTCCTGCAAACACAGGAGGTCACCGCCGTCACGCGGGTCCACCTAGTGCGCCCCCCCTCGGCACCACCCGACGACCCCCGAGGGCCCAGGGCCCTGAGTCCGCCCCAGACTGGGAGCTGTGGCGCGACGTGTAGGACGCGTGGCTCCCCCGCCTGCCGCCCCAATGCCAATGGATGGCCAACAGCCCCCGCCAGGACGGGGCTGACGCCACCGCCGCCCCCCCCTCCCCTCCCCCCCTCCCCCCTGCGGACCACTGCACAGCACCGCCCACGGCGCAACACGGATGCACCGGGAGGTAGTGGGGAGGGCGCGCCTGCCGCCACGCATGCCCACCAGAATAACAGTGATGTCGGACTCCGATGACTCCCCCCGGCGGGACGACCCCCACCACCGCCGGTCCCGCTCCCGCTCCCCCGTCTCCCCGGGATGCGCGGGGGAGACCCTCACGGAGCGCGAGGAGCGGCGGCTGGCGGAGGCAGCGGTGCTGGTCTGGCCGCCGGCTGGGCAGCCCCGGGCAGCCTCCGCCGACACCGAGCCATCAACGCGGGAACCTGCGCCGGCTAAGGAGACCGCCCCCGCCGCCCAGGCTGCAAGCCATACCGCCCCGCCCCCGGAGGGGGCCCCGGGCACACACGGGGTTGAGACCGCGGCCCCAGCAAGCCGCGCCGCGGCCCCGACCGCGGCACCGGCGCGCTGCCAGCGCGGGGGGGGGGGGGGCGGCGCCGGCCCCAGGCGCGTCGCCGGGGGCCACCGCGGCCGCAGAGGAGGGCGGGGCGAGTGCACAAAGAATTGAAACCGCGGCCCCTCAAGCCGCTCCACCGCCGCGGCCGGCCACGCCGCGGCCCCTGGCACACCGCGGACGCCGGGGACCGACCCCGCGCGGACCTCGGGCGCCTCGCTGGGACCCGCCCCAGCCGCAGCGGGTCGCAGGGAGAGCGCGAAGTACCGCGCCAACACCAACCCAAGCCACACCCACACCAGCCCCCCCAAGCCGTTCCCCCCCAAGGCCGCCCTCCCCACGGGGCGGATGCGGCAAGTCAGCCCCCCGGCGCCGGAGCGTTCGCCGCCGGGCGTCACGCTGCCTCAGCTGCGGCGGCAACAGGACGCCCGGCGCGTGGTCCGGGAGGGGGGGAACGGCGCACAGGCAGGGCAGGGTGCCGGCCACGGGAGCGCGGAGCGGGGGACAGGGAGGCGACAGGGGGAGTGCCCAGGGACACACACAGGGGGCGGGCCAGTGTGCACACGGCAAGGAGCAAGGGCGAAGGCGCGGGCATGGTACCGAGGCCAGCGGCAGCGGAGGGGGGCAGAGCGCGGGCAGCGGACAGCACGATGCGGGGCAAGGAGCAGGGAAAGGACAGGAGCACGGGAAGGACACGAAGGGGCGCGAGCAGGGCGCCAAGGCGGGCGGCCACGAAACGCATGGAGTGGAACGGGGCGCGGTCGGCGAGCGTGGGCACAGCCGAGGGCATGGACACGGGCACGGGAAGGGTACGAGCGCCGGCAGTGCAAGCCAGGGCGCAGGTGACGGGGGGGGGGGACCCACGGCGCGGACAGGGGGACAAAGGCGTAGGGGCTGGGAAGGGACCCAAGGGCAACGGCAAGAGCGCCGTGGGCCCACAGGGACAGACAGGGCGGGGCGCGGGAGCCAAGGGGGGAGGGCGGAGCGAAAGAAGGGGGACGGGGAGCGAGGCGCCCCCGCAGCCGGACGTGCAGCCGGTGCGGTGCATCCCCCCGCGTCATCCAACAAACCACCACCACCACCACCACGCCCACCTCTACAACATCGACCCCGACGCCGGTGTCCTCATCCCCCCCGAACCCGCTCGACCCCAGCACCAGCCGCCCCCCCCTCGGCGGCAGGGGGGCGGGGCGCGGCGCCGGTGCCGCAGGCAAAGGGGCCACAGGGGGAGCCGGCGCGGGGGGCAGGGGGGACCCGGCCCTGGGACTGGGACGGGGGCACGGTCCGGGACCCCCTTGGGGATGAGGCGCCCCCCCTGGTGGTGGAAGTGTACAGGTGGATGAGGTGGGCCTGCTCGGGGACCACCAGGGGGATGAGGTTTGAGGTTTGAGGTTTGATTTAGCGGGTACTAGACGTATTTCGGCCCCGGGGGGCCACCTGGTCGGGCCAGGTGATATCCTCCACACCGGGTCCTAGTGGCGGGCCCTCCAAGACACACCTCCTGCCTGGTGGCGGAGTCCCCGGGTTCAAAGGGCTCGGAGCCCCGTCCCTCCCCGGCTTCCCCGTCTCGTCACTCCCCGGTCAGTGCATCAATTCGCAGCCGTGGCTGCGCGCGCTTACCCACCGCGTCGCCCCCCTAATGCGTGGTTGCCCGGGGCGCCGGCGCCGCCAGGCCTGTGCTACTGGCTTGTCGCCAGTGGGACCGCCTTGGGCTGGCGCCGAGGGGGCCTAGCCTAGGGGTTGGGGCGTGGCGCAGTGCGCCACTACTGCCTTGTCGGGTGCAGTGCCCCATCTGTGTGTGCGCGGCGCTTGCGGCCGGTTCGGGGGGTTCGGGCCGGTACCTGGTGTTGTGTCTCTCCCGTTTCCCCCTTCCCGCCCCGCGCGTCCCGCGCTGCGTGTGGCGGGCCGTCCCGTCCGGGTGTTCCTTACCCTCGCTCGCTGGTACGCCATTCCACGCGTTCTGCGCGTTCCGGGAGCTCGGTCCATTTGCCCTTCTGGTGGTCCCCGCGTGCCCTTTGCGTGTGTGTGCGCTCGCGCCCTCACAGCGTCCGCTTCCCCCTCCCCTGGGTGGTGTGGCGTGCGCACCTCGCGCGGTCCCGGCACTGGGCGCTGGTAGGGCCGTTCCACGTGGTCCGTGCCCCTCCGCGTGTCCTGCCCCGGTCCATTGCTCCGTCTGACGTGCTTTGGGGGGGGCGGTCCCTACCCGGTTCCCCCTCACTTGGCTTGAGGCTGTGGGGGTGGCGGAAGGCCGCCCCAGGGGGGGGTGCCTTCCACTGTTGCGAGGGGCATCTGGGGTCAGGCGCTCCGCCTTCCCTGACTGCTCGCCCACTGGGCGGGCTCTTGGGGTCCGCTACCAACGTGCCATGGGCGCGGGCGTGTAGGTGTGGGGGCTCAACACGGTCCCCTTGGCCTGCACGCCCTGTGAGGGCTGCGTGCCGCGGGGGTGGTGGGGGACCGTCCCCCTACCTGGCTTGCGGCTGTGCGCCCCCCGTGGGGCGGGTCCGTGGCGTTCGTGTGCCGAGGGGCGGGCTGGGGGGGTGCGGGGGGCGGCCCGTGCGCCGTGCCCCCCGTTTGGGCGGCCGGGGGGGGCCTGTAGGGCGGGGGGTCGCTCTGCCTCGTTCCGTCTCTCTGCCTTCCCTGGGCAGGCAACAAAGCAGGTGTCACTGGCGTCGTTCTGGTCATGGGGGGCGTGGTTCCCCATACCACTCTGGTTCGTGCTCGCCCGCCTTCACTGGGCGCGATCTGTGCAGCGTCCTGGCGCGTTGGCGCGGGCTCGCTTATTCCCCGCGGTTCTTGTTGGAGCCGGCGGCTGGGGCGGGGGGGCGGGCCGTGCTCCGGCTCCTCTCTCGGGCGGGGGGAGGGGGGACCATCCCCCCTGCCTCGGGGGGTGGGGGCCGGGGCCCCCGCGGCTTGCGGGCTGGTTGGGGGGCTGGGGGGGGGGTCGCGCCGAGACCTCCCTGCTCCCCCTCTGGGTGGCCGCCCGCGGTTCCCTACCCTGGCCCCCCTCTTGTCGTCGGCGCGGTCCCCCCCGGCGTGCGCATTCGGTTGGGGTCGCTGGGCCGCCCCGGGGGGGGGGGGATGAGGGGCGGCCCGTGGACCGCTCCCCCGGGGGCCCCTTCAGACCTGAACTCCCCCTCTGCCCTCCCTGGGGGGGCAATGGTCATCGAAGGGTCATGGGGGGTGCGGCCTCCATACCGCCGTGCGCCGCCCCCAGGCTTGGTCCGCGCGCTACTCTGGCGCGCTGGTTTGGGCTCGCCCGTCGGCCGCAACCCCGGCGGGAACAGGCGGCTTGGGGCGCTGGGGCGCGCGGTGTGCAGGTCCAGCCGCATCCCCCCCCACCGCGTCGCGGTCCCTTCTGGGGTAGCGGGGGCGTCCCCTCGGCTCCGGGGGGGCGGAGGGTCGCTCCTCTGGCCCTCAAGCTGGGGGGGGGGGGGGCGGGGGGGGGGGGGGGGGCCGCCCCACCGCCCCCCGCCCCCCCGCCACGTCGGGCGTCGGCCTGCCATCCGCTGTCTCCGGCGTGCCCCCCCGGGGTATACTCGTGCCGTGGGGGTTGTCGGGCGGCCGCGGCCGTCGGGCGCGGCCCGGTCGGCCGCCAATGGGTCAGTGCGGCGGGGGCGGGGGGGAGGGGGGGGAAAACCCCTCGCCCTGCTTCGCGCCCCCGTATTCCCCAGGCCGGCCTCTGAAGGGGCCGCTCCGTTTGCGCCGTCCTGGGCGCCGCCAGTCCGCCGTCGGTCGGCAGCGGGCAGGGCGGGGCCGTGCGGGCAGTTCACCGGGGGCGCTTGCCGCGGTTGCGGTGCCCCCTCACCCGGGGTGCAGCGTCCTCCTCGGGGGGGGTGCGGGGCCGCCGTCTCTTCTGTCTGCCTCCGTCTGCTCTTGGGGCTGAGGGGGAGGGGGGGAGGTGGGGGGGGCCCTCTGGTCCCCTGGCGCCGCCCCCTGACGGCCGAGGGGGGGCGGCCTGGCGGTCCCGTCCCCGGGGGCCAGCCGTTGGCTGGGGGGTTGCACTCTACCCCCGCCCCCCTCTACCTAGAGCCGGACCCCCGTGCAGGCCCTTGTCGGGGCCCCTTGTCCCGCCCGCCGTTGTCGCTCGGCGCTGGCCGGCTGGGGGCGGCCGTGAGGGTTAGCGGTCAGCGGTTAGCGGGCTGCGGGGCAGTAGGTTCCCCCCCGCGCTCGTTGTCTCCGCCCTCCCTCCCGCGGGAGGTGGCGCGCGCTCCTCCGTCACGCCGTATCGTGGGGGGGGCGTGGGTCGGGGGGCCCAGCTCCCCCCTCTACTTTCTCGCGTCGGCCGTCCGGGCCGTCACCTGCGCCGCCGTGTAATGTGACCACAGAGTTAGGATAGACAAGGGATAAACAGCAGCAGGAGTTTGAGTCCAGAGGTCTGCCAGTGACCTATGATGATAGGGTAGGGATGCCAGCAGGAGATCGCTGAGTTCAGAATTGCGATCCCTGATGCTCTGTGTGCGTGAGCCCGCCTGCTGGGTCGTGCGCACGCTGGTCTGCTGATTGACGGTCCTGTGGTTGTAATGCTATGCGTTACAGGATAACCACGACGTCAGGGTTTTCAGGAATTATGACAGATTGTTGAGGGTTTGCCTGTATACGCTTCATTGAATTTTGCATTCAAGTATCGATTGTTGACTTCGAATTTGCTCTCGTGGATTCATTCGAAGTATGTCTCAAGCGATTCCGGATTATTTACTCAATTTGAATGCCCCATGTCCTTTTGATGGTTATTTGCCATACGACATCTTGTTTGTGTTCATAATGCATGTCATGGCGAGTGTGCCATTGAATTTTGGTTTGATGTCTTCGCTTTTAATTTTAGGACGCCATGAGTTTCATGATTGGTTATGGGATTGATGCATGTTAATTTCGGTACTATCCTTACATTCGCTTATTTGGGAGTCATTGTGTTCTCAATGTGAGATACGACCATGATGCATGCATGCCATGATCAATGATGTGTTGTAAATAAATATGATTGTCATGTATGCACCTCTCTCTCTCTCTCAGGGTCTTGCAGAATTTACCATCCTCAAGTGAAGGGGTTTCAATCATCAATGAAGTGGGTATAATATCAAGGGGACTCCAAGTGATTCAGCCTCACTCGTGGACAATCATCATAGGTTCACACCAATTGTCTTGTTTGTGTTGTTGTGTGTCACATTTGCTTTGTGTTTTGTTGTTTGTCTACTTGTGTTTTTAATTTTAAATTGAAGCATAGTAGAGTTCGGATTTTCATTTTCATTTTCATTTCCTATCACACAATTCTATGGGTTGTTTTATGCCTTGAAGGAATTCACATTTTTTCAAGAAGGATAGAATCTAACCTTAGTGTGGATTTTATTACATGGTAGCATTCGTTTTGTGTTCTATCTTGCTTGTGTGATACAAACCTTGGAGTGTTACAAATCTCTTGTGTAATTACTTCGTTCTTTCTTTTATTTATTTCCTTTGTCGTTTGTTCGGTTCGTTCACGTTTTGGTTATGTCACACACAAACGAGGACGATCACCTAGTTGAGTACCATGGGGCGGAGGCTACGGCATCTCATTCCGGTGTGCCGGCCAAGTCGGGACGATTTTCGACCCCAATCAAACACGCTCTTGTGTTGGATATGGATGAGGATGTCGCCGAAACAAGCACACCGCCCATGTATGTCGAAAAGAATCCGCTCATTGAACGTTCTAGTCCGGTACAACGAGGGCTTGATCATATCAAGGGTGTTGTTCGGGCTATGTCGCGCAAACAACCAAGTATGGTGACTTTGGATGTTAGTGCACCACATAAGGAACGAGTGGCGCCTTACGAGACACGCGAAAGAGCGACGACGAAAACACGCACGGTGGAGCGCTTGAAAGAGTTGACGACGCGCCTTGCGTATGTGGAACAATCCTCCGCGGACGCTGCGCTTGTAGATGAGTCCATTACACGCCTTGAGGATGCTCTTAAATCCAAGGCCAATGTGGGAGAACTTGAACTTCACATTCGACCATATGCACGGGCTCTTGAAGAGACGCAACGGACTGTGGGGAATTTGCAAGGTAGTCTTGGCTTGCATTTGGAACGTGTGACTGGATTGGAAACCATGCAGAGCTCCTTGGGTGAACCTTTAGCGACGCAACGTGCTAACATTGAGGAGGTTAATGCGAAACTTGATACTTTCAAGGCCTCCATCACCCAAGCAGCAGCCACCGAACACGAGTCCTCATACAAGCAGTTTTCCCAGGCGCAAAATGGTATCCAATCGCTGAAAGACTCACATGCTACGCTTGAACAACAATTCAAGTTACATTTGAGTGGCAAGGTGGTGCGTTTAGAGCAACACATACAGCAGTTGCAGGCGCAATTTCAAGAAAATCAGCAGTCACAGCAACAACGTCAGCTGCATGTGGACCAGGTACTCGCCCGACTATCGAGTCAAATTTCTGGGTTGCAGGGTACAGTGAGTCAGGGCCCGCCGCAAGACCCGAATGGCCCGCCACATGTACCCCAAGCGACTGTCAACCAGGTGCAGCAGGCAGTGCTCGATGCACAACAGGCCAAGCTGGTGGCACAACAGGCACAAGAGACTTCGTTAAGTGCACAGCGTCTTTCCCAGCAAGCTCAAACCTCCACACAGCAACTGCGGGTTGAGATTCAGGAGGTGCGGGGTGAAATTGCTGCGACATCCACTGAGGCGCAGCGATCATTGGAAATTGCCAGAAACGCGCAGAGCACCTCCAGCTCAGCCCAATATGTGTCACAGGGAATGTCTGAGCAGTTGGGTGTTTTGCATACTGGGCTGCAGGTTGCTGAGAAGCAAATCAGACAACTTGAGTCCACTGGTGCGCGTGGGGCCTTACCGGATTTCCAGACACTCAATGAGGTCAAGGCTGCGACGGACCAGACAGTACAAGCAGTGGCTGAACTTAGAGTGACTGCTGGGCAAGCTAAACGTGTGGCTGAGCAGGCGGTGGAGTGTGCTGAGAATACACAACGTGGAATAATCTCATATGAATCCTGCTATGGGGTCGTCGAAGGCGCAATGAAAGCGCATCCGCGTGCCCCTGATCACGCCTCATTCAGTGCGCACTTGGAGACAATCCAGCAAGATGTGCATGCAGCATTGGCGCGGGCCATCGGGTGTGCAGAAAATGCCGCCAAAGCTGAGGCGGAGTCTGAGGAGCACGTTTCCTTTGCACAGGGTCAGCGCCAGGTGATGGAGGAGTTGGTTGCCAGGTGTCAAGGGCTACATTCTGAATTGATGGCCACAGTGTCCTCCGGGGCGACGCCATCGTCACCACCACCGCCGCCGCCACCGCATCCAACAGCGCCGCCACCGCAGCCCACAGTGCTGACACCGCATTCAACAGCACCTCCACCGCACCCAAAAGCGCCGCCACAGGCCCCCCACATGGGGTATGGCACTTCACCAATCAATCAGGCTTGGTCTGCAGAAGGGAGTAGTCATGACCATGGGAGAGGAGGCCATCCCGATTCCGAGGGAAGCTAACGACACGGTCATCCCATCTGGAGACCGCCTTCTGCTGCTACCTTTCCACAGGCCCATCAGTTTGTGGAGACCAGCCAGGATTACACCAATATGGACGTCATGGGACAGTTAGCCCCGTACTTTGAAGGCCAATGGTTCATCCCATCACGGGCAGTTGATTCTCCTCCTAATGTGAAGCGGAAGAAGATCAGACCCACAGGTATTGGAGAGGGCTTTGCATTTCATGAGGTCCAGCCTTTCATGGTGGCGGTGATGGAGCTCAAGGCACTACCTCATGATCGGAACGCGCAGATGCCCATGGGGTTCTTTGGCAGGGAAGGCCATCCCATGATTGATTCCAAAACTGTCCAAGTGCTGCAGGACGAATACAAAATGCCTGTGTGGAGAGATCTTGAGAACCAGGAACAGCGAGAGCGGTGGGAGAAGGAGTGGAGCCGTTGGGTTGGCGTTCGCCTTGACGTGGTGGACCGTCGGACATTGGTGGGATGTTTATTGGTCTCCATTCCTACCAAGATACACGACCACTTCTTTGAACGAGTGATGCGGGAGGATTTGGATCTCTTCACACTGTGGAAAGAGGTGTTTCGGTATGGCCGCCGATTCCGCAACATATACAGGACTGAACCTGTTTGGAAAGCCCTACGCCTCGAAGGTCATGTTGGGCCTATGGAGTGGTGCGACTGGTTCACCAAGTGGCTAGAAAAGGGCAGCCAGGTCATTGGAGGAGTCACCAGAATGCAAGCTCATTCACAGTTACTCTTGGTCCTGGACGAGTACTGTGACGACAAGCGGGCTGGCAGGCAGATGCCCTGGAAAATGATTGGCGAGAAGCTCTATGGAGAACCTGCACAACGGGGCTATGGATTCAACTATCTGGAGTTGTACGTGTGGGTCATGGACTTCCTGACACAGGAGGAGGACGGCCGCAGGGCACGTGAAAACCTCCGGGGGTCTACACAATCAGTTCCTGCAGTCACCCGGACATGTCATCACTGTGGCAGTCCTGACCACGTTCAGCGGGACTGCCCCAAGGAGAATGCCAATGCGTGCAACAATTGTGGTGCAAAGGACCATTATGCTCGTGACTGTCCTCATCCACGGCGCATGCGGGGTTACCATTGTGGAGGTCCCCATCGGGCAGCCGAATGTCCCAACAAGTCAGCGACGGGACAACCCCGCAGTGCATCAAACTCACGTGGACGTCCAGATGACCGAAGATCTCGGAGTGGATCCCAGCCAAGGGAACGCTCCCAGCCTCGAGGGGGTTCTCAGCCGCGAGACCAATACCAGAAGCGTGGTTTTACCCCTGAACGTCGTCCCAGCATGACGTCTCAGCAGGGGCGTGGACAGGAACATCATCGGAGACGTGGTTTCACGCCAGAGAGAAGGCCGAGTTCAGCATCTCATCGTGGACAGGGGCCACATAAGACCCCTGAACGGAGGCCCAGTTCGGGTTCAGCACGTGGTCTGGGTTCTCCCAGCCCAGTGAAACAGTAAGATGGTCAAGGAGGGCAGTCGCTTGGTGAAAGTCCTGCTGTAGTTCGACGTTTGCAGGAATTGGCTGCAGCGTGGTGCCAGCACAGGCCTGAGCGACTTGCTCCCCCCCTCCTGACGGGGTTTCATTCCCCAGCCCGGAGGTTGAGTGTGATTTCCCAGCCGCCCATGGATTCCGAGGAAGCGCAGTACAGTGTGGGGAAATTGCACTCCACAACGTCGCATTGCGCGGATGTGGATTTTGATGATCTCCCTGTAGTAAAACGTTATCCCCAGGTGGCCAAGCGGGCATTGGAGGAGAAGCGTGAGTTGCAGGTGACTGTCCGATTTCATTTTGCGGCTGCACATCAGATGCAGTGCATGGCCCTGCCTTGCATGGTTGACTCGGGCAACCAAGTGATTGTAGTGGCAGGCTTTGAGGTTTTTCCAAGCAAGCTCCATGAGGGTGCTCCTCGGCGCTTGAATCTGAAGGGCGTGGGTCAGAACTCACCCCTTGCTGGAGGTACAGTGGGAGTGTATACTGATCGTATGGAATTGGCTGTTCTCAATGTTAGTGGTTTGCAGTTGTTTCAGTGTTCGGATGTTTTTATTTACTTGGCAGATGTTGGGCCAAGGGTCATTATTGGTTTTCCTTTCCTCATTCGATATAATCTTGTTCTTGTGCCCCAGTGTGATTATCTTGTGCCTGGTGAGGTCTTGAATAAGTATCTGAAGTTTGTTTCGGGGATGCAAGAGGATGACGATTGTACATTGTGTCGTCCCTCATCACCCTGTGTTCATCATATTTTTGCCCACAGCCTTCAGAAGTCGTCCGACGATTGGAGATGTGAGTGCAACCGAATTCGACAACGGGTGAGAATGATTCAGCGGCACCCACAGCCAGTCTCGGTATGCTCTGGGGTTGTTGTGTGTTCTCTGACGTCTTCCTCTCCTTTGACAGTGCGTCGGGTCAAACTGAGAATTCGTGACAGCATTACAGGGGTCCCTTGTGGAGAGATCCCAGCCACCGATTCAGGTCCAGGGCATCACAGCCTCAGTCCATTTGAGGCCTTCTTCATTTTTTCCATGCTGTTTTGTGCGCTTGGTGGCAGGTCAGCTAATCAGATTAGGTCTGGTGATCGGCTGCTTTTCAAGAAACTCAGTTGCAATGCGTCAGCCCCTGTCAGAGGGTCTGCATCTGCGGCTGGGTTGGACCTGTGTTCTGCTAAGTCTTTAGACCTAATCCCAGGACAGATTGTGGTAGTCCCAACAGATTTGGCTATAACAGTGCCTCAGGGTACATATGGTCGTATTGCACCTCGCAGTGGACTGGGGTGCAAGGGGATTGTCATAATGGGTGGAGTTGTGGATCCAGATTACACGGGCAATGTGGGGGTGGTGATGGGGAACATTGGATCCTCCACGTTGTCTGTGAATGTGGGTGATCGCATTGCACAGCTTGTATGTGAGTGCATCGCCATGCCAGTCCCCATTGAAGTTGCTGAATGGAAGTCCACTGAGCGAGGTGGGGCTGGTTTTTGCAGTACAGGGGTCCAAGCCGTCACGGTGAAGGAATTAAATGAGCCCATTTTCAACTCTGTAGCAGGTCCGGAACTAGACCAGGGTGTTCTGTCCATGTTTATTTTTCTGTGGATAATGTTCTTGCCGCGGATTGCATCATTTTTTTATTATTCTGCTGGAGGCCCTACACCTAGGTGTTCCGGGACAGGCATTACCAGTTACGAGGCAGATGCTGGGTGTTCTAGCACTGCCTCTTTACCTACCTGTACTTCATTTGACTTGCCGTTACCCTCTCAGTCGGGACAGGTCTTGATGGGATATCAAATCCTGCCTTCTTCTGTGCAACCAGGGTCTAAATTTGAGCAGGAGGCACATCAGCTGTTGGATAACTTGGTGTGTTCCAGTGATCCAGCAGGTGAGCCAGATATATACAGCATTTTATATCTCAGGAAATGGGAGACTGACATCTCCGACCATGGGTCTGATGTGGAGTCCGCTGAGACGTCAGTGGACCAGATGCAGGGCGACAGGGGACGCCCTGGTACAGCTTTGTATCCTGATGACTTCATGGGTGGTTGGGGTCATGCCAGATTTCCTAAAGGTTTTACGTCAGTGGCCTGTTTGTCAGCAGATGAGAGTGCCCCGTTGGTTGATCCTCAGTTGGAGCGGATGGGCCAAATACACCCATCGTTATCTCAGCACATGTCTGCAATGTCAGTCTCGGCCCTGCACGACATGGAAGGTGCCGCTGACAGTTCACGTGAGCAGGAATGTGTGCTGAATGATAGGGCACAGGCACGTCGGAAGCGCAGGCCAAATAGTGGCGATCGACAGTTTCGCACTGATTTATTTGCTGCTGCTGAACAATGGGCATCGGGGTATGGGTTGAAACCCACAGTGGATGCCTTTTGCAGCAATAAGTCCAGTTGTTTGGTGACGCATAATGGTGTAAAACGATATTGGACCCCCAATCAGGACGCTTTCAAGCAGTCCTGGCTGGATGAGCATTTATGGTTACATCCTCCTGATAGTTGTTGGGATGATTGCGTCACAAAGATCCTGGGGGACAATGCCAGAGGTTTGGCTCTTGTTCCCACAATGAAGGACCAGCGATGGTGGTGGATACTTGGAGAAGTAGTCGTGGATTGGGTTGATTTTTCGGACCCTGCACTCATTTTTGAGCCACTTAGTACGCATGGAGAGTTGAAGGTCCCTTACAGATTGGTGTTTTTTGATGCCATGGGTCATGAACGGGAGAGTGGTGGATCCCCCTCCCCGAATCAATATGTTGATCCTCAGAAAGGGGGGGGTAATACGGATGATTGGGAACCGGTGCGTAAAGTGTTCCGTAAACGCCGGGGTACCAAGAAATCGGATACCCCCCCCCCCCTGCCCCACCTCTCCTTCACAGCCACCCATTCCTTCGCCCATCAGTGGTGATAATTTTCTTCTCCTTCCCTCTCCACAGGATCAGAAGCGAATGCAGGCACGCCAGAGAATCACAGAGAATCGCAGGCGACGCCGTGGTCCGTTGGGTATGTATTCTCCAGGTTCAGGGTTCCCCTCTCCCCAGGTTGCTGGTCTGTCCGATTGCGAGTCAGCCTCAATGACTGACAACACATGGGACTCTGCCACTGAGTGTGGTATGACTTCAGAGTCTGAATCAGAACCAGAATATTGTAAATATGCGTACAAGAATGACTTTGGTAGTAGTTCAGCTCCTACTGGCAATGGACATCAGGAAACGGGTGTTCAGGTCCAGAATTTGTGTTATCCCAGGTCAGTACAGTCTGTCATCCAGACTGATCTGGACCATCCAGATTGCCAGCACTATCGGGAGCAGTTGCTCTCCACTTTCAAGGATTCCCTTTTTACGCCACGGGGCTATGACGAGGATGCTAATGAACATCGGGGTCCCAATGCCATTGTACGTTTGGATTCTGTGGAGAATCCAAAGCCGATGAGCTGTAAGGCCATTCGGTCTGTAGGGGTCAGGGAGGCGGCTCTGAGAGACAAAATTGAGTCGTTCGAAAAAAAGGGTTCCTTTCAAAAATCGAAGTTGGACAGTCCAGAATGGGTGAGTAGGGCATTTTTGGTCCCGAAGCCCAATGGAAAATGGCGGCTGGTCATCGGTTATCGGCATTTGAACACACAGTTGAAGGGACAAAATTTTCCACTGCCGGTAATTGAAGACCAGCTTGCCAACGGAAACGGCAATTTTTTGTGGTCTCTGGTGGATTTGGAGGATGGATTCCACCAAATGCACCTGGCCAAAGAACATTGGCATTACACTTCTTTCATTACACCATTTGGTGTTTATGAGTGGAAAGTGCTGCCAATGGGGGTGAAAGTAGGGCCACAGGCATTCCAGCGAATGGTAGCCTACTGTTTGAAGGACTGTCCAGCTAGTAAGCCATACATTGACGATTTTTTGACAGGGACAGGGAAGAAATACGCATATCAGGGTAAGGTGATGGACCATAATAGGATACAGTCCATTATGAAGGACCCTGTCGCCCGTCAGGAATACCTTCAGGACCATTTTCAGGCATTATATCACCTTTTTTCTGCCTTGGCTAAGGCCAAATTGTATGTCAAGCCTGAAAAATGCCATCTGTTTCAGATGCAGGTGCAGTACTGTGGGCATATTCTTAGGGAGGGGAGGAGATGCCCATCACCTGCCAAAACAGAGGCGATCCGTAATTGGGATCATAATACCATAAAAACGCCCAAGGCGCTTAAGGGCTTCTTGGGGCTGGCAAACTGGTATGGTATATATATACAGGGATATGTAAAACATGCCGCCCCATTGATGGATGCCCTTAAGGGTAAATATATGTATGAACAGCAATCAGAACCGTCCATCACCAAGGAGGGACTACCCGTGAAAAAAAAAAGAGGGTTAAATTAACTGCAGCCGAAGCCCGTATACAGTGGACTGAGCCCATGATACGTGGCTTCAATTCCATTAAAAAGGGACTGCAGGAGGCTGTTGATCTGTATCTGCCCACCCCTGATGGCAAGTGGAAAATCATGACAGATGCGTGTGATTATGCCATTGGTGGGGTGCTGGAGCAGCAGGGTACGGACGGGCGTTGGCACCCCGTGGTATTCTTCTCCCGGAAACTGCAGGGGTCCAGTGGGATGCAGAATTACACGCACCCTGACAGAAAAAAGCCCAGAGTTTGAAAAACAGGCCATTCCAGGCAGGGGACAGATGGGGTGGACAGTTAGGGAAAAGGAGACATATGCGTTAGTATGTGCTCTCCTGAAATTTCAATCGTGGATTCGGGGACAGGAGGTGACAGTGTGCACGGACCACAGTAGCATACTGCAATGGTACAAAGAGGACCTTTGTACCATTTCAGGGTTGCTGGGGCGTCGGGGGCGCTGGCACGAATTTTTAAGCAGGTTCAATTTACATATTGAATACCTGCCGGGGGAGAGGAATGAGGTGGGGGATACCTTGTCCAGATGGGCATACCCTGCAGGGGAATTGCAGGACACAACGTTCCATGGTTCTACCATGGATGCTGAGGGATGGGCCATGGATGATAGGCGAGAACAGGCCAGAACACGGGAATTTCTGCAGCAAGAATACTCTGGGGAATTTCTGGACCCTGTTACTCTTGCACCTCTATCTGTTTGTACCTTCCCCCTTCCTTCCCCTGAATGTTATGTCTCTTCCCTTACAGCTACAAGTTCTATTCAAGTGCACTCACAATTTCAGGAGCTTGTGTCGCATTCCTAATCTCATGTATGTTCTTCTTCTGACCCTCCCCCTGCTGAATATGTGGCTGCTCTGCGTGACCTTTCATGGCACATGCCGGGGGCGATGCAGTACGCCATTTCTGAGTTGAAGTCTGTCAAGGTTCCACCTGCAGTGAGCATTTTACAGCAGGATTGGTCTGAGTTCTATGCGACAGACCCCGATTTTCAGGATATTTGGCCACAGCTATCGACAGACAGAGCCGTTGGCAAGTATTTCTATCATCAGGGTAAGGTCCGCAGCGAGGGTAAGGTATGTGTTCCTGTTTCAATTCTGCAGCGGGTCTTGAATGGCCTGCATTCGTCTTCACATCCGGGGGTTGACAAGCTTCGACGGCTTTTCTCCAGGAGATTTTCTGTAGCTATGGACAGGAATGAATTTTTGAAGACCATTTCTGAGGTTGTCAAGAGTTGCAATGTCTGTCAGGCCACCAAGCCGCGTAGGGGTGCACAGCCCGATACTCTGGAATTTTTTTCCCATCCCAGAGTTTCCTTTTTCATCAATCTCAGTGGATTTTGTTTCAATGCCAGAGTTGCACCACCACTCCAAAAAATATAACAGTATTATGGTTGTGGTGTGCAGGCTCACTGGCTATATTATTGCTGTGCCTTGCAACAGCAATTTAAGCAGTGCAGAGTTAGCTGCGCTGTTTTTGGAGCGGCTGGTTTCCCTTATGGGGCTCCCCGCTATAATTTTCTCAGGGCATGATAGTATTTTGAGGGCCAGTTTTTTCCACACGTTGATGAAATTGTCGGGGGTTGAAGACCATAAGTCCACTGTATATCATCCAAAGGCAAATTGTAGGGCAGAGCGGGCAGTGCAGTCTATTGTGCAGTCACTGCGCCAAATCATGGAACAAAAAATTTCCAAAGATTGGTTCCATTTGCTTCCCCTTGCCACCTGGGCCCTGAATGATCTGCCAGGGGCAGTTTCAGGGTTTTCCCCCCATAGGCTAGTCTTTGGGAGGGATCCCATGGGGTTTGGAGAATGCCCCCCCATTATTCCAGAGGATGGCAGTGAGGACGCTGTCTCTTTCTTTAACAGGCTTATCTCAGAAAGAAAACAGGTCCAGACCAAGTTGTCTCAGATTCACAAGCGTCAGACGCGTGAATTCTTGAAGAAACACCCACTACAGGTTTTTAATCCTGGGGATCGCGTTTGGGTGCGTATCCACAAGGATCTGAAGAATTGCCCCAACACTTCTAAAGTGGACCGGATCTGGACTGGACCAGCAGAAGTGTTGGAGAGAGTGGGGACAGGCAGATATCGGGTGTATGCACAGAAAGGGGAACAGATTCTGGAGAGTGTGAGGCTTAAGCCCTATTACCCCCCTATTAGTGGTAACCAACCCCCTCTACATTTCTATACTGATGCGGAGGAGATGGTGGAATCTGATCGGTATATTGTAGAACGGATCCTGGATCACAAGCCGAAGGGTAGAGGCAGTAATAGGGGTACTAAATGGCTTGTCAAGTACAAGGGATATGAGGAACCTGAGTGGCAGGACGCCAGGGCCTTCCTCCGCGATATCAATGAGGACTGGCTGTCCTATAATAAGCGCCATAAGTTGCTTGACAGGCTCAGATTAGATCAGATCAATGGGTTGAGGACTTCTGAAATTTCTCGTCTTGTTGCCTTTGCATTCTCACCCTGATCTGGATCTCTTTGTCCCATTCTTTCTTTTTTTTTCTCGTCACCTCACAGGCTGATGTACAACTGGTCGACGGCTGAGAACTGTATTTTTGGAGATCGCACAGTTCCGCCAGTTGGTGCAGGTACGTGGATCTGCACAGATTATGTACCATCTCTTTGTGTAAGCCATTCGAGATGCAGGTGGTGACCTTTGGCATCATTTGGAGCTCTGTGCTGCTGGCAATACTGGTCTGTCCAGTGCGTGATCACTGTGAGCCCAATACCAGCAGCAGTACCAGGGTCTACATTTTTACAAGTGTTTACATGTGTTTTTTCTTCTGGGTGCAGCGATCAGAGCAAACAGTCTACACTGGTGCTCCACTCAGTGGTCCATTGATTTTCTTATCAGTCTGACGCCCTTTCAGGTGGCATCAGGCTTGTGAGGGGAGTGTAATGTGACCACAGAGTTAGGATAGACAAGGGATAAACAGCAGCAGGAGTTTGAGTCCAGAGGTCTGCCAGTGACCTATGATGATAGGGTAGGGATCCCAGCAGGAGATCGCTGAGTTCAGAATTGCGATCCCTGATGCTCTGTGTGCGTGAGCCCGCCTGTTGGGTCGTGCGCACGCTGGTCTGCTGATTGACGGTCCTGTGGTTGTAATGCTATGCGTTCCAGGATAACCACGACGTCAGGGTTTTCAGGAATTATGACGGATTGTTGAGGGTTTGCCTGTATACGTTTCATTGAATTTTGCATTCGAGTATCGATTGTTGACTTCGAATTTGCTCTCGTGGATTCATTCGAAGTATGTCTCAAGCGATTCCGGATTATTTACTCAATTTGAATGCCTCATGTCCTTTTGATGGTTATTTGCCATACGACATCTTGTTTGTGTTCATAATGCATGTCATGGCGAGTGTGCCATTGAATTTTGGTTTGATGTCTTCGCTTTTAATTTTTAGGACGCCATGAGTTTCATGTTGGTTATGGGATTGATGCATGTTAATTTCGGTACTATCCTCACATTCGCTTATTTGGGAGTCATTGTGTTCTCACTGTGAGATACGACCATGATGCATGCATGCCATGATCAATGATGTGTTGTAAATAAATATGATTGCGGGGCTCGTCAGCACCGCACCAGTACTGGTGTACGTAGTACCAGCACTGTGTCTGCATGCAAGAAAAAACCAAAGCTGCGGTCTCACTGCCGCCAAAAATAAACAAGTTGAAATATAAGCAACACGGCCTCACTGCCGTGAAACACCGCGGCCTTGCCGCCGCAAGAGCACCAATGAAACCAATCAAGCTCTCAGACAGAGCTGTCCAATGCCGCTGAGCCCAAACGCACGCACGCTCGAACGCACGTATACACACTGGACTTTAATCCGAGTACGAACACTGCTTTGAAGTTGTTTGCCACAACGAGGCTTCAACTCGAAGGGGATGGCCCTCCATTGGGCCTCCCCAAAGCCGCCGGCGAACGCCGTTCTCCACGAAGCTTCTGGCCGTCACTGATCTTGTTCTCCTTGAGGAACTGGCCCCGTATCTGCAAGGAATGCCTGCCCAGAAATCATCCAACGAAAGGGCCTAGTCCTCGAAATCGGCAACAGAGCGGAGGTAGCGTTGTGGAACAGCTTCACCTCGTAGTGAATCCCCACGTACTGCGAAGAGAGGAGGAAAAAATGAAAAATCCAGCTTGTTACGAATGCAGCTTTTCCGCTGGTTGAACTCAGAACTCCAGAACTCGGTCGTTGCTCAAGCCGGTCAGAACAGAAAGTTTTTTGAACTGTAATAAAACCAGTAATACTTTGGTTTCATTTCATAATAACTCCTCAGGATGTTTTTGGGACTCGCCAGCCACAAATATTTTTCCCCAGTACCAGTTTACGAAAATCCCCCCAAAAAAAAACCATGGCCAAGATAAACACGAACACACGAAGCATCATCAGCACGCCAAATCAATACTGCAACACGATGGCGATCATGTCCCCCAGAGTCCAATCAAGTCAACCAGCAGTAGCTGGTTCAAAAAACAAGCTGTTACATCCCTATCAAAAATAGAGACACTCAGAAAGAAAATTCGAGAAATCAGTAAACAATTCTCAATACATGAAATGGCCAGCAAAACTAATCTAAATGTCAATCTGTCGCTCCCGCGACCTCGGCAGAGTCGCTCAGGGCAGAATAAACACAACAAAAAGAGAATTAAAAAATCAGAAATGACCACTAAAACACAAACTGATAAATCCTATTACACGCCGCTTGTGTGTGGGCTGGGGCTGTTGCGGCGGCGGGTTGCGCCGGCGGTAGCGCCAGTGGGCGAGGGCGCTGCACAAGACCCGGGGGAGCCAGTTGTTGGCGTCCGCGTCCGTGATGCGGAGTACCGCCCCCCCTTCCAGGAAGGCTGGCCATGTTGGCCCCCTGTCGGGCCACACCGCCCGGATCACTGACCTGAGTACCCTCTCGTTGTCCTCTGGGGCTGCCCACCCCCCCGGGGGTACCTCCCGGTTTCCTCCGTCCCTCCGGAGGAGCACAGCATCGAAGGGCCGGTTCCTGAACCCCCTGGTGGTCCCCTGGTTGGCCCAGCTCAACCACCCGTACACCTCCTCCACCAGGGGGATGGCCTCGTCCCCCAGAGGGTCCAGGACCGTGCCCCAGTCCCGGTCCCAGGGCTGGCCCCCCTCTGCCCCTCGAGCCGGCTCCCCCTGCTGCCCCTGTGCCTGCGGCGCCGGTGCCGAGCCCCGCCCCCCCCCTGCCAAGGCCATCCGCGCCGGCTCCGCTCTCGGTGCGGGGGGGGCTGGCTGGTGCTGGGGTCGTGGGGGTTGGGGGGGGATGAGCTCGCTGGCGTCGGGGTCGATGTTGTAGGGGTGGTGGTGGTGGTGGTGGTGGTGGTGGGTGTGGTGCGCCGGCATCTGTTGGATGCCGGGGGGGATGCACCTCACCGGCTGCACGTCCGGCTGCGGGGGCGCCCCGCCCCCCGCCCCTCTCCCTTTCGACCCGCCCTCCCCCCCGGGGCTCGCATGCCCCGTCCCGCGTGTCCCTGGGGGCCCGTGGCGCCCTTGCCCTTGCCCTTGGGCCCCCTTCCGGCCCCCTGCCCGTGCTGTGGGTCCCGCCCCCTGTCACTCACGCCCTGGCCTGCCTGCTCGCCCACCGTTCCTCGCTCCGCTCCATGCAGCTTGGCGCCCTGCCCGCGCCCCTGCGCGCCCTTCCCGTTCCCTGGCCCCTTCCCGGCTCTCTGCCCTGAGTCGCGCCGTCCGCTGCCCGCGCTCTGTCCCCCTCCACTGCTGCGCCCTTGCTCCTTGCCGCGTGTGCCCTGGCCCGCTCCCTGCGCGTGCCCCTGGGCACTTCCCCTGTCGCCTCCTGCCCCCCGCTCCGCGCTCCCGTGGCTGGCATGCAGCTCTGTCTGCGCGCTGTCCCCTCCTTCCTGGATCCCGCGCCGGTCGTCCCGCTGCCTTTGCACCTGCGGCAGCGTGACGCCCGGCGGCGAGCGCTCGGGCGCCGGAGGGCGGACCTGCCGCGTCCGCCCCGGGCGGAAGGGCTTGGGGGGGAACGGCTCGGGGGGGCTGGTGTGGGTGTGGGTGGGGTCGGCGTGGGCGCAGTACTTCGCGCCCTCCCTGCCCACTAATGCTGCTACGGCGACCGCCGGCGAGGCGCCCGTGGCCCGTGCGGGGTCCTTCCCCCGCTTTCGTGGCGTGCTGGGGGCCGTGGCGTGGCCAGCCAAGGCGCTGGCGCGGCTCGCCGGGGCCGCGGTCGCAACCCCTCGCGCGCCCTCTCCGCTCCCTTTTGCGGCAGCGGCAGCCCCCGGCGATGCGCCCGGTTCCTGCGCCGGGGCTCCCCCCCGTGTCAGCGGCGTGCCGGGGGCCGCGGTAGGGGCCGCGGCGTGGCTCCCTGGGGCTGCGGTCTCCGCTCCCCGCGCGTCTGGGGCCCCCTCCCGGGCTGGGGCGACATGGCTTGCTGCTTGGGCGGCGGGGGCGGTCACCTCGGCTGGCTCAGGCTCCTGGGTCGACGGCCTGGTGTCGGCGGAGGACGCCCGGGGCCGCCCAGCCGGCGGCCCGACCAACACCGCCGCCTCCGCCAGCCTCTGCTCCTCGAGCTCCGCGGGGGTCTCCCCCGCCCACTCCGGGCAGATGGGGGAGCGGGAGCGGGACCGGCGGTGGTGGCGGTTGTCCCGCTGGGGCGAGCCATCGGAGTCTGTCATCACTGTTATCCTGGTAGGCATGCGTGGTGGCAGGTGTGCCCTTCCCACTACCTCCCGGTGCATCAGTGTCGTGCCGTGGGCAGTGCCGTGCAGTGCTCTGCGGGGGGGGGGGGGGGGGAGGGGGTGGGGGGCCGGCTGTGGCGTCAGCCCCGTACGGGCGGGGGCCGGCGGCCATCCATCGGCATTGGGAGGGGAGGCCTGGGAGCCACGCGGCCCACGCGTCGCGCCACAGCTCCCAGTCGGGGGCGGGGCTCAGGGCCCTGGGCCCCCGGGGGTCGTCGGGTGGTGCCGGGGGGAGCCGCACTAGGTGGACCCCCGTAATGGCGGTGACCTCCTGTGTTCGCAGGAAGGTGTGTACCCCGTCCCGCGCCGAGGGCGCCGAGAGGGGGGGGCGGGGTACGGGTGCTGCCCCATAGAGGTGGGTGGGGGTGATCCCCAGGACCTGTTCCCGGTCCCCGCGGGTCACGACAACGAGGAGGAGCAGGGGGGTGCCAGGGCGCTCTTGCCAGAGGACCTGCCCCCTGTGGTGGGCACTCCTGGTTCTGGAGAGGGGGGGGGCAGGTCTGGGTCCGCCCAGCCGCGGGGCGCGTGCGTCGCCGGCGGGAGGGCGGGGCACCAGGTGGGCTCCCTGAGGAAAGCCTCGCTAACAATGGCGTACGAGGGGTCAGCCTGGTGCCGTTGTACAGCGGGTTGGTCGGCCGGTGGCGGGCGGGCGCCTCGTCCGCGCCTTTCACGAACACCGTGACTTCGCCCACCTCCAGGTCCTCGTCCGGTGGGTGTAGAAGATGGAGCGCGGCATCAAGCTCGGACACTCCCCCCGGGTATGTGGCCCGCACCTGTTTCAGGTACGGGGCCGTGTCCCCGGGGTAGCGCGTCCTGAGGGCGTGCTGCAGGGCTGGGGCGCTGCTGCGGAGGGACATGGCAGACCCCGCTCCCGTCAGCCGCAGGTTGTCCCCTATGGTCAGGGGTGGGCCCGACCCGTTGGACTCGCGCCACTCCATCTAGTGCCCGTACAGGGCCGCCTCCGGGCCCATGAGCCCCGGCTGGATGGCGTTCACGATCCGGTGCATTGCCAGGAGTAGAGTAGGGGCCCCTGCTCCGCTCGGGGCGCGGACGGTCGGGAGGACGGTGTCGTTGAGGAAAGCCCTCGCACTGCCCATCAGGTCACATCGTGCGGCAGGGTGTGCCTCATTTGCCTCCGCCACCGCGTCCGCCGCCAGGCCCCGGACAGTCGCCTCCTGCGCTTTGCGGCGGGCCCTGGCGTGTCCCGGCCCATCCCCCCGTCGGCGTGGTATGGTACTGCCGGCTCTGCAAAGGGCAGCGGCGGGTGGGGGTCAGGGCGAGAACACCTGCGACAGGTGCGCAACGGATGTGGTGTCCCGCAGGTGCACGTGGATCCACAGAAGGGCAGCCCCGCCGGGCCCGCGCGTTCGTGTGAGGGGGCGTGTGCCCCCTCGATGGGCCAGTGCAAGGCCTCCTCCTCTGTGGACTTGCGCGGGCATGCGGGAGGTTCGGGCCAGGCGCACGCGGCCACCTGGGCGCACCGCGCGCACCTGTTGGTGCCTGTCGACGCTGCGGAGGACACCGTGTCACATTCCCCGCAGAGTCGGCAGGTGTGTGGGAGGTGGGAGGGCGGCGACCAAGGGTCGAGATGGCGGAGCCAGGGGTCGTCCCACCTCTGTCGGAGGGGGTCCCGGATCCTCCGCAGGCGGGCCGGGCGCGGCGATGATAGTCCCTGCCGAGCGTCTTCCGCTGGACCTCCCGCCACGTGTCGTCGGGGAGAATCCCGTGGTCGTGGAAGGCGGCGATGAGGTCGTCCCACGCCAGGCGGGGGTCCCCCTGGGGGGGGGGGTTGCCATGTACACGTTGTGCCCGGTGAGGTGGGGCGCCAGCGTATCCCATTGGCACCCGTTTGCGGCGTCCTGGTGGAGGAGGGCCAGTAGGGTGCCGTCCGCGACTGCCTCCCATCCCACTCGCAGCCCTTCGCAGCCGTCCAGCTCCTGGCGCAGCGCGGCTGCAAGGTCGGTGGGAAGCATGAGGAGCAAGGGCCCCTGCATGTTGCCAAGCCGGGACAGGGCGTCGTCGTATACCGGCCCCCGTGTTTTGAAGTCCGCCACGGCGAGCTGGGCGGCCCCGTCCTCCGGGGGGTGCCATCCGACGGTGGCCGTGGCCTGTCCCCATTTGCGTATCTCCGTAGCCCGGAGTACGTTGGCGGCGTGAAGGACGATGCGGGGGGGGACGGGTGTCCTGACGAGTGAGGACACGTCCCTGGTCCATCCTGTTTGCGGCCCTGGGGCCGCTTGCAGCCATTCCCCCGTCGCCGCGTCCCATGGGTGGTCAGGTCCCGCCCCGCGGATCACAGTTGATCTCGGCCGGGTGTCCGGCCCCCATCCCTCGAGCGGGATGGCGGCGTATCGTTGCGCAGGGGTCTCTGGGGCGCGCGTGGCGGCGCACCACCGGCTCTACTCGCGCGCCCACTCCTCACCCACTATGCGTGCCTCCCACGCGGTCATGGAGCCGCGCCCGATGATCCACGGTGGGAAGAGGGCGTCTTGTACGTGCTTCGAGAAACCCCCCGTCAGGTCCTGGTACGGGTGGGGGCCCTCTTGTGGCGGGCACTCCAGAGTGCCATTCACGACACCGAGGGAGGCTACGAAGTCCTTGTCAGGGCGCGGGTGAGGGAGGGGGGCGGTCGCCCTCCGCCGCAGTGAGCCATCGGTGCGCCCGGGCCGCCTGGCTTAGAGGCTCGCGGAGGAGATGCTCAGGCCGGTGGTTGCGAAGCTCCAATGCGAAGTCCTCCAGCCAGAGCATGTGGTGGAGGAAATCTTCCACAGAGGTCCCTCCCGGCGGGTCGTAGCGGGCTATGGCGCGGAGCTGCGCCTCTGCGTCCTTGGGCACCAGCCGGGAGCAGAAGACTTCCGTCCATGTGGCGCCTGCGGAGCGCCACGAGGCCATCCACAGGGCTTTGTCCCCCGGTGGGAGGTGGCGGGCCGCCTCGTGTACCGCCTGGCGGTAGTGGGGCCAGAGGAGCGGTGAGTGGGTGCACCCCACGTGCATGTGCACCGGGGTCTCCTCCGGGCTGCCGCACAGGAGGCACGGTTGTGGGAGGACGGCGACGCCGGAGAGCCGCTCCTTACGGACGCAGAGCCTGCGCTGCACCGGCGTGTGGCCGTCTCTGGCCCGCAGCGCCTGGCGGTTGGTGGCCGTCGCGGTGAGGTCACGGGTGTGGACATAGGCTGTGGCGTGGGCCCCGCCCAGAGGTGTGTGTCCTCGGTGCGTCAGCGCATGGTCCGTCTGCGCCCGCTGCGCGACCTCGCCGAGCGTCCGCATCGTGGGGGTCCGTAGATCGAGGTGGCCGTCACGACCGGCGACAATGAGTTGGGCGTGGCCAGGGTCCGGGGGCGTGTTCTGCAGGACGGTGTCCTGGGACGCCGCCCAGTCCGCCTTGTGCAGTAGGGCGTCACTGTGGTGCGAGGTGGCTCGGACGTACCAGAACGGGTGCCAGGCGCGTTGCCCTCGCGCGCACAGGCCGTTCGAAGCCACCGTAGGGGCATCTGGTTGACCACCTTCGCCGCGCCCGCGGGCAGCCCCGTGGTCCGCTCGCGATCTGCCTGTCGCAGGAGGTGGAGGATGACTTCGGCGTCCACTGTGTGGACCCATGGTCGGTGGGCACCGTATTGTAGGGTGAGGGAGGCGGCCACCCCCTCCCCGTCGGACACCGTGCCCGAGATGGCCACTGCCCACGCGCGGGTGAGGTCGGCGGCGAGAGCGACGCTGGTGGCGTGTTTGCAGGGTCCCCCCCCTGACGTGTCGGAAGAGGTGTGGCCTCAGGCCTCCGGGGTCCAGTAGTACCCGGTGGGGCTGAGCCACCCCGCGTTGAAGTCGGCGGAGTGCCAGCGGACGTCGGGGTGGCTGGGGGTCAGTTGGTCCACGCTCAGCTCCCTGGTGTTGCCGGGGCTGATAGCCGGGTGGTCGTGCAGCCAGATTTCTGCTCAGGCGATCATGCTTGCCCAGGACCGAAGTGCCGTCACATGTTCCTGGAGCCACGCCGGGCCTCCGCGCTGGTGCACCACCAGGTGTCCCGTGTCCTCCGGCTGGTCTTCCAGCGCGTGCACTGCCATGTGTGGGTCGTGCGGCAACCCCGTAGCTACCAGCAGGGCGGTGCCGCAGGGGGAGTCCACGGGGCCTGGGCTGGCCTGCCCTGACCTGCACTTTTACCCACTCGGCCTGGAGCTGCGCTTGCCCCGCCGCTCGGGTGCATTGGTCATCCGTGGTCACCAATCACACCGGCGTCGGCGTGTGTGGCCGGGGACGCAGGGGCTCGGGACACGCCACATCCGCGTTAGGCTCTCGGTGCTAGCTTTCCGCGAGTACGTCGTGGAGGATGTACATGAGGGCTGCCGGCGGGTGGTGCGCCGCCCCCCGCGTTGGGGGGGATAGGCCGCCCCGGCGGCGGTAGCCCCCGACGTGGAGGTGCAGGCCATCCGGGGTCACCTGTGGGCCGGTGTGGGCGTCCTGCTTAGCCCTTGTGGGGTGGATGAGTCTCAGGCGGGGGTCCCGTGTGCCGGTGGTGTGGAAGAGGTGGACCAAGGCGTCGCGCCACCCGGGGTGGTTGGTGGGCTCCTGCTCGCGGCGGCGATAGTGGAGGTTTTCATTGGCGCATTGGTTGAGGCATTCGGGCACCGCCGTTGGCCACGGGTCCTCGTTGTCGGGGAAGGGGTGGCGTGGCCCGTGGTGCCCATGCCACGGCGTCGTGTGCGGCACCGTCAGGCGGCACATGTCGCGGTGTCGCAGCTTGGCGGTGCGCAGCGTGACGATGTTGCCCGGTGGGGACTATAGTAGGACGTGGGCCGCCCTGAGGCACGCGATGGGGTTGTACAGCCCCACTCCCAGGGCGGCCAGGGCCCGGGGTATGCGGTAGACCCAGTCGCCCCCCGCCAGGGTTGCGAACTCCGGGACGGGGTAGTGCACCTCGGGACATATTCCGTGCGCGCTGGCTATTTCCCAGAACATCTTGGTGACCTCGGTGCGCACGGAGGTTGAGCGGTGGTGGACGAGTGTACCCACGAGGGCCACCGCTGCCTGCTGGCACCGCGTTGGCACCCGTGTGAGCCCCAGGGTCCGGTCATCCTGCAGGCTTGTCCCGCGAGGCGTCGAAGGCATACCGCGCCCTGTCTTTCGCGACCTGGACCGTGCTGTGGTCCAGGTGGCGCGCGGTGTCGGAGTCGTCGGCGATGAAAGGGGCGACGTACTGTGTCAGCTCCCCGAGGATCGCTAGGATGACGTCCTGCACCACTTTCGGTGGCGCGAGGGTGTTGAGGCACCAGTGGTGCACCGCCGCCAGGCGTAGCCCGTGCTTGCGCTGCAGGGAGACCTCCCCGTCCCGCTGCAGCTGGAGTCCAAGGTAGGGGACGGAGTCTGCCGCTGGTACCCAGTGCCATGGGTTTTCCAGGTGGGGACAGAGGCGCAGCTGCAGGCACGGGACCCACTCCGTGGTGGCCATGGCGCACTTGCGGGGGTTGAGCTCCATGCTCATCATCCCCAGCTACGCGGCCACCGCCTCTACGCCCTCGACGAGATGCTGCAGTGTCTGGGCCACTACCAGCAGGTCGTCGATGTAGGCCTGGATGAGGCCTTGCTCGGCCCCTCCCGGCGGGCGCAGGTGGTGCCCCTGCGCCCTGAGCAGGGGCTCCAGGAGGAGTGCGTACAGCAGGGGGCTCTCGTGGTTGCCCTGCCGGACGCCGCGCAGCATGTGGACGGGCTGCGTTAGCCCGTGTGCGGTGACGATGCGCAGCCTGGCGCACGTGTGGAGGAAGAGCAGGAGGTCGATGACCTCCGGCGGCACGGAGGAGTGGCGCAGGATGAGGTGGAGGGCGCCGTGCGGGGCGGTGTCGAAGGCCTTGCGGGCGTCGAAGGAGAAAACGTAGTTGGGCCTTCCCCGCTGGAGCTGCCGCTGCGCCATGAACAGTGGGGGGCCTGTGTTGGAGCCAGGGAGGGCCCCTTGCTGCCAGTCGCTGACCACTCCGTGCCGTGTGAGCACTTTCATGATGCGCTGGGTGAGGGGGCCCGTGAGCAGCTTGATGTCCAGCTGGCCCAGGGCTATGGGCCTGTAGTCGTCCAGTCTGGCGGAGCCCGGTACCTTGGGGCTGAGCCAGATGTGCGCGTCCCTCCAGTGCATCGGCGGCGGGGCGCCGCGGAGGATGGCCCGGTAGGAGTGGACCAGGAGCCCCTGGACGGGTGCCGGGAGGGCCTTGATGAAAGGGGTCTCCATGTGGTTGGGACCTGCGGCCTTGCCATCGGCCTTGTCCAGGGCGGACTGCAGGTCCTGCATGGAGTACTGCTGGACCTGTGTCCAGGCCCCGTCAGGGACCCGGGGGACATGGCGGCCGAGGACTGCCTGGAAGCCTGGGAGGTCCACCGGGCGTTTGTCATACAGTTCCCGGCAGAAGGCGCGAACTGCGAACATCACGCCGTGGGCCTCCGTGAGGAGCGTTTGGGTGTTGGGGACCCGCACATTCCAGAAGCCTGACGGGCCCGTGGCCTCTACCTCTATGGCCCCCCGCACGGACTTCCATCGCTGGGCGATGTCAGGGGCGTGGCGGCACCAGACGTCCTTGATGGCGCGCTTGCGGTCTGCCGCCAGGAGTGCGCGGAGTTGGCGAATGTCCTCTTCGAGGGCGGCTGCTTGCCTCTCCAGCTCCTCCTGTAGCTGGCCCTGTGTGGCCGGGCGGAGCCCGGGCGACGCACCCCGCAGCTCCTTCGCGAGCCGGAGCGCCGCCTCGGACCGGATGCCATGCCGTGCCGCGTCCGCCTGGTACGCCGCCGGCGCGCACGGTGCCAGGGTGTCATAGCGGAGGGCCGCCGCCTGGAGCCGCTTTCCGCTCTGCGGGGGTTCCTCCTCCGCCGGGTCCGTCCCCGCCAGGGACGGCTGCCGGCGTCCCACCACACGCGCTAGGGCGTCATGCGCCGCGTCGAGGTGTTCGAACACCTTGTCCACCGCGGCCGCGGGCATGGACCCGTAGGCGTGCTGCTCTGCGGGACCCAGCCAGGGTGCCAGGGAGGGTTCATCCTGCGCGGCCGTGACCACCGCCCACAGGCAGTGTTGGACGGGCGCGGCCTTGGCGTTGTACGGGAGGAGGCGGCCCTCCGTGTGGCTGTAGGGGGTGGGCATCGCCGCGCGCCCTGCTGCGTTGGCGAGGCCTGGCAAGGCCAGGCGGACCGGGAGGTGGTCCGAGCTGATCACCTGGGGGTGTGCCATGCCGCGAGCCCAGACGCTTTCCCGCAGGGACCACGGCAGGAGGGGTTCGTTGACCAGGAAGGTGTCCACCCTGTGCCGGGACTGGTGGAGCGTGGGGGTCACCTCCTCCTCGCCGCCTGCCTTGGCCCTCCGGAAACGGCAGGCCTCCCAGCCCGCGCGGAAGTGCTCCGTGGCCGGGTTGGAGGTGGCATCCATTTAGACATTGGTGTCACCCGCAATGACCACCGGGTGTCTCCCACCGAGGCGGCGTGCCGTGGCACACATTTGTATGTTCGCCCAGAACGCTGCCCGTCCCGCCCACAGGGAGCAGCCTGCTTGAGGCTCGTGGACGTTGATGAGGGTGACGCCCCCCCCGTCCGTGCGGATCTCCAGGGCCGCGGCCTTCCTGGGGACGATTTCCGTGAAACTGAGCACCTCGTGCTCCGCCACGTACTTGCTGCTGACCGCGGTGAGGAGCCCCCCCCCTCTCGAGGTGAAAGTGGCGCCTGTCCCTGTCAGCCGGCTGCTGAAGGAGGGGGTGTACCCCTTGTCCCGGAGCGCCGCGGTCACGTGCATCTCCTGCGCCCTGGTGCCGATCCCTGTTTCCTTGAGCATGATGGCAAAGCCCCCCTCCTGGGGTAGCATGCCGGTGATGAGGTGCTCCTTGTCGGTACGGGCCGCCGGCCCCCGGTGCCGCCGGAGCGTGTCCTGGAGGGACCGGTCTGGCGGTACGAGGCCGTTGCGCAGGTTCCACGAGAGGAGCCATAGGGCGTCGTCCGCGGTGTCCTCCTGGAGTCAGCCATCCCGCATCGGCATCGCCGCCGGGTCCGCCGGTGCAGCCGGGGCTCCCGGGTGCGCCGGGGCCATGGGGTGCGGAGAGCCCGTTCCCAGCGGGGCCCACAGGGGGGCCAGGGGGGCCAGCCCCGCGGGGATGGACCCTTGTTGGGCCGCACCGCCGGTCCCCGGGGCCGCTAATGGTGCCTCCTCATCGCCGTCTGCGTGGTCGGCCGCCTGGGGCGGGGGGCTCCGGGCGTATGGGGCGTGCCATGGGGACCTCCGTGCCCTCCCTTGCAGGATGTTGGAGGCCGCCTCCTTGTCGTCCACCGGGGCTGCAGCGTGCACCGCGTGCCACGCCAGGTGTTCCAGCATTGTCCCGCTTCTGTAGTACTTGTCTGCACACAGGGGGCATTTCGTTGGTTCCGTGGCCCCTCGCGCAGGGGGGAGGGGCACCGACTTCTCGATGGCGCCCTTCGTCGCTGGTTCGAATTGCAGGCTGGCCAGTTGAACCGTGTGTGGCGCCAGCGCGCGGCCCGGGGCCGCCGCATCGAGGGTTCGTGTCGCGGGCGCGGGCCTGAGACTTCGGATGGCATCGCGCTGCGCGTCTGCTTGCAGCCACGCTTGCTAGTGCGTGGAGCTGATTTGGCGGTCGGGTTTGCCCCTCGATCGCAGGTCGTGGAAGGCTTGTAGCCAGTGGTACACTGTGGTCGGGACCGCCAGCTGGAGCTCTAGGTCGCCGGGGTGCGCCGCTGCTGGCCACACCCCCGGCCTGGCCGCCTGGGCGTTGTCCTTCAGCCGGACCTGGAGCAGGAGGGCGTGGTGTTCGCCCTCCCGTAGCGCCTTGACGATCATGGGGGTACAGTCTGCCACGCAGACCACGGCTTCGGGCCCCTGCAGGCGCTCGGGGTCGCAGACGACGATGTGCGCGTCCGCCGGCCTGAACATGCAGTCCACCCACTGTGGGTTCTGCTGTCCCCGTTGGGCCACCGCCAGGGTAGCCGCCGGGCGGGCGTGCGTGATTGGCCCCGCGTGGAGGTCCGGGACGTCCGTGGCCCTGATGGCGTCTCCCTGCCACGCGGTCGTAGATGCTCCTCCTGGCAGGGGCTCCACACCAGTGCGGGGGGGTTGACCCATCCCAGTTCCTGCCTCTTGTTGGGAGCGCTGAGGGTGTGTAGCAGGACTGCCAGCGGCCAGGGGTCCGCCGACATATAGTAGGCCTGGGTGGGCCCCTGCTGCCAGTCGAAGTGGGGCAGGGGCAGGAATGCCCCTTGCCTGGCGGTGCTGTGCCAGACAGTCCAGCGGCCCCCGGCCAGGACGTGCGACCGGTACCCTCCGGCGTGGCCGTGCAGGATGGCCTGGTGGCCTGCCATCTGCAGCACCAGTGCCTGCCCCTGCTGCGGCCCGGGAAGGGGTGTGCCGCCGCCCGCATCCCAGACGTGGGTGCGCCCGCGGAGTGTGGTGTGCCACGGGTGGGGTGCATCGCGCTGCGTCCCTTGTATGCTTCCCGCAATCTGCCCTGGGCCGTGGTGGTGGACGAAGCTCTCCCCGCCATCCGCCAGCAGCGCCGCCGCAACGATGTATAGCTGCTCCGCCGTGAGGGGTGCAGTCGGCGCGTGCGTTGCGGCCGGCTTGCGGGGCTGCGTGTCGTGGCAGGGGACGTGGGGCAGCAGTTGCGCCTGCCACACCGCCACGGGACCCATGGTGGCGGCCGCGACCGCGGACACCAGCGCCATGCGGTCCGCTGGTCTGTACTGCTTGAGCCCCGTGGTATCTCGGGCGAGGTGCCTGCAGGCCGCCGTCCAGGCCACCGCTCCGCAGTTCGTGCAGTCCGGTTCAGCACCATCCACGCCCCTGCTTCCCATTTGCTGTACCGTGGTGGCGGTGTCGAGCGGGGGGCCCTGCTGCAGCGCCTCCGGGCCCTGCCCCGGTGAGAGGGCGGGCGGGACTGGCTGTGGGAAGCTCTGCGCGCCTCGGCGCTCCGGGTGCGTGTGGTACGGGGTTTGCTGGCGGTGCTCCTGGGCCGCCCGTGGTAGGAGGAGGAGTTGGTGTAGGTACCAGTGGCCTTGCGCGGCGGACGGGTTGCGGAGCGTTAGCCACTGTTTCACCACGCCTCCCGGGTGCGGGGCCTCGACGCGGGGCTGCGAACCCAGGCGGCCCAAGCGGTTGGAAGTGCTCGCGGGTGGGATGTGGGTCTGCGGGTAAAGCACCCGCAGCGGCTCCAGCGCCAGGTCTGGCACCTCGTCGTTGAGCTGCTCCGTGAGAGCCGACGCCCTGTGCAGGGTGTGGCGGACCCCGGGTGTGGGGGCCGTGAGCTGTTCGAGCACCGGCCCCGGCGGGTACCGTGCACCCGGGTTCGTTAGCCACTCCCTGGTGTGGCTCAGTATGGCCCTCCATACGTCCCTCGTAAGGGCGTGTTGGGGGGCCAGAGAGGGGACCATCCGTAGGAGGCGGTGGCACGCCGGCGGCGATCGCATGGGCTGTGGGGCGGCCGCAGTCATCCACCTGCACGCCGTGCCGGGCACGATCGCCCCCCATTCCACGGTCCCCATGCCCTCGGCGTGGAGAAGCGCCTGGCCCTGGACCAGGGGGAAATAGGGGCTCGAGTGCCCGCTCCCTTCCCTCCACCGTACCCAGGCCGCCCCCACCTGCAGGCTGCGGAGTAGGGCCACGCCGGGGAGGAGCGGCTGCGGGAAAGCCCCCTTGACGGCTTGACTGGCGTGGGCCAGGGTGCCCATGGGTAAATACCACAACGGGAGGACCCAGGGGCCCGGCAGCGGATGCACCTCCCCTGCGTCCCATGCCCACTCCGAGTCTGGCGGGGCAGCCAGGACTGTGCCCGTCTGCAGGAAGTGGCGTGCCCTCTTGTCGGGGTGCCGTTGGAGGGTTGCCGCGAGGCTGAGCCCCTCCGCCGCGGGTGCCACAGGGAGGCCGCCCTGGGGCCTGCACCAGGCGTAATTCTGGCCGGCCGGCGAGGTGTGGAGGTCCCGGGCGATTTCCTCCGCGGTCCCTGTGGGGGCGTCCTCCGGTGCCAGGTGCCACATGACGGCGAGCACCGCCCACGAGGAGAGGGGCCACGCCCGTGGGGGGGTGTTCACCTGGATGGTCCATTGTGGGCGCGCCCGCCGCACGCGGGATGCCCCGAGCACCCCTCGCACCATGTTCGCCGCCAGGACCAGCACCATTTTCGAGGGCTCCACAATGATCCCCTCTGCGGGTCCGCCGTGGCGGCCCTGGGTGTGCAAGGCCACTGCCGCCTGTCGTCTGTGGGTGACTCGGTTGACGGCCTCCTGGATGTTCACGCTGCCGCGCGCGGTCTCATCCAGGATCCAGCCCTGCGCCACCCCGTAGCGTAGGGCGGCGGGTGCGGCCGCGCGTCCCACCTCGGGCAGCGCTCCGTGATCGGGGCCGGGCTGAGGGTGCTGTTTGGGGCACCAGCCTTCGCCGGTGCAGTGGCGCCGTTTCCCTGCGGAGCAGAGGGTGGGCAGGCTGCCCGCCGGCGGCGCAGGTTTCGCGGGCGTTCTTCCTGTGGAGGGCTCCGGTATTTCCTCCAGGTCAGAGTCCATGCCCGCGTCCCCCTGTGGGGGGTCTCCTTCGCCGTCTCTGAGTCCCAGCGCCCTGATGACCTCGTGTGCTGCGTCCAGCGTCGGAGATTGGGGGCGTGTTTTGCGTGGGGCCGCGGGTTCCGCCATTGTTGTGTCGCTGTGCCTAAGAGCAGAGGGTGGGGTGCGGATGTCCCGTGGCTGGTGCACGTGCTGTGGGCGCGGCGGGGCGTGGGTGGGGGTTGCCCGTACGCCGGTTCCGGGGGCCGGCATTCGAGGAGGCGTGTGGGCACTAGGTGCTCCCCCCCCCGCGGTCCGTGGCGGTCCCGTTGCGAGGGGCGTCCGAGGCCGGGCACTCTCCCCCCTCCGGCTGCCCTCCTCCTGGGGGCTGTCGGGGCCCGCTGCCCACGTGCTGTGGGCACGGGTGTGCGGGTAAGGGGTCCGTTGTGAGGGGCGTCTGCGGTTAGGCGCCCCCCCTCCCCCGACTGTCCGCCCTCTGAATGGCCTGTCGGTCCGTCTCCACTCTTGCTGTGGGTGAGGGTGTGCGGGTGTGGGGGCCCGGCGCTGTCCACTTGGCTTTCATGCCCTGTGGGGGCCGCGCTCCGCGGGGGTGGTGGGGGCCGTCCCCGGGGGGGTGGCCCGCCACCGTTGTGAGGGGCGTCTGGTGTCAGGTGCTGTCCCTCCCCCGGTCGCCCGCCCTCTGGGTGGGCTGTCGGGGTCCACCACCCACATGCTGTGGGCGCGGGCGTGCGGGTGTCGGGGCCCGGCACCGTCCCCTCGGCCTGCATGCCCGGTGGGAGCTGCGTGCCGCGGGGGTGGTGGGGGGCCGCCCCCCGGGGGGGTGGCCTGCCATCGTTGCGAGGGGCGTCTGGTGTCAGACGCTGTCCCTCCTCCAGCCGCCCGCCCTCTCTGGCGGTTAGCCGGGGTTCCGCGACCCGTGTGTCCCGGGTGCGGTCGGTGCGGGCGTGGGGACCCAGCACCGGCCCCACAGCGTGCGCCCTTGCGGGCCGGCGTCGCTCGCTGCGGGGGCGGGCATGTGGGTGTGGGGGCCCATCACTGCCCCCTTGGCCCGCATGCCCTGTGGGGTCTGCGTGCCGCGGGGGTGGCGGGGGGCCGTCCCCGGGGGGCTGGCCTGCCACCATTGCGAGGGGCGTCTGCTGTCAGGCGCTGTCCCTCCCCCTGCCGCCCATCCTCTGGGGCGCGCGGCCGGGGTCTCGCGACCCGTTTGTCCCGGGTGCGGTCGGTGCGGGCGCAGGGACCCAGCACCGGCCCCACAGCGTGCGCCCTTGCGGGCCGGCATTGCTCGCTGTGGAGCCGGCGGAAGGGCGTCCCCGGGGGGGTCGCCTTCCACCATTGTGAGGGGTGTCTGAGGTCAGGCGCTGTCCCTCCCCCGACTGCCCGCCCACTGGGCGGGCTGTTGGGGTCTGCCACCCACGTGCTGTGGGCGCGGGTGTGTGGGTGTGGGGGCGCAACACTGTCCCCTTGGCCTGCATGCCCTGTGGGGGCTGCGTGCCGCGGGGGTGGTGAGGGGCCGTCCCCGGGGGGGGTGGCCTGCCACCGTTGTGAGGGGCGCCTGGTGTCAGGCGCTGTCCGTCCCCCAGCCGCCCGTCCTCTGGAGCGGGCAGCCAGGGTTCCGCAATCCGTGTTTTCCGGGTGCGGTCAGTGCGGGCGTGGGGACCCAGCACCGGCCCCACAGCGTGCGCCCTTGCGGGCAGGCGTTGCTCGCTGTGGAGGTGGCGGAAGGGCGTCCCCGACAGGGGTGCCTTCCACCATTGTGAGGGGCGTCTGAGGTCAGGCGCTGTCCCTCCCCCGACTGCCCGCCCACTGGGCGGGCTGTTGGGGTCCGCCACCCACGTGCTGTGGGCGCGGGTGTGTTGATCCGGGGGCCAAACACTGTCCCCTTTGCCTGCATGCCCTGTGGGGGCTGCGAGCCGCGGGGGTGGTCGGGGGCCGTCCTCGGGGGGGCTGGCCTGCCCCCGTTGTGAGGGGCGTCTGGTGTCAGGCGCTGTTCCTCCCCCAGCCGCCCGTCCTCTGGAGCGGGCAGCCAGGGTTCCGCGACCCGTGTGTCCCGGGTGCGGGCGGCCCGGGCTTCGGGACCCAGCACCGGCCCCACAGCGTGCGCCCTTGCGGGCTGGCGTTGCTCGCTGTAGGGGTGGCGGAGGGGCGTCCCCGGGGGGGGTGCCTTCCACCATTGTGAGGGGCGTCAGAGGTCAGTCGCTCCCTCTCCCCCTTCTGCCCACCCACTGGGCGGGCTGTTGGGGTCCGCCATCCACGTGCTGTGGGCGCGGGTGTTGGTGTGTGCGGTGTGTGTCGTGTCTGTGCGGTGCGTGTCGTGGTGCGCTGTGCCGCTTTTCTCTTGCCCCTCTGGTGCTCCCCTCTCCGGTGCTCCGGTGCAGTGTTGTGCTCGCCGTGCGCCTGCCGTGCCCCCTTCCCTGGGCGCGTCCCTTGCTCGGCTGCTGGCTACCCCCTGTTTCTTTCGTGGCTTTGTTGCTCTTTACCCTTTCCTCTACCCTTCTCCCCGGCATGCACTTTTTCCCTGCCTCCGCTCTGGTGCGTGTCTTGGTCTTTTTGCTTGCCGGCTCGTCGTTCTCTCTCGTTGGGCCCTGTGAGACAAAGGAAGGATGGGGGTATGTGGGCCTTCGGCGGCTGGGCGCGGTCATCATGTAACATACTGTACCCACGTTCGCACCATGTTCGTTGCGGCTGCGTTCTCCGTTGCGCGGCGTATAACATACCTGTCTTCGCACTTGTGTCTACGTGTGTGCGCACTCTCCTCACCCTTCATGCCATACCATGGTGTGCTTGTCCGCGGCGGTGGCGGTTGCGTTGCGCTTGCGGGGACAAACCTGTTTGTTGTGTTCCCACTCCTTGACCCGCGTTGATGGCCTATAGAGAGAGGGAGGAGGGTGGCGTTGTGTACTTCGCTCTCTTTGTCCGTCCTTGGTCCTCCCTTCCTCATGGCGTTTGCGGCTGCTGGTTCGTGCTCCTTCGCCATACCTCCATACATTGCTTGTGTATGCTTGTGCGTGTGGGCATCCATACCATTCATACCATCCTCATTTCCTTTCGTTTGGGCTGCCCCTGGGTGTTCCCTCATACCACTCTTGCTCCTCGGTGCTGGCGGCCTCTTGTTCTTCATTTGGTCGTTGGCGGTGTCCACTTTTTGGTGTTGGCGGCTTCCTCTCTTGTTGTTGGCCTACAGAGGGAGGAAGGAGGGTGGTTTTCATGACATTTGTTCGGTCGGCGGGTGCGCTGGCCTGGCGGCGTTGTGCGCTTCGTTCTTTTAGTCCGTCTTTGGCCCTTCCTTCCTTGTGTCGTTTGCGGCGGCGGGCTCCGGTCTCTCCATACCTTGGTTGTGCTTGCTTGCGCGTGTGGGCGTACCACCTGCCCTTTTTGTGCCCTCGGGCTTGTGGTTTGTGTGTTCGGTGGCGGTGGTGTGTGCTCCCCGGTAGCGTGTGGCTCCCTTCTTCCGGTTTCGTGGTTTCCCGGTTTCATACCATCACTTCTTTCCGCTAGGGCTGCCCATTAGATATTCCCTCATACCACTCATGTTCCGTTCCGCGGTGTTGGCGGCCTTTTGCTCTTTGTGTGTTCTTTGGCGGTGTCCACATTTTTCTCGGCGCCGGCAGCCTATAGAGTGAGATAGGAGGAGAGAGGGGCGGTTGCCTGGTTGCTTGGTCGGTGGGCGCGTGGGCGCCGCGGTTCGCTTGCGTCTCCATTAGCAGCGGCCCTTTGCGTGTACTTTTTTTTCTTCTTTCTTACCCATACCTTTTGGCGCTTGCGGCGTTTGTCGGGCCCTTGCGTGTGCGAGTATACCTCTTGCTCTTTGTGTGCCCCTGGGCTTGTGGTATGTGTGTTTGTGGTGGCGGTGGTGTGCTCCCCGGCGGCCTGTGGTTCCCTCCTTTCGGTTCCGTGCGGGTGTCCCTCATACCATGCTTCTTTCGGTGCGGGCGGCCTAGAGTAAAGAGAGTATAGGATGCATATGTGTGCTGTTGGGCGGCGGCGCGGTGCTCGTGGCGTTGGTTTGTTCGGCGGCGGGTTGTTTCTAGCTTGGCGTGCTTGCGGCGGCTCTCATGGCGTGTGCGTGCATGGGCATACCTCTTGTCTGTGTTTCATGCTGTTTCACGGTTTCCCTCTTTTTTCGTGTGGCGCTTTGCGTTTTGGGGGTCTCTTCCCCTTGATGCTTTCACACTCCTTGACCTTGCTTGTCTCATGGCGTCCTCGTCCTATGCGTGCGGGGGATGTTAGCGGGCGTGCCCTTTTGTTGTTGGCGGTGCGGCCATTGTGTCCTTTCCCTCGTGCGTTGCGCACCTCGGCTCCCTTTCGTCGTGTGGCAGCGTGGCGCATCGTATAACATATAACACACTTGTTTTCGCGGCCGGCATGTTCACGTGGCGCCTACCCTATGTTGTCTCGTTGTTTTGTTTTTCTTATTGGTGTTGGAGCGCGCACAAGTCCCTAGCGCCTAGGACACGCACTTTGCTAGGTGTTTTGGGGCAAGCAACGCTCAACTTCATCGCCGTCGCGACTCTGTTGTTCTTTTTTTTTCTCCTGTGAGTGTCCTAAATTTTGCGACCTCGCCAAACAGCGTCGTAAAATTTTTTTGGGGGTTTCTGAGGTCGGAAAAATCGATTTTGCGCTTTTTTTTTTCTGGTTGTGCGTCTTCTTCTTGGTTTTTTTTTCTTCTGCTGCGATCGCGCAACGCGGAATGGGGGATGAGGAACCGGCCCTTCGATGCCGTGCTCCTCCGGAGGGACGAGGGGGAACCAGGAGGTGCCCCCTGGGGGGGTGGGCGGCCCCGGAGGAACAGGAGAGAGTCCTCAAGGCGGTGATTCGGGCGGCATGGCCCGAGAGGGAGCAGACGTGGCCAGCTCTTCTGGAGGGGGGGGCAGTGCTCCGCATCACGGATGCAGATGCCAACAACTGGCTCCTCCGGGCTTTGCGCAACGCCCCCACCCACTGGCGCTACCGCCGGCGGAACCCGCCGCCGCCGCAGCCCCAGCCCCCACACAAGCGACGACGCAGGTGACGGACGCGCCTCGCCGGCCCAGGCGATGAGCGCGAGGGGGGTGGCGGGGACAAAGGGACGCCCCCCCCCTCGGGGGAGCTGGGCCCCCCGACCCACAACCCCCCATCGTACGGCGCGGGGAAGGGGCGCGGGCAACCTCCAGTGGGGGAGAGGACGGGGGCAACGAGCGCAAGCGGAGGTCCACTGCCCCGCAGCCCGCTAACCGCTGACCGCTGAACCGAGCTGCCGCCCCCAGCGCTCACCAGCCCCCCCCCCCCTCCCTGGCTGGCCAACGCAGCGCGGCGACAGCGAGGAGGGCAGGGGGCCCGAGCGAGGACCCGCACGGGGGCCTGACGCCCGGAGGGCGGAGGGGGGCGGGGGAAGGGTGCGCCCCCCCAGTTGGCGCCCGCCCCCCCGGGACCGGAACCACCGGGCCAACCCCCCGCGGCAGTCTGGGGGCGTCGCCTGCGGACCAGGGGGGGACTGAGGGGAACCCCTCCTCCCTCCACCCCTCCCCCCCCCTCTCCTCCCCCCCCCCCCCAGCCTGTAGGCGGCCGGAGGCCGGCCGGAGGGGCGGCAGCCCCGCCCCCCCCCCCCGAGAGGGCCGCGGCACCCAGGGGGGGGACGCGACAACAGCGGCGAGCGCAGCCGCGCGCCAAGCGCCCCCAGTTGGCCGCCCACTCACTCCCGCATTACCCGCTGCCGACAGGCGGCTCTGCGCCGACACCGTGGGCCGCGGCAAAAGGGCGGCACCCAGGGGTGAGCAGACTAAGCGGCCCGCCTCGGTGCCCAACCGGGGAAGGCGGGAAGGGGCAGACCGCGGCACAGAGATCCCCCCCCTCCCCCCGCCACACTGACCCGCCGGCGGCCGATCAAGCCGCACCCAGCGCCCACGGCTGTCCGGCAACCCCTGCTGAACGTGTGTACCCAGGGGGGGTGCCCAAGGGGACAGGGACGAGGGCCATGGACCACCCCCCCGGAGCAGGGGGGCAGGGGACGGCGGCGCCCCCCCCCGCTCTCCCCCACCACTCCCTCCTCCGGCCTGCGGGCCGCGGGGGCGCCGGCCCTCCGACCCCCCCCGAGGCAGAGGGGGTGTCCCGCCTCCCCCAGGAGGGACCACGACGCCCTGGGGGGGCGCAGCTGGACCCGCACGCCGCGCGCCCGCGCAGCCCCCGTGACCTGCTCCCGCGGGGGTCGCGACAGGCGGGCGAACCAACACCAGCGCAAAAGAGCGACACACTGATCACGCCCGGGAGCGGCACGCGACGACAAACCGGAGCAGTATGGGGGCCGCGCCCCCCGTGACCTGATCGTCGCCGATGACGCCCGCATTGTTGCCTGCCCAGGGAAGGCAGAGGGACGGGCTGAGGCGGAGCGACCCCCCGGCCTCCCGGCCCCCCGGCCAGCCCTACGGGGGGGCGGCTCACGGGCCGGCCTCCCCACCCCCCACCCGCCAGGCTGGCCCGCCGGCAGCGGACCGCACCCGGCGCCCGGGTCTTCCCCAGGACCCCGACCGAACGTGTACGCCTGGGAGGATGCGCCGGCGACGAAAGGGGGACAGGCCAGAAAGCCGCAGACCGCCCCCCCCCAGAGGGAGTAAAGGGCATGCACGGTCACAAATTGTTGCTTGCCAAGCCTTACGTAGCACAGCCGACAAAGGTGATCAATTTGAAATCACACGAAAGCACGGCTGTATCACTTTAATCAACGTTTATGTGTTCAAAAGTGCAAATATAGCTGCTTTGGGCGTTGTTTGGCACCCTCTGGATTATTATCTCGGGTAAAGGGCAGGCACGGGCACAAATGATTGCTTGCCTAGCCTCACAGGGCACTAGGGACAAACCTGATCAATTTGAAATCTCGTGACACCACAAGGACATCATCAAAATGACTGTTCATGGCCGAAAGTGGCAAAAATGGGCAAAAATGGTCGTATTTTGGGTTTATCTGGACATCCGGTAAACCAATCGACGTGATTCCAATACAACAACTAGATAACGTCGTATATTACCGATTGCGCTATCCAAATCGGGGCAGATGCGCACCAATTTGGCATAAATCACCAAAACCTCGGCAAAATTGGGTTGCGACGGGCCGTAAATCGCGATCGCGGCAGTTTTCGGACGGTTCAGTTACGGGATTCCGGTACCTCATAAAATCCTAGGTGGTGGGGAGCCACGGCGCGACCCCCCCCTGTCCCCCCATCCCCCGGGCAACCCCCAAGCCACGGGGGCGCCTGCCCCCCACCCCCCCGAGGCGGGGAGATGATGCTCCCTCCCCCCGGCACGGCCGCGGCGCCCGGGAGGGAGGCCGGAGCAGGGCCCGCTTCCGTGCCCAAGCCGCCTGCTCTCGCAGGAGCCGCGATGGGCAGGCGAACCCGTCGTAGCGCACCAGGGCGCCACAGGGACCGCGCTCAAAGACAGCAAGCGAACACGAACCGGAGTGGTATGGGGGCCAAGCCCTCATGACCAGAGCGACACCAAGGACACCCGCTTTGTTGCCTGCCCAGGGAAGGCAGAGGGACGGGCTGAGGCAAGGCGACCCCCCGCCCCACTGGCCCCCCCGCACAGATGGGGAGAACGGCGCACAGGCCGCCCCCCCCCCCAACCCACCCCCCGGCGCTGGAACGCCCCAGACGCGCGAACCCACCCCACAGGGGGCACACAGCCCCAAGCCAGGTAGGGGGGAAATGGTACCAGGCGCCCCCCCCCCAAGGCAAACCAAACGGGGCACAGGACTGGGGCAGGACACGCGGAGGAGCACGGACCGCGTGGAACGGCCCTACCAGCGCCCAGCACCGGGACCACGCGAGGTGCGCGCGACACACCAACCAGGGGGGGGGGCGCGGACGCCGCGGGAGCGCGAGCGCACACACACACAAAGGGCAGGTGGGGAATACGAGAAGGACAACCGGACGGAGCCCGCGGATTGCACAGACTGCATGGAATGGCGTACCAGCGAGCGAGGATAAGGGACCCCCGGACAGGACGGCCCGCCACACACGGCGCGGTGAACGCGGGGCGGGACGGGGGAAACGGGGAAGACACAAGACCCGGCACCGGCCAACGCCCCCCTGAACCGGCCGCGAGCGCCGCGCACACACAACCAGGGCACTGAACCCGTCAAGGCAGTAGTGGCGCGCCGCGCCACGCACCAGCCCCAGGGCTAGGCAGCCTCCGCGCCAGTCCACGGGGGTCCCTCTGGCGACAAGCCAGTAGCACGGGCCCGGCGGCGCCGGCGCCCCGGGCGACCACACATCAGGGGGGCGACGCAGTGGGTAAGCGCCTGCAGCTACGGCTGCTAAGTAACGCACTGACCGGGGCGTGGCGAAATGAGTAAGCCGGAGAGGGACGGAGCTCCGAGCCCTGTGAACCCGGGGGACTCCGCCACCAGAGAGGAGGTGCGTCATGACGGGCCCCCCACTAGGTCCCGGTGGGGAGGATATCACCTGGATCGACCAGGTGGCCCCCCGGGGCGAAAGGCGTCTAGTACCCGCAAAATCAAACCTCCAACCTCGAACCTCAAACCTCAAACCTTCACTGCGGTCCCTTGGCCCAGAGGTATCCATCCATGGAAACCTGATTCTCCAGACCCCTGTGCAGGAGTTGTTTGTACGTTCTGTCCGCCCTGTAATGGGGCATCCAGTCCTCGTACAGTATTTTGGTCTCAGGCGGCACTTTGACAGCAGTGAGTTTCCAAAAGAGGCTAGCAGCAACCAAGGTTGGATCTCCCTCGCTGTAGCACACTGGGGACACATCATCCGTCTCCTCCAACACATTCCAGATGGCCTCATCAGGGCCTACACTGGATTCCGCTTCAGACAAGGTGTCCTCCTCGAGGCTCATACTCACCTGACTGAAGCAAGGCGGAAAGAGGCAACAGGGTTCACAGTGATCAGATGCGCTCTGGACGGCATTCGCTGCGGGGTCGTCCGGGAGCGAACTGCTGTCATAATGTACACTGTCATGCAACCTGTTGACCTGCAACAGCAAATAATCACGCTCCCGCTGTTCCTGCATGTCCTGTGGTGAGGGACGTCCTTTAGGGGCCCTCACCTCCAGAATGTTGCGGGGATACTGGTTTTCTGCGATGAGCTGTTGCTCTCTTTTGCGTCAGAGGCCTCCCACTCGGTTTCCCCTTCGAGATCGGCGTCCGAACTGTGAAAGTTTGTGTCATCCGCCAATCGGGCTTGGTAGGCGCAGCGGGACATCCCCTCGGCGGCATCGTTTTCCATTCCCTGTTTGTAGACAACTACAATGTTATACCGGGAGAGGAATTGGTGCCATCTGCCGCGACGTCCCGATGGACCAGCCATGGTACAAAGCTCTTCTTTGTACCATGACTCCAGGGACTTGTGGGCAGTGAGAACAGTGACCTGGCGCCCTGATATCCAGGTTTTGAACTTCAAAAGACAGGACACCAGGGCGTAAGTCTCCTTTTCCCTCACTGACCATGATCTGCGGCCCATATACCCCAGGACATTCCTGTCAGCGTCGTATTTGACGCTGCTCTGGAGCTTTCAACTGAAAAAAGACAGGGACGCCAGTTTCCCCGGTCGTCCGGCTGTTCCAGGACAGCGCCAATGCCGCAGTCCGACGCATCCGTATGGATGGCAAACTCGCCTTGGTCACTGGGCATATACAGGCTGCAGACCTCACATAGGGATGGTTTGATCTTTTCGAAGTTCTGATGCATCAGCTTAGTCCAACTGATGGTTTGCTTATGCGCTGGGACTTTGCTGGTGCGTTTATCAGGATCGTACTTATACTTTCTGGCAAGTGAATCCATGAGCGGTGCCGCCTGTGACAGGTAGTTCAGGATATAAATCAGGGACCAGTTGCAGATGTCGAGGAAACTCTTCATCTGCTTTGGCGTCCCAATCGTGTCCTCGGACCACTCGTGCACCGCGTTGACCTTCCCAGGTGCCGGAGAGCGTTGGCTTTCATGCAGGATGTGCCCAGCGTACTTCACCTGAGTGTAGAAAGAGAGACATTTTTACTTTTTAACTTGCAAGTGGCACTCCTTTAATACCTCGAACAATTCGCGCACGAGTGTATAATGTTCCATTATGGCTTGCGAATTGAGGAGTTTCCCTTTGCCAGTGCAAGTGGGTCGTGTGCCTACTAGAATGTCACCTATGTAGGCTCTGATATGGGGTTTAAGGCGGCCAGCATACCAGCTCACAAGGCGCTGAAAAGCCTGTGGGCCAGCCTTAACCCCCATGGACAGGACCTTCCACTCAAATGTCCCTGCGGGGTTGGTGACGGGTCCCCACGCCCGCACCCCCCGCACCCACAGCCAGTGGGTAGTGGGCCCCGGCCGCACGCCCGAAAGGACAAGAGGTCGGGGGTGGAAGAGCGCCCGACGGCGGACGCCCCAGACCCAGGCAAGAGACCCCCCCTCGGGCACCCTCGTGCCGCCCCCACAGCACGCAGGAGCGCTCGCTGTGGGGTTGGTGACGGGTCCCCACGCCCTGACCCCCCGCACCCACAGCCAGTGGGTAGTGGGCTCCGGCCGCACGCCTGAACGGACGAGAGGTCGGGGGTGGGAGAGCGCCCATCCCCGGATGCCCCACACCCAGGCAAGAGGCGCCCCCCCCGGGCATCCTCATGTCGCCCCCACAGCGGGCAAAGCCAGGTTGCAAGAGCGCGCGCTGTGGGGTTGGTGACAGGTCCCCACGCCCGCACCCCCCGCACCCATAACCAGTGGGTAGTGGGCCCCGGCCGCACGCCCGAAAGGACAAGTGGTCGGGGGCCGGAGAGCGCCAGACCCCGGACGCCCCACACCCAGGCAGGAGGCGCCCCCCCCGGGCACCGTCATGCCCCACCAACAGCGCGCAAAGCCAGCCCGCAAGAGTGCGCGCCGTTGGGTTGGTGTCGGGTCCCCACGCCCGCACCCCCCGCAACCCCAGCCAGTGGGTAGTGGGCCCTGGCCGCACGCCCGAACGGACGAGAGGTCGGGGGTCGGAGAGCGCCCGTCCCCGGACGCCCCACACCCAGGCAGGAGGCGCCCCCCCTGGGCACCCTCATGCCGCCCCCACAGCGCGCAAAGCCAGCTCGCAAGAGCGCGCGCTGAGGGGTTGGTGACAGGTCCCCACGCCCGCACCCCCCGCACCCACAGCCAGTGGGTAGTGGGCCCCGGCCGCACGCCCGAACGGACGAGAGGTCGGGGGTGGGAGAGCGCCCCTCCCCGGACGCCCCACACCCAGGCAAGAGGCGCCCCCCCGCAAGCACCCTCATGCCACCCCAGCAGCGCGCAAGGCCAGCTCACAGGAGCGCGCGCTGTGGGGTTGGTGACGAGTTCCCACGCCCGCATCCCCCGCACCCACAGCCAGTGGGTAGTGGGCCCCGGCCGCACGCCTGAACGGACGAGAGGTCGGGGTTTGGAGAGCGCCCGACCCCGGACGCCCCACACGCAGGCAGGAGGCACCCCCTCCGGGCACCCTCATGCCGCCCCCACAGCGCACAAAGCCAGCTCGCAAGAGCGCGCGCTGTGGGGCTGGTGACGGGTCCCGATGCCCGCACCCTCCGCACCCACAGCCAGTGGGTAGTGGGCCCTGGCCGCACGCCCGAACGGACGAGTGGTCGGGGGTAGGAGAGCGCCCGTCCCCAGACGCCCCAAACCCAGGCAAGAGGCGCCCCCCCTGGGCGCCCTCTTGCCACCCCCACAGCGCGCAAAGCCAGCTCGCAAGAGCGCGCGCTGTGGGCTTGGTGACGGGTCCCCACGCCCGCACCCCCTGCACCCACAGCCAGTGGGTAGTGGGCCCCGCTCGCACGCCCGAAAGGACTAGTGGTCGGGGGCCGGAGAGCGCCAGACCCCGGACGCCCCACACCCAGGCAGGAGGCGCCCCCCCGGGCGCCCTCGTGCCGCCCCCACAGCCGGCAAAGCCAGCTGGCAAGAGTGCGCGCTGTGGAGTTGGTGACGGGTCCCCAGGCCCGCAGCCCCCGCACCCACAGCAAGTGGGTAGTGGGCCCCGGCCGCACGCCAGAACGGTCGAGAGGTCGGAGGTGGGAGAGCGCCCGTCCCCGGACGCCCCACACCCAGGCAGGAGGCGCCCCCCCCGGGCGCCCTCGTGCGGCCCCCACAGCGCGCAAAGCGAGCTCGCAAGAGCGCGCGCTGTGGGGTTGGTGACGGGTCCCCATGCCTGCGGCCCCTGCACCGACAGCCAGTGGGTAGTGGGCCCCGGCCGCACGCCCAAAGGGACAAGTGGTCGGGGCTGGGAGAGCGCCCGAACCCGGACGCCCCACACCCAGGCAGGAGGCGCCCCCCCCGGGCACCCTCATGCCACCCCTACAGCGCGCAAAGCCAGCTCGCAAGAGCGCGCGCTGTGGGGTTGTTGACGGGTCCCCACGCCCGAACCCCCTGCACCCACAGCCACAGGGTAGTGGGCCCCGGCCACACGCCCGAACAGACAATTGGTTGGGGGTCGGAGAGCGCCCAACCCCGGACACCCCACACCCAGGCAAGAAGCGCCCCCCCCGGGCACCTTCATGCCGCCCCCACAGCGCGCAAAGCCAGCTCGCAAGAGCGCGCGCTGTGGGGTTGGTGACAGGTCCCTGCGCCGGCACCCCCCGCATCCACAGCCAGTGGGTAGTGGGCCCCGGCCGCACGCCCGAAAGGACGAGTGGTCGGGGGTGGGAGAGCGCCCGACCCCGGGCGCCCCGCACCCAGGCACGAGGCGCCCCCCCCGGGCGCCCTCGTGCCGCCCCTACAGCCCGCCAAGCCAGCGCGCAAGGCCAGCTCGCAAGAGCGCGCGCGGTAGGGTTGCTGACAGGTCCCCACGTCCGCACCCACCCCACGGGGAGCGCGCAGCCCCAAGTCAGGTAGGGGGAAATGGGACCGGGCCGCCCCCCCCTAAGCAAGCCAAACGGAGCACGGGAACGAGGCTGGACATGCGGAGGGGCACATACCGAGTGGAACAGCCCTAACAGCGCCCAGCGCCGGGACTGCGCGAGGTGCGCGCGCCACACCAACCCGGGGAGGAGGGGGGCGTGCGGACGCCGCGAGAGCGCGAGCGCACACACACACAAAGGACACGCGGGGACAACCAGAAGGGCAACCGGGCCGAGCCCGCGGAACGCAGAGACCGCATGGAATGGCGTACCAGCGAGCGAGGATAAGGGACACCCAGACGGGACGGCCCGCCACACACAGCGCAGGAAACGCGGGGCGGGCAGGGGGAAAAAGGGAAGACACAACACCCGGCACCGGCCCCAACCCCCCCGAACCGGCCGCAAGCGCCGCACACACACGACCAGGGCACTGCACCTGCCAAGGCAGTAGTGGCGCATAGCGCCACGCACCAGCCCCAGGGCGAGGCAGCCTCCGCGCCAGCCTACGGGGGTCCCACTGGTGACAAGCCAGTAGCACGGGCCCGGCAGCGCCGGCACCCCGGGCGACCACGCATTAGGGGGGCGACGCGGTGGGTAAGCGCCCGCAGCCACGTCTGCGGATGGACGCACTGACCGGGGAGTGGCGAAAAGGGGAAGCCGGGGAGGGACGAGGCTCCGAGCCCTGTGAACCCTGGGGACTCCGCCACCAGGCAGGAGGTGCGTCTTGGAGGGCCCTCCACTAGGACCCGGTGGGGAGGATATTACCTGGCCCAACCAGGTGGCCCCCCGGGGCCGAAAAGCGTCTAGTACCCACAAAATCGAACCTCAAACCTCAAACCCTGCAGGGGTGCAAGAGACGGTTAAGTGCCTGCACTCCTCCGGCAGGGGCCTGTTGTGAAAGCCATCTTCCAGATCCAGAAGGGTTTAGAGATGGTTTCCAGCCTGCCATTGGAGAAGGTCTTCAATCAGCCGTAGTGAGAACTCATGTCCCTCGAGACACGAGTTCAGGTACCGGTAATCGATGACCAATCTCCATTTGTTGGTTCCTAGTTTCCGAACCAGGAACCCTCTCGCGCTCCAGGCACTTGTGGGATCGGACAATCCATCCTTGATCAAGGAATCCTTTGATTTTTTTATTCATCTCCTCTTCCTTGTTTCCCACAGCCGGTATGGGGTTGCATGCTCGGGGTTGAGAGCCAGGCTTCAACTCCAATTTGCAGAAACTCACATCCTTTGCACCTCGCTTCAAGGCATTGGCCTCGACCTTCATGTATTCGTATCCCGTAGCGTCGAGCACCGAATCTGCGAAGTCCTCATAGATGCGGTTACGAAGCTCGGTGGCCAACTGGCCAAGGAGCTCACCATCAGCTTCGATCACTGACCTAACACTATGTTCTCTGTTCTGAAACAAAGTGGTAGGGGGCACCAAGCCGGATCCCATGAGCGGTATGGGCTCTCTGAGTATCAGATCAACCTTGGTGCGCCACTGGGAAACCTTTTCGCATGACCGTTCGTGCTTATGAAGCGACGGGCCATGCTTGGTCACCTCGGTGCAGGAGTGAACCATCCAAGCCGGTGGGTCACTTTTCGCCTTGATATCTGGTCCTGTCGGTGTACCCTTGTCAGGAATGACCCCCTGACAATCAGTGGAGCAGATTTGGGTTAATTTCCCTGAGGCCTCTTGAAACTGGTCAAGGGCCTTGGTCTCAGCTAGCTGCAACTCACTGATTTTTTAGCGGGCATTCATCTCCTCAAGTTGGAGCTGAACCAAGGGTTCCGGCATCAGGGGGTGACCCTCCTCGGACAATTCAGGGTCTGTTGTGTCCACAGGGCCCTGTCCGAGAAGTGCCAACTCGTGGCACTTGAGCCTCCTGCGTTTGCGGTCTGTACCCTTGCGCCTTTTCCCAAACAAGTTAGTACGTTGCCCCGGAGAATAAATATTTTGCCCTTTGTGGGATGTCGGGTTCCCAATACCCTCGTCTTACCCTCCCTCAGAGTCCAGACTGTACCTGGGACGGCGCTTCCAGTAGGTACGATCCACGCCTTCCTGTTGGTCACCCCATAAGTCCAAGGCTTTGGCCAGATACGGAGTATCAGCCTCCTGCTTATGTTGTCCCCCGTGGACATCCTGAAAAATTGGTTCATCCCGGGGGAGATCCCACCAATTGACGGTAACCTCCCCTAATGACCAGGACGAAGTTTCCTTGGTTCTAACGGGGACAGTTATTACTCCCCTAGCGCCATCCAATCAGCATTTTTTGACTATGCCGGCAGACTCGGACTGCTTGAGATGCAGAAACAACGTGTGGTCACTCCAGGGTCCAAAAAAACCCATGGGAGGACCGCTTCGGTCACGGGTCAGCATTCGCATACGCTTTTTCTGCTGTCGCCCAGTAGAGGTAGACGACAAATCCGGTTTGGACGCATGGTCTTCCTGAAACTTGGGCAAGGGGTTAAGCTCCGGCCGAAACACTTCCTCGGCACAAAAAAATTGGAGACCATTTTATACCACTCGGAGTGAAGATACAAGATTCCCTGGTGGATTTCACATATGTGGATCCGCCCATGCGGTTACCAATCCTCAGGACCGTTCCCTGAGCGCGTCGGGCTGGTTTCGCGGAAATACTAGGGGCTTGATTGCCCTGAACGTCCATATTTTCACCATGGTCAAAAACTGGTGACCGAATGACGGCGTCACCGGGTAGGTCCTTGGACTCATCCTGTGTATCCAGCTCCACATTCGGGGGTGCTCTTGAGGTACAAGCCGCTGGCAGTTTAGTGGGTCTGGACCCACATAATCAACGGACATCTCCATATGGCCCTCAGAATCACACAAATAGCCGTAGTTTCCCATGAATCCCTGCAGTGGGTCGAAACCCAACGACCCTTCATTGCTGGATCCATCCTAAGAGGGATCGTCGCCCCCTTTCTGTCTTGGCGTGCTGTTCCTCTGGATAGTCAAGCACTGAGGCGAAGTCTATGTAGTAATCCCAAGCCTTTTCCTCCCCTCCACGGGTACTTGGCTCTGGGGTCACCATGACTGCGTAAAGCATGGGGTCCCTCTTTTGATGTGGCCCACTCTGGTCCGCATCATCACTGTTTATACCCAGATCCTGACTCTGTAGATGGGGTGTACTGAACACCTCATGGACCTCAAAAATGCAGCTGGATTCAGTCAACTGATCCTGATCCTGAACCTGAGAAATGGGATTGGAATCAGCCAACTGATCCTGATCCATCAGGTTCTGCACTTCACGCTCCACACCTGAGTGCTGGTCCTCAACATCCGCTGAGGGCTAATCTGGTATGTGCTCCTCGTGCGAGACGTCATCAAACAGGAGAAAACCTCGTGCGGGACTCAGTGTAAGGCCATAACAGGCAAGAAAAGAGTATCCAAGAATAACTCTGGGCGCAACGGAGGCCAAATGGACAGTGACTTGTACGCACGTCACTGTCAAATACCTCCCCCCGTGCCAAATCGGCAATGACACCCTGTATTTCACTACTTGGCTTCGCCAGCCAATCTGTTCTTGCTCGCGCCAACCAAGCGAATGGGAAACTCAGCTTTTCTACAGTGCATTGCATTAAAAATTTCTCATCCTGCAACGGCAGATACCTTGCATCCTGAATCTATGAGGGTTGCGATATCACGGAGGACATTTTCAGATGTGTATCTATAGTATATGCACCTGAAAGTCTTACTTCTTTTCACGGCCTTTGGGGATTGCCCGGTCGGGGCTCCCTCAGCCGAACCGCCTCACCATCGGTGAGTTGCACGGTACAAGGACGGCTTGTTTGAGACCCAACGCGAAGTCCACTTTCAAAAGTGGCTTCTTAACATGCGACTCTGGCGTCACTTTACCAGGCCGCTGACGGCCCAAGGACTCGGTCCCTTTCGCTGCTCTCTTCGCTTTAAATTCAGCCTTGAGGTGGGGGTGCTTCTTCAAGCACTGATCCACCAGGTGGCCTGTCCTTTTGCAATGGGACCTTTCCTTGGGCGAACCTGTGCCCTTGGGTGTCGGGTTTCCTGATCCTGTTCCTGACCTGGGCTTGCTGGATTCGAAAATCAACAGCTTTCAGAGGTGTGGTGTTTCTTGTAACACTTCTCCTTAGTATGCCCCGGAAAACGACAGAAAGGACAATTAGGCCCTTTCTTGGGGACCGGTTGTCCTATGGCATTCACATACCATTCATCCCAGTCGTCAGGTGGTTCAAAAACCTGGACATCATTGGCGTTGGGCGGAGCCTCGGATTCCCCGAAGGCAGTCACCTGTTTCTCTATGGGCTCGGCACCCATAAAATGCAAAGACGCCATATTTGGGGCGCTTATCCAGGGGCAACGATCGCCAGTTCTGCCGATCCTGATGACGCTTGACAGCGTCTTTCCGTCTGAGTTCCACTTGGCAGAAGAGATAGAAGGAGAGGTAGGTGAATTCAAGTCCTCCCGACTTGTTCTCCTCATTATAAATTTCGTAAATAAGGCCGTCATGGTGGACAGAAGGGTCCAAGAACTTTTGTTGGGCACGACGAAATGTAACCCCCTCTCGTACTTGACTGCCCCAGTAAATGAAATCGTCCATGAAGTTGGAGAGCTCACCTACCGAACAGTTCTTAGGAACGGTTAGGTCACGGAAAACATGGTCGGGGACATTTCTGTTCACCCGGCGGTTCAGTTGTCGCAAAACACCCTGTTTCACTTGGGCGTAACTCAGTTTTCTACGGATCATCCTTTTGTCGATCGGGTCCGCAGCGTCTTTCGGCATTGCTCCCAGAAGCGTTTTGATAAGCTTTCCTTCCCCGACCGCGACCCCCACGTCTCGCTCCCACCTGGCATAGGACAGAACCAAGTCCTGTGCCTTCATTCCGTCGCCTTCCCAAGTGGGAACGACGTCCCGGACTTGTACATCCTTCAGGGCACAGGGATCCAGTGGGGGCGTGGCCAGGGTATTATACACCCCCGGGCCATACCACGGGATTCCACCTCCACCTGGATAAACATCCATGGGAGTGGGTTTTGTGGTTGCCCTGAGGGCGTAGGCGCCTCTGAAAACGCAAAGCCTCTTAAGGGACCCACAATGGGTTTCATCTTGGGCAGTTTTTCGCCCTTGGGGAAATGTTCAATTGCCCCGGGTTCAAACTTACCCTCGTCCCCAAAAACCTTGAGATTCATTCCCCGACAATGCCTGAAATCAGCATTGGGGTCTCGGTTTCCGCTCGGTGGCACGCCATCATGGGTTGGTACCCAATGGTCTGAGACTCCATCGGATCGATGTGTCTCAGAATGGAAACCATTAGTTCGGTCCCGTTGTGGATGCATGAACGGGTTGCTTGGCCCTGCCTCGGACACCGGTGAGGGTTCGGAGAAATACCCTCCAAAAGGTCCTCGCCGGGCCGGTTCTGTTCTGTCAGGGTAATAACCTAGGTCCATGGGGTTAGCTCCCTTGGGCCTGATGTGTTCCTCCTGCAGTTGGGCCTTCGGTGCGTCCATATTGTGCCGAACTGTCCTTATTTGCCCCTCAAAATACGACCTGACCTGCCCTAGCACCAATGCAAGATGAGCTACGGCATTTGGGTCAATGGCTTTCGGGCGGCTCTTGGGGCTCGAAATGTCTTCGGGCCTTCAGTTTTCTTCGCCAGGTCCTCCAACGCTTGTACCCGCGCTTCTATCCGGCCAACTTGGTCTCCAGTTTTCAGTCCTCTGGAGCTTTCTTCAGTTTTCAGGATCCTGATTTCAAGTTGGACGACCTGGTCTTGAGTTTCTCTGAGGGCTTCTTCCTGACCCCTGCTGCGTGTTGGTGGTGGCCTCCTTGTACTGAGCATGTTTCTGTTAAAGTCTGGTCAGAACTCCAGCAACACATTGACCTGGCTGGGATCAGTGTTCCCCGCTGACTCGTTGGTGGCACCCAAGGCCTCTAGTCGACTCAACAGAGTCTCTATAGCCTTGATCCCCTCCATCCGCAGCTGGAGTTGTTCTGCTTGTGCCACTACGCTTGCGGCGGTTTGGTCCATCCGGTTGCTGATCACTTTCAGCTGATCAGACGCCACTCTGACCGCTCCGTCAGCTTGGTTCACCTTGGCGTTGAGGGACTGCGGCCCGGCCTGAACTTCGCCTAGGCCTTTTAGGTGACTCCCTTGTGCCGGGGATAGGCCGGCGATCTCCCGTTTCAGGTTGGCCAGACTGAAGTTCAGGACCTCCAGTTGATTCTCCATAAAGTCGTTTCGGTTGTCCAGGCCAGTGCATCCAGGGGGTTGGGCCCCAGATGGCGTCTCCAGCTGACGTGTCACTGTCTCCATCTGGTCCCTCAATTCGGCAACTTGGAGATGAAGTCGATGTCCTTCGTACCAATGCAAATCCAACGATTGCATGGTGGTTTGCCGAACCCCATCCGTCAGCTGTCGTAGCTGATGGATGGCCATGATGGTCTCCTTGGTGATCTCCTCCATGGTGACCCGATACCCAGCGAAGGTCTCCGTCAGGTCCCGTGGTTGGGCCATTGCCAGGGAGGCGTCCATCTGGAAGTCCAGAACCCGTATTTGGTGCACTTGGCTGCCATCAACCGCCGTCCATCCCACGGCATCCATCATTTGGCTTCGGCTAGAGTCCGCCTGGGCCCAGGTTGACCTGCCGAAGCTTTCTTCCATCCTCGGCTTGTTCGCCGGGTGCTGTTGCGTAGTCAGAAACCTATACGTAGGCCCTACCAACGCACCGGCGGCCTGAGGGTTGCTGTAGGTCAACCTCAGCATCGGGCTGGGCATATGCTCGTCAGAAGGAAGATGAGTCCGACAGATGCCCACCCATGGGATGGACGCGTGTCCTCAGTCGTGTCGGTCCCATCTCGCCCATGACGTTCAAGTCTTCAAGTGTGGGCTGGTGAGTGTCTTCCATGACAATGGATCTTGTTGTTGTTCTTCTTGCTGTTCTTCTCCTCTGCAGGTCGTTCTTGAGCTCCTCTTGTACCCTTGGTGCTAGAGGAGCAAAGAACTGCCTCTGCTACCAACTTTTACCCCTCGACTCCTTCATTCGCAAGGGAAGGATGACCTTGTCCTAGTGACCCTTGGATCAACACCACGACGCTGCAATGCAACAAAAGCAAGAAGTCCACACTTGAATCTCAATCCGAGTCTCAACAATAATACAAATGAGAAATAGATTTCCCCTGAAAGGAAGGGAAGAACAGTGGATAAATATGAGCACAAGACCTCATACCTGACCTACATGCAAATGGGCAGCTTCCGCTCTCCATTGAGTATGGGGATATAGAGTCGGGAAGTGCCGTCAAAACACACAAATTCAGCAATTCCATCTTACAATATCAATGTCCCAATGGACTGCACACAGGGTCCCGGAGCGAAAGCAAGGGAGCAATAAGCACTCAGGACTGGGGCTTCAAGCATCCAACAATAGTGCATCCGGAGGGGCATCCATAAGGGTGCACTAAGGACCTCACAAAATGGCAAAAGTAGGCAAAACTGAGGTAATTCCCATGGGTGCTCCGGGCAGCCAAGGCAGGCCCCATGGCTCATGGGATAGGAGGCAGAATCTAAGACTCATATCCCAGTGGAAGACTTGAAGTTAGGGCCCGGCTCCCCAGGGGGATAAAGATATGGGGCCGCCAGTTGACCACATGGTGGGCTGAAATTAAAAAGGGGTGTTTTGGGATACCCAAGAAATGAGCCCAAATTGAAAGTATTCCCAAGGGTATTGCTCCATTATGGCTTGCAGACGGGACTCAATGTTCCGTGTGGGACCCATTGGGAGTTCAACGTGGTGTGTGAGTCATGGGGATAAATGGGCATAAGCTACATACCATATGTGGTCCATTGCTCCATGCCTTTGGCGTGCACGGGGGGGCTGAAAATAGTGCTCGTCGGGCCAAAAATGAAGAAACTGGCGGAAAATGGGCAAAAATGGGCACACTCATGATGGGGGCCAATGGAGCACATGACCCACATGGACCGGGGTGTGCCCTAGAGTTTGTATCAATTCCTATGTGTCCGACATACCTTTTGGGTGTCGCCCAACCCCCCCTGGATTTGGGAATGGCAGGGTGGCCAAGTGAGCCCATGATTTGGAACTGCCTCAAATGGCTCATTGGATGGCCTTGCTGTGCCAAGCTCAAGAGGAGTCATTTCCTATGTTCAAGATATGTTGGGCAGCGAAGTATGTACTCTCAAAGAATACTTGGGTCATGATGACAATTGAGCGCAACGTTGAGATACAAGGTTGCCACTTGACATCTTGCCGGCCCAAAAATGGTAAAATTGATGAAAAAACACGGAGGATGGACGTGGAATCCCCACAAATATTTTACAATATCTCCAGCTTGATTTGAGTAGCCGGTGATTCCCCTCTCACACTATGTCCTGGTCCCCTGGACGCTCGAATCCTCGCTTGGTGTCCACTTGGGGTGCCATGGAAGGTGACTTGCGCCGCTCCCCAAGTGGGCACCTGGAAAAATGGAAAAATGCAAATGACGCACCTTGCTTGTAGTGCATCGCTTCGGGTGTGCTCTTCATGGGTCCTTCGGTGAGGGTTAGACTTTTGAGTGTTGGTTTGTGTTGGGAAGAAGTGTTCCGCTTAATATGGGGTCCATTGGCGGGTTTGTGTTGGAATGGTACACCCGCCAGATGGGCACACAAAATACCCGATATTTGCCCAACAACCCTACCCAAGCCTTATATACCCAACTTATTGGCCTAGGACCAAAGTATACCTATATTCTTATGTAACTGTGGTCCTTGAAATCACATGCAAGTGCTTGGGTTGAAAATTCACCTCATTTCGGAAAGTCGACTTTTTGCATGCACGCACAAAATGTGGCCAAGTGGGTTAAAATGGACATATATGCACACTCCGGGGAAGGCAAGTGATATGACCCGGATGTTAAGGTGTGCAAAGAGGGAGATTATACCGACTCAACATATTTCGACATGTACTTGGGCGCCAAGTACATGAGAATGCCCAGGTTTTCGAAAATACGAACAATGCATAACCCTTGGGGCATATTGAGTTGGGACCCAATGGCCTCAATATGAGGTTGATAGGGGCAAACCCTCATCAATAGTGCCTATGAGGCACATTAGGTCGCCTTAGGGGGCTGAAACGCGAGAATGCCTTGTTATTGGACTGGGGGGATTAAAGCGCGTTTCAAGATTTTTCTTCACGGGAAAAATCGGCGACTCATGTCAAAAATTAGGGAAAAAACCTGCGGAACACTTGAAGTGTGTTGCGCCGTTAAGTTCTAAAAAAATCACCTTACAAATTTAGCTTATCAGAGCCGCAGCACAGGGAACAACGTCATTTGCGACTGTCACGACGAGCGCCTGTGGCAACATAATAGAACAGTTGGTAATTTTGATGCAACTCGTTCACCAACATAAAATTGTTGGAATTCCTGATTGCCCGATGCCACTCACGGCATTGAAACGACGACGTCAGAAATCGTCATTCTGCAACAACTGCGAACAAAGGAAAGCTTGGTATGTCAGATGAAGAAGGGAGATACCTCAGGGACGTCGTAAGGGTGCCCATGGGGGGCCAAAGGGGCGGCCCTCACAGGCTGGTCAATCCCAAAACATCAACCAAGTACATACCGCTCTACTTAGCCCACACAAACTGCACCCCCTTTTGGAAGGGGCGCACACGAAAAATCTTTCGGACATTTGCAGCACGCATGAATCAGACATCACAAAAAAAATATGTTTTTACGCAATTTGCTGCTTTTTTTAAGTTTATGTTTACCAAAATAAACTATTATTTGGATTGATTTGAAGGGTGCGTTTGAGCAATGTTGTTGTTTTTGTATTTCAAATCCCAGAAGCACGTGCATCTTCAGGAGCTCATTTTCAAAAATGACATTCTGTGGAACTCCAGTTGTACCTAAGTTTGTCCTGCGAAATGAATTGCTCTTTCCTGTCCCTCAGTGCGCGAGGCCCCGTGCACTCAAGGTCTTGGAAAAAATTGCGTACAGAACACAACAATAACAGGACACGAAATGCACAACATGCAAGCACTGAAATAAAAGCTCGGCAAAAATGTACAAGCCCTTAAGCGCATAAAATTGCCTTCGGGTCGAAGAAGAGTGCGCGAGACCTCGCGCACACGTGACTGCAAAAATAGGGAAAAATACATGGGTTAACCGTGACTTACTTCTTTTTTGGTCCTGCAACCTTAGCCAACTTGGAACCCAGGTTTCTTGCCATCGTACTTCCCCCACCCAGGGAGGCAACGGTACCATGGGATGGCTGAGCACCAGAATGCGAGGGCGGTTTGAACTCTGCACTAGCACTGGCAGCAGTCCTTGCTTTCTTCTTTAGCTGGTCCTTACCCAAATCATCGGGACTCGCATCACAGTGAGAGGTGGGTGCCCGCTTGCGCTTCTGCTGGGTCCCCAGTACTTGCGCCGGATCCTCCTCTTCTTTCTCCTCGTCGGCTTCGTTGTCGTCTGATTCTTCAGGCTTGTCCGATTCCTTTTCCTTTCCTTTCGCCTGCTTCTTGCTACTCAAGGGGGTCCCTTTTCCGGCTGCAGTACCACGAGTTGGTACAACTTGGGCAGTCTTCTTCAGCCTGGGCAGGTCAGGTGCAGGCTTAGGCGCAGAGGACTCACTGTCGTCAGCGGGTCTCTCAGTGACAATCTGTTCTTGGGCGGCTCCAGCAGCATGCACCTTCTGATGCCCTTCGTGACCACGGTTGCTGACCCAAACCCACAGTGGAATGCCACGCAAAAGCCCTCTTCTTGAGTATGCCAAGTTGCGGCTGTCACTTCCTGCTCCGTCTGATCGGCTCCCAACATGTACCGCATGATGATGGCATGCTCAGGAGCACGTCCAATGGCAATCGCTACATCCTTTTGCTATATCCCTGTTGCAGCCAGAAACGCCACTTTGGTCTTCCCTGACTCGTCTGACATCGCAATCTTTGCGGCCATGGCAGGCGTGTCATCCACAACAACCACTGCACCAGCATGCCCACAGTCCAACAGATACTTGTCAAGGTACCACCGCACGTGAATCGGAGGCATGAAACCACGGACGTTCTTGTTCTGCATCTCTTCGAAATGTCCAGCGGAATAGTTCACATAGTTGGGCAACTCCGAATGCGATGAATAAAGGCGAATAACGGAGACAGCAGTGCGCGAGGCCTCCCGCACACAACAGTATCAAAACCGGCGAGAGATGCAGATCTACTTGCCAATCCAAGCAACTCGCTGTTCGGATCCGCATACTGTGCTCTTCAAACTGATACATGTTGCTCTTAACGGAACCCAGCAACCAAGAGTATACCGGCAACCGGGCATGATAGAAAGGCGCTGTAGTTAGATCCTTGTCCTTCTTGATACGCGAGAGCCTCTGAATGTCACGGCCAATACGTTGCGCAAAATCAGCATCGCCATAGAAAATCAGGTCCTTACCCAACATCATCACGTCAAACAACCACTTAGGAACAAATTGTGCAGACTCATATTCAACCAAAAGTTCAGCGTTGACGAACCAAAACTGGTACTGCAACCGGAGACGGGCTGGTGGTGTCTCCTCGATATCCTCAATACGGCATGCTGTCAAAGTGCACTTATTCCCGTGGTCATCCTGCTTGGGGACATTGATCACTTCGCCACTACTCAACTGTGTCTGTGTCGTCGGCGCCGATGCTGGTGCTCCAGCCTTCCTTTGCAGGTCTTTCCGCAAGGACAGCGTCTGCGGTGACAGAGGTGCTCCTTTGTCCCCAGTCCGCCACAGAGGGGCACCGGTCAACGTTTTCTACTTTAGCCACAGCGACCGGTACTTCGCACTATTTGCGTCTTCCCCATAACCCCAGTTTCCCAGGCCCATCGTCAGTCCCGTCGTGCCCAGTGCTGAGAACTCTCCTCAGATATTTGCATCGCCGGGTGTGCAGATGTGAAAAAGCCGGTTGAGTGCGCCAGCCCCCGCGCACTGAAGCTGCGCAACCGACGCATACCTGCGGTTTGGTTGAAGAAATCCTCATTGTCCGGATCGTCAAGGTGGAAAGTAACCCATTGTTTCGTAATCACCGTGTCAATATGTAGGTTTTGGTGCTTTGTATGGTCGATTCCTTCAGGTTCGTATGCGCACAGACCTTGTGCAATAAACGTGGTAGATGTAGCCGCTCCAGCCTCTTGAAGGCATTCCTTGTAACATCCTTATTATTGCTTGTACTCTCGAGGTTCTTCATACCAGTAACCGCGTCGCGGCCACAGTAGTATGCCAGGGTGAAGATGTCCCTCCAGTGCTTGAATGTCGCGTCGCATGAGGGAACACCGTGCCATGGAATACGCGAGGCCTCGCGCACTGCGACTGTGTGATGCACAAACACATACGTTGTGCAGTGGTTCCGCCAACAGCTTGGGGGCAAGAAACGCAGAGTTGACGGCAGCCTGCACAACAGCAGTCAGGTAAGTAGGTATCTTCAGGAGCTCGGAATGCCTCCCTTGACCATGCAGGAAGAAATTCTTACCAAAGGGACGTCTTGTCCCTCCCACTGACCTAATTTAGGTGCCCCTTAAGCCGCTCCCGCAGGTGCTTGGGAAGGCAGTGTCGCAGCCAGCCGGTCGGGGTGTCCCAGGTGGGAGGGTGTCTCCACATGTGTCCATGGGTAGGGCCACATGCCCCCTCCTTTGGGCGGCAGCTCTGGGGGCTGCCCAGCTGTGTGGAGTATCTCTCACCACAAGGGGTATTGCTCCCGCTAGTCTACGGTACGACCGCCTCATTCTTGTGGCTTGAGTTGCGGGGCCTCTCTGCTTGGCAGGCGACCCCCTCCTGGACACTGTACGGGCTCGCCTGTCAACGGTTGCTCCCATGGCTCTGGGTGACGTTTGCCGTGGTCCCCGATGCAGCCTGGACGGGCTCAGACCAGTTGCCTTTGGGTACCACCCCTGCTGCTGGCCCGGTGGATCGGCTGCGCCGCCCCAGTGCGCCCGACCCATGGGGTGTTGTTTCTTTCCTATCCCTCGGCCGCCCTACGTGTGCACGTGTGTGCGGTGTCTTGGGCCACTTGGCTCCTGTTCACCGGTGTGCCGCTCGGTTTGTTGTTTTGCTTGTGCGGTGTCCCCGGCCAGTTGGCTTCCGTTCACCGGTGTGCCCGCTCAGTGCGTTGCTTTGGGTGTGCGGTCTCCTGAGCCACTTGGCTCCTGTTCACCGGTGTGCCCGCGGGGTTTGTTGTGTTGCGTGTGCGGTGTTCTGGGCCACTTGGCTCCTGTTCACCGGTGTGCCCGCTCGGTGTGTTGTTTTGTTTGTGCGGTGTCCCGGGCCACTTGGCTCCTGTTCACCCGTGTGCCCGCTCGGTGCGTTGCTTTGCGTGTGCGGTGTCCTGGGCCACTTGGCGCCAGTTCACCGGTGTGCCCGCTTGGTGTTTTGCTTGTGCGGTGTCCTGGGCCACTTGGCTCCTGTTCACCGCTGTGCCCGCTGGTCGCGTTGCCTGTGTGTGCGGTGTCCTGGGCCACCTGGCTCCTATTCCACATATGATTTTACGATGTCGCCAAATCCGAAAATTCAGTTGCCGGACTACCGCTGAAACCGCCGCGGTCGCAATTTTCCCGGGGCCGCAAGCATTTTTGGCTCATTTTGCGAGATTTGTGCCAATTGTGTGCGCAGTTCAGCAGATTTAAGAAGCGCAATCTGCCAATCGCAATCATATCCTGCTCCTGTGATCAAATGACGGTCATCCCATCAACTTTTAGGGAGATATTTCCAAAATACCGCCTTTTCGGGCCTTTTTTGGCACTTTTACACGAAGAAACTGGCATAAGTGGATTTCGGGGAGGTCTCATGGGATTTGAAATGGGTCAAGGTTCTCCCTAAGGTTAGTTTGGCCTTAGCAAACCACAATATTTGACCCTAAATGGTGGTGCATCAAGATAATTGAGTGGCGGGTGCGAATATTGCCGCAAAATAGCCATATTTGCCATTTTTAACTTGTAAATCTCGCATAAGTACATTTAGGGGAGGTATCATGAGATTTCAAATTGCTCACCCTTGTTGCTAAGGTTAGTTTGGCCTTGGCAAAACACCATATGTGACCCTACATGCTCTTAAATCAAGATGTATCAACGGCGGGTGCCAAAATTGCCTCAAAACAGCCATGTTTGCCTTGTTTGACGTCTAATTCTAGTATAAGTAGATTTAGGGGAGGTATCATGAGATTTCAAAGTGCTCCACCTTGTTCCTAAGGTTAGCTTGGCCTTGGCAAAACACCATATGTGACCCTGCATGCTCTTGCATCAAGATATATCAACGGTGGGTGCCAAAATTGCCTCAAAACAGCCTTATTTGCCCTTTTTGACGTCTAATTCTAGTATAAGTAGATTTAGGGGAAGTGTCATGAGATTTGGAATTGCTCAACCTTGTTCCCTAGGTTAGTTGGGCCTTGGTAAACCACCATTTGTGACCCTAAATGCTCTTGGCTCAAGATGAATGAACGGCGGGAGCCAAAATTGCCTCAAAACAGCCATATTTGCCCTATTTAACATGTAATTCTCGTGTAAGTAGGTTTAGGGGAGGTATCATGAGATTTCAAATTGCCCAACCTTGTTCCTAAGGTTAGTTCGGCCTTGGCAAACCACCATATGTGACCCTAAATGCTCTTGGCTCATGATTATTGAACGGTGGGTGCCAAAATTGCCTCCAAACAGCCATATTTGCCCTTTTTAACGAGTAATTCTAGTATTGGTAGATTTAGGGGAGATGTCATGAGATTTCAAGTTGTTCAACCTCGTCCCTAAGGTTGGTTCGGGCCTGGTAAACCACAAATTATGACCCCAAATGCTCTTTGCTCGAGATGAATGATTGGAGGGTGCTAAAGCCCCCTCAAACCTGCCACATTTCCAACCCGTAATAATTGACGTAATTGAGGCAGTTTGAGAACATTGCCTGGCTTTGTGTTTGCGCTGTTATTGCTTCATTGCCCACATTGCACTCATATCATGTTTGTGACCTAACGAGGTATGGGGAAATTCTCATCCGGTTTCAAATTGGATTGTTGCCCATGTCATGTGTCTCGTTATGGGCAGATGAAATATCACACACACAACACACAACACACATCAGAACTTGCAAAGCAAAAACCGTGCATTGCAACGCGCGTTGGATGGTAACCCAAAGAGCCGGCTTAGGCAATGTGCTAGAAACACTTGGTGGCAACAATCTCCCAAAACAGCTGTATTTGCACTTCTGAACCCGCGATGGTTGATTTCATTGATGTCGTTGTGCTTTCGTGTGATTTGGCGTTAATGAAATTTTTCCCTAGAGCTCGGTTAGGCTTGCCAAGCAACAAATTGTGACCCTACATGCCTTTTACTCAAGATAACCGTCCAGAGGGTGCAAACAGTGCCCCTGAATAGCCATATTTGCACTTTTGAAGCCACAAATATGGATTAGAGTGATTTCTTTGTGATTTCGTCGTGATTACCAACCTGAATGGTTTGTGGAACCCAACAAGACAACTGCCACAGTATCCGCGAGGATCGGGTAAGGTTTTTCGTACACAAGGGTGGTGTCAAGGGCCTGGACCGTATAGCTAGCGACCAATCCCGTCCTGGCTTCTACAAATTTTCGTTCCACCACTTCTTGCATTTCGTTTTCTGGGATCTCATGTTCAACGACACTTTTGTGTGCTCGTCAATTTTCGCACAAGCCCTGGGAACTGCTATTGGTGGGTCCACCTCCGCCCAATACGCTTCCATGGTCGTAGCTGAAAAAGAAATTGACTTGAACTCTTCTTCCCTACCCCCCATTGTTAGATATCGGGATAATTTCCTGGTCTTGGTTCTCCAGAGTTTTCTGCAACACACATCCGTGAACGAGTGTATTGCACTCGTATTGCGCCGAGTTACTGAAAGTATCCGTATGAACCTCACGCTGGAAGCTGTAACACCACGCCGGCCTTTTCTTGAAGCTATGGTCTTTGTTACTTCCAACTCAACCTTCAGCCCGAACTCCCGTGACATGCTGTCTTCATACGTCCCCAACCAAATAGCTAAGTGTACACACTATGCACATAGTTGAAATATCACAGAGGAAATATCACAGTTGTGTCGGTCAATTTTTGCCCGCCTGTCCCATCTCTCCATTCAAGTGGTGGTTTGGCTTGCCGTTGTGTTGGTTGATGATTCTGCTGCGGTTGCAATCCATGATGCATGATGCATGATGCTCCACTTCTCTTCTCAAAGCAATGTCGTCTATCCCGCAAATTGGCGGTACTCTTCCAGTGTTGGCAAGGGAGCACTTGTGCATGTGGCTGCTGTGTTGGAGTTCCTGAGCAATGAGATGTTGGAGCTTGCGCGCAACGCATCAAGAGAAAACAAGAAGTAGCAACGTATCACGCCTCGGCTCCTGATGGTATGCACCGTGTGCAAGAGGCCTTGGCGGCCTTCCTCCCCCTCGTGTTCAAGGTGCCGCGTGTCCCAGATACAACATGTGTATGTACCGCATTTTTTTGGGGCCTGGCTACAAGGGGACTGTTTCATGGGAATCAGTAACATCAAGAATGGGGCTGCGGGGATGGGAAGACTCGGGGGGGTGCCGCCTAACACCACTGAACGTAGTCAGCAAATGTAAACATTCACAACAGCACATGCACATTACGGGGAGAGAGAGAGAGAGAGAGAGAGAGAGAGAGAGAGAGAGAGGGGGGGAGAGAGAGTGAGAGAGAGAGAGAGAGAGCGTGAGAGAGAGAGACAGACAGACAGACAGAGAGAGAGAGAGACAGTCCTGGGTCCGTGAGTTTGTTGCATCAATTCACGTCCTGGACGCACGCACTGTGCACACTGCATGCACCCACTGTGCACACTGCACGCACCCACTTTGAACACTGCACGCACGGACTGTGCACGCTGCACGCACGCATGGTGCACGCTGCACGCACGCATTGTGCACGCTGCACGCACGCACCCTATTTCGAGGGTGCTGGATGCGAGAAAGCAGGTTCTAGGCAGACACAGATCACGAAAACACAATTTACAGCATGCGTATGCACCAACATTTGTCATTTTTCATGAAAAAAACGGCCAAGAATGGCCGTTTTTTGGTCAAAGATTGAGTTTTTCGGCGCCAGACAAGCATTCGAAGACCCCCCCCCCATTTTGAGGGTGCTGGATGCGAAAACGCAGGTTGTGAGGGCACACAGACGACGAAAACACAATTTGCTGCATCTGTATGTACCAAAACCTCCCATTTTTCATGAAAAATCGGCCAAAAATGGCCGTTTTCTGGTCAGAAATTGAAGGTTTTTGGCCCCCGACAAGCAGTTGAAGACCCCTTCCCCCCTATTTTGAGGGTGCTGGATGCGAAAAAGCAGGATGTAGGCAGACACAGAGCAGGAAGACACGATTTACAGCATCCGTATGTACCAAAATTTGCCGTTTTTCATGAAAAATCGCAAAAAAAAGACCGTTTTCCGGTCAGAAATTGAGTTCTTTTGGCCTCAGACAAGCAGTTGAAGACCCCCCTCTCCATTTGCAGGGTGCTGGATACGAAAAATCAGGTTGTAGAGGCATATATATCACGAAAACACAATTTACAGTATGCGTATGCACCAAAATTTGCCATTTTTCATGAAAAAAACGGCCAAAAATGGTTGTTTTTTGGCCAAAAATTGAGTTTTTTTTAGCTTCAGATAAGCAGTTGAAGACCCCCCCCCCCTATTTTGAGGGTGCTGGATGCTAACAAGCAGGTTGTAGGGGCACACAGATCACAAGAACGCAATTTACAGCATGCGTATGCACCAAAATGTGCCATTTTTCATGAAAAAAACGGCAAAAAATGGCCGCTTTTTGGTGAAAATTGTGTTTTTTGGCCTCAGCCAAGCAGTTGAAGACCTCCCCACCCCTATTTTGAGGGTGCTAGATGCAAAAAAGCATGTTGTATCGGGACACAGATCGCCCAAACACAATTTACAGCATGCTAACTACTTGAATGGGTGTTTTTTTTTATGTTGCAGGTTTTGGGATTTTTGGACGTCATAAAATCCTATGTGCACTGGTGTGCCCGCGTGGTTTGTTTTGATGCGTGTATGGTGTCCTGGGCCACTTGGCTCCTGTTCACCGCTGTGCCCGCTCGGTGCGTCGCTTTGCGTGTGCGGTGTCCTGGGCCACTTGGCTCCTGTTCACCGGTGTGCCCGCTCGGTGTCTTGTTTTGCTTGTGCGGTCTCCTGGGCCACTTGGCTCCTGTTCTCCGGTTTGCCTGCTCGGTGTGTTGTGTTGTGTGTGCGGTGTCCTGGGCCACTTGGCTCCTGTTCACCGGTATTTCCGCCTGGTTTGTTGTGTTGCGTGTGCGGTGTCCTGGGCCCCTTGGCTCCTGTTCACCGCTGTGCCGGCTCGGTGCGTTGCTTTGCGTGTGCGGTGTCCCGGGCCACTTGGCTCCTGTTCACCGGTGTGCCCGCTCGGTGTGTTGTTTTGCTTGTGCGGTGTCCTGGGCCTCTTGGCTCCTGGTCTCCGGTGTGCCCGCCCGGTGTGTTGTGTTGTGTGTGCGGTGTCCTGGGCCACTTGGCTCCTGTTCACCGGTGTGTCCGCGTGGTTTGTTGTGTTGCGTGTGCGGTGTCCTGGGCCCTTTGGCTGCTGTTCATCGGTGTTCCCGCGTGGTTTGTTGTGTTGCGTGTGCGGTGTCCTGGGGCACTTGGCTCCTGTTCACCGGTCTGCCCGCTCGGTGCGTTGCTTTGCGTGTGCGGTGTCTCCGGCCACTTGGCTCCTGTTCACCCATGTGCCCGCTCGGTGCGTTGCTTTGCGTGTGCGGTGTCCTGGGCCACTTGGCTCCTGTTCACGGGTGTGCCCGCTTGGTGTGTTCTGTTGCGTGACGGTGTCCTGGGCCACTTGGCTCCTGTTCACCAGTGTGCCCGCGTGGTTTGTTGTGTTGCGTGTGCGGTGTCCTGAGCCCCTTGGCTGCTGTTCACCGGTGTTCCCGCGTGGTTTGTTGTGTTGCGTGTGCGGTGTCCTGGGCCACTTGGCTCCTGTTCACCAGTCTGCCCGCTCGGTGCGTTGCTTTGCGTGTGCGGTGTCCTGGGCCACTTGGCGCCTGTTCACCGGTGTGCCCGCTTGGTGTGTTGTTTTGCTTGTGCGGTGTTCTGGGCCACTTGGCTCCTGTTCACCGGTGTGCCCGCTCGTCGCGTTGCCTGTGTGTGCGGTGTCCTGGGCCACCTGGCTCCTATTCACCGGTGTGCCCGCGTGGTTTGTTTTGTTGCGTGTATGGTGTCCTGGGCCACTTGGCTCCTCTTCACCGCTGCGCCGGCTCGGTGCGTTGCTTTGCGTGTGCGGTGTCCTGGGCCACTTGGCTCCTGTTCACCGGTGTGCCCGCTCGGTGTGTTGTTTTGCTTGTGCGGTCTCCTGGGCCCCTTGGCTCCTGTTCACAGCTGTGCCGGCTCGGTGCGTTGCTTTGCGTGTGCGGTGTCCTGGGCCACTTGGCTCCTGTTCACCGGTGTGCCCGCTCGGTGTGTTGTTTTGCTTGTGCGGTGTCCTGGGCCACTTGGCTCCTGTTCTGCGGTGTGCCCGCTCGCTGTGTTGTGTTGTGTGTGCGGAGTCCTGGGCCACTTGGCTCCTGTTCACCGGTGTGCCCACGTGGTTTGTTGTATTGCGTGTGCGGTGTCCTGGGCCCCTTGGCTGCTGTTCACCGATGTTCCCGCATGGTTTGTTGTGTTGCGTGTGCGGTGTCCTGGGCCACTTGGCTCCTGTTCACCGGTCTGCCCGCTCGGTGCGTTGCTTTGCGTGTGCGGTGTCTTCGGCCACTTGGCTCCTGTTCACCCATGTGCCTGCTCGGTGCGTTGCTTTGCGTGTGCGGTGTCCTGGGCCATTTGGTTCCTGTCCAGAGGTGTGCACGCTTGGTGTGTTGTGTTGCGTGTGCGGTGTCCTGGGCCACTTGGCTCCTATTCACCGGTGTGCCCGCGTGGTTTGTTGTGTTGCGTGTGCGGTGTCCTGCGCCTCTTGGCTGCTGTTCACCGGTCTTCTAGCGTGGTTTGTTGTGTTGCGTGTGCGGTGTCCTGGGCCACGTGGCTCCTGTTCACCGGTCTACCCGCTCGGTGCGTTGCTTTGCTTGTGCGGTGTCTTCGGCCACTTGGCTCCTGTTCACCCATGTGCCCGCTCGGTGCGTTGCTTTGCGTGTGCGGTGTTCTGGGCCACTTGGCTCCTGTTCACCGGTGTGCCCGCTCGGTGTGTTGTTTTGCTTGTGCAGTGTCCTGGGCCACTAGGCTCCTCTTCACCGGTCCGACCGCTCGGTGTGTTGTTTTGCTTGTGCGGTGTCCTGGGCCACTTGGCTCGTGTTCACCGGTGTGCCCGCTCGTCGCGTTGCCTGTGTGTGCGGTGTCCCGGGCCACTTGGCTCCTGTTCACCTTTTGTGCCAGCCTTGTGCGTTGTTTTGCGTGTGCGGTGTCCTTCGCCACTTGACTCCTGTTGACCCGTGTGCCCGCTCGGTGCGTTGCTTTCCGTGTGCGGTGTCCTGGGCCACTTGGCTCCTGTTCAGCAGTGTGCCGCTCGGTGTGTTGTTTTGCTTGTGCGGTGTCCTGGGCCACTTGGCTCCTGTTCACCGGTGTGCCCGCTCAGTGCTTTGCTATGCGTGTGCGGTGTCCTTGGCGAGTTGGCTCCTGTTCACCGTTGTGCCCGCTCGGTGTGTTGTTTTGCTTGTGCGGTGTCCGGGGCCACTTGGCTCCTGTTCACCGGTGTGCCCGCTTGGTGCGTTGTTTTGCATGTGCGGTGTCCTGGGCCACTTGGTTCCTGTTCACCGGTGTGCTCGCTTGGTGCCTCGTGTTGCGTGTGCGGTGTCCTGGGCTTCTTGGCTCCTGTTCACCGGTGTGCTCGCTCGGTGTGTTGTGCTGTGGGTTGCGTGTGCGGGGCGTCGCTGCGGGGCGCTCACTCGTCGATCCGAACAGCGGCTATTCGCAGCCGGCAGGGGCTGGGTACCCTCCGGGCGCGCATTCCTCCATCCAGACGCCGGCTGTTCTTAGCCGGCAGGGGCTTGCTACACTCCGGGCGCACACACGTCCATCCGGACGGCGGCTGTTCCGTAGCCGGCAGGGGCTGGGTTTGCTGCCGGGTGAGCACACGTCCGTCCGGACAGCGGCTGGTGTTGCTTGGCACCCCGTGCTGTGGTTCGTTGCGTATTGTGCGCGCTCCCCGGGTTTGCGGCACCCGGCGGCCGTTGCTGCTTGGCACCTGTCTGTGTGCCTTGGTTGTGGCTGGCGGCGTGCCTCTCTGGCCTGCCTCGTAGCCCCGCGTGGTGCGCCGCGCCTCGTCCGGTCCGGTCGCTCTCGGTGCTCCGGGCACCTTTCCCGACGCCGTGTTGCCTTCCCCCACCCCTTTACTGGGTGGCTGCGCGGGGCACGCGGAGGCCGGCCGAGAACCGGGCTCATTGTGCCTGCCGCTAGCCCCCGCCAAGGCAGGGGCGCTGGGCTCGATCCGCGTTGTACCCGTTCGGGGCCCCGCGATGGGGTTGTCCCTGGCGGGTCTCTCCGGTGTTGGTCTAGGGCTGCGTGCGCTGCGGTGGTTGGCGTGTTAGGACCGGGTCACTGACGAATCTGGTTTCCCGTACCGTCAATCGTTCGACGAGGAACTCGGCCGGTGCCACGGGGCTGTTTCGTGTGGACGCCGACAACTCCCCTTGCGGGTCGGAGGACGCCAAGCCCGTGTGTGTGTGCGTGTGCTCGTCCGTCCTGGCCCTCGGGCAGGCGGCCTCCCAAACGCGTTCTGGTGCGCCTCACCTTTTCCTTCGGCTGCTTTGTATTTCTGCCTCCCTCGGCCCCCTTTGGGCTGGGGTTGCCCCTCTCTTGGTCCTTTGTTTGCTCACCCCCCCCTTTTCTTTTTTCCCTTTCTCCGTTGTTGTTTTCCGCGCGTCCCCTTTGTCTCCTGCTTTCTTTGGTTTCGGCCCCGGGTGCGCTGGGCCTTGGCGCTGTGTGTTATTTGTTTTGTCTTTTTGGCTCTCCCTGCGCTCTCGCTTCTTTTGTGTTGCCCGCCTGGCCGTTAGCTGCTCTCTGGTGTTCCCCCCTGAATTTGTGTCTCGCGGTTTTTGTTGCCGCCTCTCGGTGCGGTGTTTTTTTGGTTTTTTTTTGTCGTCTGTGCCCCCGTTGTCTCTGGCCTTCTCTGGTTTCCCGCCCTGGGTGCCCTGGGCCTTGGCGCTGTGCCTTCTGTTTTTTTTTTCGTGCCTCCCGCTTCTTGGCTCGCTGTGCGCTCTTGCCTGTTTTGTGCCTCCCGCTTGGCCGTTGGCTGCCTCCCCCCACCCCCCCCTCCCCTTTTGTGTCTCGCCGTCTTCGGCGCTGCTGCTCAGTGCCTTGTTTTTGTTTTCCCTCCTGTCTGCACCCCCGTTGTCCTTGGCTTTCTCTCGTTTCCGGCTCCGAGTGCCCAGGGCCTTGGCGCTGTGTTGTGTTTGTTCTGCTCGGCTCACCGTGCGCTCTCGCCTCGTTTGTGTGTCCCGCCTGGCCGTTGGCTGCTCCCTGGTGGTTGCCGCCCCCCCCTTTTGTCTCGTAGTTTTCGTTGCTGCTGTTCGATATGGTTTTTTTTTCTCTTCCTGTCTGCGCCCCCGTTGTCTCTCGCTTTCTCTGGTTTCCGGTTCCGGGTGCCCTGCGTCCTGGCGCTGTGTGTTGTTTGTTTTGTGGGCCTCCCGCTTCTCGGCTCTCTGTGCGCTCGCGCCTCGTTTTTGTGTCCCGCCTGGTCGCTGGCTGCTCCCTGGTGCTTGCCCCCCCCCCTTTTGTGTCTCGCGGTTGTCGTCGCCGCCGCTCAGTGTTCCGTTTTTTTTTCCCTGCGCTGTGCGCCCCCGTTGTCTCCGGCTTTCTCTGGCTTCCGGCCCAGGGTGCCCTGGGCCTCGGCACTGTGCGTTGATCGCTCTGGTGGCCTTCCGCTTCCCGACTCTCCGTGCGCTCTCGCCTCTTTCCTGCTTTTCGCCTGGCCGTTAGCTGCTCCCTGGTGGTTGCTGCCCCTCCCCCCCTTTTGTGTCTCGCGGTTTTCGTCGCCGCCGCTCGATGTTCTGTTTCTTTTTTTCCCCTGCGTTGTGTGTTCCCGCTGTCTCCGGCCTTCTCTGGTTTCCGGCCCTGGGTGCCCTGGGCCTCGGCGCTGCGCGTGGTGTGCTTTGTTGGCCTCCCGCTTCTTGGCTCTCCGTGCGCTCTCGCCTCTTTCGTGCTTCCCGCCTTTCCGTTTGCTGCTCCCTGGTGGTTGCTGCCCCCCCCCCCCTTTTGTGTCTCGCGGTTTTCGTCGCTGTTGGTCGGTGCTGTGTGCCGTGTGCTGTGCTGTGCTGTGTGTCCCTGGCTGTGGTGCTGCGCCGCGTTGCTGCGCGTTGTGCAGCCCGTTGTTGTGCTGTTGTTTGCTGTGTTGTTTTGTTGCGCTCGTTTGGTGCCGCTGCTTGTTGTGTCGTGCCCTCTGGCGCTGCCCGTTGCCTTGAGGCCCTGTGCTTTGCGGCGCTGTGTTTTGCGGTGTTCCCCTGCGCTGTGTGCTCTGTGCTGTGTGTATTTTGTCGTGGCGTGGTGGTGCGCGCTGTTGTTTGCCGCTCTGCTTTGTGTTGTGTGTGTCCTGGGGTACTGTGCTGTGCGTTCCCTGTCCTCTCCTTTCTGTGCGGTGCTGTGCTTCGCTGTGCTGGTGCGTTTGCGTTGTGCTGTTCGTGTGATGCGTGCTGTTGCTGGCGCCTGGTGCCGTGGTGCGCTACTGTGTGTGGTGCTGTTTCCTCTGGTGCGCTCTCGTGCGGTGCTGGGTCTTGTGCCCCGTGGTTGTCTGCTGGTGGCGTGTTTCGGTGTCGGTGTCTCTGTCTGGCCGCGTGGTCTGCTTCCCTGTGGCTGGTGTGGCTTGCTGTGGTGCTCTGCTCCCCTGTGTCGTGTTCTGTGGTAGTGTGCTGTCTCGTGGTGCTGTGCTGTTGTGCTCTGCTGTTGCTTTGCGGTGCTGTTGGCTCCTGCTTTGCCCTCCTGTGGCCTGTCGTGCTGTGCTGTGTTGTGCTGTTGGTTGGCTGTGCTGTTTTCTCCCCGTTGGTGGTGTTTTCTGTCCTGTGGTGCTCTTTCCCTCGTGCTGTGCGTTCCCTGTCCTCTCCGCTCTGTGCGTTGCTGTGCCTCGCTGTGCTGGCTGTGGTGCCCTTCTTCCCTGTGTCGTGTGCTGTGGCGCTGTGCTGTCGCGTGGTGCTGTGCTGTCGTGCTCTGCTGTCGTTTTGCGGTGCTGTTTGTGCTTGCCTTGCCCTCTTGTGGCCTGTCTTGCGGCGCCGTGCTGTGCTGTGTTGTCCTGTTTGTTGTCTGTGCTTTTTTTTGCCCGGTGGTGATGGTTGTTTGCTGTGATGCCCTTTCCCTCCCTGCCAGCACGCACAAAAACATCTATCATCACCATGTGTTACCCCGCGCCCACCTCTGTGTCAGTTGTTCCCGTCGTTGAAGAATAAGGTCTCTTCGTTCGTCGCTGTCGTCTTGTTTGTCGTTGCTTGAGCTGATTGTGTCGTCCTTGCTTGAGTTCGTCTTGACTTGCTTCCCCTGCAGCGAGACGGAGGGCAAAAACGGCGAGCCTGGGCCGGAGAAGGGGGGGAGAGGTAAATGGAGAAGAAAACAAATCGAGAGGGCGCGAGTCCTGGGGCGTAGCGTGTTAGAAAATTTTTTTTTTCGTTTTTACGCGTTGCTCGCGGAGCGCTTTTCTTTACGCATACGGCGTGCCAGCGGGCATGGGGCAAGGCGTTCTACTCGTACATTGGTTACTGTGCTTACGGCGTTAACCATTCACCTATTTCAGGCAGAAACATTTTTGATGGCGTTTTTACGTGTTTTCCAGCGCGCTCTTTCGCCTAGCCGTTTTTTTATGCTATTTAGCTTTATTTTCCGCCATTTAGAAAGCTTTTTCGTCGTGTTTTACTTCTCTTTTTATTCTCATCTGACGACAGGGCTCAGCACGCGCGACCGCCAATGAATGGAAGAAGATGCGGCCCATCGTCAGTTCCGTCGTGCCCAGTGCTGAGACTGTTCCTCGGATCTTCGCATCGGCGGCTGTGCAGATGTGAAAAAGCCGGTTGAGTGCGCGGGCCGCCGCGCACTGAAGCTGCGAAACCAACGCATACCTGCGGTTTGGTTGAAGAATTCCTTATTCTCCGGATGGTCAAGGTGGAACGTAACCCATTGTTCCCTAATCAACGTGTCAATATGTAGGTTTGGGTGCTGTGTATGGTCGATTCCTTCAAGTTCGTATGCGCACAGACCTTCTGCAATAAACGTGGTAGATGCAGCCGCTCCAGCCTCTTGAAGGCATTCCTTGTAACATCCTCTTTCTTGCTCGTACTCTCGAAGTTCTTCATACCAGTAACCGCGTCACGGCCGCAGTAGTATGCCAGGGAGAAGATGTCCCTCCAGTGCTTGAATGTTGCGTCCCATGAGGGAACACCGTGCCATGGAATACGCGAGGCCTCGCGCACTGCAAGTGTGTGATGCACGAACACATACTGTGTGCCCTGGTTCCGCCAACAGCTCGGGGGCAAGAAACGCACAGTATACGGCAGCGTGCACAACAGCAGTTTTGATCTGTTCGAAATCCTATGGCTCCTTTTCCCGCTGCTGGTCCTCAATGTACAAAAACATGTTGTCCAGCTCCTCGGACGGTGGAATCCACGTCACAGACTGGCTGCCAGCTTGCTGCAATCCTGCAACCTTGGCCCGGATCCTCCAAGGCGTTTTGTACTTGAGAACGTCAACGCAGTAATATTCTTGCCAGTCCTCCAGTTCTTTGCCTTCTGCGAGCCGCATTTCCTGAATCTTTCTGCATGTTTCTGTCCCATGTTGCCGATTCAGAACGTAAAGCGAGCCTTCTGCAACGCAAATCATCTACCACAGCAGGGAGAAGAAATGTCGTCAATCGTATGCAAAAAGGAAAATCGAGTCATACCACTATCCTGCCATGCAGTTACGTGCAACGGTCCAGGCGGCGGCAATGCTTGGTATCCCGCCACTTTTTTGGGGACGTCGTCGTGGTCGATCTGTCAGATCTGTAACCGCTCCTTGGTCTTGTCAATCTCCAAATCAGTAATCGTTATCTTCACTGCTTTTCCATTGTCCTTCCGCAGCCACTGTCGAACGTGGACTGTGAGCTTCATCTCCTGTATCAGCTTCTTATGAAAACTCGTCGCGCGATCGGAACAGAAGAAAAAAAAAACCAAGAAAATGACGCACCGCCAGAAGAAATAAAGCGAAAAATCGTCTTTTCCGACCTCAGAAACCCCCCCAACAATTTTACGCTGCTGTTTGGCGAGGTCGCAAAATTTAGGACACTCACCAAAAAGGACGAACAATAGAGTCGCGACGGCGAAGGAGCTGAGCGTTGCTTGCCCCAAACCACCTAGCAAAGTGCGTGCCCTAGGCGCTAGGGACTTGTGCGCGCCCCAAAACAAACCACACATAGACAACAACAACGCCACCGGCCGCCGACAAGCAAGTATGTTATATGCCGCGCAACGCTAGAAACCAACGAAACAAGCACAACACGGTAAGAGGTAGACAAGGAGAGAACAAGTATGTAACAAACCGCACCACGGTGGAGATATACCACAAGTACACGACCAAGCAATGCAGGCCTGCTCACGTAGGGAATACGACGACGCCGTAACACGCGAAGGGGATCACAACAAAAGAAAAAAGAAGCCGCACAAGTACACAAGTATGTTGCATGTCATGCATGAAAAATACACACAAGCAAGAACAACACCATCGGCCGCCGAAAAGCAAGTATGTTATATGCCATATATTGTATGCATAACGCCGTAACAAACGCAATACAAGGAAGTTACGTGTCAAGCAACGCCAAAGTGCGCCGCCACGAAAAGCGCAACGAAAACCGCACCGGCAAGGAAAACCAACAAGAAGTGGCACCGAATGAATGCCTATGCTCACCCCCGCTCACATAGGGAAAGAAAGGTATGCCCGCACGTGCGTGCCCGGGACGCAACAAGGCCATCACCGCCACGGACGAGCAAAATGGTATGAAGGGACAAACAAGGGGGAACAAAAAACCAACAAAGGAGAGGAGAACGCGTGAAGGAGGCCACGTGCCACCGAGGTGAAGCACAACACACAAAAAAAAAACACACAAACAAAAACTAAACATACACACGTGGCTAGTCGGGTCCAAGTATGTTGCATGCCACGCTACGCTACGCAACGAACACGAGACGAGAACGGCAACCACGCCAACAAAAGTAAAAGGTGACCACGAGGCGTAACCGAGATCTGCCCACGGCCCACCCGCACGCCCGCTTATGTAGGAGGCGAAAGGGAGCGAAAGGGGACAAAAGGTATGCCGCCGCATGCAAACAAATAGTAGGCAAGCCACACACCGCCACCAAGAACGCAAGTATGTTACCATGTCGTGCCACGTCGCCAACCGCCCGGCCCGCGCCACCAACCGAGAGGGGGAAAAAAGAAATGGCCTTCGACCAGGGAGTGGTTGTCATGGGGGGCTAACGGTCCTGCCCTGCGGTGCAATGCGGGGCAACCGTGACTACTGCTCCTACAGCACAACCACCTTTTTTGTTGCGCTGATTAGAACACACAAATAGCCAGGGAGGGGGACACGGGGAGCATACACACAAATAGCATAGCGCCGACGTGTGCCGGGTCCCGACAAACACACGTGCATGCACCCACGTTCTCTTCCCCTCACAGGTCCCAAGGAGAAGCGTATGCTCGTGTTTGCGTCGTCCGGGCGTTAAAGTAGGGTTGTCTTAGACGCTTAGGCAAGTATTGCGTCGTGCCGTCGTGCTGAGTCCCCACGCCCGCACCGACCGCACCCGGGACACGCGGGACGCGGAACCCTGGCTGCCCGCTGCAGAGGACGGGCGGCCAGGGGAGGGACAGCGCCTGACACCATGCGCCCCTCACAACGGTGGAAAGCACCCCCCCCCCCCCGGGGACGCCCCTCCGCCACCCCCGCAGCGAGCAACGCCGGCCCGCAAGGGCGCACGCTGCGGGGCCGGTGCTGGATCCCCACACCAGCACCGACCGGACCCGGGACACGCGGGACGCGGAACCCTGGCTGCCCGCTCCAGAGGACGGGCGGTCGGGGGGGGGACAGCGCCTGACACCAGGCGCCCCTCGCAACGGTGGAAAGCACCCCCCCCGGGGACGCCCTTCCGCCACCCCCACAGCGAGCAACGCCGGCCCGCAAGGGCGCACGTTGTGGGGCCGGTGCTGGGTCCCCACGCCCGCACCGACCGCACCCGGGACACACGGGACGCGGAACCCTGGCCGCCCGCTCCAGAGGACGGGCGGCCAAGGGAGGGACAGCGCCTGACACCGGGCGCCCCTCACAACGGTGGAAGGCACCCCCCAGGGACGCCCTTCCGCCACCCCCACGGCGAGCAACGCCGGCCCGCAAGGGCGCACGCGCTGTGGGACCGGTGCTGGGTCCCCACGCCCGCACCGACCGCACCCGGGACACCCGGGACGCGGAACCCTGGCTGCCCGCTCCAGAGGACGGATGGCCGGGGCAGAGACAGCGCCTGACACAGACGCCCCTCACAATGGTGGAAGGCGACCACCCCGGGGACGTTCTTCTGCCACCCCCACAGCGGGCAACGCCGGCCCGCAAGGGCGCACACTGTGGGGCCGGTGCTGAGTCCCCACGCCCGCACCGACCGCACCCGGGACACACGGGACGCGGAACCCTGGCTGCCCGCTCCAGAGGACGGGCGGCCAGGGGAGGGACAGCGCCTGACACCGGGCGCCCCTCACAACGGTGGAAAGCAACCCCACCGGGGACGCCCTTCTGCCACTCCAACAGCGAGCAACGCCGGCCCACAAGGGCGCACGCTGTGAGACCGGTGCTGGGTCCCCACGCCTGCACCGACCGCACCCGGGACACACGGGACGCGGAACCCTGGCTGCCCGCTCCAGAGGACGGGCGGCCAGGGGAGGGACAGCGCCTGACACCAGGCGCCCCTCACAATGATGGAAGGCGACCCCCCCGGGGACGTTCTTCCGCCACCCCCACAGCGGGCAACGCCGGCCCGCAAGGGCGCACGCTTTCGGGCCGGTGCTGGGTCCCCACGCACGCATCGACCGCACCCGGGACAAACGGGACGCGGAACCCCGGCTGCCCGCTCCAGAGGACGGGCGGCCGGGAGATGGACAGCGCCTGACACCAGGCGCCCCTCACAACGGTGGAAGGCACCCCCCGGGGACGCCCTTCCGCCAACCCCCACAGCGAGCAACGCCAGCCCGCAAGGACGCACGCCGTGGGGCCGGTGCTGGGTCCCCACGCCCGCACCAACCGCACCCAGGACACACGGGACGCGGAACATTGACTGCCCGCTCCAGAGGACGGACGGCCGGGGGAGGGACAGCGCCTGACGACGGGCGCCCCTCACAACGGTGGAAGGCACCCCCCCTTTGGGGACGCCCTTCCGCCACCCCCACTGCGAGCAACGCCGGCCCGCAAGGGCGCACGCTGTGGGGCTGGTGCTGGGTCCACACGCCCGCATCGACCACACCCGGGACACACGGGTCGCGGAACCCTGGCTGCCCGCTCCAGAGGACGGGCGGTCGGGGGAGGGACAGCGCCTGACACCAGGCGCCCCTCAGAACGGTGGAAGGCACCCCCCCCGGGGACGCCCTTCCGCCACCCCCACAGCGAGCAACGCCGGCCCGCAAGGGCGCACGCTGTGGGGCCGGTGCTGGGCCCACACGCCCGCATCGACCGCACCCGGGACACACGGTTCGCGGAACCCTGGCTGTCCGCTCCGGAGGACGGGCGACCGGGAGAGGGACAGCGCCTAACACCAGACGCCCCTCGCAACGCTGGAAAGCGCCCCCCCAGGGATGCCCATCCACCACCCCCACACCGAGCAACGCACCAGCGCACCAACGCACCAGCCACGGGACATCCGCATCCCACCGCCTCCTCTTAGACACAGCGACACAGCAATGGCGGAACCCGCGGCACCACGCAAGACACGCCCCGGATCTCCGACGCTGGACGAAGCACACGAGGTCATCAGGGCGCTGGGACTCAGAGACGGCGAAAGAGACCCCCCACAAGGGGACGCGGGCACGGACTCCGACCTGGAGGCATTGCCGGAGCCCCCCACGGGAGGCGCGCCCGCGGAACCTGCGCCGCCGGCGGGCAGCGTACCCGCAATCTGCCCCGCGTGGAAACGGGGCCACTGCACCGGCGAAGGCTGGTGCCCCAAACAGCACCCCCAGCCCGGCCCCGATGACGGAGCGTTGCCCGAGGTGAAACCCGCGGCCGCACGCGCCGCCCTACGCTACGGGGTGGCGCAGGGCTGGATCCTGGATGAGACCGCGCGCGGCAGCGTGAACACCCAGGAGGCCGTCGACCGAGTCACCCACGCGGGACAGGCAGCAGTGGCCTTGCACACCCGGGGCCGCCACAGCGGACCCGCAGAGGGGATCATTGTGGAACCCTCGGGAATGGTGCTGGGCCTGGCGGCGGACATGGTCCGAGGGGTGCTCCACGCGTCCCGCCTGCCGCGGGCGTGCCCACAGTGGACCATCCAGGTGTACACCCCCCCGCGGGCGTGGCCCTTTTCCACATGGGCGGTGCTCGCCGTCATGTGGCACCTGGCACCAGAGGACGTCCCCACAGGGACCGCGGAGGACATCGCCCGGGACCTCCACACCTGGCCGGCCGACCAGGATTACCCCTGGCGCAGGCCCCGGGGCGGCCTCCCGGTGGCACCAGCGGCAGAGGGGCTCAGCCTTGCGGCAACCCTCCAACGGCACCCCGACAAGCAGGCACGCCACTTCCTGCAGACGGGCACGGTCCCGGCTACCCCGCCAGACTCTGATTGGCGATGGGACGCAGGGGTGGCGCAACCGCTGCCAGGCCCCTGGACCCTCCCGTTGTGGTACTTGCCCATGGGCACCTTGGCCCACGCCACCCAGGCCGTCAAGGGGGCTTTCCCGCAGCCGCTCCTCCCCGGCGTGGCCCTGCTCCGCAGCCTGCAGGCGGGGGCCGCCTGGGTACGGTGGAAGGAAGGAAAGGGGCGCTCGAGCCCCTATTTCCCCATGGTCCAGGGCCAGGCGCTGATCCACGCCGAGGGCAAGGGGCCCGTCGAATGGGGGGCGATCTTGCCCGGCACGGCGTGCAGGTGGATCACGGCGGCCGCCCCACAGCCCATGCGATCGCCGCCGGCGTGCCACCGCCTCCTACGGATGGTCCCCTCTTTGGCCCCCCAGCACGCCTTTACAAGGGACGTGTGGAAGGCCGTACTGAGTCACACCAGGGAGTGGCTAACGAACCCAGGTGCGCGGTACCCGCCGGGACCGGTGCTCGAACAGCTAACGGCCCCCACACCCGGGGTCCTCCACGCCCTACACAGGGCGTCGGCCCTCACGAAGCAGCTCAACGACGAAGTGCTGGACCTGGCGCTGGAGCCGCTGCGGGTGCTCTACCCGCAAGCCCACATCCCACCCGCGGGCACGTCCAACCGCCTAGGCCGCCTGGGGTTGCAGCGCCGCGTCGAGGCCGCGCACCCAGGAGGCGTGGTGGAACAGTGGCTAACGCTCCGCAACCCGTCCACCGCGGAGGGCCACTGGTACCTGCACCAACTCCTCTTCCAACCACGGGCAGCCCGGAACACCGCCGGCAAAACCCGTACCAGACGCACCCGGAGCGCCGAGGCGCGCAAAACTACCCGCAGCCAGTCCCGCCCGCCCTCCCGCCGGGGCAGGGCCCGGAGGCGCTACAGCGGGGCCCCCCGCTCGTCACCGCCACCACAGTACAGCAAAGGGGAAGCGACGGCGCGGGTGGTGCCGAACCGGACTGCACGAAGTGCGGAGCGGTGGCCTGGATGGCAGCCTGCAGGCACCTCGCCCGAGATACCACGGGGCTCCGGCAGTACAGACCCACGGACCGCACGGCGCTGGCGTCCGCGGTCGCGGCCGTCACCATGGGTCCCGTGGCGGCGTGGCCGGCGCAACTGCTGCCCCACGTCCCCTGCCGCGACACGTGGCCCCGACGGCCGGCCGCGACGCACGCGCCGATGGCACCCCTCACGGCGGAGCAACTATACGTCGTCGCGGCGGCGTTGCTAGCAGACGGCGGGGAGAGCTTCGTCCACCACCACGGCCCGGCGCAGATTGCGGGATGCATACAAGGGCCTCAGCGCGATGCACCAGACCTGTGGCATGCCACACTCCGCGGGCGCACCCGCATCTGGGGTGCGGGCGATGGCACACCCCCGCCCGGGCCTAAGCAGGGGGAGGCACTGGTACTGCAGATGGCAGGCTACCAGGCCATCATACACGGCCACGCCGGAGGGTACCGGTCGCACGTCCTGGCCGGAGGCTGATGGACGGTCTGGCACAGCACTGCCAGGCAAGGGGCTTTCCCGCCCCTGCCCCACATCGACTGGCGACAGGGGCCCACTCAGGCCTACTATATGTCGGCGGACCCCTGGCCGCTGGCGGTCCTGCTACACACTGTCAGCGCCCCCAACAAGAGGCAGAAACCGGGGTGGGTCAACCCCCCCACACTGCTGTGCAGCCCCGACCAGGAGGAGCATCTACGGGCGGCGTGGCAGGGAGACGCCATCAGGGCCACGGACGTCATGGACCTCCACGCGGGGCCAATCACGCACGCCCGCCCGGCAGCTACCCTGGCGGTGGCCCAACGGGGACAGCAGAACCCACAGTGGGTGGTCTGCATGTTCAGCCCGGCGGACGCGCACATCGTCGTCTGCGACCCCGAACGCCTGCCGGGGCCCGAAGCCGTGATCCGCGTGGCAGACTGCACCCGCATGATCATCAAGGCGCTGCGGGAGGGCGAACACCACGCCCTCCTGCTCCAGGTCAGGCTGAAGGACAACGCCCGGGCGGCGAGGCCGGGAGTGTGGCCGGCAGCGGCGCACCCCGCCGACCTGGAGCTCCAGCTGGCGGTCCCGACCGCGGTGTACCACTGGCTACAGGCCTTCCACGACCTGCGATGGAGGGGCAAGCCCGACCGCCAAATCGGCTCCACGCACTGGCAAACGTGGCTGCAAGCATACGCGCAGCGCGATGCCATCCGAGGTCTCGGGCCCGCGCCCACGACGCGAGCCCTCGACGCGGCGGCCCCGGGCCGCACGCTGGCACCACACACAGTGCCGCTGGCCAACCTGCCCTTCGAACCAGCGGCGGAGGGCGCCATTCGGAAGTCGGTGCCGCTCCCCCCTGCGCGAGGGGCCACGGGGCCGACGAAATGCCCCCTGTGTGCGGACAAGTACTACACCAGCGGGGCAATGCTGCAACACCTGGCGTGGCACGCGGTGCACGCTGCGGCCCCGGCGGACGACAAGGAGGCGGCCACCAACCTCCTGCAGGGGAGAGCACAAAGGTCCCCATGGCACGCCCAGTACATCCGGCGCCCCCCGCCCCAGGCAGCCGACCACGCAGATGGAGATGAGGAGGCGCCCGGAGCGGCCCCGGGGGCCGGCGGTGCGGCCCCACCAGGGTCCAGGTCCATCCCCGCGGGGCTGGCCCCCCTGGCCCCCCTGGCTTCCCCTGGTCCCCCGGGCCCCCATGTGGGCCCCGCTGGGAACGGGCTCAGCGGATGCGGCGCACCCAGATGCCCTGGCTGCGCCGGCGAACCCGGCGGCGATGCCGATGCGGGATAGCTGACTCCAGGAGGACATGACGGGCGACGCCCTGTGGCTCCTCTCGTGGAACCTGCGCAACGGCCTCGTGCCGCCAGACCGGTCCCTCCGGGACACACTCTGGCGGCGCTGGGGGCCGGCGGCCTGCACCGACAAGGAGCACCTCATCACCGGCATGCTGCCCCAGGAGGGGGGCTTTGCCATCATGCTCCAGGAAACGGGGATCGCCACCAGGGCGCAGGAGATGAACGTGGCCGCGGCGCTCCGGGACAAGGGGTACACCGCCTTCTTCAGCAGCCGGCTGGCCGAGACGGGAGCCACCTCCACCTCGAGAGGGGGGGGCCTCCTCACCGCGGTCAGCAGCAAGTACGTGGCGGAGCACGAGGTGCTCAGCTTCACAGAAATTGTCCCCGGGAAGGCCGCGGCCCTGGAGATCCGCACGGACGGGGGAGGCCTCACCCTCATCAACGTCCACAGGCCGCAAGCAGGCTGCTCCCCGTGGGCGGGACGGGCGGCGTTCTGGGCCGACATACAAAGGTATGCCACGGCACGCAGCCGCGGCGGGAGGCACCCGGTGGTCATCCCCGGCGACACCAACATCTACATGGATGTCCCCGCCAACCCGGCCATGGAGCATTTCCGAGCGGGCTGGGAGGCCTGCGTCTTCCGAAGGGCCGCGGCAGGCGGCGAGGAGGACATGACCCCCACGCTCCACCCGTCCCAGCACAGGGTGGACACCTTCCTGGTCAACGAGCCCCTCCTGCCGAGGTCCCTGCGGGAAAGCGTCTGGGCTCGCGGCATGGCACACCCCCAGGTGGTCGGCTCGGACCACCTCCCGGTCCGCCTGGCCCTGCCGGGTCTCCTCAGCGCAGCGGGGCGCGCGGCAATGCCCACCCCCTACAGCCACACGGAGGGCCGCCTCCTCCCGTACGACGCCGAGGCCGCGCCTGTCCAACACTGCCTGTGGGCGGCGGTCACCGCCGCGCAGGATGAACCCTCCCTGGCGCCCTGGCTGGGTCCCGCAGAGCAGGACGACTACGGGTCCATGCCCGCGGCCGCGGTGGACAAGGTGTTCGAACACCTCCACGCGACGCATGACGCCATGGCGCGCGTGGTGGGACGCCGGCAGCCGTCTCCGGCGGGAACGGACCCGGCAGAGGGGAACCTCCCGGAGAGCGGAAAGCAGCTCCAGGCAGCGGTCCTCCGCTATGACACTCTGGCAGCGCGCGCGCCAGCAGCGTACCAGGCGGACGCGGCCAGGCATGGCATCCGGTCCGAGGCGGCGCTCTGGCTCACGGAGGAGCTGCAGGGCGCCCGGGTTCCGCCCGACCAAGCAGGGCCAGCTACAGGAGGAGCTGGAGAGGCAAGCAGCCGCCCTCGAGGAGGACATTCGCCAGCTCCGCGCCCTCCTGGCGGCAGACCGCAAGCGCGCCATCAAGGACTTCTGGCGCCGCCACGCCCCCGACATCGCCCAGCGATGGAAAGCCGTGCGGGGAGCCATAGAGGTAGAGGCCCCAGGCCCGTCAGGCCTCTGGAACGTGCGGGTTCCCAACACCCAAACGCTCCTCACGGAGGCCCACGACGTGATGTTCGCAGTTCGCGCCTTCTGGCGAGAACTGTATGACAAACGCCCGGTGGACCTCCCGGGTTTCCAGGCGGTCCTCGGCCGCCACGTCCCCCGGGTCCCTGAGGGGGCCTGGACACAGGTCCAGCAGTACTCCATGCAGGACCTGAAGTCCGCTCTGGACAAGGCCGATGGCAAGGCCCCAGGTCCTAACCACGTGGAGGCCCGTTTCATCAAGGCCCTCCCGACACCCGTCCAGTGGCTCCTGGTCCATTCCTACCGGGCCATCCTCCGCGGCGCCCCGCCGCCGATGCACTGGAGGGACGCGCACATCTGGCTCAGCCCGTAGGTACCGGGCCCTGCCAGACTGGACGACTACAGGCCCATAGCCCTGGGCCAGCTGGACATGAAGCTGCTCACGGGCCCCCTCACCCAGCGCATCACGGAAGTGCTCACACGGCACGGAGTGGTCAGCGACTGGCAGCAGGGGGTCCTCCCTGGCTCCAACACAGGCCCCCCGCTGTTCATGGCGCAGCGGCAGCTCCAGCGGGGAAGGCCCAACTACGTCTTCTCCTTTGACGCCCGCAAGGCCTTCGACACCGCCCCACACGGCGCCCCCCACCTCATCCTGCGCCACCTCTCCGTGCCGCCGGACGTCATCGACCTCCTGCTCTTCCTCCACACGTGCGCCAGGCTGCGCATCGTCACAGCACACGGGCTAACGCAGCCCGTCTACATGCTACGCGGCGTCCGGCAGGGCAACCCCGAGAGCGCCCTGCTGTACGCGCTCCTCCTGGAGCCCCTGCTCAGGGCACAGGGGCACCGCCTGCGCCCGCCGGGAGGGGCCCAGCACGGCCTCATCCAGGCCTATATCGACGACCTGCTGGTGGTGGCCCACACGCTGCAGCACTTCGTCGAGGGCGTGGAGGCGGTGGCCGCGTACCTGGGGATGATGGGCATGGAGCTCAACCCCTGCAAGTGCGCCATGGCCACCACGGAGGGGGTCCCGGGCCTGCAGCTGCGCCTCTGCCCCCACCTGGAAAACCCGTGGTACTGCGTACCAGCGGCGGACTCCGTCCCCTACCTGGGACTCCAGCTGCAGCCGGACGCGGAGTTCTCCCTGCAGCGCAAGCACCTGCTACGCCTGGCGGCGGTGCACCACTGGTGCCTTAACACCCTCGCGCCACCGAAAGTGGTGCAGGACGTCATCCTGGCGATCCTCGGGGGGCTGACGCAGTACGTCGCCCCTTTCATCGCCGACGACTCCGACACTGCACGCCACCTGGACCACATCACGGTCCAGGTCGCGAAGGACAGGGCGCGGTACGCCTTCGACGCCTCGCGGGACAGCCTGCAGGATGACCAGACCCTGGGGCTCACACAGGTGCCCACGCGGTGCCAGCAGGCAGCGGTGGCCCTCGTGGGTACACTCGTCTACCACCGCGCAACCTCCGTGCGCGCCGAGGTCACCAAGATGTTCTGGGAGATAGCAGGCGCGCACGGAATATGTCACGAGGTGCACTACCCCGTCCCGGAGTTCGCAACTCTGGCGGGAGGCGACTGGGTCCACCGCATACCCCGGGCCCTGGCCGCCCTGGGAGTGGGGATGTACAACCCCATCGCGTGCCCCAGGGCGGCCCATGTCCAACTACAGTCCCCGCCAGGCAAAATCGTCACGCTGCGCACCGCCAAGCTGCGACACCGCGACACGTGCCGCCTGACAGTGTGACACACAACGCCGTGGCATGGGCACCACGGGCCACGCCACCGCTTCCCCGACAACGACGATCCGTGGCCGGCGGCGGTGCAGGAGTGCCTCAACCAATGCGCCGATGAACACCTCCACTAATGCCGCCGTGAGCAGGAGCCCACCAACCACCCAGGGTGGCGGGACGCCCTGGCCCACCTCTTCCACACCACCGGCACACGGGACCCCCGCCTGAGACTCGCCCACCCCACGAGGGCTAAGCAGGACGCCCACACCGGCTCACGGGTGACCCCGGACGGCCTGCACCTCCCCGTCGGGGGCTACCGCCGCCGGGACGGCCTATCCCCCCCCAGAGCGGGGGGCGGCGTACCACCCGCCAGCAGCCCTCATGTACATCCTCCGCGACGTACTCGCGGAAAGCGAGCACCAAGAGCCTAACGCGGACGTGGCGTGGCCAGAGCCCTTGCGCCTCCGGCCCCACGCGCCGACGCCGTTGTGGTTGGTGACCACGGTCGACCAATGCACCCAAGCGACGGGACAAGCGCAGCTCCGGGCCGAGTGGGTAATAGTGCAAGTGGGGGCAGGCCAGCCCGAACCCCGTGGGCTCCCCCGTGGCACCGCCCTACTGGTGGCTACGGGGGTGCCGCACGACCCACACATGGCGGTCCACGCGCTGGAGGACCAGCCGGAGGACACGGGACACCTGGTGGTGCACCAGCGCGGGGGCCCGGCGTGGCTCAAGGAACATGTGACGGCGCTACAATCCTGGGCAAGCACGGTCGCCGGAGCAGAGATCCGGCTGCACGACCACCCGGCGATCAGCCCAGGCGACACCAGGGCGCTGAGCGTGGACCAACTGACCCCCAGCCACCCCGACGTCCGGTGGCACTCCGCCGACCTCAACGCGGGGTGGCTCAGCCCCACCGGATACTACTGGATCCCGGAGGCCTGGGGACACACCTCCTCTGACGCGTCCGGGGGCGGACCCTGCAAACACGCCACCAGCGTCGCTCTCGCCGCCGACCTCACCCGCACGTGGGCGGTGGCCATCTCGGGCACGGTGCCCGACGGGGAGGGGGTGGCCGCCTCCCTCCCCCTACAATACCAGGGTCCACACGGTGGACGCCGAAGTCATCCTCCACCTCCTGCGGCACGCAGATCGCGAACGAACCATGGGGGTCCCCGCGGGCGCAGCGGAGGTGGTCAACCAGATGCCCCTGAGGTGGCTCCGGGACAGCCTGTGCGCGCGGGGGCAACACGCCGGGCACCCGTTCTGGTACGTCCGAGCCACCTGGCACCACAGTGACGCCCTACTGCACAAGGCGGACTGGGCAGCGTCCCAGGACACTGTCTTGCAGAACACGCCCCCGGACCCTGGCCACGCCCAACTCATTGTCGCCGGCCGTGACGGCCATCTCGATCTACGGCCCCCCACGATGCGGGTGCTCGGCGAGGTCGCGCAACGGGCGCAGACGGACCATGCGCTGACGCACCGGGGACACACACCTTTGGGCGCGGCCCACGCCACGGCCTACGTCCACGCCCCGGACCTCACCGCGGCGGCCACCAACCGCCGGGCGCTGCGGGCCCGAGACGGCCACACGCCGGTGCAGTGCAGGCTCCGCGTCCGGAAGGAGCGGCTCTCCGGCGTCGCCATCGTCCCACAACCGTGCCCTTTCTGCGGCGGCCCGGAGGAGACCCCGGTGCACATGCACGTGGGATGCACCCACTCACGACTCCTCTGGCCCCACTACCGCCAGGCGGTACACGAGGCGGCCCGCCACCTCCCACCTGGGGACAAGGCCCTGTGGGTGGCCTCGTGGCGCTCCGCAGGCGCCACGTGGACGGAGGTGTTCTGCTCCGGACTGGTGCTCGAGGACGCGGAGGCGCAGCTCCGCGCCCTAACCCGATACGACCCGCCGGGAGGGACCTCGGTGGACGATTTCCTCCACCACATGCTCCGGCTGGGGGACTTCGCGTGGGTGCTTCGCAACCACCGGCTGGAGCAACTTTTCCGGGAGCCCCAGAGCGCGGCGGCCCGGGCGCACTGGTGGCTCACTGCGGCGGAGGGCGACCAAGCTCCCCCTCCCCCGCGCCCTGACAAGGACTTCGTAGCCTCCCTCCGTGTTGTGAATGGCACTCTGGAGTGCCCGCCCCAAGAGAGCCCCCACCCGTACCAGGACATGCCGGGGGGGTTCTCGAGGCACCTACAAGACGCCCTCTTCCCACCGTGGATCATCGGGCGCGGCTCCATGACCGCATGGGAGGCGCGCATCGTGGGGGAGGAGTGGGCGCGGGAGTGGAGCCGGTCGTGCGCCGCCACGCGCCCCCCTGGAGACCCCTGCGCAACGATACGCCGCCATCCCGCTCCGGTGGTGGGGGCCGGACACCCGGCCGAGACGCACCATGATCCGCGGGGCGGGGCCTGACCACCCGTGGGACGCGGCGACGGGGGAATTGCTGCAGGCGGCCCCGGGGCCGCAAACGGGATGGACTGGGGACGTGTCCTCACTCGTCAGGACACCCGTCCCGCCCCGCATCGTCCTTCACGCCGCCAACGTGCTCCAGGCTACGGAGATACGCACGTGGGGACACGCTGCGGCCACCGTCCGGTGGCACCCCCCAGAGGACGGGGCCACCCAACTCACCGTGGCGCACTTCAAAGCTGCGGGGCCGGTATACGACGACGCCCTGTCCCGGCTGGGCGACACCCAGGGGCCCTTGCTCCTCATGCTCCCCACCGGCATTGCAGCCGCGCTGCGCCAGGAGCTAGACGGCTGCGAAGGGCTGCGAGTGCGGTGGGAGGCAATCGCGGACGGCACCCTGCTGGCCCTCCTCCACAGAGACACCGCGAACGGGTGCCAATGGGATGCGCTGACGCCCCACCTCACCAGGCGCCACGTGTACATGGCGAGCCCCCCCCAGGGGCACCCCCGCCCGGCGTGGGACGACATCCTCGCCGCCTTCCAGGACCTCGGAATCCTCCCCGACGACACGTGGCAGGAGGTCCCGCGGAAGACGCTTGGCAAGGACTACCGGAGCTGCGTCCGCGCCCGCCTGCTAGAGATCTGGGACCCCCTCTGACAGAGGTGGGACGACCCCTGGCTCCGCCATCTCGACCCTTGGTCGCCGCCCTCCCACCTCCCACACACCTGCCGACTCGGCGGAGAATATGACACGGTGTCCTCCGCAGCGTCGACAGGCGCCAACGGGTGCGCGCGGTGCACCCAGGTAGCCGCGTGCCCCTGGCCTGAACCTCCCGCAGGCCCGCGCAGGCGCACAGAGGAGGAGGCCTTGCGCCGGCGCATCGAGGGGGCACACACCCCCTCGCACGAACAAGCGGGCCCCGCGGGCGCTGCCCTTCTGTGGATCCACGTGCACCTGCGGGACCCCACATCCGTTGCGCACCTGTCGCACGTGTTCGCCCCCTAACCCCCACCCGCCGCCGCCCTTTGCAGAGCCCGCAGCACCATGCCACGCCGACAGGGGGATGGGCCGGGGCACACCAGGGCCCGCCGCAGAGCGCAGGAGGCGGCCGTCCGGGGCCTGGTGGCGGACGCGCTGGCGGAGGCACACAAAGCGCACGCTGCCGCACGGTGTGACCTGGAGGGCAGTGCGAGGGCTTTCCTCAACGAGACCGCCCTCCCGGCCGTCCGCGCCCTGAACGGAGCGGGGGCCCCTACGCTGCTCCCGGCAATGCACCGGATCGTGAACGACGTCCAGCCGGGGCTCATCAGGCTGGAGGCGGCCCTCTACAGGCACTGGATGGAGTGGCGCGAGTCCAATCGGTCGGGCCGGCCCCTGTCCATGGGGGACACCCTGTGGCTGACGGGAGCCGGGTCTGCCATGTCCCTCCGCAGTAGCGCCCCAGCCCTGCTGCACGCCCTCAGGACGCGCTACCCCGGGGACGCGGCCCCGTACCTGAACTAGGCGCGGGCCACGTACCCGCGAGGAGTGTCCGAGCTGGATGCGGCGCTCCACCTTCTACACCCGCCGGACGAGGACCTGGAGGTGGGCGAGGTCACAGTGCTCGTGGAAGGCGCGGACGAGGCGTCCGCCCGCCCCCGGCCGACCAACCCGGTGTACGACGGCACCGGGCCTACCCCCCCGTACGCCGTCGTCTACGAGGCGTTCCCCAGGGTGCCCACTTGGTGCCCCGCCCTCCCGCCGGCGACGCACGCGCCCCGCGGCTGGGCTAACCCAGACCTGTCCCCCCCCCTCTCCAGGACCAGGGAGGCCCACCACAGGGGGCAGGTCCTCTGGCAGGAGTGCCCTGGCACCCCCCTCCTCCTCCTCGTCATCGCGACTCGCGGGGAGCCGGGGCGGATCCTGGGGATCACCCCCACCCACCTCTATGGGGCAACACCCGTACCCCGCCCCCCCCTCCCGGCGGAGTACACACCTTCCTGCGAACACAGGAGGTCACCGCCGTTACCGGGGTCCACCTGGTGCGGCTGCCCCCGACACCGCTCAACGACCCCCGGGGGCCCAGGGCCCTGGGCCCCGCCCCAAACTGGGAGCTGTGGCGCGACGCGTGGGCCGCGTGGCTCCCCCGCCTCCCCTCCCAATGCCGGTGGATGGCCGCAGGCCCCCGGCCGTGCGGGGCTGACACCACAGCCGGCCCCCCACCCCCTACCCCCCTCCCCCCCGCAGAGCACCACACGGCACTGCCCACGGCACGGCACTGATGCACCAGGAGGTAGTGGGAAGGGCGCGCCTGCCACCACGCATGCCTACCAGGGTAACAGTGGTGGCAGACTCCGATGGGTCCCCCCAGCGGGACGACCGCCACCACCGCCGGTCCCGCTCCCGCTCCCCCGTCTCCTCCCCGGAGTGGACGGGGGAGACCCTCGCGGAGCGCGAGGAGCTGGCGGAGGCGGCAGTGCTGGTCGGGCCGCCGCCGCCGGCCCGGGAGCCTGGGCCAGCCGAGGCGACCGCTCCCGCCGCCCAAGCAGCCAGCCCCGCCGCCCCGCCCCGCCCAGACACGCAGGAGGCGGAGACCGCAGCGAGCCACGCCGCGGCCCCGACCGCGGCCCCCGGCACGCCGCCGACACGGGGGGCAGCCCCGGCGCAGGAACCAGGCGCATCGCCGAGGGCTGCCGCAGCCGCAGAGGAGAGCAAGAAGGGCGCGCGAGGGGTTGCGACCGCACGGGCCACGGGCGCCTCGTCGGCGGCCGCCACGGCAGCGAAGGAGGGCGGGGAGGGCGCGCGGGGGGCTGCGGCCGCGACCCCGGCGGGCCGCGACACCACCTCGGCCGGCCGCGCCGCGACCTCCAGCGCGCCGCAAACGCGGGGGACGGACCCCGCACGGGCCGCGGGCGCCTCGCCGGCGGCCGCCGCGGCAGCAGAGGAGAACGAGGAGGGCGTGCGAGGGGTTGCGACGGCGGCCACGGGCGCCTCGTTGGCGGCCGCCACGGCGGCGAAGGAGAGCGAGGAGGGCGCGCGAGGGGCTGCGGCCGCGACCCCGGCGGGCCGCGACACCGCCTCGGCCGGCCACGCCGCGGCCCCCAGCACGCCGCGCAAGCGGGGTAAGAACCCGGCACGGGCCGCGGACGCCTCGCCGGCGGCCGCCGCAGCAGCAGCGGGGGGCAGGGAGAGCGCGAAGTACCGCGCCCACGCCAACCCCACCCACACCCACACCAGCCCCCCCAAGCCGTTCCCCCCCAAGCCCTTCCCCTCGGGGCAGGAGCGGCAGGTCCGCCCCCCGACGCGCGAGCGCTCGCCGCCGGGCGTCACGCTGCCGCACGCTGCGAAGGCAGCGGGACGCCCGGCGAGTGGTCCAGGAAGGGCGCAGCAGCGAGGGGGAACAGAGCGGACGGCGCGACTCGGGGCAGGGGGCCGGGAAGGGACCAGGGCACGGGAAGGGCGCGCAGGGGCGCGGGCAGGGAGCCCAGGTGCAGGGGGCAGGGCGAGGGGAGGTGGGAGAGCGAGCGTGCCAGGGCGTGGGGGACGGGAGGCGGGACCCGCGACACGGGCAGGGGGCTTGAAAGGGGCCCAAGGGCAAGGGCAAGGGCGCCGCGGGCACCAAGGGACAGGCGGAGCGGGGCATGGGAGCCCAGGGGGGGAGGACGGGGCGAAGGGAGGGGGGCAGAGGGCAGGGCGCCCCCGCAGCCGGACATGCAGCCGGTGAGGTGCATCCCCCCCGGCATCCAACAGATGCCGGCACACCACACCCACCACCACCACCACCACCACCACCACCACCTCTACAACATCGACCCTGACGCCGGCGAGCTCGTCCCCCCCCAACCCCCACGACACCAGCACCATCAAGCCCCCCCCGCGCCGAGGGCGGAGCCGGCGCGGATGGCCTCGGCAGAGGGGGGACGGGGCGCGGCATCGGCGCCGCAGGCGCAGGGGCAGCGAGGAGGGCCGGCATGGGGGGCGGAGAAGGGCCGGCCATGGGACCGGGACTGGGTCCCGGACCCTCTGGGGGAGGAGACCCTCCCCCTGGTGGGGGAGGTGTACGGGTGGTTGTGCTGGGCCAACCAGGGGACCTCCAGGAGGTCGAGGAACCGGCCCTTCGATGCCGTGCTCCTCCGGAGGGACGGAGGAAACCGAGAGGTACCCCCGGGGGGATGGGCAGCCCCAGAGGACCATGAGAGGGTCCTCAGGTCAGTGATCCGGGCGGCGTGGCCCGACAGGGGGCCGACGTGGCCGGCCTTCCTGGAAAGGGGGAGCGGTGCTCCGCATCACGGATGCGGACGCCAACAACTGGCTCCCCCGGGCTTTGCGCAGCGCCCTCGCCCACCGGCGCTACCGCCGGCACAACCCGCCGCCGCCGCAGCCCCAGCCCCCACACAACCGGCGGCGCAGGTGAGAGCCCAGACGGCGGGTACGGGAGAGTTGGGGGGGGGGGCTGTGCCCCCCGGCCCACGCCCCCCCGAAGGTACGGCACGACGCAAGAGGGCGCGCCACCTCCCGCGGGGGGGAGTGCGGAGACAACGAGCGCGGGGGGGAACCTGCTGCCCCGCAGCCCGCTAACCACTGACCGCTAACCCTCACGGCGAACCCCGGCCGACCAGCGCCGCGCGACAGCGGCCGGGGGATGAGGGGCCCCAGCGAGGGCCTGCGCGAGAATCCAGCGCTCGGTAGAGGGGGGCGGGGGAAGGGCGCGACCCCCCGGCCGATGCTTGGCCCCCGGGGCCAGGACTGCCATGCCGCCCCCCCCCCCGGCCGACAGGAGGCATGCCAGGGGACCAAAGGGCCCCCCCCACTCCCCCCCCCCCTCCCACACAGGACCGAGAGCGGGCGGGGGGGCGGCCCCCCCACCCCCCCCCCCCCGCACCCACCTCAGCTGGGGAGCCACAGGCGCGGCCCTCCGCCCCTAAAGGGCCGGGGGGGGCGCCCCCCCCCCTCAGGAGGAACGGCGACGCGGTAAGGGCAACGGCAGCTGGACCTGCTCCCGCGAACCCACACTGGCGTGCAGGAGCAACGCGCAAAACGGAACAGGAAGGAGGCCGCGCCCCACATGACCCTCCCGTAACCACAGCCCACTCCGAGGTGACAGAGGGGGGGTTCAAGTCAGCTGGGGCCCCCGGGGGAGCGGTCCACGGGCCGCCCCTCACCCCCCCCCCACCCTGGGGCGGCACTTCAGCCCCGACCGCACGCGCGCGCCGGAAGGGAGCGCGCTGGCGACACGGAAAGGGCCGGAAAGGAGTACCGCAGGCCGCCGCCCGGAACGAGAACAGGGAGGCGGCGGCGCGACACCCCCCCCCCCCCGCCCCCCCACCAGCCCGCCAGCCGCGGGGGCCCCGGCCCCCACCCCCCGAGGCAGGGGGGATGGGCCCCCCCCGCCCGAGAGGGGAGCCGGAGTGTGACCCGCCCCCCCGCCCCAGCCGCCGGCCCACATGGGGGCCGCGAAGAACAAGCGGGCCCACGCCTGCGCACCGGGACGCCGCACAGATCGTACCCAGAGAAGCCGGGTGAGCACGAACCGGAGTGGTATGGGGGGCCACGCCCCCCATGGACAGCACACAAGCGGCAGCGCAGGTGATGGCCAAGACGGCGGATGCGCGAGAGTGGGGGGAGGAGCCGGGCCCCCCGACCCACGCCCCCCCCATGATACGGCACGACGCAGGAGAGCGTGCCACCTCCCGCGGGAGGGAGTACGGAGACAACGAGGACGGGAGGGAACCTGCTGCCCCGCAGCCCGCTAACCACTGACCGCTAACCCTCACGGCCGCCCCCGGCCTGCCAGCGCCGCGCGACAGCGGCCGGGGGGATGAGGGGCCCCAGCGAGGGCCTGCACGAGGATCCGGCTCTAGGTAGAGGGGGGCGGGGGAAGGGCGCGACCCCCCAGCCGATGGCTGGACCCCGGGGCCAGGACTGCCATGCCGCCCCCCCCCCCCTGGCCGTCAGGAGGCATCGCCAGGGGACCAGAGGGCCCCCCACACCATCCCCCCCCCCCCCCGCACCCCCCCCAGCTGGGGAGCCACGGGCGCGGCCCTCCGCCCCCCCGGAGCCGGGGGGGCGACGCGGTGGGGGGAGCGGCGGCTGGACCTGCTCCCGCGAGCCCACACTGGCGTGCCGGGGCAACGCGCACAACAGAATAGTATGGAGGCCGCGTCCCACATGACCCTCCCGTGACCACAGCCCACTCAGGGAGGGCAGAGGGGGGGTTCAGGTCTGCAAGGGCCCCCGGGGGAGCGGTCCGCGGACCGCCCCTCACCCCCCCCCACCCCGGGGCGGCACTTCGGCCCCGACCGCATGCACACGCCGGAAGGGGACGCGCCGGCGACACGAAGGGGGCCAGGATTGAGTACCGCAGGCCGCCGCCCAGAAGGGGATCAGGGAGACCGCGGCGCGACATCCCCCCCCCCCGCCCCCCCACCGGCCCGCGGGCCGCTGGGGCCCCGGCCCCCACCCCCCGAGGCAGGGGGGATGGTCCCCCCCGCCCGAGAGAGGAGCCGGAGCGCGACCCCCCCCCCCGCCCCAGCCGCCGGCCCCCATGGGGGCCGCGAAGAACAAGCGAGCCGGCGCCTACGCGCCAGGACGCCGCACAGATCGTACCCAGAGAAGCCTGGTGAGCACGAACCGGAGTGGTATGGGGGGCCACGCCCCCCATGGACAGCACAACGCCAGTGACACCCGCTTTGTTGCCTGCCCAGGGAAGGCAGAGGGACGGAATGAGGCAGAGCGACCCCCCGCCCTACAGACCCCCCCCCGGCCGCACAAACGGGGTGCACGGCGCACGCCCCCCCCCCCCCCCAGCCCGCCCCCAAGCACAAGAACGCCACGGACCCGCCCCGCGGCGCGCAGCCCCCGCAGGGCGTGCCGGCCGAGGAGACAGAGCAGGGCCCCCACACCCGCACGCCCGCGCCCACAACACGTGGATCGCGGGCCCCGGCAGCCCACCCAGTGGGCGGGCAGTCGGGGGAGGGGGAGCGCATGACCCCAGACGCCCCTCGCAACGGTAGAATGCACCCCCCCCGCGGACGCCCTGCCGCCACCCCCACAACCCCAAGCCAAGTGAGGGGGAACCAGGACCGGACCGCCCCCCCCCAAGCACACCAGATGGAGCAAGGGACCGGAACAGGACACGCGGAGGGGCACGGACCACGTGGAACGGCCCTACCAGCGCCCAGTGCCGGGACCACGCGAGGTGCGCACGCCACACCACCCAGGGGGGGGGGGGCGGACACCGCGAGAGCGCGAGCGCACACACACGAAAGTGACACGCGGGGACTACCAGAAGGGCAACCGGACCGAGCGCGCAGAACGCACAGACCACGTGGAATGGCGTACCAGCGAGCGAGGGTAAGGGACACCCGGACGGGACGGCCCGCCACACGCAGCGCCGAACACGCGGGGCGGGGAGGGGGAAAAGAGAAGGACACAACACCAGGTACCGGCCCGAACCCCCCTAACCGGCCGCGAGCGCCGCACACACACAGACGGGGCACTGCAACCGCCAAGGCAGTAGTGGCGCACAGCGCCACGCCCCAACCCCTAGGCTAGGCAGCCTCCGCGCCAGCCCAAGGGGGTCCCACTGGCGACAAGCCAGTAGCACGGGCCGGGCGGCGCCGGCGCCCCGGGCGACCACGCATTAGGGGGGCGACGCAGTGGGTAAGCGCCCGCAGCCACGGCTGCGAATTGATGCACTGACCGGGGAGTGGCGAAACGGGGAAGCCGGGGAAGGACGGGGCTCCGAGCTCTGTGAACCCGGGGGACTCCGCCACAAGGCAGGAGGTGCGTCTTGGAGGGCCCCCCACTAGGACCCGGTGGGGAGGATATCACCTGGCCCGACCAGGTGGCCCCCCGGGGCCGAAAGGCGTCTAGTACCCGCAAAATCAAACCTCAAACCTCAAACCTCCTGTATCAGCTTCTTATGCCCCCTCTTCTTGCGTCCTTTCTTCGATGTGTACCCTTGGTTGGTCCCTGGTGATGACTCTACGGTCTCTGCGTCTGGTGGTCTACGTTCTGGCAACACTGGTTGACTCATGGTGCAAAAAAATACCTGAAAAGGGCAGATGGCATGACACAGAACATGGTCATTTGTACTTTCACAAATCTGTTACATAACCGTCTTTGCTGCGATCAATTCCACCGGACTTAGCAACCTACTCAGTGCGCGAGGTCTCGCGCACTAACATCACATTACTGACCTGTTTCTCGAATCCTTTCGTGCGCGAGGGCTCGCGCACTGCGGGTGTCAGTTACCGCATGCGTTGCCGCACGTTGCGCGTTGCTGCTTCCTGTCTGTCGGCATCCATATTCGTTCTCCGCCCCACAACAGCATCCAATTTCCCTTTCAGTTGGTAGGTTGGGTTTGTCTTTTGTCAATGAGGGCATCCAGTACGCAGTGACTAGGGAGCCGGTAGTGGTCGTAACCAAGGGGTTGCGTTGGTGAGGGTGGAAATATTGATAATCTTCGCGGCCACGAAGCTGCAACGGTGCTGACGCGGTCTGGCTCCCATTCGAATTAGGCCCTTCAAATCCGGTCTGCTGCCAAACATCTTGTCATTGGTTGTCGCATCCTGTGTACCAGGTTCTTTGGAAAGTTTTCCACACCCACGCGTTTGCCGCCTAGAACAACTTTTAGTAACAGGTAATTTTTTTCCACATCCTCAACAGTAGCAGAAACGGTGTTTTTTGCCTTGTCGCGCACCAGCTTCCTCAACATCCCTTTTCCAAACTCCCTTGAGTGTGCCTGACTGGGCAGGTCCTGGTGCCAGTTGCTGTTGTACAGCAATGTGCACATAATCTTGCGTTCATTTTTCAGTACGGTGTCACACGGTCCTAGTCGCAGGCTCCTCAACAGACACAAACTCAACTGCAACACCTCCCTGGCCCGCGACCCTGTACCGTTATTTTTCCCCGCCCAAGAGCGTCCCCAATACCTCAGACAGACCTGGAAATCCTGCATCTGGTCTGTCGAGGACAGTGAGCTCTACATCCTGCCTGACCAAGAGGTACCACTGGTGTAGTCTGTACACTACGGGCAACAATGTTCCTCTGAAAAGGATGACAGCTCGTTACCTGCCAAAACTGCTGACCGGCAGAAAAAGGCTGAAGGTGGAAAGATGTACCTCCATGCTGAGGAGGATCTCCAACAGAAAACCGAGAGTCTGAACGTTGACCCCCGACTGAAGAAACTGCTCCTAACCTATGTGGAGCTGTTCGGCGCCTCGCCGCCTCCCCTCTCCTGCAAAAGCCTGGTCCAGATGGACCTGAAACTGAAACCTCATTTTGAGAAAACGCGAGTGAGACGTCGTTCCTACCCCGCTCCTCAGGAACAGGTTGAAGAAAACGAGCGCCAGATCCAGGAATGTATTGATGCTGGGCTGGTAGAGGAATATGAAAAGGCAGACTACCCGCATCACTGCAGTCCTTGCTTCCTGGTTGCTAAACCTGGATCTATTGCACTGCAACTGGTGGTTGACTATGGTGAGGTCAATAAGAAAGCCCAGAACCAATCAGGGAGTATTCCTAACATGAAAAACACCCTTGAGCATATTGCAAATGCAGGTATAAAACCTAAACTGATAAACGCAATTGTTTCTGGCAGGTTGACCTAACCGCCGCAGCTCAGGTACTGCTGGCACTTATAACCCCTAAGGGTTGTGTATTTAAATGGAAGGTTATGCCTTTTGGGGTAGCTAATGCCCCGGCACTCCTTCAGGAACTGATGAACAAAATTTCGTATATACTGAGGCGCAGGCCTCTAGTACAAGAGTTGATTTCTCCAGGGGCTCAGATGGAGGCCCACATCAACAACGTGAGTTTCAGTACCAATACCCAGGAGGACGATGTCCTCCTCCTCCGTGAGTTTCTCCTTGTTTGTCAGGAAGATCATCTCCGAATCAAGCTTGAAAAATGTGGGTTTCTGAAAGAGGAGATGGAGTACTGGGGTTTCCATGTCAAATATGGCTGGTGGAAACCAGCCGCGTCACCGATGCAGCCCCTACAGGACATGCAGATTGCCGATGACCCTGGGAAGGGTCTACACGACGTGAGGAGCTTTGTGGGCGCCTGTAACTTGTATCGGCCATACACCCACAATTTTACTTACTCCTCTGCTCCTCTCACTGACCTAATAAAGAAAAATACCCCATGGAGGCGGACCACCAGAGAGGGGAAGTGTTTCCAGGAGTTGAACAAGAAAATTGCCTCCTCCAACTGCCTCGGGGTACCTCACCCTAAGGGTGAGATTATCCTTATCACTGATGCCACTGTTGTAGGGGGGGCTGGAAGGATTTACCAACGGCAAGAGCCTAACCCAGCTGTGCTAACTCATTGCCATTATCGCACCTCAGGTCTGAAACGTGATAGTTCCCTGAAACACGATCATCCCTCCAGCGAGTGGCGACTGGTGCCACTTGGTCACTGGAACTGCAACTGGAGCCAGGCGCGTTCCAGCTACAGCACCTACGACCAGGATCTCCTGGCCGGTATGTTGGTGCTCTCCTCACAATCCCGACTATTTGGATCTAACCTTATTGTCTGGCTCTGTGACCAAAAACCGGTGAAGTCCTTTCAGAAGGGCCCACCACCTGAGAAAGCGAAACTAAAACGATGGTGGACTTACCTCAGTTAGTTCAGGCTAACCGTGCACCATATCCCTGGTATAAAAAACGAATTGTCTGACTACATACAGTGCAACACCTTTGATGCGCTTATTCGTTAGATCTCTGACGCTCTTCCCATAGAGGCTGTCCAGCGCATGGACATCCAGCTGGACTTATCTCTGCCTACGACTGGAATGCTGGAGGGTTGGAGTCTAACCGACTATCAGTCAGAATATAAAGATGTTCTCCTGACCCTCAGCACTGGTGTCGAACCCAGTGTCATAGACGGGAACCAGCGGTATGAGAATAACCAATACCTCTTCTATAGTTGTGCCTGAGGCACGGCTCAATGGGTGTCTACAGTTGTCCCATCTCAGCTCAGATCACACTGGCACTAATAGCTCCGTGGATTTCTTCTGTGAATGTTTCTACTCAAGTCTAACCTTGACTCAATTGAGGTCTCGTATGCAGACAATTGTTGATGCTTCTGGCTGTCACGCCAGCATGCAGAGTGATAGTAGGGATAGGGGACTGATTTGCAGCTTACTCATACCCTATTGTACTAACTCTCTCCTCTACGGGACTTCATCCACGACTTACCTCGCTTTGGTGGCTATGATAGCTGCCTAGCGGTTACCTGTGGCCTGTCACGCTTCACTAGTGTGTTTCCTTGCTGTAAGAAAATTACAGGTGAGCAGACTGTAAAAATGTTTGTGGAACAATGGTTCGAACAATACGGATCACCTAAACAGGTGCACTCTGAGGAAGATATACGCATCCGCAGTGGCAAAGGATGGTACAAGCGTGTATTGAACGCCCTGCATGTTGAGGTGACCACAGATGTGCCCTATACTCACAGATCTAACCCTCTTTACGAGATACCGAACTGTGTGGTGGAGCAGAACCTGAGGATCCTGATGAAGCAGGAAGGTACCAAAGATTGGGTACGACTACTGCCATGGGTGGTGCTAACCATGAACTCTCAGAGGAGCTCGTCTACGGGTTTCACGCCCCACGAGCTTTTTAATGGAGGACAACCTGCTTGGTTCCTCAGTACCCCCTTTCTTGAGGGCTTCAAGAGCCCGGTTGAAGATTTGCTAGAGCACAAGCAGTCTATGGCTAAACAGCCTGGGACTAACCTGAGAGCCATCCGGGAACGTGAACTGAGCCAACAGAATCGCCTACGGCAACCGGCCAGTTTTAAGGTGGGTGACCTCGTTTTGGTTCACGACTCACAACTACCCTCCTTGCCGCGTAACTGCCCACATGACCCCTATTTTGGGCCCTATCATATCATTAGGACAGATGGATCTAGGATCCATGTCAGGTGCAGCCCACGTCTAGGTGGTGAACTACTCTTTGCTCCTAAACAGTTGAGGCACTACCACTCCCGGGATGACTTGTCCTGTGATGAGTGGCGCCTAAGGTACAAAGAGGTCAAGAAAATCGACCTGCAGAACGCAAGTAAGTAAGTAAGTAAGGGCGGCCGCGTCCGCAGCCTCATCTGACATCTCCTTGTTTGTTTTACATGGTGGCCGCCTCTGGCGGGAAGGAGAGCTCTCCACCATCAGGTCCCCTGGCGACCCCTGTCTCACTTGACGGCCGAGAACTTTAACCAGGTTCCCTTGATGCATGACCGGCGGTAGGCTCCCTTCAGTTGCTGCCCTCACGTTTTCAGCTCCTTCCGGTCACCCTTTGAAGGATTCCCCGGCCTTCCCCCCCTAGCACAGCCTTTTGGGCGCCTGCAGGCGGGTTTCCTGTGGATAGCCCTCGCCGACAGCGGAGCATTTCTCTCTGTCAACCACATTCCACCACTCCCCATCCCTCACGGGTTGGAGTACCCACTCGGCTCCCGGATGCACTTGGGTGTCGTCCATCCACGGCTGGAGGGCAGGGGGCGACCCTTTCCATGTTCCCCTTGGTTCCGCTCACGCGTGAGCCTACGTGTACTCAGGCCATTGAGCCGGGGATCTCAAGGTCAACCCTCACCCCTGCGGACACCTCACGGCCGTCCCGGAGTTCAGGGCATTTTCCCGACTTCCCGTGGTCAGGTTCCCCATTGTTGTCCCATGGTTCACCACTCCATGGCAATTGGTTTCCCAATCCCACGGGGCTGTTGCTTGGCGCTTTCGGTCTCCCTGCCCATCCGATGTCCCATTCCCCTTTGCCTCATCCCGGCACCGGCCCGTTCCCTGCGTCCCATGGACTCCCTACCCCGTCGGGCCGTTGTGCGGCCCTAGCCACACGCCCTTCCCCGCCCCGTCCCCTTGTCCCATCATCCCGTGTTTATACCCATCCGGGTTGCCAGCAACCCTGTGGCGCGAGCCCACTGGATCCTCATCCATCCGGGGACCGTTTCGTGCACCTAGCACGGGTCGCACCCTTCCCGCCCTTTCCCCTGTGCCGCGGCCCCGGTCTATTCCCCTGGGCTGTTGTGCGGCTCGACCCCATCCCTCATCCCGTGTTTATACCCCACCAGGCCGCCAGCAACCCTGTGGCGCGGGCCTACTGGATCCTCATCCATCCGGGGACCGTTTTGTGCGCCTAGCACTGGTCGCTCCCCTCCTGCCCCCGCCCCTCACTCCTGTGCCGCCTCCCAAAGTACACGGGTTGGGCCGTGCTCTACTCCGCCCCGGATGCTCCTATCCGGGGCATCTCTTTGTCGGTTTCCCTCCGTTGCCTCGGACGCTCCAGTCCGTGGCACGGGTTCTTCCCCGGACGATCCAGTCCAGGGGCTTGGGCCGTGCTCCACTCCGCCCCGGATGCTCCAATCCGGGGTGTCTCTTTGTCGTATTCTCTCCTTCGCCTCGGACGCTTCAGTCCGTGGCACGGGGTTCACCCCCGGACGATACAGTCCGGGGGCTAGTGCCGTGCTTCATTCCGCCCAGGTTGCTCTAATCCGGGGCGTCTTTTTATCGTATTCTCTCCTTTGCCTCTGATGCTCCAGTCCGTGGCACAGGGTTCTCCCCCGGACGATCCAGTCCGGGGGCTTGGGCCGTGCTCCACACCGCCCCGGATGCTCCAATCCGGGGGGTCTTTTTGTCGTATTCTCTCCGTTGCCTCGGACGCTCCAGTCCGTGGCACCGGGTTCAGCCCCGGACGATTCAGTCCGGGGGCTAGTGCCGTGCTTCATTCCGCCCCGGTTGCTGCAATCCGGGCGTCTTTTAATCGTATTCTCTCCGTTGCCTCGGATGCTCCAGTCCGTGGCCCCTGGTTCACCCCCGGACGATCCAGTCCGCGGGCTAGTGCCGTGCTTCATTCCGCCCCGATTGCTCCATTCCAGGGCGTCTTTTTAACGTATTCTCTCCTTTGCCTTGGATACTCCTGTCTGTTGCGCCGGGTTCTCCCCCGGACGATCCAGTCCGGGGGCTTGGGCCTTGCTCCACTCCCCCTCCGATGCTCCAATCCGAGGCGTCTTTATGTTGTATTCTCTCCGTTGCCTCGGTTGCTCCTGTCCGTGGCACCGGGTTCACCCCCGGATGATCCAGTCCGGGGGCTTGGGCCGTGCTCCACTCCGCCCCGGATGCTCCAATCCGGGGCGTCTTTTTGACGTATTCTCTCCGTTGCCTCGGACGCTCCAGTCCGTGGCACCGGGTTCTCCCCCAGATGATCCAGTCCAGGGGCTTGGGCCGTGCTCCACTCCGCCCCGGATGCTCCCATCCGGGGCGTCTTTTTGACGTATTCTCTCCGTTGCCTCGGACGCTCCAATCCGTGGCACCGGGTTCACCCCCGGACGACCCAGTCCGGGGGCTAGTGCCGTGCTTCATTCCCCCCCTGGTTGCTCCGATCCGGAGCGTCTTTTTATCATCTCCTCTCCGTTGCCTCGGATGCTCCAGTCCGTGGCACCGGGTTCTCCCCCAGACGATCCAGTCAGGGGGCTTGGGCCGTGCTCCACTCCGCCCCGGATGCTCCAATCCGGGGCGTCTTTTTGTCGTATTCTCTCCTTTGCCTCGGACGCTCCAGTCCGTGGCACCGGGTTCACCCCCGGACGATCCAGTCCGGGGGCTTGGGCCGTGCTTCATTCCGCCCCGGTTGCTCCAATCCGGGGCGTCATTTTTTCCTATTCTCTCTGTTGCCTTGGATGCTCCAGTCCGTGGCACCTGGTTCACCCCCAGACGATCCAGTCCGGGGGCTTGTGCCGTGCTTCATTCCGCCCCGGTTGCTCCGTTCCGGGGCGTCCTTTTAACGTATTCTCTCCGTTGCCTCGCCTGCTCCTGTCCGTGGCACCGGGTTCTCCCCCGGACGATCCAGTCTGGGGGCTTGGGCCGTGCTCCACTCCGCCCCGGATGCTCCAATCCGGGGCGTCTTTTTGACATATTCTCTCCGTTGCCTTGGACGCTCCAGTCCGTGGCACCGGGTTGACCCCCGGACGATCCAGTCCGGGGGCTAGTGCCGTGCTTCATTCCGCCCCGGTTGCTCCAATCCGGGGGGTCTTTTCATCGTATTCTCTCCGTTGCCTGGGATGCAGAACGCAGCCTTACTTGAAGAGGCTGACGAGCTTGTGGAGATGACTGCCAAAGAGATGGCAGTCGATGGATACTACGTAGTGGCAGGTATAGCCGGCGAGGAGTGTAAACAGGGTTGGAAACTCCTCACCCTTTCGGAGGGCTTTGCAGTTTCTGAGGCAACCTGGGAACCCATGTCTGCCTTCATCCAACCCGACGGAGGTATCAACCCCGTCTTTTGTTCGTATCTTGTTCAGAACAACGAGGGACAGCTACTGACCCATGGTTACACCCTGTCCCAGCGTAAGAAGAAAAACTAACCTCCTTGTGCCTATCCCTTTATTGTGCCTAACGGAACTGAGGAGGTTGCAAGCTTCAGGAGAAGGTGGTATACCCCAGGCATCCCCTCCTCCCGTTGGGAGTTTCGTTCGGACCACTCCTGCACGAATATTGGCTCTTCTTGGAGGTACACTTCCCCCTCACCAAGAGAGAAGCAACACTGAGGATCGCTGGAATACCACCAGGCCGCTTAGCTTGTTTGCAGCCCAATGGTCAGTGAGTCTTATTGCCCCAGTCTTCCACCACTCATTAGTTTGCGCAGTGTAGTACCAAGAACGCCCCCACGCGCTGGATTAGGTACCCGTGGGGTTGCATCAGTCCGGGGTGCCCACCTACAGACAACCACCTCAACTACGGGTCACCTGAACACGCTGCTCTACGTGAACAGATTCCCTCCCATGTGAACTCACAGTTGAGGCCCTTTACTCTCAACCCCCTCTGTTTTCTAACCTCCCCGGGGGCGACGAGCAATCTTGTGCTGACAACTAGACCTAATCAGTGTGTACCAGGACAAGTTCAGGACTCCCGTAGAACTCCAGTTTCAGTGATTGTACTAACGCCCTCCCTCAATTGGGATGCGGTTTCCAAACACCTGCACATCTGCTGCTTTTGGAGTGCAGCCCCTGCCCTTGCTGTGCCCTGCAGTCCCATGCCTGCGGCCACCAGCCTCACCCAGGTTGCCGCTTATCAGGTTTGCAGCCACCAAGCGAGTGCGAGCCTTGTTAAACAGGTGTTGCATGGAACATGCCCTAATGCTATGACCCTGGGGAGCCAACGAACAGCGGTGGCTTCCTAGACCAGGGCGGAATGACAAGCAAGGTGCTTTGAAGCAAGGTTTGTCCACCCTCCTTTGGGGGCAAGCGTGCCCACAGTTAGGACCCCTAACTGGTCGAGGTCCATCAGGTTCTACCCTCCTTGGCGGTTTTACCATACCCCTGATTGTGCTACGTATGTCAGTGTGTGTCTCACTTCTCTCCCCGGCGTGGCTCCCCTTCAGGCTTCGCTGATGTCGGATTCAAGGTCCTGGTCACGTATTACTGCGACTCCTATGGCGCACAATTTCTGTGCTGGCTCCTAACCTATTGGGGAAACGGCAAAAGCCCTACTTACTAGAGAGGAGGGGTGGCCAAGTGTGCTAAGAGGACACAAAACGCCCATTTTTCTAATCGCCAAAAACTAACACACTCCCCTGCCCGCCAGGAGAAGCACACGGAGCAGGAGACACTGACACAGTACAAACACTTATGCCAGCACCAGCCTTCGCAGGCAGGGTGAGTACAACCGCACTCAGTCTCTACCAGGCCTGCTGAGCCCCCGCACACGCTACTGGATGGCCATGTCAAAGATGTCACGAGCCCTATTGGCTCCCCTGTGAAATTGCAAGCGAACACAGCGCCACTGGGCAACTGTGGCCTACCAGGGATGCATTCACGCGTTTCTCTGACAGGGCTTAGAGGGAGAGGTGCACTGTTTGAGCGCACAGCGTGTTGTCAGCGTCGTTCTCGAGGATGAAGTCGTCCATTGACCCATTCTGATTGTGTGATCAGCACCCCTTTTAGCTTGGGCGAAAAATGGGAAGTTGCCAAAGGCAACTGCTGCTGCACCACTTCACCCTCCCTTTCCCACCTAGGAAAATCCAGGACTGTTCTGGACGGAGGAACCTAACCTGCCTCCCTGTATTATACGGGTCTTTCACAGGACAATAATATGTCGTTCCAGAACAGCCCTATCAATCAAGCAAACTTAAGAACTCCGTCCGTTCCCTTATAGAACGTAGGGTGGAGCCCTGGGTAACCTAAACAAGGGTTTTACCGCGTGCACAGCGCGTGGCCCACAGCCCTCTAATGCATCATGCAGCATGCAGTCAAGGCAGGCGAAGGACAGCAATTCTTCCTACAATTCAACCAAACACAAGGAACCTTATCCAGAAGGTGACCTCCTGCGGGGCTTACTAACCTTACCAACCATGCATCATGGGTATGCCGAAGGACAACGAACGCAAGAGCAACCCTAAACGTTTAAAAAACGCTAGGGCGATTTATAAGCAACCCTAAGCGACTAATGCATCGTGTGTGTTATGCACTTCTTCCCTTGTGTCCTACAGGAAAAAAGGAGTCAAATGACGAACAACTGCACAACGCAAAACGAGGCCTAGCGTTTTAAACAAGCCTATGTTAAAGCGACAACGAAGCAGGCACGAGCAAGCACTTTCTTTCAACCTGTGAGGAAAGGCAAGGAGTGGGCGAATGCGCAGGGAAAGCGCAACAAGGTGTGGATGCTTGAATGAGGCACATGCATCGCGAGCACAGCGCATACTCCAACCGTACGTGCGCGCTGCGTGATCCATTTGACTAACATACCTTTCATTCCTGTTTTGACCTGTGCAAAGCAACAGAGGTGAACACCCAAACCCCCAACGAACGCAGCGGTTACTACCCCAGCGTTGTAACGAAACTAACGATGAGAACGCAATGCATGCGTGTGGCATCACAGTAATATACCTGAGAGGCGGGTTGTCCACCTGCTCTGTTGTGTGGTTGTCTGTTAAACTCTTTTTCATAAAGGTTATAAACATTTTGATGCAACCATGCAAAAATGTCTTTTAAAAGCTTTAAAAACCACGACTCATACCCCCCTTCAGAGGTGCAGTTTGCCTTCCTAACTTCCCCTTTTCATCTCCTGGAGTTTTGTGCACTGCATCAGGGGTGTTGCTCCGCACTGGCCCTTGGTCAGCACATTTACTAAAACACTGTTTATACAGCAATCGCCGTCGGCAGTAGAGCGTTCGACTGTACCTTAGTTGGTGAGCATGTACACTCTGGAGAGGAAGTCCTGGGTTTGAACCCCACTTCCCCCACATTTTTACCAAACGTTTCACCGCACGCTGGCAACTTTTGAGGAATGCCCCTTCGAAGCAACATCATTCACGGTACATTACACTGTTTTGGGAGGGTACCTACAGTGTGATGAGCAGCTATGAAGTGATGAGAATGTTCTATGCTGGGTTCAGAGATTTTCTAAGGTAAATTCAGGGTACTTTGAGTGTTTTTCCTTGGTTCGACTAGCCTGATCAACTAGTACTCCAGGGGGGAGTAAGAAAACGTCACTACCATGTCTTTCTTGGGGTACCTGATCCAGGCCAATCCCCCCCTAAACCCTGGGAAATTATGAAGACCAACACCTAATCATTTTGATCACTCTTTTTGAGGGTTTTAGTAAATGTTTCAAGGTAACTAGGGTTATAACCCTAGCCCCCCATGAAGTTCACCCCTACCACTCACGTGAGCAGAGGTATCCTCATTCATGAAGTTAAAACGGAAAAAAAAAGGGCATTTCATGCCTTTTGGCCTTGTTGGTTAAGCCCCGTGGTCTCCCACCCCAGGACCCCTATACTCAATGGTTTTTCCTAATCATTGTCGGGCTAACTTTTAACTGATTCTGAATTCATTTGCTTCACCATGCTGGCCAAACCAAATCCTATGCCAGGCCCAATCCACATGCTCCAGGTTCCTAACCTACTCCTTTGCATGTCAAAATGTGCACATGAAGTGCTTGAGACTTTTTCTGAGGCCAGAGTAATGTCGGCGTTCCATATAAAAATCTTTTTTTTAATCCTTTCGTGATTGATTCTTTGTACGTAAGCTCCTATTGTCTATCTGCAGCCCTTCTGTGATACATTGGATTTCAAAACTATTCATTGATTCGATCCATATCCTCTTCATGCTTCCCTTGCCGCTGTGGTACTTTCTTCCAACTCTGAAACCTGCAGGATTTGCTCAAAACCTTTAAGGCACTAATTAAGGGTATGCTTTTTCCCGGTCCGAGTTATCCCCCCACAGCAGCATCATGGACATCCGCGCCAACGACCCACCAATGCCGAGCAGTCTCGACGTTTCCGCCCAAGCGCCCATGGGACTGGACAACGACTCTGTGCAGGGCAGCATACTACGCGTACTGCAGACGGCATGTGACGCAGTACCCCAGCAAACCGGGTGGAGCTTTTATAGGACGCTTGAAGAGGCCCGCGTGTAGATGACCGACGCTGCAGCAGGGGACAGCCAACAACCGGAGGCATACACCAAAAAAATGCGACCATACATACAGGAAGCCCAAGGAAAGTAAAAGCAAAAATATCTAGAGCCCGAAACTAGAAGGAGCTCGCGGAGACACATCATGCACCGCAGGCCTTGCACTACATCCAGGAGTCAGATGCCCCAGCGCCAACAACACATGAGGAGTCAGCAGCGGGTCTCATACTAGCTCTGCAGGCCTGGACATGGAACCAAAGAATCACCCTCCACAACAAAACAGGCCCACCATATGCACACACTGCAACATGCTGACTTCAATGCCAGGCAGCCACAGCATCCACAGGCGGAGTCCACCTGGACTGGACACCAACTCAGAAAAAAAGCGAGCACACCTTGGTACACACCGCACGTGACACGGCCAAAGCGACCAGGACAAAAAAACCCGAGCAGTCGACAGCCAGGCCATCAAGGCCAACACCCAACCAATGAACCCTGTACAAACAACTAGCCCATGCCCGGACCCTCGCGGAGCACAGCATCCAGCGATACACGGACATCACGTACGTGGAGCGCATGCTGCAAGACTCGATGAAGTACAAAACAGAAGTCGTGGAAGGGCAGGCGAGACCAGCAGATACCACACCTTGTACGGCGTGGAACGACCTGGTACCCGACAAGGATATAGGGGCACTTACCACAATCATCCAGAACACAGCGCCCAACCACATAATCGAGGAAAACTATGTCTCCACCCTTGTGGACGCCATCCTGGCCTACCACAGTTGGGCTCTACAGCAAAAAATCTGCCTCCACACATCATCTGACGACCCGCGCGAATGGCACCCTTTTGGGCCACCCGCAATTGAGGTCTACCTACACGAAAATCCAGCAACCCGGGCACATGTAATCACTAACCTCCGGCACGTAAGACAACAACTAATATCGGAACCGTATATGCCCCCCAACCCCACACAACAACACTCACCGACCGAGGACAACTCTCCACCGGGAAAACAAGAACCACCCCAAAACCCAAGAAGAAACCGCCGCCGTCGCCACCGTACAACACGTAGTCAAACCCCTCACAACCCGCCACTTCTCAGACAACTACCAGCTCCGCCACAAGGGGAACCATACACAATGGAGGGCACCAACATGGAAATTGCCGATGCGCACCCTAGAATGGAAGGAGATCTTACAAGGGCCGTCGGCGATAGAAGATATTCACCTTATCACACCTGATCAACTACATCTAGCACCAGCCGTGCATCTCTTCACCACCATCTAGGGCACGGCCACCTTCAAGGGCACGGCCCTGGCGGAGGACGACCCACGGACCGAGGCATGGCCCACACAAGCCGACTCGGTAACCGCAACGAGGGCAACCAACATCACCGTCGACACGGACGTGGCATGGGCAGCCATCCATTACACCCTGGACTGTACGAACGGCGAACTCATCAATGATGGCTGGCAGACACGATGGGCCCTGGTGAGCGACCACCTCAGCAACACCACCCTTGAAGACACCCTCACTCCACAAACAATGGCACACCAAAGCACCACCAACCACACTGTCTGGCACTACCCCACCACCCTGCACTCGCTGTGGTAGCTCAGATAAAGGAGGTGCCCTCCCTGAAAGTTTCAGACACCCACAATGCCCACCAACCGAGGGTTTTCACCGCATAATGGAAATTCCCGACAGACACCAGCATGGTATTCCAAACAGATGACCCCGCTCTGCCACATAGCGCCACAGCGCTCGCCAGGGCGGCCCAAGCCATGGCACGCAGGGAGGGGGCCCCACTGGAATTGGACACCCAACTCCCTCGTCGAGCAATGCGCCCAACACAACGCCTACAAGGAGAAGCCGAGGGGAGACCAAATACTTCCACTGCTACAGGAAAAAGAAGGCAACCTCCAGGCCCACAGCCCATTGATGGTACACTTCATGCTAGAAAACCACAATGACAAGCGGAAAGGCACGGAGGTACAGGTCAGGCAGGCCGTGGCACACATACACCTCCAAAACACCATCCCTTCCTACAACGGGGCCGCCCTCCATGGAGCGGCACAGAAGTCCACGTACAGACTGCAACCCAATACCTGAGAACACGGCGAGCAGCGTATACACTTGGGAACAGTACTATAGTCCGCCTGGCCCAAAGTGGCATCCAGAGCCAGTTTGGCACCAACCCCTCCACAGGAGGCGCGTACCCCGGCAAAGCAGGACAAAACCCACGGGAGGCAGCAAACCAGACGGCGCCTCGCCTGAAAACATCGTCAACACCGCCCTCGCGAATGCTAGGATGCTCCTCATCCACCCGGGATGCCAAACCCTGGACCACACCACCCAGCGCAGAACATGGGGCACCATCAAACAGGCCCTACACCATGACATAGATGGCGACCAAGCCACTTGAATGAACCCGGGTTCTGTCAGTATCATGGCAAGGGTTTGGCTCAACAGCTTGAATCCCAAAAAAACTCCACAAGGTGGCGGGACCCTACATCTTATACCCGGTGCCTCACGGAATTGATGACCTCTGCCCAAGACTCCGACCCGGGGACCCCACCTGTGGGCATCCCTGCCCCCATGTCCTGGTCCAACTACTACCCCCGCAGCCCGCCCCACTTGCGGGTATCCACCTCAACACAATATGGGGCAACAGAGGGGTATACCTCACGACAGGGGACACGTTCAACCAAGCCATCAGACGCAGCCAGTTCCATCACATGGCGATGGCGCTAGGACGGCAGGACGCCGACAAGCGATGACACTCATTGGCGGGACAAGGTGCACCCGACCCGCGACCTGTAGACCCGAAAACCCCGGGACCCGATAGGAGACTCATACACCTTACGATGAAAACCACAGCCCAGCTCTGGACCACCTTGGCGGGGGAAAAATACTTTTTTGTGGAAGGCCTACAGACAAAATCATCATCCTGGTGGCCAGCACCCTGGCAGACGTCGGGGATACATACGATGACGCCGTAGGGCACCCAATGGAACGTAAGAACAGGTGCAAGAGAAAGAAGATGCTCTGACGCCAGACCTCGTGAACCACCTGGTGCAACTCACCTATCCACTGCAACAGCACAACGGATAGACTACAATGAAGGTCACTGACTGGACAGTGATCGACAGACCCCCATGCGCACCTACGGTGACCCTGACAGGCTACCAACACACGTGGTGGGTCGCACACTGGGATTGAACGGCCGCAGCGGAAATGGTGCAGACATTCAAGCCAGAAGCGTGTACAGGAATTCTACCAACCACACGGACACCCCTTGGTGCACTAGCTGGCCCTCAAAATGGCTATGGACTGGACAATTGATGCCCCAGCCACCGACACAAGGCTACGCACAGCATGGCTCACCCTACCCAGCAACATGGCGGGATACATACGAAAGCAGGGAATGTCACAAGCCGAGCTCTGGATGTCCTGGGCCATGGACACAGAGCAAATTGTCAAACGACGCATCACCAGCCTGCAAGCCCACACAAACAAGCTACGGGGCATGAACGGAGCCAGGAAAAGCAACGGAGGGGCGTACCACATTTATGAGACCGCAACGCCCCTAAAGTAGCCTCCAAGCCGGCACCGGAGCAGGCGCGACCCAAACCACAGCCTCAGCCTGAAGGGGCAGTCACACCAGCTCGCTGAGTGAAGAGGCCTTAAAAAGCACCAAAAGCGGCGCCGCCCCCACCCTGATCCAAGCCAAAACCCCAGGCGTGCCCGTTCTTCACACCGGGGGAAAGCCAGGCCATGCACCCCGAGTACCCTGACGGCGCAGAAGTACAGGGGGTATTCGGGATTAGCCTGACAGGAAAGCCGAAACAGTGGGTCTGGGTTTGGGTCACTGTCAACTACAGACTGGCCACACCAGGGAAACATGGCGCCCTGGAACTGAACATCTCGTGGCAAGGCCTGTCGGTATGGGGTGAGAAAGAGGTGCGGCGAACTTTGAGCTGTGGGACAACAGGCCGCTCCCAGAAGGCCCGCTACAACTCCGTACACCAGAGAACCGTGTGGCACCGGGTACTATCTGGACAGGAGACCTACCGCCAGCGTGGTTTGAGGAACCCAACATCCCCGAGGAACAACAGCTTGCGGCGGCATCGAACCACAAACAGCGCCTGGGACATTGACTCTTGCCCTGGCGCGTAAAGCGCAGTCAACAGACCAACGGGGCCCACGCCAACGAGGCCACCAACACACTTATCACTCCGATGTCCCTAAACGAACCAAACGTCAATTACGACACAACCATTGCCCCTGACAGACAGGACATACCTTTCATGGCAGGGTGGGACTCTGCCGCCATGTTATGGCAAGAACAGGCTCTCCAAGGACACACAGCCACCCCAAACTCTACCCCCATAGCGGAAATATTGTGCCTTGATGGAAACTGTTAACACCAGGTCTTGAACCTACGGCTCCAAGGTGCAGACAGATGGCTATAGCACGTGCACTAAGCTGTTGCAGATATCCGCATCTGGTTTTAGTTTTGAACTACAGAGCCGGTCCTCAGTGGCGTTGCAAGAAACTGTGCATCTTCAGAATATGTTGGCCAGTTCAAGCCAGGAATTTGGATCATAAAATATGTATTATGCATTCAGAAATTGGATATATAAAATTTTGGACGATTTCGGTCAAGATTTGTTTGAGCCGCCGCTGTTAAGTCGCTGGACCGCATTCCGCAGCCGCCAGTAACTCTCCTTCCCTGGTCAAACGTGGTATCTCAAATGGTGACATTGTACGGGTCGTTGAAATATCACACGCCTTCGTGCAAAATTAAGTTAACAAGCCTAGCCGCCAGCTCGGATTTGAAAGTTTTCAAAATTGGGCAAAACACAATGTTTCAGGCGTAACGGTGGGTGCCGCACACGGACCGCGAGACTCGTACCGTTAAAAGACTGCTTCCTTAAGATGGTTCATTGCCTTCCGCTGCACACCATCTTTTCACCTTTCCTTTGCCACATGTACCCTCCCTTCCCAGCCAAGTTACTGCACATTGCTATGTGTCGTGCATTCGCTTGGGTTCCGTGCTCAACTACAACAACCGCGAAAATTCGGAGCCGTGGTGGTGTGCAATCGAATCTTGTATTGAGGTGTGTTGGACTTGTACGCTTTCAACATATGGTTGACAGATGATACGCAAAACTGCAACCAAGTTCATTTCCGTTCCTCAGCATGGCACGTCGCTGACGAGGACAGGCCTCTCACGTTGAGGACTGTAGGCGGCACAAGACAGACCACATGCATGGCATGGGCGGAGCATGGAGCATAGAGCATGGGCAGAGAAGCGAAGTGTCAAGTATGCTGGGTGTGGTTTTGTGTTCTTACATGTACTCTCCCACAAACCTGGCCTTGACGGCATGGTTTTGCGTTGTGCGCGCCTGGTATTTGGCAACATGTTCATAACGATCAAAGGCCTAATGACATGCCGTCTGTCCGTCATTGGCCTTCAACCAAGATTCCAACGTAGCGACATATATAGACAACCCCACTAAGGAAAAGTTGCAAAACTGCGGTGCGCAAGTGGAACACGTTAACATCAAGTGCAACCGTCCAAATTGGTAACCAATACTTATATGCATCTAGTTTCCAACCTCAAACTGTCCCACCGCGTTGTGCAAGTCACATGGGAGCTGTAAAATGCCTCATGTATTGACCACGTTTCAATGGGCACAACTCAACAAGCCGCAATGCTAAATTTCAGAAACTCCTTTCCCACCGCGGAACTGATGCGTGCGAAGGCGTGAACATTAATGACGGAACCTCAACCAACACGTGAACCGTACATATGGTCCGCAAAGCAGTTGACCACTCAAGCAGACAAAGGAGGGAAAAGGCTTCAATTTCTTAAAAGTTCAGTGCAAAACACGGGGCGGGGGGTCAACCGGTTCCTTTGGCCGAATCTCGCAAACTTTGCTTTGCCTAACTTTTCTTGTAAATCTTGTTGATGACAGCGTTCACCTCTTGCAAGGTTGGAGGCGGGTCCTGCCTCCCTTTTAGGTCCATGGGCTCGGCTTCGTATTCTCCAGTTCCCTTTGATGTGCGCCGTACACCGCTTGTTGGGATGCGGATTTGTTTTGCCGGCGGTGGCTGAGTGAATTATCGCTTCTTGTCAGTCGTTCGTAACCTACGGCGGGACACCTTGGAGGGTTCCAACTTCTGAGAACTCTTGCCGCTGCCTCCATCGTTGCGTGCTTGGACATCCGCGATCCCACCGCTTTCTGGCGCCTCCTCCTCCGAGTGGTCACCTCTTCCATTCTCTTCGCTTGAGCCCCTTTACTTGTCTTCTCTCAATTCAGGTTGATGCCGTCGGCTATGGTTTGAATGATCGTTTTCGTGGTCGGGGCTCCCCTTTGGGATCACTCCCTGCCGTTGCTGATGACACACTTAAAGGTGGTGCGCGTACACTGGTCTTGGTCTTCCCCGTTTCGGCAGGGAAGGCTGGGGCCGCTGTTTGACGGTTAGCCTGTTGCCTCTCTTTGTTCGCGCATGTCTCCTGTGCTTGTTTGGGCGGGCTATTCTGCTTCATGTCACCACTCCTCCTCCGCCTCTTCTTCGGGTTGTCCGGGTTCTCATCGTTTTGCTCCATCTCTTCTTTGCTCTGCTTCTTGCTTTTGCTTTTGGCCTCTGCCTTTGCATTTTGGAATGCAGCTGCTTTGATCACTTTCTCAGGATGCCTCTCCCTTTGCACATACGCTTTGTTGAACTGAGCCAGCGCTGTCTACGTGACGGGCACTGCACTGGGCCACATCAGGTCCTCCTCTGGATATCCAAGAGAGCCAGTTCCCTCGACCTTCTTAATCTCCTCTTCAATCTTTGGTGCCAACGTGTTCAGGGGAACGGTACTTCCACATACCACCTTCAGGCTCCCACGCGGCATCCCACACATAATGACTGCAAGAATGTCCGCGATTGTTTCAATGTTGCGCCGCTGGTGAAATGCATACAAAATGCCCATCTTGCTTCTTTCAGATTCCGGTTTTAGCATGCTTGTAGAAACTACCCTGATGAGAAAACTCAAAGAGGATCGTCTCCACGGCACTCTGGATGTGATATAGTTGGGCGGGCTTGTCTCAGGAACCTGTTCCTCTGTAACCATAGAAATTGAAAGGCTCTGGTACAGCTTCTTCCTTGGCTTCTTGGGTCCCATCTACGGTCATGTGTTGAGGGGAAAATTGGTAATGTGTGCACGTGCCACGGGGTGATATCCACCACATTTGACATCATCCACGAAACCGACAACCCTGTGTCTGGTCCCATGAGGATGACTCTTCGGTGCTTGCCCACCATGATCCTCACATTTTCTGCAGTAAACGGTGGCAGCGGCCCTGAGCTCTCAACAGGTACCAGATCAGAACCGGTGGGCAGCAACGCGTCAAAGGAGGTAACAGAAACGCTGCACTCCAGTTTGCGTTTCGACGAAACTGTGATGCGTTCTATTCCTTTGTCCTGCATTTTTCTGTCTTGTGCAACTGCTGCATGGTCCATTGCCAGGTGTTGCCGCTGGCGTTGGTACGCAGGGTCTGTCCAAATCTTAGCTTGAGAGAGGTCAGTCCATGTCAGAACAGCTTAACCGACCTTGACCTTCTTGCCTTTTTGTCCGATAGCCTCCTCCAGGGTGCAGGCCTCTTTCTTGCTCTCCGTCAGGCAATAGCGAATTGCAGCTTCGTTTTTTGCAAGAATACAATATAAACGTTTTGGCCAACTTAGGTCAAGGTATTTGAGAGCAAAAATGTAGCCGTTCAAAGGCAGTGGGGGCATGAATGTCACTTTTATGCTTTTTGGTACCCCATGCTTTAAGCTTTGGCAAACTTCGGCCAAACACCTTTTGGCCGAATCGGGTCAAGGTGTATACTTGAATAAGCCCAAATTGTTTGGTTGAGAGCCGATCATTTCATTCAAACGTTTTTGGAAAGCGTTTGCCCGTTTTGCAAAAATTGTGCAACTACCGGCCACGAAACAGCAATGCAGTGGTGAGAAAGGTGACACTGCAAAATACAACGGTAGCATAGCATACGCTGTCTAGGATGCATGAGGTTCATATCGTTTTGTAGCACCTGTAGTGAGATTCGACGTCGAAACTCCACCTGATGACGGTGTGCATTGATTTTATGTGCAGAGGCCACTCCAAACTGTTGTGGGTCTGCCAACCATTCCGCATATCGAACGCATGTGGCAACATCAAAGTTCCGGTATTCCCAGAAACTACTTGCTGATATCATTTCTTTGCTATCCCATTTCCCCGCAGGTTTAATCAAAAAGTCATCGATTCCATGACTCTCGATCGCTGAACAGAAGGTTGCGGCATCCCTGCAATATTGGCCTGCATCGTTTGCCTGCAAAAGAAACAAGTTCATTGAGTGTTTGCAATGGCAGCACCGACACCGGAGGCATTTCAATCCATACCTTGCTAAGGTGGTCAATTGTCACTTTTGAGGTCACCTTGTTGTGTGCCACTCAATCTTCCTGCACCAAACCAAGGCTCTGCATGATAAGATGTATTTCGCCGCCCCTGAGCGGGTCAATGTCGCAATCATTTTGCTTTCTCTTCAGACGCGCCAGGGCAATCAATTGTGCTCGGATTTCTGAGAATGTGGTCTCCCCGTGGACCCGTTGAATCTGTATGTGCAGTCCGGACAACATGGCGCATACGGTCACACCAGTCCCAGCCTTCAAGATCTTGCAAATTATGTAGCTGTACTGGTATGGGATATCCTCCTCTGTAAGCTCCTCCGCCTGTGCTCCGTAAATCTGTCTGACCACGTAGGCAATGTGCTGGCCACCCAGTACCACCACAAGTTCATCTGTAAGAAGCAGGAGAAGGCCATCGTCCCTTCGTGCTGAGTGTGAGTTGATTCATCTGACGGCTAGCTACTCGCATGTCACACATACCCTCTCGTCGTACTGAGCAAATATGCGGCGGTCCTGTCAGCCCACTGGCATTCACCCATCTTCGAATGTGCCTCAGTCGCTTTCAGTTGACCCTCTGTGATTATCCAAACTCCAACTTTTTGTCTCAGTTGAGTTGCAGAATGTGCATGTCCTTTATGCCCTCTGTTGCTTGCTCGATTTTCTTCTTTGCCTGCTCCCACTCTTCCTCCGTGAATGTTACTGCGTTTTGCACCCTGCTTTCGGGAAGTGAATCCCTGTTAGGCATTGGCTTCGATTTCAGAACACTGGTGACTGCCTTTGCCTCAGCATGTCTGAGGGTCTTCTGCAATTTATTGGCCTCTGCCCAGGTCCTCGTTCAGCTTCTTCTGCAAAGCACCCCTTGACTCGGGTTGCAACCTCACAGGAGCGTCAGAGTCGTCTGACACGCTCGAATCTTCCACCTTGTCCTTGTGGTCTGTCTTGTCATCCACTGCATCTTCTGCCGTAACGAGCCACAGGTTTATTGATCGCACACTGCTGCCTCCAGAAGGTACAGCACGTGGTTCCCGTGGTCTCAGGTCAGCTCTGCAGCATTGGTTGTCTCCAGATTAGTTTCTAGCTGTGTATTCTGGGCGCTGTCTGCGTCCGGCTCGTTTGACTCCTTTGGTGTATTGTCAGTTTCCCGCAAATTAACCACCTCCGCTTCAGCTGCTCCTGTGTCTGCTTGTCATTCCTTGTCATTCCGTAGCTCAGGGTCCAGTGGTTGCACAACGTCCGGGATGCGAGTGTCATAATCTGATCAGCTGGCAGCTCAGGGCCATCGGCAGCGGGATCATCTTCGGTGTCGGCGGCAGGAAGACGTGGAGGTGTGCGGTCAGGGGACACTGGTTGAGTGGGGGCAAGTGGTGGTTCAGTTCGGGACATGGTAACCTCCCCGGAAAGTGGTAGAGAGCAGCACATTGGCTCGGAAGTGGAGTCTTTTGCAGTAGTCTAAGTGATTATTTTGACCAAAAATGCCAAATTTGAGGGCAGTATGATCGCGGTGAACTGGCGCTGAAGAGTGGTCGCCTTTTACAATCACGGAAAACAATGACATTGTACATATATATGGTCCCCAGCGAGCAAACACTGGTGTGTGGTCGTCACGAATTGCTGTGTCAAATTCCATATGCCCAGGTGGATTTGGGTTACCTAGTTACACTAGTGTCCCACACCTCGGTTATGCGTCCAAATCCAAAAACCTTCTGCCCAAAGCAACAACAGCCTTCTGCATATACCGAGATAGGGTCCAGTTAGATGCTTCACAGGCTCCAAAGCTGAGTAGTTGTGATGAAAAAGCGTACACCCCATTTAGGAGACATGATTTTACGGGTCCTTTCATCAAACAAGTATGGGGCACAAATGGAACCCGAGTCTGCAAGTCTTCCAACTACCGCAGCCAAGCAGTCTCTGACATTGCCATCTGGGCTACTCGCTCTCAAGGTCCGAATTTTTTAGGGTCACAGGTTTGTTCTGGTCTTTTATTTGCTGCCCCGTGCAGGGAGAATGTATATTCAGATCCCTCATTTTCACAGGCATCGCTCTTGCATCACACGCGGTCCTGAGCAATGACCGGCATCCTACAGAGGGGACAAAGCAGGACATCAGGATTGCGGATGCTTCATGGCAGTGCCTTGGCGATGAGAGCATCTGGTGGCCCGTCTGACGTGTTGGTGTTTCAGCACAGGGATTGTGGTGTTTGAGGTATTCGACGCACAGCTCTGGGTTTTTGTAGGGTATAACACCTTGGCCGGAATCCTTCAAACCTTTTGGCAACAATTTGACCTATAAAGGGGACTGATGTTGCATTTGATTTGAAAACCCCCCCCCTTACATTCCTCCGCAACCCTTTGTTTGGCTTAAGCCACAGTTGTTGGGGACCGCACAAGGACACACCACATATTAGCCGCAAAGAGACATAGCTGGGCCAGAACGAGACAAGACTGAATGTCGGCCCACTGTTGTCACATGTAAGTTTAGTGCGTGACTGTTGCCAATGTCAATGTGAACTGATGAATCTTGGCCAGAATTGGTCAAGATGTATCCATTTACAGAGACCATCTTGTGGTAGTTGCAGGTTAGTAGGAGCACACATGCCACAGGGGCGACTCATGCAACAGCTAACACAGGTCAGAACATTGTCAATTGAAACAACCAAATAATCCCCCTTGAAGCATTGTAAGATTGCTTCCTGCCACAATGAGTAGTTGGTTACTTTGTTAGGACCCGTTTGACAAACAGTGGCAAAAGCCCAAGAGTGCACTAGCAAACAAGCTAATACCCTAAAAACTGCACACAAAGGACAGAAGGTCAAATGGTTCAGTCAGGCTGATCGTGGATCCGACACGAGTGTGCTACAGATAAGAATACATGCGGTCCTGCCCCATTAGATACTACAGGACCCAGAACATTATGAATAAAATAAATACGGCACTGAAACACATCAAGGTTGGGATTCACCTACTTTGCAGGCAATATTGCCTGCCTGAAATTGGCCTAGGGATCCGGATCCGCAGAAGTGCCAAAACGGAACCCTGTTCACCCATCGCAACAGTCTTAATACTGGTGTCATGTCCAGCAGCAGCAGCAACCTGGTCTACAGGTGCATGCCCCCCCGCTGGAATTCCAAGACTGCTACCTCTACCTCTATCCCTACCTCTCACCCCAGGCCTGCCACCTCTTGGTCCACCAACATCTGCAGCCTTGAACTGACCCAGAGACAGCCTGTTGTAAGCTACCATGAAATTGGTATAGAATTGTGTACTGTCAGGAATGGCACACATTGGATCAATGTTAGCAACTAGCCCAGTAGTCAACTCCACCAGTTAATCACGGGTTGCCTTCCGACTGCAGCCGTAAAATAGAGTATGACAGGAAGTCAGAAAGACGTTAGTACTTTGCACCTCGGGGACAGGGGTTAATTCTCCAGGAGGAGCGGACGAACCTGGCCAAACCCAGGTACCAGGACCAGATGACTGCCCTACCACTTGACAGAAAAATGGTACCTTGTTCTTGTCTATTGCAGTAAGCAATTTGCGACTGCGAGGAGCAACTATTCCGGGCTCAGACGTAAGGACCCCAACAGGAAGTTTGCCTGGGTTTGGTGTAATGTTCACAGACTTAGGCGCCAGTGCCCCATCCTCATGAGTCACCAAGGTCTTGCTCACCATTGGCAGGGAGCACAACCTGGACAACATATTCTCACACCTCTCGTCAACAAAGGCAGCTGCCCGAAGGCGGTCATGAACACCTAGGATTTTATGAGGTACCGGAATCCCGTAACTGAACCGTCCAAAAACTGCCGGAATCGCGATTTACGGCCCGCCGCAACCCAATTTTGCCGAGGTTTTGGTGATTCGTGCCAAATCTGTGCGCATCTGCCCCGATTTGGATAGCACAATCGGTAAGATACGACGTTTTCTAGTTGCTGTATTGAAATCACGTCGATTGCATTACCGGATGTCCAGATAAAACCAAAATACGACCATTTTTGCGCATTTTTGCCACTTTCGGGCCATAAACCGTCATTTCGATGATGTCCTTGTGGTGTCACGCGATTTCAAATTGATCAAATTTGTCCCTAGTGCCCTGTGAGGCTAGGCAAGCAATGATTTGTGCCCGTGCATGCCCTTTACCCAAGATAATAATGCGGAGGGTGCCAAAAAACGCCCAAAACAGCTATATTTACACTTTTGAACACATAAATGTTGATTAAAGTGATACGGCCGTGCTTTCATGTGATTTCAAATTGATCACGTTTGTCGGCTGTGCTATGTGAGGCTTGGCAAGCAATGATTTGTGCCCGTGCATGCCCTTTACCCAAGATAATAATCCGGAGGGTGCCGAAAAACGCCCAAAACAGCTATATTTGCACTTTTGAATACATAAATGTTGATTAAAGTGATACGGCCGTGCTTTCGTGTGATTTCAAATTGATCACGTTTGTCCCCTGTGCTACGTGACGCTTGGCAAGCATCAATTTGTGACCGTGCATGCCCTTTACTCAAGGTTATGGCCCGGAGGGTGCCAAAAAAGGCCCCAAACAGCTATATTTGCACTTTTGAACACAATAATGTTGATTAAAGTGATACGGTCGCGCTTTCGTGTGATTTCAAATTGATGAATTGTGTCGCTAGTACTAGGTGAGGCTTGGCAAGCAATGATTTGTGCCCGTGCATGCCCTTTACCCAAGATAATAATCCGGAGGGTGCCCAAAAACGCCCAAAACAGCTATATTTGCATTTTTGAGAACATAAATGTTGACTAAAGTGATACGGTCGTGCGTTCGTGTGATTTCAAATTGATCACGTTTGTCCCCTGTGCTACGTGAGGCTTGGCAAGCAACAATTTGTGACCGTGCATGCCCTTTACTCAAGTTTATGGCCTGGAGGGTGCCAAAAAAGGCCCCAAACAGCTATATTTGCACTTTTGAACACACAAATGTTGATTGAAGTGATACGGTTGCGCTTTCGTGTGATTTCAAGTTAATGAAATGTGTCCCGAGTGCCGCATGCCAGCCAGTGTTGTCCAGGGCCCTGTTGTCTGTTGACTGTTGTCTGTTGCCTGACGTCAGTTGGAAGTCGTCAACTGTTGTCTGCTATCTGTTGTCTGTTGTTGTCTGTTGTCTGTTGTCTATCGCTCTGTTGCCGGCCGTCAGTTGAACATCGTCATCCATTGTCTTTTGTTTGTTGTCTGTTGTCGGTTTTCTGTTGCCTGCAGTTTGTTGAACGTCGTCGTCCATTGTCTGTTGTCTGTTGTCTGTTGCCTGTTGCCTGACGTCAGTTTATTTGCAGTGCAGACCTGGAAGGACAAGATGCAGCCCCAGTGAACACATGAAAAATGGTACAGGTTGGATTTGTGTTCTCGCTTCAAAAAACATGTTTCGCAGGGTATGAAGTGTTGCTGAGCCGCCAGCACGAAAAAAACTGCATTTTTAGCCCAAAAAATGGCCAAAAAATGCCAGTTTTTGGCCTAAAACAGTGTTTGTGGGGCCTGAGTGGTTGAATGTAGGGCCCCCCACCCTGTTTTGAGGGTGCTGGACTCAAAGATACGTGTTTTGCCAGGTTTTGGTGCAAGTTGTCGAGTGTTTCGGAGCCGCCATCACCAAAAAACCCCATTTTTTGCCCAAAAATGGCCAAAAAAAGCCATTTTTTGGCCTGAAACAGTGTTTTTGGGGCCTGAGTGGGCAGTTGTAGGGCCCCCCACCCTATTTTCAGGGTGCTGGACTCCAAGAAACGTGTTCTGCAAGGTTTTTGGAGCAGGTTATCGAGTTTTTCGGAGCCTCCATCACCAAAAAAACCGCATTTTTTGCCCAAAAAATGGCCAAAAAAAAGCCATCTTTTCGCCTAAAACAGTGTTACTGGGGCCTGAGTGGTCAGTTGTAGGGCTCCCCACCCTATTTTGAGGGTGCTGGACTCAACAAAACGTGTTTTGCAAGTTTTTGGAGCAGGTTATCGAGTGTTTTGGAACCGCCATCACCAAACAACCGCATTTTTTGCCCAAAAATGGCCAAAATAAGACATTTTTTGGCCTAAAGCAGTGTTATTGGGGCGTGAGTGGTCAGTTGTAGGGCCCCCCACCCTATTTTGAGGGTGCTGGACTCAAACGAAAAGTGTTTTGCAAGGTTTTGGAGCAAGGTATCGATTCTTTTGGAGATGCCATCACCAAAAAACCGCATTTTTTACCCCAAAATGGCCAAAAAAATGCCATTTTTTGCCCAAAACCGTTTTCTTTGGGGCCTGAGTAAGCAGTTGTAGGGCCACCCAACCCATTTGGAGGGTGCTGGAGTCAAGGAAATGTGTGTTGCAATTTTGTGGAGCAGGTTATCGAGTGTTTCGGAGCCGCCATCACTAAAAAAACGCATTTTTTGCCCAAAAATGGCCAAAAAAAGCCAATTTTTGGCCTAAAGCAGTGTTTCTGGGGCCTGAGTGGTCACAGGTAGGGCCCCATACCCTATTTTCAGGATGCTGGACTCAAAGAAGCGCGTTTTGCAGTGTTTCGGAGCAAATGATCAAGGGTTCCGGAGCCACCATCACCAAAAAACCGCCTTTTTGCCAAAAAAAAGCCATTTTTTGGCGATAGAAATAAAAAGCCCAAGAAAATGTTTTCCACTCTCGTTGATTGTGGTTGACGCCAAAGCTGACCTCCAAACCAAAGCAAGCAACGGGCACGGCCAAGGTCTCTCTCAGAAATTGATTGGGTTTGAACCGGTTTCGCCTCTACGGGCCTCCTCAGCAAACAAACATGGCTGAAACACAGAAATATGCACAGCGAACATGGCATAATTCCAAAAACAGGCAATACAATGTGAAACATGCCGAAAACTCAGCGATAGTCTATATTATCTCATTCCTAAGTGACATCAAACTCAGTATTAGCGGCCCTGCAATGCGGCGCACGCCGCTGTCCTGAAAAATCGCTTGACAGAAGTTAATGGTCTGAGAATAGCATATAGTTTGGCACTGTGTTTTAGAAAGGGCAATCGGCGTGACAGGCAGTGAACAACACGTGGCCATGACACCGGCACCGCTGAGTGATGCCACGCCCTCAGGACATGTACACGGGGGATTCCCACCCACCCACCACCCCCATGTTCCACACCATCAACAGACTGTTCACACTGTGACAGTGAAGGAGAAGATCCAGGCAAAATCTGATTAGTGACTCGCTGTGTTGGGCCAAAAAACCGCATTTTTGGCCCAAAAATAGCGAAAAAACCCATTTTTTTGGCCTAAAACAGTGTTTTTGGGGCCTGAGTGGTCAGTTGTAGGGATCCCCACCCTATTTCGAGGGTGCTGGACTCAAAGAAAAGTGCTTTGCAAGGTTTTGAAGCAAGGTATCGATTCTTTTGGAGATGCCATCACCAAAAAACCGCATTTTTTACCCCAAAATGGCCAAAAAAATGCCATTTTTTGCCCAAAACCGTTTTCTTTGGGGCCTGAGTAAGCAGTTGTAGGGCCACCCAACCCATTTGGAGGGTGCTGGAGTCAAGGAAATGTGTGTTGCAACTTTGTGGAGCAGGTTATCGAGTGTTTCGGAGCCGCCATCACTAAAAAAACGCATTTTTTGCCCAAAAATGGCCAAAAAAAGCCAATTTTTGGCCTAAAGCAGTGTTTCTGGGGCCTGAGTGGTCACAGGTAGGGCCCCATACCCTATTTTCAGGATGCTGGACTCAAAGAAGCGCGTTTTGCAGTGTTTCGGAGCAAATGATCAAGGGTTCCGGAGCCACCATCACCAAAAAACCGCCTTTTTGCCAAAAAAAAGCCATTTTTTGGCCTAAAACAGCATTTTGGGGGCATGAGTGGTCAGTTGTAGGGCCCCATACCCTATTTTGAGTGTAGTGGACTCAGAAAAACTTGTTTTGCAAGGTTTTGGAGCACGTTATCGAGTGTTTGTAGCCGCCATCACCAAAAAACCGTATTTCTTGTCAAAAACAAACATGTATGGTTTGTGCTATACAAAAGCTGCTATTCGCAACTAGGTGCTGAATGTCATATTTCTCGGATACGGCCGATTTTAGATGGAATCAAGCCTGCATTGTCGATCTAGGGGCTGGAAAATTTCCAATTTGGAGGATGTGGGGGGGGGGGCTAACTCCGGAAAATATCCTCCTTATGGTTTTATTTCCACAAAAAAAGTAGTATTTCTGACTGTAGCTGGTTTTGGGATTTTTGGACCCCATAAAATCCTAGGTGAATGGCGTCCAAGGCATCAATGCGAAGGGCATGGGTGTTTCGTAGGGGTCATGGCCTGCATCGCTCAAGGTTCGGTGTGAGATAGAAAGGTATTGCACAACGGTCTTTACATGGTACCTGGTGTTTGGCGTTTGATATTCCTATGCACGACCCCTCACCATTTTGCCTAGTGCAACCATGGCACTCACAAAAGTCTGCAAAAGGTTTCTTTAGAAGTTTTAGCCTTCAATGCCTTTGCTGCGTGACTTTTGTGCGAGCCTCAGCTGGAACAAATCTAGCACAATCTGTCACAGCACTGTCAACCCTGGACCTGAGCCGTCTGCCAGCATGGCAGAGAAGTAGTAGGAGTAGCCCTTTTTCGATCAGTTGTGGAAAGTAAAAAACCTTTGTATCCAGGGGAGATTTTACATACTCTCCATACTGAAGGGCAACTAGAAACGGGCAAAAGTGTCAAAAAATGACTTCAATATCGACCTTATAGGAGTTTCAAATGCCAAGCAACATAGGGTAGGGGCCCAGGCAAGTGCTAAGGCCAATCTGTGAGGTAGCCTTCCAGTACGTCAGACGCAGGACGCTGTAGTAAACATCCATGTCAGAGAGAATGGGTACACACTTCCGCAATGACTCTGTCCGAGGAGCTGCCACAGCTTCCAAGACCTGCACAAGACCTGGGGTACATTTGATATTAAAACCCATGAGGACATAGGATTGTCATGCGAGGCCACCCCTTGCGTGTCTAACGCATGGAGCTCCCCAGAAGCATAGTCCTGGTTCCAGGCTTCCAGAATCACGTCGGCGAAAGGGGTGGAGCACGTGACAAGTGCTTTAGCTTCCCTAAGAGCAGTAATCGGCAGATCGGTCTGCTCAAGTTGGTGTTCACGCACCTGTCCTGGTAGTATAATACCAGGGAGGACAGCGAGAGATGTGGTATCCCAGCCCGCCTGGCACTCTGTAGACGGCTGCCGTCAGGAGCGCAGTTCCTTAAAATTGTCCACCCACAGAACGAGGCAAGAAGCCTGTAGCTGTTCTGAGACATGCCTAACACGCTTTCTGGCCCTTGTCGAAAGTCCCTCTTTTTTCTGGTTTTTCAGAAGATATGTCGTCCCAACAAGCTTGCTCTGCATCTCAGCAAGAGAGTCCAAAGTAGGCTGGTGGCAGACATTGCGCTCTGCCTTTAGCGGTTTCTCCAATTTCGACACATCGAAGAACAGGCCGAATATGTCATGCACCACCCACCTGATCCACTGTTTCGTGTCCCGACCAGGCCACTCCTCCAAAAATTGCTTCAAGGATATAGGCCTGCATTTACCAGTGACCCGCACACGAAAGGCAACGTCAGCAAAATCAGCAGCCAGACCACCTCTGACGGAGCCATCAAGAATACTCCAGCCATCTGTATGGGTAGAAGTAGAAAGGAAATCCTTTATGGCAGGGAAGGAGTTGTCCAGACTGGTGGCTTTACCAGAGGAATAAGTATACAGCTGAGTGGTTGCCAGGGGGGAAAACAGCACCCTGAAAGCACAGCCGGGGCCAGCGGCAGGCACCATGAGCCCGGTTCTCGGTGGGCCTCCAAGTGCCCCGGGCAGCCGCCCAGTAAGTCCGGGGGCGCATGCCTCCTGTAGGGGAAGGCGCTACGGTGACGAGAAGGCGACCAGAGCACGGAGAGTGACCCAACTAGACGAGGCGCGGCACACCAACGCCGGCCCACGAGGCACACTAGAGAGGCACGCCGCCAGCTGCAACCAAGGCACACGGACAGGTGCCAAGAAACAATGGTGATGGTGTTCCGCAAAACCACGAAGCGCACACAACACGCATCGAACCATGTCACTGGAGAAGGTGCCAAGGAACATTGAACCCTGCACAGAGTGTAGCTGCCGCAGGGCCACACGCACAGTCGGGAGTGCAGGCCTCTAGGCATGCACAACCCACCCGCAGCGAGTGGTTAGCAGGCCCCGGTTGCACACCCCAAGGACAGTTGGTCGGGGGAGGGGGAGTGCAGAACCCCAAACCCCCTGCACGCAGGCACGAGCCCCCCCCCCCCTCGGCACCCTCCTATCATCCTAACAGCGCACAACACCAGCTCGCAAGAGCCTGCTCTGTGAAGTTGGTGATGGGCCCCTACTCCAGCGTCCCCCGTGCCCGAACAAAGAGGGCAGCGGGCCTCTGCAACACGTACCATGCATGGGTTGTTTGAGGAGAGAGAGTGCCGAACCCCCGACAACCCTCACGGAGGTACGAGGCGCCCCCTGCCTCCGGGCGCCCTCCTGCAACTTCCAGAGCGCCCAACGCTAGCTCGCAAGACAGTGCGCTGTGGGGTGGGTGATGGGCTTCCACGCCCACACCTCCCGCACCCAAAAAAAACGGGCAGCAAGCCCCGGCCGCCTGCCCCAAGGACGGGCGGTCGGGGGAGGGAGAGTGCCCAACCCCCGACACCCCTCGCAGAGGCACGAGACGCCCCCCCCCCCCCCCCGGGTGCCCTCATGAGGCCCCCACAGCACGCAACGCCAGCTCGCAAGAGGATGCCCTGCGGTGATGGTGACGGGCCCCAAGCCCGCAGCCCCCAAGACCAAGAAAAACGGGCAGCGGGCCCCGGCCGCCTGTCCAAAGGACAGGCGGCTGGGGAAGGCAGGGGGACCTACCCCGTACACCCCTCACGGAGGCACAAGGCCTCCAATTGCCTTCACAGGGCAGAACGCCGGCTCGCAAGGGCGTGTGCTGTCGGGTTGCTGATGTGCCCCCACACCCGCATCCCCTGCGCCAAAAGGAAAGTGGGCAACGGGCCACGGCCGCACAACTCAAGGGCGGTTGGTCGGGGGAGGGATTGTGCCCCACCCCAGAGACACCTCACAGAGGCACGAGGCACCCGCCCCGCGCAAGCGCCTTCCTGCCACCTTCACACGAACACCACGTCGCAAGAGCGTGCGCTGTGGGGCTGGTGATGGACCCGCACGCCCGAACACCCCCGCGCCCAAAGAATATGGGCAGCAGGCCCCGGCTGCACGCTGCAACGACGAGCGGTCGGGGGAGGGAGAGTGCCCCACTGCGGACAGCCCTCATAGAGGCACGACCCTCCCCCGCCCGGGCGTTCTCCTGCGTGCCCAACAGCTCACAACGCCGGATCGCAAGAGCTTGCGCTGTGGAGTCAGTGACGGGTCCCCAAACTCCCCCCGCCCGGCGCCAGAAGAGAGAGGGCAACGGTCCCCAGCCGCACGACCAAGGTTGGGCGGTTGGGGGTGGGTCAGTTCTCAGCTCCGGACACCCCTCACGGTGGCAGGAGGCGCCCTCCTGCCGGCCCAACAGCGCACAATGCAAGCTCGCCAGAGCTTGCTCTGTGGAATCGGTGACGCCCCCCCAGGCCCGCATCCGCCACGCCCATGAAAAAAAGGCAGCGGGCCCCAGCCGCACGCCCCAAGGACGGGCGGTCGGGGGAGGGTGAGTGCTCGACCCCAGACACCCCTGGAAGAGTCACAAGGTGCCCCCCCCTGGGGGCCCTCCTGCTGTCCCCACAGCACGCAAAGCCAGCTTGCAAGGGCATGGGCACCGGGGTCGGTGACGAGCCCCCACGTCCGCATCCCTGGCTCTCAAGGAAGGGGGACAGGGCGCCCCGGGTGCCTGCCCAAAGGACAGGCAGTTGGGGGAGGGAGGGTGCCCAACCCTGGACATCCCTCACACAAGCACCAGGCGCCCCCTCCCGGGGGCCTTCATGCTGCTGCCACAGCGCAGAAAGCACGCTTGCAAGAGCCTGTGCTGTGGGGTTGGTGACGGGCCCCGCGCCCGCACCCCCCACGCCTAGAACAAAGTGTCAACGGTCCCCGGCTGCACGCCCCCGAGCGGGCGGTTGGGGGGGGGAAAGTGCCCAAGCCCGGACATCCCTCACCGAGGCACGAAGCGCCCCCCCCTGGATGCCTTCCTGCCGCCTTGAAAGTGCAAAATGCCCGCCCGCAAGAGCGTGCGCTGTAGCATTGATGAAGGGCCCCCAGGGCCGCATCCCCCACGCCCAACAAAAATAGGCAGCGAGCCCCGGACGGCGCCCGAAGGACGGGCAGTTGGGGGACGGAGAGCGTCCGACCCCAGACAACTCTCAGGGACGCACAAGGCGCCCCCCCCGGGGGCCCTCCTACCGCCCCAACAGCACGCAACGGCAGCTCGTAAGGGTGTGCGCTGCCGGGTTGGTGATGAGCCCCCACGCCCGCACCCCCGGCGCCCAAGGAAAAAGGACAGCGCGCCCCGGCTGCCTGCCCCAAAGACGGGCGGTCGGGGGGGGGAGGGTGTGCAACCCGGGACACCGCTCACACAGGCACCAGACGACCCCCCTCAGGCGCCCTCATGCCACTGCCCCAGCGCACAACACCAGCTCGCAACAGCCTGCGCTGTGGGGCTGGTTACCGGTCCGCACGCCCGCACCCCCCGCGCCCAAAGCAAAAAGGCAACGGGCCCCGGCTGCACACCCCAAGAACGGGCGGTTGGGGGAGAGAAAGTGCCGAACCCCGGACATCCCTCGCTGAGGCACAAGGCGCCCTTCCTAGGTGCCTTCCTGCCGCCTTGACAGTGCACAATGCCAGCCCGCAAGAGTGTGCGCTGTAGCATTGATGAAGGTCCACCTCGCCTGCACCCCCCGCGCCCATGGAAAAGGGGCAGCAGGCCCCGGCTGCACGCCCCAAGGACAGGCCTTTTGGGGAGGAAGAGTGCCAGACTCTGGACATCCCTCACGGAGGCACGAGGCGCAACCTCCCGGGCGCCTTTCTGCCCCCCCGACAGCGCGCAATGCCAGCTGGAACAGCGTGCGCTGTGGGGTTGCTGACGGGCCCCCACGCCCGTATCCCCCACGCCCGAGGAAAACAGGGCAGTGGGCCCCGGCCGCACGCCCCAAGGAGGGGAGGTTGGGGGACGGAGAGTGCCCAGCCCCGGACACGCCTCCACACCACAGGGAAAGCAGGAGGGAGGCGCGAGGACCAGGCTGCCCTCCCCCCTCCCACCAACAACAAGCAAAGCAAGGGAATTGAGCAGGAAACGTGGAGAGACACGAACCCCCTGGAACAAGCCTACCACCGTCCTGTGAGGGGACCTCACGAAGGGCGCGCGCCAAAATGCAGGGGGAGGGGGGGACAGGCGAACACCGCGGGCGTGTGATCACACAAACACACAACGAACACACGTCGCGCACGAAGAGGGCTAACGGACCGAGCTGCAGAAGCACACAGACGACATGGAATGGCGTATCAGCAGGCAAGGACAAGGGACACCTGGACAGGGCAACCCGCCACAAGCACCACGAGGGACGCGGGGGAGGGACAGCAATGGAAGGGGGCAACGAGAAGCGGCACCGGCCCCAACCTCCTAACCTGCCGCGAGCTCCGCACACACACCAACAGGGCACTGCATCGGCCAAGGCAGTCCCTGGGGGTCCCACTGGCGACAGGCTAGTAGCAGACACCCGCCAGCGACAGCACCCCGGGCGACCATGCATTAGGCGTGCGACGTAGTGGGTAAGCACCTGCGACCTATTTGCTAAGTAACACACCGACTGGGATGTGACGAAATGGGGAAGCCGGGGACGGACAGTGCTCGCAGCTCCGTGAACCCGGGGGACTCTGCCACCAGGCAGGAGGTGTGTCATGAAGGGGCCCCAACTCGTGCTTATAGGAGTTTCAAATGTTAAACAACAAAGAGTAGGGGCCCAGGCAAGTGCGAAGGCCAATCTGTGAAGTAGGCTTCCAGTACATCAGACGCACGAGTCTGTATTAAACACCCATGTCAGAGAGAATGGGTACACACTCCTGCAATGACTCTGTTCAAAGATATGCCAAAGCTTCCAGGACCTGCACAAGACCAGGGGTTGACCTAATATGGAAACCTATGAGATCATAGGACTGCCATGGGAAGCAACTACTTGACTGTCTAACAATGTCGAGTGGCGCAAGGAGCTCTCCAGAAGCATGGTCCTGGTTCGAGGTTTCCAGAATCACGTCACTGAAAGAGGTGTAGCACCAGAAAAGTGCATTAGCCTCACCAAGAGCACACACAGAGCAACTCATCCATTACCATGCCCTACATGACCCAGAGGTGCACTAACCTACCGAACACCCCACACACGCACCCCATTTCTGTGCACAGGCCTAGAAAACGACACCAGCGCGCCCCAGAAGAACGCCAGCCACAGGACCCCCACACAACGGACACCAGTGAAACACTGGGACCACCCGGCTCTCGCCCACGAGACCACCTGATACCGCCAAGACCAGACACGCCCACCAGGAGACACGCGCACATCGACGTAGATGTGCCGAACCTCGACAGCCCACCCCGCCAGACCCTCCCTAAACCAGAGCACCCCCTCCTCACGCGGACCGCCATCAAAGATCCCAACCTCTTCCAAGCAGCCCTCCATGGCAGGGCCCTGGACACCCGGCTGGGCTGGTACCGCCTACAAGTAAGAGTTATTGGCAAAAGGCAAAAAGGCAACACAGATGTCCTGGCGCCACAGAATGCGTGTCCTGTCCACACAACAACGGTGTTGGCCGACTCCGGCCAAAAGGTTCTGGCAGTGGTCTGGCGCCCCGTGTCAGAAAAAAATAAAAAGATGCGTAGAACACGATGAGAAAATCTAAATGGCTGAAATTAAAGCTAAATAGCACACCAAACGCTTAGGGCAAAAAGTGCGTGGCGAAACGCGTTAATACACCCCCTCAAAGGTTTCTGGTAAATAGGTAAATAAACAGCGCAATAAGTGCCCTAATGCTTAAGCAAACACAGCGGCGGATTGCTCGTGCTCTACAGTGGCGTATAGTAAGAGAAAGGGGTGTCGCGAGCAGCACTTAAAACTCGGAAATTTTTTCTTACCTGCCGCGTCTCTTCGCTCTGCTTCCTTTCATTTTCTTTCCTTGTTCATGCACCTCCCTCCCCTCCCTCGTGCCCCTTTTCACCCCTTTTTGTCAGTCTAGGCGGCTGAGCCTTGGAAAAAGGCGGTCAACCCCTTGCAAGCAAGACCGATATATAACACAACACCATTGGGGTCGGGGGGCTAAAATGTAAGTCAGGCCAATGTTGCAGAGGTTTTGCTGCCTGTTTAAGAGCGTGTTTTGGGTATTGTCTAATTATTTTGTTTTATTTTTGAAAAAGAAATAAAAAGTTTGTTTTGTTTCGGATTGTGCAGTGGTTTTTAAGGTAGTAAGCAAAAGAGAAAACAAGCAGCAACAGAAACAGGAGAGGCGAGCCCAACAGCACAGCACAAAATGGCAGCACAGCACCACAAGACACAGCAGCGGAGAACAGGACACCACAGGGAACCACACCAAGGCGCGGAGCGACAGGGCGACGGGCCATGCGGCCCGGCAAGCACACCAACGCCGAAACACAACACCAGAAGACAACACCAAACAGCCAGGCCGACCAGCGGACCTCCAAAAGAGGGGCAGCAACAGCAGGCACCAACCAGCAACCAAACGACAGCGAAACACAGCACAGGGCGACACGAGGTAGGCACGCCAGCACAGGGCACCACAGCACCGCACAAGACCCGCCAGCAAACACAACACAAAGGGGAACGGCAGAAGACACCATAAGCAGCGCCAGGCCAAGACCGCGCCAGGACAGGAGACAGGGCAACGAAGAACAACAACAGAGCAACAAAACAAACTACAGAACACAGCAGAAGCTAGCACGGAAACGTCCCAGACCAGCACAGACAGGCACGACAAAGCACCAAGGAAAGCTGCACAACGCAAAACAAAACACAACAACACAATACAACGCCACAGCAGAACAGGACGCAGCCCAGCAAAGCCCCAGACAGCGGGACAAAAGAGCGGCCTGGCACAGCACACCACACACAACGGCCAACAACGAAGCGCAGCACCGCACCAAACAGCATGGCACACGGGATCGCACAGAGCAAGAAAAAACAAAACCAGCGCAGCGAGCCACAAAGCAGGACAGCAAGCAAGAACACAACACAACCAACCACCACACCAAACAGCACGACACAAGCATGCCAGCAGGGCATAGCACGGCAGCACACACACCACAAGGTGGACCACACCCCAGGCAAGAGCACGACACGAAGAGAAACAGCAGCACGCAAAATACAAAACAAACGAGGCGGCCGGGATGAAAAAACACCACAAACCAGCAAGGCGACGGCTGGAGAGAGAGGCTGTGGCAGCACCACCGCTACCCCAAGGAGCGCCACAACAACGGAACACACGCTGTCAAAAGGAACAGCACTGCACACAACACTGCACTGCCAGCAGTCACGGCATCACACCAGACAGGCAGGGGCAGCAGCCGCCCCACGGAAAAAAAAAGTAGCCGACCAACAATGAGCAGGCGGAAAAAAAAGAGGAGGCGGAAAGAAAAAACAACAACAAAAGAGCGGGGGGGGGGGGGGGGGCAAGGGGCAGGGGCACAAAACCAGAGCACGGTGAACGGCAGATGGAAAAACAACAAAAACAAAAACGCAAGGGGAGTGGAAATAAACAAACGGAGTAATAAAAACGGGGGGGCACACATGGTCCCCAGGCAAAGACAGCAAGAAAGCCAAGGACACCAGCGGAAAAAAAAAAGAGAATGAAAGAGAGGAAACAAACAGAAACAGGGCAACCCCAGCCTGGAGGGGGCAGGGAAACACAGCAAGTACGGACAACGGCCACAGGAAAGGTGAGGCGCACCAAAACGCGCCCGGAAGGCCGGCTTGCCCGACCCGGCCAAGAGGAGCACACAAAGGCATACACGCACAAGATCCGGGCATGGCGTCCTCCGACCCGAAAGAGGAGGTGGCGGCGTCCACACAAATCAGCCGCGGTGCACCGGCCGAGGCCCCGGTCGAAAGACGGACAGTACGGGAAACGGGACGTGTGAGTGGCTGGGTCCACCGACGCCAAACTACCGCAGCGCACGCAGCTCATCATCGACGCCAAAGCAACCCCCCAGCGACAACCCCATCGAGAGGTCACGAGCGGGTACAACGGAGAGGGAGCCCAGCGCCCCTGCCTCGGCAGGGGCCAGCGGCAGGCACCATGAGCCCAATTCTCGGCCGGCCTCAACGTGCCCCGCGCAGCCGCCCAATGAATCCGGGGGCGAGAGCCCCGGGGTGGTGGAAGGCACCACAGCAACAGGGGAGCCAACCGGAGCATCGAGAGCGACCGGACCGGACAATACGCGGCGCACCAGAGCAGGGCCACGAGGCACGCCAGAAAGACACGGCTGGCCACAACCAAGGCACACGGACAGGTACCAAGCAACAACGGCCCCTGGGCGCCCCAAACCCGGGAAGAGGGCACAACACGCAACAAACCAGGGCATTCGAGAAGGAGCCAGGTAACATCCAACCCACACACCACAAAACCCCCACCCAGGAATGGCGGGGTGCAGGCGGAGCGCGCACACCAACGGACAAACCCCAACACCCTAGCCAGGATTGGCGTGGCGCGGCCGAAGACCGAACCGAAGCAGACACCCGCACCGCACAACCCAGCCAGGACTGGCGGCGAGCAGGCGGGCGCACAAACACACACATCCAAACACCACAGCCAGGCATTGGCGGTCCGAAAGCCAGAACCCGAACCCACACACCGAAGCCGCACACCCCGGCCAGGATTGGCGGGTTGCAGGAGAAGCGCGCACACAAACACACACACCCAAACACCCCAGCCTGGATATGCGGGTGAACGCCAAAACCCGAATCCAAACGCACGGACCACGGGCCCCAACCAGGATGGGCGAGGTACAGGCGGAGAGCGTACACAAACACACACACCCCAGTAGCCGCAGCCAGGAATGGCTGGGCGAAGCGAAAAAGCGAACCCCAGCACGCACACCCACACCGCACACGGGAGTTAGGACTGACGGCGTGGAGGTGGAACGCGCACACAAACACACACACCCCAACACTCGGGCCAGGGTTGGCGGGTGGAAGCCAAAACCTGGACCGACACACCCACACCTCACACCCCCGCCAGGAATGGCGGGGTACGAGCGAAGCGCGCACACAAACACACACACTTCAACACCCCTGCCAGGAATGGCAAGGCGCAGCCCAAACCTGAACCCAAACACACACACGCTGACCGCACACTGCAGCCAGGACTGGCGGGGTACAAGCGGAGCGCGCCCACAAACACACACAGCCAAAGAACCGAGCCAGGATTGGCAGGGTCAAAGCCAAAACCCAAATCCAGACACAAGCACCACGAACCCCAGCAAGGATTGGTGGGGTACACGCGGAGCGCGCACACAAAAACACACAGCACAACACCTCTGCAAGGACTGGCGAAGCGCAGCTGACGCAAACCCGAGCACACACACACACATTGCACACCCCAGCCAGAATTGGCGGAGAGCAGGCAGAGCGCGCAGACAAACACACGCACCCCAGCACCCCAGTCAAGAATGGCGGGGAGAAAGCCCAATTGCAAGCACAGACACACGCACCACAAACCGCAGCCAGGATATGCAAGGTACGGGCAAAGCGCGCACACAAATACACGGCCACAACACCCCAGCCAGGAATGTCGGGGCGCAGCTGAAACCAGAACCCAAGCACACACACTGGCACCGCACCCCCAAGCCACGACTGGCGGGTTGCAAGCAGAGCGCGTGAACAAACACACACACCCCAACACCCCATCCAGGATGGGTGGTGGTGAAAGCCAAAAACCATACCCCGAACTCCAGCAAGGATTGGCTGGGTACAAGCGGGGCGCACACAAGAAACACACACACCCCAACACTGCAGCCAGGAAACACAGGGCGCAGCCGACCCGAACCCAAGCACACACACCCACACCTCATACCCGAGCCAGGATTGGCAGGGTGCAGGCGAAGCGTGCAGACAACCACACACACTCCAGCAGCCCAGCCAGGAATGGCAGGGTGAACGCCAAAACCCAAGCCCAAGCACACACACCACAAACTCGAGCCTGGATTGGTTGGGTGAAAGCCAAATCCCAAACCTACACACACGCTCCACAAACCCCAGCCAGGATTGTCAGGGTATAAGCGGAGCGCGCACAAAAACACACACACCCGAACACCCAAGCCAGGAATGGCGGGGTGCAACCGACGCAAACCCCAGCACACACAACCACATCGCACATCCCAGCCAGAATTGGCGGGCCGCAGGCTGAGCACGCACACCAACACACGCACCCCAGCACCCTGGCAAAGAATGGCGGGGTCAAAGCCAAAACCAGAACCCAGACACACGCACCACAAACCGCAGCCAGGATAGGCGCAGTACGGGCGAAGTGCGCACCCAAATACACGCATCCCAACATTCAAGCCAGGAATCACGCGGTGCGGCCGAAAACCGAACCCAAGCAGACACCAGCGCCGCACACCCCAGCCAGTAATGGCCTCAAGCAGGCGCGCACACAAAAACACACACTGGAACACCAGACCCAGGATTGGCGGAGTGCAAGCCAAAAACGGAACCTACACACCCACGCAGCACACCCCGGCCAGGATTGGCGGGTTGCAGGAGAAGCGTGCACACAAACACACACACCCCAACACCTCAGCCTGGATAGGCGGGCTGAACGCCAAACCCCAAATCCAAACGCACACACCACAGGCCCCAACCAGGATAGGCGAGGTACAGGCGGAGATCGTACACAAACACACACACCCCAGTAGCCCCAGCCAGGAATTGCGGGGGGCAGCCGAAACCGGAACCTCAGCACGCACACCCACACCGCACAAAGGAGTTAGGAATGGCGGCGTGGAGGTGGAGCGCGCACAGAAACACACACAGCCCAACAGCCGGGCCAGGATTTACGGGTGGAAGCCAAAACCCGAACCAACACACCCGCACCTCACACGCGGGCCAGGATTGGCGGGGTACGGGCGAAGCGCGCACACAAACATACACACGCCAACACCCCAGCCAGCATTGGCGGGGTCAAAACCAAAACCCCAACCCAGACACATGCAGCACGACCCCGGCAAGGATTGGCGGGGTACAAGCGGAGCGCGCACACAAAGACACACACCCCACACACCCCAGCCGGGAATGGCAGGGCGCACCCGAGGCAACCCCGAGCACACACACTCACACACATCGCACACCCGAGCCTGAATTGGCAGACTGCAGGCGGAGCGCGCAGACGAACACACGCACCCCAGCATCCCAGTCAAGAATGGCGGGGTGAAAGCGGAAACTGCAAGCCCAAACACACGCACCACAAACCGCAGCCAGGATAGGCGAGGTACGCGCAAAGCGCACACACAAACACACGCATCCCACCACCCCAGCCAGGAATGGCAGGCCGCAGCCGAAACCCAAAACCCTAGCACACACACCCACACCGCACACCCCAGCCACGACTTGCAGGGTACAAGCGGAGCGCGCGAACAAACACACACACCCGAACACCCGGGCCAGGATTGGCGGGGTGAAAGCCATAACCCACACGCAGACACACGCACCACGAATTCAAGCCAGGATTGGCGGGCTACAAGCGGAGCGCACACAGAAACACCCACTTAACCCAACACCCCAGCCAGAAGACGCGGGGCGCAGACGACCCAAACCCAAGCACAGGTACCCACACCTCACATCCGAGTCAGGATCGGCCGGGTGCAGGCGAAACACGCACACAAACACACGCACTCCAGCACCCCAGCCAGGAATGGCGAACCGAAAGTCAAATACGAAGCCCGAAGACACGCACCACAAACCCCAGCCAGGATTGGTGGGGTGAAAGCCAAAACCCAAAGCATGACGGACACACCACAAACCCCGACCAGGATTGGCGGGGTACAAGCGGAGCGCGCACACAAACACACACAACCAAACACCCCAGCCAGAAATAGCGGGGCGCAACCGACGCAAACCCAAGCACACACACCCACATCGCACACCCCAGGCTGAATTGGCAGGGTGCAGGCGGAGCGCGCACACCAACAGACGCACCCCAGCACCCCAGCCAAGAATGGCGGGGTGAAAGCCAAAACCCCGACCCAGACACACGCACCACAAACCGCAGCCAGGATTGGCGGGGTACTGGCGAAGCGCGCACCCAAATACACGCACCCCAACACGCCAGCAAGGAATGGCGGGCTGCAGCCAAAACCCAAACTCCAGCGCCCCAGGGAGAAGAAGCTTGCCACCCCAGCCAACAACGCCAACATGTTCTTCGAGCAAGTGGAATTTGCCTGGCGATGTGTTGGGCTATGGAGTCAACCGGCCCATTCCTGGGAAGATCGCGTGCCTGGAGAAGCGGGACAGATCCCGTACAGTCTCTGGGCTCACAGCATTCCGTGGTTTCGCCAGGCTTTACCAGGAATTCGTTCGTCTCTACGCCCATCATGCTGCCCTCCCCTACTCCGTGCTCCAACTGTCCAAGTCAGACGCGCGGAAGGGCTCTAACCACCCCCTGCATTGGACGCGGGAGCGAGAAACCGCCTTCGGGGACCTCAAGCGAAACTGCTCAAGCCTCTTGCCCTTTTTCTGTTGAACCCCGACAAGCCTTTCGTCATCAGAACGAAAGCCAGCGACTACGCCAAGGGTGCTGTTTTGGAAGAGACTGACGAGAAGGGGAACCTTTACCCCGTCTCAACTTGGTCCCTTGTCCTCATCCCCTCTCAGAGGATGTTGCGGACCCCCTGGACCAAGGAGGCCTATGCAATTGTGAGCGCCCTTCGCAAATTAGCTGGCGACATTGGATTCAAGCCAGTCTGTGTCTGCATGGACCACCAATCCTTGAGGACTTGGCACATGGAGTTTGTTGTCACCCCCTCTGGACCAGCCGCCTGTCTTGCTCGTGAGAATGAGACCTTCAGCAGGTTCAACCTCAGCGTCATGTATGTCCCTGCCTGCCACGGGAAGGACAACACCATGGCTGATGTGGTGAGTCTCTCTGTCTACCCTGCTAGCTGCGCCCTCCAAGATGTCTCGGTGCACGGGAATGCGAAGGAGACAGAACCGGCTCAGCCGCTAATTGGCCTCCAAAGGCAGTGTTAAGAGTGGGTCATCTACCCCGAGGTCAAGTGCTTCGTGGTTCAGAGCAAGCGAGCTCCGTAGGCACACATGATTCGTTTGTTGGCTGCTTCTGTCTCATGAGTTGCTCGCCCGTCGGCGCCGCCCATCTGTCAAGAAAGATATCCTTGACTTATGCCCTAATAGTTTTGATGAAATCCTGCAAGTTTTGGTGTTGAAAAACAGGACCAAAGCAGCAAGTAGAGCAAGAACAGGATTTGCATCTAATCAATGAATAGTATTGAACTCCGGTGTTTCACAGAAGGGCTGCAGATAGACAAAGCAGGCTTAAGTACAAAGATTCAATCACAAACGGATAAAATAAACTGGCGTGACTCAGGCCTTCAAGGTGGCACCATGCACTTCATGTGTGCTCTTTTGGGTAAAAGGGACTTGGTTACGAATCAGGGGCATGAGAGGTGGGCGGAACACAGGATATGACTTGGCCAGCATGGCCAAGCAACTGTATTCGGAATCAGTTAAAGCGTAGAACCACATTAAGTGGTAGAATCAGTTGAGTATAGGGGTCTCCAGGTGGGGGACCACTAGGCTTAACCTACAAGGCTTTAGGCATGAAGTGCGTACTTTGTTTCGGTATTACCTCCATGAAGGAAGATACCTCTGCTCAGTTGAGTGGTAGGGGTTGATCTCATGGGGGGCTAAGGTTATAACCCTAGTTTCTTTGAGAAAGTGTACTTCAAACTTCAAAAGAGTGTTAAAAATGATTACGTTAGTCTCAAAATGGGAAACAAGGCTTTTCAGGGGTGCTTGGCCTGGATCAAATACCCCAAGAAAGACATGGCAGTGACTTTTTGTTACTCCTCCCTGGAGTACTAGTTGATCATGCTAGTAGGACCAAGGACAAAGGCTCAATTTTCCCCACGATTACCTCAGAAAATGCATTAAACCAGCCAATGACACTCCCATCAGCTCAAAGAAGCCCATCACACTGTAGGTACCCTTCAAAAACAGTGTAAGGTACCGTGAATGATGTTCTTTCGATGGGGCATTCCTCAAACGTCGCTAGCGCGCGGCGAAAACTTTTGGTAAAGGTTTCGGGGTAATGGGGTATGAACCCAGGACTTCCCCCCCAGAGCATACATTCTTGCCCACTAGGGTACAGTCGAATGCTCTAATGCGATCGGTGTATAAGGATCGCTGTATAAACAGGGTTTCAGTAAACGTCCTGAGCAAGGGCCAGGGCGGTGCAATACTCCCGTTGGATGGCACAAAACTCCAGGAGCTGAAAGAAATGGAAAATGGAATCAACAGGGAGTGAGTCCTGTGGTTTAGCGAAAGGGGTAGTGATTTAAGAAGTCAAGTCGCTAAAACCTGACGAAAAGACGTTAGAAATCGTCATTTTTAGGCCAAAACTCAAAGTCGCAGACAAGCGCAACAGGGAGGCAACCCCAAAAGGGATTACGCAAGCGTAAAAAGCTCCTGAAAAAAAAGGTATGAGCTGTGGTTTTTAAAGCTTTTAAAAGAAATTTTTGCATAGTTGCATCAAACAATTGAATAAACTTTATGAAAACGTATTGGACAGAAACCCACACAACAGAGCAGGTGGACAACCCATCTCTCAGGTATGTTAGTGTCATGTCACACGCATGCATTGCGTTCGTCGTGGTTGTTTCGTTGAAAAGCTAGAGTTGTCACCGCTGCCTTCGCTGGGGACTTGGGCGTTCACTTCCCTTGCTCTGCACAGGTGAAAACAGAAATGAAAGGTATGTTAGACGAATGGACCACGTAGCGCGCACATAGGGTTAGTGTATGCGCTGTGCTTGCAATGCATGCGCCAAATCTAGGCATTCACACGCTGTGCCGCTTTTCCTGTGCATCCATCCACCCTTCTCTTCTCTTCACAGGTCAGACAGGAAAGTGCCTGCTCGTGCTTGTGTCGCCGTGGCGCTAAAATAGGTTCGCTGAAAACGCTTTGGCTGGTTTAGCGCTGTGCAGTTGCTCGCCATTCCCTCTCCTTCTTCTGCAGGAAACAAGGTAAGAAGGGCATGCATGACACACGATGCCCGAATTGTTTAGGGTTGTTTATAACTCGACGCAGGGTAGTTTAAACGATTGAGGTTGTCTTTGCTCTTGTTTTCCCTTTGGCATACACATGATGCGTGGTGAGTAAGGTAGGTAAGCCGAGGACGAGCTCCCCTCCTGGTTGTGCTTTGTGATGTGTGGTAGAATGTGGGTAAAGTTGGGAGAAAAAATTGTTGATATTTGTCTCCTACGTTCTATAAGAGAACAGGCGGAGTCCTTAAGCTTGCTTGCTTGCAACACGGTCAGAGGACAGGGTATTATTTTCTACCCTAAGACCTGTATAATACAGCGAGGGTAGTTAGGCTCCTCAGCTGCTAACTGTGCTTCATCTGCCTTTGCTCTCAGGTGGGAAAGGTCAGGGTGATTGGTGCACCAGCTGCTGCCTCCAGCAACTTCCCAGTTTTCTGCCAAACCTAAAACGGGCGCAGATCCCACAAACAAATTGGGTCAGTGAACGACATCCATCTGGACAACCATTACTACACATTGTGCACACGGCACTCCTTCCCTGCAACCCCTGTTAGGGAAACGCGCGAGGGCGTCCCTTGGAGGCAAAAGTTGCCTAGCAGCGCTGTGTTTCCTTGTAATCTCACAGGAGAGCAAATAGGGCTCGAGACCCCTCTGTCATGGCCGACCAGTAGCGTTTGTAGTTGTTAGGGTCAGCAAGGTTGGTAGGGACTGAGTGCGGTTGTGCTCAGCCTGCCTTCGAAGGCTGGTGCTGGCATTGGTGAGTGTAGTGTAGTTGTGTCTCCTGCTCCGCGTGCTTTTCCTCGCGGGCAAGGGAGTGTGTTAGCTTTTGGCCATTAGATCTGGGTCGCCTTGCTCTCCTGTCGCCATCCTGTTCCCTCCCTGTCGCCTCCGTGTCCCTTCTTTGGCAGTCTTAGCCCCCTGTTGCTCCTCTATTCCTTGCCAGTCGCTTCCCTGTCGCTCTCCTCTCGCTCCCCTGTTGCTCCCCTGTCGCTTCCCTGTCGCTTTCTTGCCGCCCTCTTGTCAATATGCTGTCGCTCCCTGTTGCTTCCTGTTGTTTCCTGTCGCCATGCTACTTTTTGCCTGGCGCCTTCCTGTCGCTGTCCTGTCGCTCTCCTGTCGTTCCTTCCTGTTGCTCTCTTGTCGCTATTTCCTGTTGCCTCCCTGTCACCCTCCTGTTGCTTGCCTGTCGTCTTCCTGCCACCTCCCTGTCGCCTCCCCGTCGCACTCCCTGTCGCCTCCCTGTCGCCCAACCTAGTAAGCTGTCGCTCTCCTGTCGCTTTCCTGTCGCTTGCCTGTTGCTTGCCTGTTGCCTTCCTGTCGCCTCCCTGTTGCCTCCCTGTCGCCTCCCTGTTGCCTCCCTGTCGCCTCCCTGCTGTCCAACGTGGTAACCTGTCGCTCTCCTGCTGCTTGCTCGTTGCTTGCCTGTCCCTTGCCTGTCGCCTTCCTGTCGCCTCCCTGTCGCCTCCCTGTTGCCTCCCTGTTGCCTCCTTGTCACTTAATGTGTTACCCTGTCGTTCCCCTGTTGCATTGTTGTGGCTTGCCTGTCGCTTTCCTCTCGGCTGCCTGTCGCCTACCTGTCGCTTCCCTTTTGCTTGCCTGTTGCCTGCCTGTTGCCTTTTTGGCGCTTTTTGGTGCGAGGAACTTAGAAGAATGGGCGTTTTGTATGCCCTTAACACACTTGGCCACCCCTCCCGTCTAGTAGGTAGGACCTTTGCCGTCTTCCCCAAAGGATAGGGGCCAGCACTGAAGTTGGGCGCCATAGGAGTGGTAATAGTACCTAACTAGGCCCTTCGGTCCGACGGCAGCGACGCCTGTCCGCGGGAGCCACGCCTGGGGGTGAAGTGAGACACATACAGACATACATAGCACACTTAGAGGTATGGCAACACTTTCAGGAAGGGTACAACCCCATGGGTCTGAACCAGTTAGGTGTCCTAACTGTGGGCACGCTTGTCCCCAAGGAGGGTGCCCACACCTAGCTTCACAGCACATTGCTTGTCATTCCCCCCTGGAGTAGTAAGCCACCGCTCTTCGTTGGCTCCCCAAGGTCATAACATCAAGGCAGATCCCATGCAACACATGGTCAACAAGGCACACAGTCGCTTGGTGGCTGCAAGCCTGATAAGCAGCCATCAGGCTCACGCACATAACCAGTGGCATGGGTCTGCAGGGCACAGCCAGGGCAGGAGCAGAGCTTTGCAAGCAGCGGATGTGTAGGTGTCTGGAGCGCCGAACCCGAGTGAGGGTGGGAGTTAGTGCATTCACCGTAACTGGAGCTCTACAGGAATCCTGAACCTGTCCTGGCACACACTGAGTAGGCCTAGCTGTCTGCACAAGAGTGCTCACCGCCCTTGAGAGGTTAGAAAACAGTAGATAGTCAGGCACAAGGAAAACTGAAGGGCAGCGGCCAGGCGCTGAAGTTCCCTGGCGGCGAAGGAAAGAGACACACCGATGGGCCTTCTGCCGTAGCCGAGGGGGACGGATGCGCCGGGCCTCATCCGGAGGAGATTCATTTTTCTTCTTCCGCTGGGACAGAGTCTCAGCACGGGTTAGTAGCTGTCCCTCGTTGTTCTCAACCAGGTAGGAGCGAAAGATGGGGTTGATACTCCCATCTGGCTGTATAAAGGCGGACGTGGGTTCCCAGGTCTCCTCAGATAGCCCATATCTGTCACACAGGGTAAAGAATCTCCAGCCCTGCTTATACTCGTGGCGGGCAATAGCTGCAACCAAGTAGTAGCCATCGACTGCCATCCCATTGGCAGTCATTTCTTCGAGTTCGTCTGCCTCCTCAGAGCTGGCAGCGTTCTCCAGGTTGATACGCTCGACCTCACTGCTGCTCTGGCGCCACTCATCCCAGGACAAGTCATCGGAGAGTGCTAGTGCCTCAACTGTTTAGGGACACAGAGCAGTTCACCACCTGGACGTGGACTGCACCTGATATGGATCCTAGATCCATCTATCCTGATGATACGATAGGGCCCAGAATACGGGTCCTGTAGGCAGTTACGAGGCCATTAGGGTAGTCGTGAATGGTGAACCAGGACACCGTAACCAACATTGAATCTGGTGGGTCGTCAACGTTCACGGATCCTGTCTCAGGTTAGTCTCAGCCTGGTTAGCCATTGACTGCTTGTGCTCCAGCCAATCCCCAACGGGGCTCTTGAAGTCCTCAGGAAAGGGGCTTTCAAAGGACCAAGCAGGTCGTCCTCGCTTGAAACAGCTCGTGGGGGCTGAAACCTGTAGAACAGCTCCTCTGAGAGTTCATGGTCAGCACTGCCCAGGGCACTAGAGGTACCCTTTCTCTGATACGCTCCTGTTTCATCAGGATTCGTGGGTTCTGTTCCACCACACGCTTTTGTTTCTCCGAAAGACGGTTAGACGTGTGGGTATAGGACACATCGGTGGGTACCTCAACATGGAGGGCGTTCAGTACTCGCTTGTACCATCCTGTGTCACTGTGGATGCGTACATCTTCATTGGAGTGCACACGCTTAGGTGCTCCGTATGGTTCGAACCATTGTTCGACCAACATTTTCACAGTCCGCTCATCTGTGATTTTCTTTTTGCAAGGAAACACACGGGTGAAGCGGGACAGGCCACAGGTGCCGACTAGGCAACTATCATAGCCACCGAAGCGGGCGAGGCCGTGGATGAAATCAGAGTAGAGAAGATAGTTGGTACAATAGGATATGTTTAAGCTGGAAATCAGTCCCCCATCGCCACTATCGCTCTGCTTGCTGGCATGACAGCCAGAAGCATCAACAATGGTCTGCATACCAGACCTCAGTTCAGTCGGAGTTAGACCACAGTAGAAACATTCACCAAAGAAGTCCAATGAGCGATTAGCGCCAGTGTGACCTGAGCTGAGATGGGCCCACTGTAGACATCCATCAAGTCGTGCCTCAGGCGGAACTATTCCATCCTCGTGGAAGAGGTACTGGTTCTTTGTATACTACTGGTGTCCGTCAATGACGCTGGGTTCGAGACCAGTGCTGAGGGTCTGGAGAATATCCTTATATTCTGACTGATAGTCAGTTAAGCTCCAACCCTCAGAAATTCCAGCTGTGCGCATAGACAGATCAAGCTGTACGTCCATACGCTGGAAAGCCTCAGAGCTCCCGCCAATAAGCGCATCAAAGTTGTTGCGCGATATATAGTCAGACGGTTCATTTTTTATACCAGGGATATGATGGACTGTCAGCCTGAACTGGCTGAGGTAAGTCCACCACCGTTTTAGTTTTGCTTTCTCTGGTGCTGAGCCCTTCTGAAAAGATTTCACCGGTTCCTGGTCGCAGAGCCAGACAATAGGGTTAGATCGCAATAGTCCGGACTGGGATGAGAGCACCAGCATACCGGCCAGGAGCTCCTGGTCGTGGGTGCTGTAGCTGGAACGCGCCTGGTTCCAGTTCCAGTTCCAGTGACCAACTGGTACAAGTTGCCACTCACTGGAGGGATAGTCGTGCTTCAGGGAACGGTCACCGTTCAGTCCTGCGGTGCGATAGTGGCAATTAGTTACTTCAGCTGCGTTAAGCTCTTGCCATCGGTAAATTTTTCCGGCTCCCCTACATCACTGGCATCAGTGATCAGGACTATCTCACCCTTGGGGCGAGGTGCCCCCAGGCAGCTGGAGGAGGCAATTTTATTCTTCAACTGCTCGAAACACTCCTCCTCTCTGGCGGTCCACCTCCAGGGAGTAGTTTTCTTGATCAGGTCAGTGAGAGGAGCCGAAGAGTAAGTAAAATTGTGGATGTGTCGCCTATAAAAGTTACAGGCGCCCACAAAATTCCTCACGTCGTATAGACCCTTCCTAGGGTCATCGGAAATCTGCATGTTCTGTAGGGGCTGCTTAGATGCGGCTGTTTTCCACCAGCCATACCCCACATCGAAACCCAAATACTCCATCTCCTCCTTCATTAACTCGCATTGTTCGGGTTTGATTCGGAGATGGTTTTCCTGACGAATAATAGAAAACTCACGGAGGAGAAGAACATCGTCCTCTTTCATATTGGTACCCAACCTCATGTCATCGATGTGCGCCTCCGTTTCTGCACCTCGGGAAATCAACTCCTGTACTAGAGGTCTGCGCCTCAGTATGTACAAAGTTTTGTTCATCAGTTGCTGCAAGAGTGTCGGGGCGTTGGCTACCCCAAAAGGCATGACCTTCCGTTTAAACACACGACCCTTAGGGGTTATAAGGGCCAGCAGTTCCTGAGCTGCGGCGGTTAGGTCAACGTGCCACAAAACAACTGTGTTTGTCTGTTCTGGTTTTGTACCGGCATGTGGCAATACGCTCCAGGGTGTTCTCTATGTTTGGAATCCTACCCGAATGGTTTCGGGTTTTCTTGTTGACTTCACCATAGTCAACAACCAGTCGCAGGGCAGTTGATCCAGGTTTAGCAACCAGGAAGCAGGGACTGCAGTGATGGGGATAGTCCTGCTTCTTATAGTCTTCAACAAGGCCAGCATCAATGCATTCCTGGATCTGGCGCTCGATTTCCTCAACCTGTTGCTGAGGTGCGGAATAGGGACGACGTCTGACTCGTGTCTTCTCAAACTCAGGTTTCAGTTTCAGGTCCATCTGGACCAGTTTTTTTGCAGGACAGGGGAGGCGGCAAGGCGCCGAACACCTCGTCATAGGTCAGGAGCAGTTTCTTCAGTCGGGGGTCAGGGTTCAGACTCTTGGTTTTCTGCTGGAAATCCTCCTCAGCATGGAGGTTGCACTGACCACACTGATTCTTTTTCTGCCTATCAGCAGTTCCGGCAGGTACTGAGCTGTCATACCACTCAGGGAAGCACTGTTGCCCATAGTGCAGAGAATACAGTAGGGGTATCTCGGGGTCAGGTACAGTATAGGACTCACCGTCCTCCTCAGACCAGATGGAGGATTTCCAGGTCTGTCTGACGTATTGTAGCTGTTCCTGGCGCTCAATACCTTCCGCCCTCAGGCACGACACTCTTCTGAGTTCCTGTGTGTCATGCTCTGACGGTGGCATGTTATTAGAACCAGGCCGTGCTAGAGCGTCAGGACTCTGAGCCACGGGCTCACCTGAGCAAGTACGCTGCATGTGCACCACAGGTTTTTCAACCGGGGAAGTTTGTTCTGAGCTTGACTCAAGGTCTACCTCCTCCCGCAACAGCTGGGCGAAGAGGCCACTGTGTTTGAGTTCAACGCAGCTGGGCTCAACAGGGAGAATAGAGCTGGCGATTTCAGACAGTTGGCTGTCAGCACCCTTCTTTGCGGCAGCAGTTTTCCAAATCATCATCATGGGATTCACATCCTGTAGGTGTGGCTGAGATGTGCTCAGGAGATCGTTTTTTGAGATCAGAAAGGGTCAAGCCATGATTTTCAGCCATGACCTCTTTGGGTAGCACCTGGTCCAGATCACACAGGGGTACAGAGTTGAGGGATCCATCGACAGTGGAGCAGATACTGAGTCAGTCAGGGGCCTGCATTGCTGTATTTGAATCCTGGGTCACATAGATGGGACCGTCGGGGAGTTGCACTCTTCCCAGAGTCATTGGGTCGAGCAATTGGCGCCAAAAAGCCTGTTCACCTGAACAACCCCAGTCAGGGGTACACATGACAACCCTTACTCCCTCATAAGCGATCTTTGTTAGAACCTTCGCGAGCAGGGAGAAGGGAGGGTTAGCATACGCTAGGCCCATCGCTTTCCTGAAGAAACGGAAAGCGTTATTCATAAGTTTCGAGCAATACAACTGCATGATGTGCTGTTGTTGGCTCGCCAACATTTCAACCTGGATTTCGGCCAGGGATACCTGCAGGGCCGCCAGTCTATTTTCAAGAACGTGACGGGCTAATTGGTAGTTTTTAGCACGATAGTTAGTCTTTGCTGCGTAGCGCAGTCCAGCCTCTTTTTGTCCTGACAGATCCGAAGGTACGGAGAAGAGGCCACTGCCAAAGCCGCAGTGTAGAGAATAGGGACTTTGGAGAGACAACATTTTAACCTGGTGGTTTCTTCGCAGGAAGTCGGTACCGATGACAAAGGCGTCAGTGGCCAACACTCTGCAGTGTTGCGTCACATTTTCGTCGCCAAGACAAATAGACACATCGACACCCCCTAAGGAATGGACGTTCGACCCATCCCCTACTCTTATGGCCACTGTCTTAGTTTTCTTGAGAGTCCTTAGCAGGTGCCGGCCCGCTATAGACAGTGTTGCGCCGGTGTCAAGCACTGCCCGAAAAACTTGATCCCCAATTCTCACCAGGATCTAGAAAACCAAGTCCCCCTTTTCAGAGCTGCCCCCCTACTCCTCAGCAGGGAATTTCACACCAACCCCAGCAGCCATGAGGAACCTGGCCATCAACGCCAGCCGCCTCTTCTTGGAGTCAGACCCTTCAGGGGAGGTGTTATCCCCCTGTGGGCGTTTCTTCGGGTCAGCAGCTTCAGGAAAGGAAGGAGTAGCAGGCGCAGATGAGCGCCTCTGGGGGTTGGGGATTTCACCTTTGCCAGCCCCCTTGCCTCCTCCTTTACCACCCTTGTCCCCATTCTGGGGAGTTCTGGTGGGTGTTTGGGCCTACTGGCGTCAGCCTCCTGCCGTTTGTGTTTGTCACTCTCACGTTTTTGGATGTGACATTCCTCCTCGTAGTGACGACATTTGCCACATTACCTGCAGGTGATGGTACACCTGAAATGATTCTTATGGGTCGCTGTTTTCCCATCGTTAGTGTACTGCTGTCTTTTCGGTTGCAGCAAACACCCACTGCGATGGTTGCAGTCAGGGGCATGACATGGCCCTCCGTAGTCATTGAGAAGTTTACAGTAGATGAGTGGGGGTGCACGGGCTTCAGCTTCAGCCTCATCCATGGCACGCAACTTATCCCCCCCCTTACCACCACCCCTGTTGGCCTTAGTGGGTTTTTTAGGCCCTTTTCCCTCGCCACGTTCAGGGGTAGGGGTGGAACCTCTACGCAGGAGTCTCTTGAGGAATTTGTCCATATGGGAGTCATTATCCCTCTCAAGGGCCAGTTCGATGAGCAGGTCCACAAGATCATCCTACGTACGGGTTGGACTCTTCTTCTCTGAGGTGCAGCGGCAATCGTCCCACGTACGTGTAGGGATTTTACTCACAAGCCACAGCTGGGGTTCCGTGTTCATTTGCGAGAACAGATACTCCAGGTTGCACACATACTCAGAGACTCGCGCAGCGGAAGAAAATTCAGGGATCATAGGGAACTCCTGAACCTGTGTGCATACACTCAGGTCTGATTCGTAGACCTACAAAGCTTTTTCCAATCTTTGGAGAACCTCAGCCGAAGTAGAACATGTTTTTACAATCTGTTTCACCTGTTTTTGCAAAAACTTCTTTTTGCATGAGCGTTTCAAAAGTGAACATTTTGTGGCCACATCCACATGAGATTCGCCAGTGAGTAAAAGAAACTCGGGTAATTCCTCTATAGAATCAGGCAGGTTATTAGGTTCAAAATCCGGCAATTCCAGCTGGTTGTTTGTGTGCACAATTGGTTTGCCACTCTTCTCACCCCCTGAGGTTGCGTCTGAAGGGGGGGGTGGTCTGCCAGCGAGAGGTGCCAGAGGTGTTAGCCCCCTTTTCTCAGTCTCAGTAGCTCAGCGATGGGTACTGTTCTGGCACGGGGATGAAGGGGCTGGGACATGTGACCTTGGGTAGTAGGTAACCTGGAAACCCTTGATCGTTTGAGATCATCACCAAGCGGGCTCCGTCCGGGGGAGGGTAAGGCCAACGCTGGCTTAGGTAAGGGTTCCGTGATACCCAACTGTGCCCTGACAGCCTCAGATAGGGCTGTCACATCCGGATCTTCGGACCCAGATAGCAGCCTGGCCAGTAGTTCCGCCGCACGGTCCAGGGCACCATAGGTTGGCCCTGAGAGATGGGAATCCTCCACATAAGCTAGACACAGTTTGGGGGTTCTGACGGTTGTTCGCAGCTCTGGACGCCAAGCAGACCCTCTTGGGCGTTTGGGTAGAGATACAGTGTCAGTCAGGTCCGTAGGTGGGCCGGAGTAATAATAGGACCCCATGTCCGTTTGTGGCGGGGACCCCAGGGCTTGGAGAGGTTCCTCTCCATCTTCCCCTCTGACTGACTTGTAGTACTCTTCGTGGAGCAGGTACTCGTACATTTTCCTTCTCAATTCGTCTTGTTTTTCAGAGTCTCCCAAGATGCGAGGCAGGCTGAGCCGGAGATGGAGACAGCAGCTGGCCTGCTGCAGGCTGTCACCAGGGGCCGCTAAGGCCCCAGTGGTTAAGGGTATTTCTCTGGGCGTTTCTTGTTCCGCCCTTCTGTGACCTGGACCCTCTTGAGACCCAGATGCAACTCTGAACTGCGGCTCACTCATTGAGATGGGCCCACGTTCAGTTGTATCTGAACATCCCGAATTGGCCACGCCCTGGAAGACAGTTGCACTGATGGTGTGCACACTTTTTTGACTGCGTTTGGCTTGCGTACTTCTCAGAGTCGATTCCAAAGTTCTGCAAGGGATGCCTCCGCTACCGAAAAGATATCCTTGCTTTATGCGCTAATGGTTTTGATGAAATCCTGCAAGTTTTGGTGTTCAAAAACAGGACCAAAGCAGCAAGTAGAGCAAGAACAGGATTTGGGTCGAGGAAATGAATAGTTTCAAAATCCAGTGTATCACAGAAGGGCTGCAGATAGACAAAGCAGGCTTAAGTACAAAGACTCAATCAAAAATGGCTAAAATAAATGGTTTTTCTGTGAAACCTGGCATGCCTCAGGCCTCCAAGGTAGCACCATCCACTTCATGCGCACTTTGTTCGATAGAATGGAGTTGGTTAGGAATCTGGGGCATAGGAGGTGGGCCAGACACAGGATATGGCTTGGCCAGCATAACCAAGCAACTGAATTCAGAATCAGTTAAAAGTTACAGCCACAAAAGTTGGTACAATCAGTTGAGTATAGGGGTCTCAGGGTGGGGGACCACTAGGCTGAACCTACAAGGCCTTAGGCATGAAGTGCATACTTTGTTTCGGTATTACCTCCATGAAGGAAGATACCTCCGCTCAGTTGAGTGGTGGGGGGAAGTTCATGGGGGGCTGGGGCTATCACCCCAGTTACTTTGAGAAAGTGTACACCAAACTTCAAAAGAGTAACAAAAAAGATTACGTTAGTGCCAACATCAACAAAGGGCTTTCAGGGGGGGGCTTGGCCTGGATCAAGTACCCCAAGAAGGACATGGCAGTGACCTTCTCTTACTGTTCCTGTCTCCACAGCCAACAATCATGTCGTGACGCAGGATTGGGGGTCCGCCCATGCTAAATGCCCTGCCCTTGGTGGTCTGTTCGACGTGATTACCAGCGCTGCTGATGGGGGGCAGGGAGACAACAGCCAGTGGGCCAAAGACTCGACTATACAAGGGGAAACAACGTTAAGGCCGGACGTCTACAAATGCCCAAGGACATGTGGGAGGGACTGGTGTCACGATGGCACAAGACCACCACCTTGCACGCGGGAGCCACAAAGCTTAAAAAGTCCCTTCAAGCGCGGTTTGTTATCCCCCAATTGAAGGCCATTTGCAAGAAAATGTGCACCCATTGCACCGTGTGTCAAGCCCAGAACCCAGCCAACTACAAGTCCCCCCGGGACTCACAGTTCTACCCCATTCCTGAGCACCCTTTCGAGTTGGTCTGCATCAATGTGTTCTCCATGCCACCCCTGACAATGAAGGAGCTCGGCACAAAAGAATCTACCTCCACTCCCTTAGATGCCATCCTCATGTGTGTGGACTGACATCCGGGTTACATCGCGGCCGCCCCGACCTCCAAGGAGGGATTGACTGGTCAGCGAGCCGGCAAGTTGCTTCACCGCAACTTGTTTACAGTGTTCGGACTCCCCCGAAAAACGAATCTCCGACAAGGGCGGCTCCTTCGTGAGCTCCTGGTTCAGGACCTTCTGCCATCTACAAGGTGTACACAAGGCAGAGTCTGTGGCCTAACAGTCGAGGAGCAATAAAAGAGCGGAGAACGCCGGTCGGCAATTGTTCGACAAGCTTGCAAGGCTCCATCGAGAGAACAATGTGAATTGGTACGAGCGACTCCCTCTTAGGCGGCTCAAGTTGCATGGTATGAAACGACAGAAAGTGCCCGAAATACAGGGCCTCAAAAAACATCAAAGAACCATTCTTTGGCTTGCAAAAAATCAAGCCGTTTTTGAAGCACCAAAAGAACTCTTATGTAAGGAATTTTGGCCTTTTCTTGGTCCTTGTGGGTCCGAAAAATGCTTTTTTTGAGGCAATGGAGTGTTTCTTGCGCGAGGCCTCGCGCAAAGAGCAGTCCATTGCCCCTCCAAAGTCAGGAAATGATGATAGAATTGAGGAATCAAGCAGGCGCCTACACTGGAGTGACATTACAGGCACCCTTGACGTGATCACATTGTACAATATGTTTACGCGGGCGGACATTTAGCACTCTAAACAAGCCTTGCAAATCTAATTGATGACTCAAGAAATCATTTCTAATGTTGTTGCATTCCTAACAAAAGGAGCACATACGTTGGAGGTGTTGCACAGGGTGCATCCCTCTGCATTGCTCATGATGCACACCTGCCACAACTTATGGGGAGTGTCAAGCAAAAAAAAGACTATCACTGGTAACACATGAAGCATGTCCACTCAACAGATGACGCTGAGCTGGACAGGGACCCCCCTTGTAGCTTTGGCTGAAGAAAAATTGATCCTTCCGTTGTTGACTACGGATCAAAGTAAAATGTGCAAAGAAAATATGAATTTGCCATGCGTGGCACACTTTTGAGCGTTTGTTTGGGCCAAAAAAACTGATTCTTTGGAGAGTAAAATGCAATGTAGTGCAAACGACACCAATTATCAAGATGATGTTCGATACCTGGAGAAAGAAGGTGCCCTGGGGGAAGCAGTCTGCCAAGCGCAGGGGCTGACTAAGCCGAAAAAGAGTTTTTCTGCCTCCGGGGGGGGCAAGCTTCTGGTAAATTTCAATGACTCAACGACATTTTAGGTACTCGTTGCTGGAGTGAAGGTTGTGCACAAGCGCTATCAGATGAGAACCCATCACAATGGTACAAAAAATATATTTACTGGGCCTTTTTTTGCGCGAGGCCTCGCGCAATGAGGACTGCAATGCAGTCCCAGAACTTGAAAGTCACAACCTATACCTCTTCTTTCAGGCAGTGCAAGTCAAAAATCAAACCGTGGGGTGGGTAGTAAGACCACTCGACCCTGAAGCGGTCCTTCCACAGGAAAATGAATTTGGTGAGGTTTTTGGTTTAGTAAGGTATGCGCAAGGCCTCGCGCATGGGGCAGCCCTTGAACCACATGTTGCATATGCTTTGCATTGATATTGAATCCGCCATGCTTATGTTTTAATGATCCTTGGTCTTGATTGCGCGAGGCCTCGCGCATAGAATTCGATCAACAAATCATTTTTCCAGGTATGCAATGAACATGCAGCACAGAAAATGATGTTGCAATCATTTTTTCTGCAGACCATGTCCATCCAAAAAATAGGGGAAACGCAAAATGTATTTATTGGCCAATTTCCGCTAAAAGCACATCATTTTCCACTGAAATCATAAGATTTATTTATTTTTTTATAGTTTTTTTTTGTTTTCGGCTGTCCGAAAAAAGGCACAAAATGGCACAAATGGTAAGAGAGATACTTTCTTTGGACTAATATTCTGTTTTCAAAAAACAGAGCCTGTGAAAAACTATTTTTTTGCATGGTCCAAATTGGGTGCATTTGGTGTGATTTTGACCATGCAACTTGAGCCAACTAAGTCCCTCGGGCTCTTCAAGCCTACCATGAGCTCCCTGGGCCAACTGGTGTAAGCCCCCATGTTGCCGCCCTTGGCAAGCAGTTGACCAGCTCCCATGGCACCAGCCGGCAATGTTCCTCGATGCTGAGGAGTTTGTCGCCAAGCAGAAGGAGGTAGGCAGGTAGGTCATGTCGGGACTGGCGTTTTCCCCGAAGGGGTCTTACCAAGGGGGTTTTGCTCACCCACCCACAGCCGTACTTCAGTTGCCCCGAGAAACTGGCTCCCCCATGTGGGGAAAGGCCTCGGTCGCGGCGAGCAGTACCCTCCTGCGGGTTCTGCGCACAGAGGTGACCCATGCTCGACTGAGGTCTCACATTAGTCTCCTTTGTGCGGATGTTAGGCGGACGTGGGTCCCATCGCACCTCCTCATCAACCTCCGGATGCTCGGGCCCGGGGGCCAGGCGCGGGGCCAGAGGCCTTGTCGTGCAGCTGCCCCCTCTGGGATTTGTTACCCAGTAGGCATGAGACGACATGAAAAAGCACCTGTTAGGGGACTGGCATGCCGTGACGCGTACTCAGGCCTGCTGACTCAGTCGGGCTCGCGCTCTGCTGGGGGGCCGGGGGTTGGTTCAAGGTAATTCGCTGCCGTTGATTGGTCGGTCCTTTGATGGTAGAGTTCTGGTGTCTCCTTGTGCTCGTGGGTGTGGTTGTCAGCGGGTGCGCCCCACCATGTCGCCCATCCACGGGACGCCGTTCTTGTTTTGGCCCCTGCATGCCTGGCTGGTTGGGAGGTAGTTTGTTTGCGACGTTTGTGTGTGGTCCATTAGCGGTCGGGGCTTGGTTTCCGCAGCAGAGTGGCTGGTGTATGGTCGTGTTACTCACCTTTCGGTCGGCTGGTTCGCTGTTGGGTCTGCCACGCTGCAGCCGGTGTTGGTGCGTCTGTTGGTTCCCCATGTGGCCGTGTCGGCCGGTTCTGGGTGTTGTTGTGGTTGTCCTGTCGTACGTGGCTGTCCATGTGTGGTGACCGGGATGCATTATGCTTCGGCCGGTCCCTACCAAGAAATCACCGATCTGCTTGCCTCTGCCCTCGGGCCCTCGCCGAAGGCACAACTCCATATCTCGCTTCACGTGGTTGCTGCCGGGGCCGTCTCTCCTGTGGTCCCATGTGTTTGTATTGTATGTACAATTCCATCGGTGGCAGCGCCCCTCCGGTTGGCATCCTCCCATCCTCCCCAGGGGAGTCTCGGGGCGCCTGCCCTGCGTGATGGTTCGTGTATCCAGGTGTGCCTCTCCCGTCCCTCCCTCAGAGTCATGGGAGCTTTGCCTCCCAATACCCTGTCGTCCCCCCTGGTGCCCCTGCTCGTTCGCCGTGCAGCTCTGGCTTGGTCGGGCCGGTGCCTTAGGGCGGTGCCGCACGTTGGGCCGGAACTGCTGTGGTCAGTGGCCCTGTGGTGCTTGTGGCCCACTTTTCCGTCGCTTACTCGCTCTTTGTTACTTTGTCCCTGTGAATAACGTTCTCGGGGGTTCCGGGTGTGCACGTTTGTCTGATGTGGCTTTCCTGAGCGCTGCCGGCGGGGGTCAGCGGGCTGGTGGGTGTGTGGCTGGCTGGGCCCTCGGCGTTTCCCCATATAGACGCCACGTCTGGCCTCGTCCGGAAAAGAGGGGGGGTGCATTGCGGCTCGACTTTGGGGATTTGTTCGCCCCGTGGTGCAATGCGCTGGTCCGTCTACGCGGCGTCCTGGGCGTAATCTCGCGATGGCCCTCGCAGCCCAGTGTCCAGGAGTGCACCGGTGTGTCGAGCTTCGCCTCGCAGTGGCAGTGATACCTGGCCCCCCCGAGTGAGTGACCCATTGGAAAGACACATTGGAGGGAATTGTGCTGTTTGTCTGGCCATCCGGTCACGTTGTGGCTGGGTTCCTGGGTCAATTGCGTATTGTGTGGCGCGGGCATCCCAGCATAGCGTTCTTAGCCTCCCTGGGCCGCAATCTGCCTGACCGGCGTACGTGATGGGTGCTCTTGGTGCATCGTGGGTCCCCTCGGGACCTCGTGGTGCATATCATGTGGAATTGGTGGTCAACGGTACCTCACGGGCATGTACCATATCTTCATATTTGGCGCTCCGGCGCGTAGCTGGTCGGGTTGTGTGGAGGCGGTCTTAAAGGTGCCGCGTTGTTGCCCAAACCCCGTTGGTGGGCGGGTTCTTGGTTTCATCGGTTGTGCCTTGCGTGCGGCACGGGGGCCGTGTGGTGGCCGGTGTTGTACGGTGGCGGTCTTGGTGATCTGCACGTCCTGCGGGCAGTCTGGGTTGTGGCCTGTTGTCGGTCCAGGCATCGCGGGGTTACCCGGAGGCCGGACATGGGTAATGCGGAGGGCGGCGAAGATGTCTCTCACGAGGGCCGCATGCGCTGCTGGTGCTTCTTCCTCCCTGTGTATGGCGGCTGATACCTTTCCCCCTGCCGATGCCCGGATCTGGTGGATCGCGGAAACGGGGCACATGTTATCCGTGGAGGGGGGATTTGCCTGGTCGTGGGGCAGGATGACCTCTGCCTGTTTTCGGCCATCCAGGTGGAACCCCCATGTCGCTGACCACTCCCTGGTGTGCTGCCATCTCCGCTGGGCCCACTGCCACGGGTAAAACTGCCGCCTGCTGAACACCTTCCCATCACCATCCAAGGCCTGGCCACCATCAAAAGCGCCACCCTTGAAAACGACGACCAACTGCCCCAAGCACGACCCGGACAAGCCGTCTGTGTGACAACAACCACGGACACCGACATTGCCATCGAACCGGACCCCGTCGGCCCAAATTTCAGCCACCGAAAAGCGAGGCCGCAGGTGTTAGGCTGATTCCCCTTGGGGACCAGCAAACAGGGGCCAAGAGCTTTTGCTGCCCCTACTCCCCCCAACGGAAATGCGGCCGGACTGAATGCAGGCCCAGCACACGGCCCCCCAGCATGTTCTCGCACCCTTGCACCCTCACTGCAGGCTGACACATGGTGATCAAGGTCCCTCCTCACGCATGGATAGGGAGCGAGCGCCCAACAACAAGTTTGTTGGGAGCTGGGACCCGTATGTCAACCAAGCAGGTAGTCCTCGTCTCCCAAACAAGTGAGCAGGTAGATGCAACCCCCCCCCCCCTAACACCTGCGCCCTTTGACAGGAGGGGTGCACGGAGTGGGCGCCCTCAGGGCCTAAAAGGTGGAGGCTGTGAAGGGCTCACACCTTGACCGCTGTGGGTTTCCCTTGAGCGGCCTGCCCAGGGAACGTCCAGGTGTGTGCCTGCCCCTCCACCTTCATCGCAGACGCCCAGGCCAGCAAAGCCGCGTGCACTCCAGTTCAGTTGTGGGCATCCCCTGTCCCCCCCCCCCCTTCCTGACAGGAGCAGTCACTCGGGTGGTGTGCCCTCTGGGGCCTCCCATTTACGCGGGCAGTTGCACTGCCACCCGGGCCCCGAGCCTGGCTACAGGGCAGGGCAGCGCTCAGCGCGCCCTGGAGCCCCTCCTCCTGCTGTCCCTTAGCGCCGTGGGCGGATGGTCCAGTCCAAGACAGCACCACCTGTGCCTCCGGCAGTCATGGGGTGTTGAGCACCCCTGTCGTGTGCCCAGAGAGCGCGCCCCCGTGCCTCAGGCAGTCTTGGAGCTGCTGGCAGCATGTCAGGAAACAGGACGCGGCGTGCCGGGACGGATTACTCCTCCCTGCCGGGGCCGCGAGCACCAGGCAACACACTACCCCCCACACCCGTCATGCCCCCCCCCCCCCGACATTACCCGCCTCCACCTGTAGCAGCCAGGGCCCGGTGGTGGCGGACCCTGGTACACACCCAACGAACTCAGAGGGCCAGGCGCGGCACAGCCGTGTGACCCGTCATGCCCCGCAAGCACCACCAGCATGCACACCCCACCCTCCCGCCCCGTGCGCGCCACACACACAGGCACAGCGGCATCTTCCTCCCGTTTGTGCCACCACGGGGTACGGGGGCAGTCGTCAGTCTGGCAGGCCTTGGGACCAGACAACCGCGATTCGCCAGGCCCAGTCATGTCGGCACAAAGCCGAGTGCTGACCGTGGGCCTGGGCGTCTGATACAGGCCTTGACCCAAACCAAAACCCAAAGCATCGACCCAGACTCGGAATGGGCAGCCATCCACTGTAGCGTGGAAGGTACTTGCAGAGACCCCAAGACGAGCGACTCGCAGACACGATGGACCACAGCGATGGACCGCCTAAGCGGCGTCACCCGCGATGACACACCCACCCCACAAACGATGGATTCCGCGAAAGGTGCCACCCCAACACACCACGGAGCGCGGAACACACAGTCTGGCACTACCAGACCACCATTACCCGGTAGCGGTGTCCCCAATCAAGGAGGTGCTCTCCCTAGACCTTCCAAAGGGCCATAACGCCCGCCAGCCAGGGGCGTTCATTACCTACTGGAGTTTCCCAACGGCTGCCGGAGCCCGCCTGACGACCCACCGTCACGGCACTCACCAAGGCGTTCAAAGCCATGGCACGCAGGGAAGGGGCCCCACTGGAATGGATGCTCAACACCCTGGTAGAGCAAGGCGTGCACCACAAGGCCAACAAGGCGCAACAAACGGGACGCCAAATACACCCACCGCTATGGGACGAAGACAGCAATCTTCAGCCCCACATCCCCTGGATGGTACACTTCATCGTCGAGGACAAGAGCGCTAAGTGGAAAGGCACGGAAGTACAACTCAGCCACAACCTGACGCACACACACCTCCAGTACACCCTTCGCACCTTCAATGCCCCCGTCACCTACGGCACGGCACGGAAGTCTACGTACGGGCTACACCCGGACACCAAGGGCACCGCCTACACTGTATACAGCTGGGCAAAATACAATGATCTGCCCAGCCCCACATGGCATCAAAACCCAACCTGGCACCAGCCCCTTCATGGGAAACGCGTACCCAGACAACACGAGCCAAGCCCAGGGGAAACACCACTCAGGGTGGTGGAACAACGCCCATGAAAATCATATACTCAGCCCTCGCGAATGCCAGGATGCCCCTCATCCACACGACGTGCCCGACCCCCGACGACACCACGAACCGCAGAACGTGGGGCACCATCAGAGGGGCCCTGCACCATGACACCGATCGGGACCCAACCACCTGGCTCCATCAGGGCTGTATTGCTATCCGAGCTGGTGGGTGGCTCAACAGCTTAACCGCCAGAAAGCTCTGCAGGGTGGCGGGAACCTACATTATGTACCCAGTACCTGACGGCATGGATCGCCATTGTCAAGGACTCCGGACAGGGGACCCCCGATGCGGACACCAATGTTCCAATGTTTTGTTGCAACCGCTGCCGCCACAGCCTGCCCCGCTCCCATGTCTCTAACTTAACACGGTACCAGGAGCCAAAGGAGTGTACCTGACAGCGGGGGACACCTTAAGCCAAGCCATCCCCCTGCAGCTATGATTTTAGCAGCTGTGGTTTCCGAAAATTGAACAAGTCAGGAAGGGAGGCTTTCTGCTTGGAATGACCTATTTCTTTGGTTTCTACGGCCCCAAAATGAGGAGGGGAGGCTCTTCCCACCTGAGTGTCGTCCAAAAATATCAAATACCCTGAAATGCCTCGCATTTTGGGGTATTTTTGCCTGCTCTGGGCTCGTCCTGCACAACAGTGCTGCATACCAGTGTGCCTGTCTATAGAGGACCTTCGCCACCAAGTCCCCTTTTCTCCGGATTCTCTAACCCCAAAATAAGGATGGGGGGTTTCTCCCACCCCAGCCCTCTCCCAAACCATCCAAAACCCTGGAAGTCGGCCTATTTTTGGGGTATTTTTGTCTGCTCTGGGGTGGTACTGCAGAACAGTGCTGCCCACCACTGTACCTGCCTATGGGCACAAAAAAACCATAAGAATAGGTTTTGTACCCAAAAACACCAAAACAAACCTTTTTATTTGAACTATAGGGGAGGGGGGGTTCCTTCTACCCGATGGCTCTCCAAAAATATCAAAAACTCTCAAATTTGGCATATTTTGGCGTATTTTGCCTGCTCCAGGCTGGTACTGCAGATTTTCGAAAATGTCGCCCTTGTTTTGCCCTCAGAAGTCAAGCAAAAATCAATTTCTCGAAGCGTTCATTTAACATGCCTGCAATCAAAACATACCGTGCCGATGAAATATGTAAAACAGTGCATAAACCAAATGTCTGTCCTGAAAGATTTGTAATGTGTTGCCCATGTTTAAGAATCCAAAAAATTCTGAAAAGCCTGCAAATGTTTCTAACCCAGTGTAGAGCCTAGGTGAAAGCTCTGAATGTTTCATAACCTCCTGCAATTGCAAAAACATGCACAGGCACGAGCATGACAATTTTGGAAACCTGTGATACCGCACCTCGCTCAGTTGGCACCAACGCAGCAAAACTGCGTGCTGCTGTGCACTGTACTTAACAGTTTGCGTGGGGTGCGTGCGCAGAAAAAGAAAAAAAATCTACTCGTCCACTGGAGAGGAATGCCAGAGTTCCCAGTCTGAATTGACGCAGCCTTTCCCCTAACCCCTTCCATGTACCTAGACTGCCCAACAAACAAAATGCCCGGCAAAAAAGAGGAAGTATTATTGAAACACTGAGACTGAACCTCCACATCGCCGCCCAAACCTCCACATCATCGTGGGCGAGGCGGGCACAGAGGACAACAAAGGCCGTCACAGCCGCACTGCTGCATCCAGGGCCGGAAACACCAAACAAAGCGGTATGTCGAGGAATCCGCGCTGCGGCTCCTCTGAGACACTGCACAAAACATTTCAGACAGTCTCCAGACCTAACAGCACGGCATGTTGGAGGATGAGCGCTGCCTAGTGAGTACCATGGGAGCTAGGCAGATTGCAGGGAACTGCTGACATCCGACTCTACATCAAAGGGGGTAGGGGGGGGGAGAAGCTTAAATTGATGATAATGACAATCAGATAGCAGTCTGGCAACAGACTCTGAAACTCTAATACTTCTAACTTCCAAGAAGATCTACCAATGTGACCCAGAAAGGGGCATGGAGCATGGGGCACTGGGCATCATGAAAGTCGCAGGGGACATGACTGACTTTGGACTGTGCTTGCCAATCCCGCTGCAGCCAGTCGCTCTAATCTCTCAACTCTAAACAACAGAAAGTTCTACAAATTCCACACTTGGTACAAATCAAATGTACGGGCTGCTAGAAGCGGAGCAAGCACACAAGGATCAGAGCAGTCTGTTGCTTTGATCACCAGGCATTCAAAAAATAGCTGCATAATTGCATGGGACAAGCCTGATGCACTGTAGGCGCGACTGGTCGAGGCTGGTACCTGTCACGTAACTTGCAAGCAGTTTGGTGGGCAGAGAGAGGAATAAAAACAAAAGACATATATGCAGGCGCTGTTAGTAGGGCCTGTTGTAATGGGCACACACATGCATGAGACAGGAGCCCACAAGCAGACCACGCACAGCGCGCGCACAGAACAGTAGCACTCGCAGATTGTGTATTGTTTGTCTTGGTGATTAATTATTATCTAACAATTACATTATCATTCCTTTGTACTTTAGACAAGGGTACACAAGGGATCGCTTTTGTAAATCATGTCTTCAACGATTTGGATTGTGCTCATCGTCTGCATGGTGCTGGCATTGGGTCTGTGTACCTCTAGGATTACCAATACATTTACAAAAGCTTGCCTCACAGTCCTGTCCTCTGAGTTACAACGTGCATTTCAAGCCCCTAGTACTGTGGTGAGATTTCTGGTTAACATGACAGCAAATCCGTGTTCATGGGTTCAGGGATCCGTTCACCCAGAGGAGGAGTCACGAGTGGCGGCCCGTGTAGCGTGCATGGTGGCAGCTGTAGCCGTCAATCCGGAGACTGCGGCTCGACAGTTGTCAGCAGAGAGGTTGGCTCTGCAGAAGCGTTTATGGGAGGAGGGCCGTTGGAACAAGCTTGATCACTTGGAGCTCAATCTGGCACAGTGTAAGGAGTCGTTTGCTTGGGACCTTCATCGGCACTCGACGCACCCACACCACTTTGAGCAGGATCGAGAGCGCCTCATATCATCTAGCAAGGCTACCCTTCTGCGGTTGGAGGCAAAGTTACAACCGCTGAGGGCTGAGTCGCCGTGGGAAACTGCCGTTCGTGAGCTTTTTGAGCACGAGGCTGAGCAGCGGCTGGATGTCATGGGTTGCGAACAGTTTGGCTCTACCGACCTTCGCTGTGATTTTCGGAGGAAGTGTCAGCGGTTGTTGGCGGCGCCATCATCACGGCCTAGGGCAGAGGCTGTGACTGACGACGACCTGGAGGCCTTCGTCCTCTCTGCAGCCTGATCAGCACCTTCATCCGCGTCGCCGAGGTCAACATCAGGCACAGCGCTGCAGGGGTCCCTGAGGTCGTTGCTTTCCTCAAGTCCAGCACCTGCAGCGACATCGACGACACAAAGGAGTTCTGCAGCGCAGCCCTCTAACTCTCCAACGCCTTGTTCGTCGACACCACCAGCAGCGACACCGTCCTCGTCAGCGCTATCAGCAGCGTTGCCTTTCTCAGCGTCGACACCTCCAGCGACGCTGCCTGCTTCTGTCGCGGCCTCGTCTTCGGCGCCATCTTCCTGGTTGTTGGCAACGTCGCCACCTCTATCTCCGCCAGATCCGCCAGCGACGCTGCCGCCAGCATCAGCGCCACCGCCGGCGCCTGCATCGGCACCAGCAGGGATGCAGCCTGCTCTGGGGCCCAGTAAAAAGACCCACAGGGGTACACGCAAGGGACGGAGGCCTTTGAAGGTTTAACGCCTGTTTCTACCTGTTTGTCTTTCTGTTTTGTCACAGTTTTGGTATTCACTGTCCAAATTAGTGCTAGGCCTGTGGCTCCACTACACCAATGTCTGTGCTTTCAGCCTGAGTTGTATATGTGGCCTTCTTGAAGGTTTGATATGCTGTTTTTGTCCCTGTCTGGGTGCGACATCTTCAACTCAGTGCTAGGCCTTCAGCCTCACTCCTGCCATGAACTCCTGAGGGCTGCCCTCGGTTTTGGCTGGGTCGCTCCCATCTTCTTTGCTCTGTCCACCGATGTTTTGAAGTATGCCGTGCAGTTTTTTGGTGTGCTGGACAGTGTTTGTGCCCTTTCGCTCTGCAGGTTTTTTAGGTACATCTTTGGTTGGCTGCGGGGTCAGGGCAGCCATTGCGGCTATCGGAGAGTTCCCAAAATGATACCAGGCCTATGGCCTCATCCCACCCTTCATCCCACCCGCCAGCGCTATCCAAGCAATCATCCTTTTTTACGACAGCATCGCGCCCTTCCAGGGCTCAGCGACGGGCACGGCAGCGCCTTCGCGCTAAGGGCGCTGTATAAGCTTTCTGTCCTTGTTTCCGTTCACGCTGAGATACCCTCAGCGTGTTGCTCTTTGTGATTACAAAGCTGCGCTTGAGCATCCTGCTAGGTCTGTGGACCAGCAGCTAGAGAGCTGTTTTATTTTGCCATTTTGCCATGCTTCTGGCGCCAGGTGCCCCTGCACCCAGGACAGCTTTCGTCTGTCTGCCGGTCTCACTGTCAGCCCTCCTTATTCACTGCGCGTTCTTTTGTCCTGCAGTTCAGTACAGACTTGTTGCACTGTCAGCACTTGTCTCTCCCTGTTCCGAATCATGTCATCCTGCGTCAGCGTGCTTCGTCTCATCTTGCATGAGCATCAGCCTGCCTCTTTGATCGTAGCTCTGTAGTGGAGGTGAGCTGGGCTTGACTAGAGGTTTGGGTCATAAGCCAGAAGTCAGTTGGAGGCATTTATAAATCAAAGGCTGTTCGCGCAATCAGAGGTCACATTCTCCCTGCAAATCTGAGTGAGGTACAGCAGGTGACTTATCTGCCGAAGCAATCTCTTTGTTGGGTTGGTTTCTGGCACTGTTTCATGGTTCACTGTGGATGCACAAGGCACTTGGTGAGGTTTCTGTTTGTATGCACTGCGCTGCACACAAGGTTTCAGTTTTGGATGTGTGTGAGGTTGCAGTGAGGTTACAGTTGGGATGCACCGTGTGTCTGTGAGGTTTCACGTTCGTGAGTGCACTGCCGCACCATACCATGCCACCCATGACTGCGCACAGGCTGCAGGGTGCACATTGCGAAGCGTGCGGTGTGTCGACCTGTCTTGCGAGTGTATGTCCTTTCAGCTCTTCGCTGTTGCTCGTGTGTCTTACCCTGGGGACAGGGATATATCAAGATATATTGGTGCTACGATCAGGTGAGCTTTGCATCCCACTGCAGGGAGCAAGCGAGAGAGGATACAATGTTGTGAATATTCAAAATCTTCAGTCGGTTCTTCAAACAGATCCAGATTTGTTTTCTAACTTCCGGTTTGAGTGAGGTTGAGCCGTGTGTTTGGGTTGCGGGTAGAGGCGACGTGCCCCCCCACAGAGGGAAACACCCCAGGGGACCTGAAGCCAGGTGAACGTGTGGGTGCCCCCTGCATGGGACAACGGGGAGCCCTGGGGTATAGGGTAGGCCAGGCGGAAGAACCACACACAGGCATGCACAGACATGCATTTGGGTTGGGGGTAGCCGTGGGTGCCCCCCCCCCTGGTTGAGTGGACTCAGCGCGTGCCACAGGGGTATAGGGTACACCAGACGAGGCCCCCCCACAATAGTTCAGTGCATGGAGGTGAGCAACTCTCCGCACGTTTTGTGCCGATTGGTTTTTTTGTCAATCCCTCCATGGGTATGTCGGGTTTTGCGAGGGGGGTGTAATGGGCACACACATGCATGAGACAGGAGCTCACAAGCAGACCACGCACAGCGCGCGCACACAACAGTAGCACTCGCAGATTGTGTATTGTTTGTCTTGGTGATTAATTTTTATCTAACAATTACATTATCATTCCTTTGTACTTTAGACAATGGTACACAAGGGATCGCTTTTGTAAATCACGTCTTCAACGATTTGGATTGTGCTCATCGTCTGCATGGTGCTGGCATTGGGTTGGTGTACCTCTAGGATTACCAATAAACCTGTACATCGGAAACCCAACGGGCTGCATGCTGCTCATTGTCGAACAAAGCTGCTGCATGGGCTGCATGGGCTGCATGGGCGTTTTGAGCTGGTGCATGTTCATGGCTGGCATTGGCCTGGCCATGGGCATGGCAACTGGCATTTTCATTTGCAGAGGACCCATATGCTGCGGCTGCCCCTGCTGCTGCTGCTGGGCCTGCTGGTGCATCTGCTGGTGCTGCTATTGCTGCTGCACCTGAATCTGCATCTGCACTTGCAGCTGCATCAGCTGCTGCTGCTGCTGCTGCTGGTGCTGCTTCTGAAACACCTGCTCAGGCGGGTTCCGAGACACCTGTTCAGACACCTGAGACACTTGCTGAGACATGTGCTCTCCTGACTCCAGTTTGACTCTCCCTCTTTTTCTCGTATTTTCACTGTTTTCACCTTGCCCGCGTTTGCGCTTCAGGGGGTTTTTCTGGTCGTTTTGTTGTCGGGTTGTTTGTTGCAGTGCAGCCAAGAGCCGCTGAACAAGGTCAGCCTCTTCCTTTATCGTCCCCCTGCCCGTCTCTTCCTTCTTCGGCTATTTGCCTGGTCGGCTGTCCTTTTTATGGCTCTTTTGTGGCGATTTTAGGTTCTGTTCAGATTTTGGCTTCAGTTTTGGTTTCGGATTTGGTGGTGGCTTTGCGGTTGAATTCCGTTTCGGTTTCGGTTTTGGTTTCCCCTTGGTAGTGACAGATTCCTTCCTCACCGCTGCAGTACTGAGGTTTGTGATCTTACGCAAGCGTGTGGTCCGCCAACTGTCGTCATATGCCAGTTCAGGCTTGGCCTGATGCGGACCGCAGGACAGCCACCTCTGAGGAACCTCGAAATGAATGCACTGCCCGGAATACAAACCTTCCATCCAGGTCTTCCCTGCTTCACAGCCCATAATTCCAATTTGATGATGGAATCATGCGGGAAATGGATGAAAATCGATTATTCTGACCTAATTTCTCGACGCTGTGAAAATGTCGTCTGTCGTAGCCTGCGCGCGTGTTGGCGGCGTGTTTCCGTGGCGAGTTTTGTTTTGACTTTTTCTGATGTGCCTTTGAGGTTGGAAAGGAAGTTAAGGGATTGATCTGTAGGGTTTTCATGTACTTTCATCTGGTGTACTCACTAGAATGTTTTGCCGTTGCGTCTGGGAGAAAATCGCCGCGCAAGCTTTTCCTACAAGCGACCGAAGTCGTGGATCTCATAGACCATGACTTTGTGTGGAACCCCACATCTCCCCCTTTTGCCTTCCATCCATGCCCCTTTCACATGGGCATATCGCTTCCTTTGGAGAACCAACTGTTAGGGGTGTTTTGGGGCGGACATGGGTGCAAAAAACCCAAGTCAAAATAGTGCACAAATGCTAACTTTGTGTACTTGTGACCATGTACGTGAATGATTAACAAAATGCTCACAAGACCAATTGCTCCAGGCTGATTTTGGAGCCAAGTCAACAATGGCTCCACGCAATTCAAGGCGTACCAAAACGTGGCCTTTGGAAGAACCCACTTTTCCTCTACAGTTTGGCCAAAATGGCCGTGGCGCCAAGGTTGGTTCTCGAAGCCAAGAGCCATATGGGCCTTCAACGAGGCAATATAGAAAGTAGAGAGCGGGAAGGACATCCGGTATGGCTTGTTTGATTTTTCCAAGCCTATGTACTTTTTTATATCATATTGCCTGCTGGGCACGGGCGCGAAATCTGCCTTTTGCACACGTGCCCATATATATGCATGATTGAGTTGGGATCAAATGGAGGACTTGACCCAACGTAAGTGGGTTTGTAAACAGTTACCATGGGTCCTTCAATTTTTGTATATGCCATGCGTATATATATCCCAACATTGGCATTTTGGCCATATTTCCTACTTTTCGTGTACTCCAAGGGCTGAAGCGTTGAAAATATTTTGCTTCTGCTTCGGACCCGAACCAATATTGATAAAGGGACCCAAGGCTCTTGATTGCTTTCATGCAAGAGCTGAAAGTCAATCTCCCTTGGGAACCGGAGATATAGTTTTTGGAGCAAACACCTTTGGGACGACCAACCATCGCTTTGGCGATTTTGGCACCAAACCCCATCTCCCCCTTAATGTTCGCCCCCGAGTTGTGTGCACCCATTGTCCAAGCTTGAGGGCGATTCGGATAGGGGGCATAACCCGCCTCGAATAGGGTGTATCTCCTTGTTTCCTCTCCTTGGGATGGGAAAGCCATGGATGGCTCAATATGGGGTATGCTGGCTATTGTCAGCTTTCGTGTACCATATTTCCGCTAAGAAGAAAAATGGTTAGAGGCAACCTCGAGGGTGGACATGGGGCATATATTGGGACCTAGGTCCTTTGTGCCTAGAGCAACTTTGGTTAGATTTTTGCTCGCCATGGCCATGGAGATATGGGATCGTGAGTGTGGGCCGTTTCGGCCAATTTTGGCTGTTTTTGTCATTTTGGGCCAGTTTGCGAATACCATATCTCCATGGGGCCAGGGACCTGGCAGGAAATGACTGGGAACGTTTGATGTATATGATCAAGGGCCAATTGCCCTAGAGTGTGGTATTTGCCTCTCCGGCCTAGCAGGAGTTATGCAACTTACGGTGCGTGCCTTGCTGCCAGAATCTTGCCTTTCTTGCTGTTTTTTGCGCCGACGTGCGACCATTGCCTTTGGGAACAGCAGGCAGTCAGCGTGACAGCAAGCCAAACACCGATGTACGGGACCAAAGCAGATATCAAGGCCCGTTAAACAAGGCTGGGCTTGACGGGATTGCCAAGAAGGCCACCCCTGGTCGGCCACCCCAGATGGCCCGTTTTGCCAATTTTGGCATCCTGACCCTACGTGGCGACCCCATGGCGCCAAGATGCCGCGGAATCCCGGGGAACCAAGGTGGATGAGGCCTCCAGAATGTTCGCACTCAGAGTGCACAGGGTTCGTTGCTTCGCCCCTACCCCGGCCCATGCCGCCCCAGCCCCTGCCTCTGCCCCTGCCCCTGCCCCTGACGCGACAAGAAGACGTCAAGGACGGCAAGACAGCAGGCGGTGCAAGCATACAGAACACAGAACACAACTCCCCTCCAAACGGTAGTGGGGGTACGTGTGGTGGCGTCCCTGCTAGGACACGGCCGCCTGGTTACGCTGTGTTCTCTTGCCTAAGCATAGGTGGGCCAAAGGTGCCAAGACATAGGAACAGTGGCCAGACGACCCGGACAGGAACGTGCGGAGAAGAGCGCGCCGAGTGCGCGGAAGCAGGGGAGAGGATAGGAGCGACCCGTGCAAAGAGCACAAAACGGTCATCGGATGGTTGAGGATCCTGTGGGCCCGCGCCACGGGGTTGCTGGCGGCTCGGTGGGGCATAAACATGGGATGAGGGATGGGATGGGGGCACGGGGCTAGAACAGGGGTGTGGCACGGGCCACACAACGGCCCCAATGCAACGGAAAACCATGGGAAGGGTGGATTGGGCCGGTGACGGTATGTGGCGAAGGGGAACGGGACATAGGATGGGAAGGGAGGCCGAAAGCGCCAAGCAACAGCCCCGTGGGATTGGGAAACCAGTCGCCATGGAGTGGTAAACCATGGGCCAACCATGGGGAGCCTCGCCACGGGAAGTTGGGAAAATGCCCTGCACTCCAGGACGGCCGTGAGGTGTCCGCAGGGGTGAGGGTTGACCCTGAGGTCCCCGGGTCAATGGCCTAAGTACACGTAGGTTCACGCGTGAGCGGGACCTGGGGAAACGTGGAAAGGGTCGCCTCCTGGCCTGTGCATCCGGGAGCCCAGTGGGTACTCCAGCCCGTGAGGGATGGGGAGTGGTGGAATGTGGTTGACAGAGAGAAATGCTCCGCTGTCGGCGAGGGCTATCCACAGGAAACGCGCCTGCAGGCGCCCGAAAGGCTGTGCTAGGGGGGGGAGTCCGGAGGGTCCCTCGATGGGTGACCAGAAGGAGCTGAGACCGTGATGGCAGCGACTGAAGGACACCTACCGCAGGTCATGCCCCAAGGGAACCTGGTTGAAGTTCTCGGCCGTGAGGTGAGAAAGGGGTCGCCAAGGGAACTGATGGTGGAGAGCTCTCCTTCCCGCCAGAGGCGGCCACCATGTAAAACAAGCAAGGAGATGTCAGATGAGGCTGCGGACGCGGCTGCCCTTACTTACTTACTTACTTCGCCCGTACCCCTTCATGGCCCGGCCAAGGGATTGATTTGGAACCTTCTCCGCCAAAGTCAGGATGGGCTGAAACAGCCCATCTCAGCCCGTTACTCCTAGGGGACAATGGCGGGGCCATATCTCCGGCTCAGAGGGGGGTTTTGAGCTGCCGTCACGGGAGCATGGGGTGCCCTCTTGGTTGGCCTTGGAGCCTATTGGTTCCCGGGAACGCACCCGTGGCTGGCCGGGAGGCCTTTTCTTTTGGCAGGGATCTAGGGTCAAGTTTGGGCAGGTCCGTGGGTTGTGTTTGAACTCTCGTATCTGCATGCCACGGAGGAGGTGGGACATAGGGATCAAATATGGTTGAGGACTGAGTGTCTATTGCCCTGAGGCGCCCTGAACGCAGTCCATGGCTTAATCCACCTGGGTATATACCCTGATGTGTTTTTTGTACATACCTTTATTTTGTTTCAGAGTGACAAGGATCCTCGAACGCTTTGTTCTATGAGGAATCCCCTGTGAGCGCAGCTGCGCGTGCTTTGCCTGGCTGCTTGCTTGCGTGTCCGCCGCAGCTTCCTGTAGCCACGCCCCCCCAAGGGAACGCGTCAAAAGCGTTCTACCGCCGCTGAGGTACCCAATCACAGCGTGCTGCTCGGGGCCCCACGAGTACCCCGAGCCTGAGAACCTCATCATCGACGACCAACTTCCGCACCAACAACCAGCCACCAGCACCACCAAGCCCCTCGGCCAGCCCTGAGCGGGTAACCAGGATGCCCACCCTGGCCATAATCCCCAGCCTCATGCAAGGGCAGAAGTGAGACCAAGAGTACCAAAACTCTCGGCCCCAGGGTGAAGCTGCCCCCCAGTACGTGGAGATCAGCGAGGATGTGAATCATCGTCGCGAGATCGAAGCGAAACTCCTAGCCCTTGGCTGCGAGTCCGCGTTGCAGCGGAGGCAGTGCCCTGTCTGGCGTGGCAGCCGATACATCGATGACTTCAGCCCCGACCTCCAACAGGAGGACAGGCCGGCTGAAGAGCCGGGCGCCCCCACCCCGGGCAAGGGCGGCCACTACCCTGGAGCCGCCACCCTGGGCCACTTCATGGCGGTCGCCCGAAGATCCACCGCAAAGCCCGCCCGTCCGCTGCATCTGAAGCGCTCAGGTCCAAGCAGCGACATGGCGTCGGCCCACCGGGGAGCGCCCCCCCTGCCGAGGACCAGCAGTGTGGCCCCGGTCCCCAATGGCCGTCAGCGATGCAAAATGTCCCGCGCGTGCGAGCGCGTCCGCGCCCTGATCTGCAACCTCTGGGTTGCCCGAGACCGTGCCTCACAGCAGAACGCTGCGGCTAAGAGAGCGGTCCTGTTTGCCCAGGAGGAGGCCGCTGACTGGGACCACGGCATGGCGATCCACGCCTTGGATGTGGCGGCGATCTGGGCTGCACCAACGGCTGCAGCCGCGGGGGAAGCGACAACTGCCCGTGAGAGGCCCGAGGTTGAGGCAGCTGCGCGGGAGGCGGCAGCTGCTCGCGAAGCGCGCGCTGCCCAAGAGGCCGTAGCTAAGAGGGAGGCGGAGATGAAGGCGTTGTGGCAAGCCCTAGCCCGAGAGAAAGCAAAAAAGGAGGCGGCAATGAAGGCCCAAGCGGTCGCCGCGAAGCGGAATGCCATCGAGAGAGCGCAACAGAAAGTCGCCGAGGGCAAGGCCAAGACCGAGGCGGAGCTCAGGGCCCTTGAGGGCAAGAAGGCCCGGCTGCAGCAGCAACGGGAGCGGGAGGCCGCTCGTGCGCACGAGGAGGCTGAGAGGCGTACCGCGGAGGCGACTGCCGCGGCCATGGAGGAGGCCGAGGGGGAGATCCGCTGGGAGACGCCCCTGGGAGGGTCCCGAGTGGACACCCCCCAGAGGGTCTTAGATGGAGACCCCGCCTCGACGACGAAGGTCGACCTGGACACGGAGGACTCTCGGAGCATTGAAGGCAGTGGCCCTGCCACCAGTCCCCGCCGCAAGGGCAAGGAGAAGACCCCGTGAAGACCACGGAGGCCTGCCGAAAGGCACCCCCATGACTCTGCCCCCTTCGTTACCTGCCACCATGGGGATGGACCAGACCGCTGGCATTGCCACGAGCCCACGGGCCGCAAGGTGGCAGCGCACGCAGCCAGTGGACGAGGAGGCGCAGACACCCCTCGGAGTTTAGGTGGAGAGGGTCCCCCACCTCCGTACGGTAGTCGGGAAAGCACCCCCGGCCGACCAGTGCCGAGATCCAAACCCCGATGGGGAGACATGGACATCGACGACCACATGGAGTTCGACCCAGAAGCCCCGGATGGTGGACCACCTGGACCTCCCGGCGCAGGGCCACCCATAGTACCGCTGGGAGGAGGACAACCCAGTGGATCCCCACGCAGAGTGCCGACAGACAGGGGACCCCCTGAAGGAGCGCCAGGTGGCGACCCCCCCGACGTACTGCCGGGAGCCGGCATCCCCGCCGACATGTGGCGATGGATCGTGTACCTCAAGAGGAGGTTCTGGAAGTTGGAGCATGAGGCGAAGATCAACAAGATCGATATCGGCAAGAGTGCGGCTGTCGCCTCCAAGAACCAGAAGGAGCTCGACATCGCCAAGTTCGAGGCCCGGAAGCTGAGCGGCGTGGTCACCAAGCTGCAGAGGAGGCTGGACAGGCCGGAGGACCTGAGGAGCCACGGAAGCGACCGACCACCCCCTCTGGCGTCGGGTTCCGCCGACAGTTGGGGACCTGGACCCAGGCCAGATAGGTCCTGTTGCCCCAACAAAGCCCCTCGGAGTGACCACGCGCCCTCCACTCGCGGCATAGCAGAGAGGAACAGCGGGATGAATGGCTGAGTGCGGAATCCCACAGACGCGGTGACCCCCTGCGAACCCCTGTTCAGCCCAAGCTGCCGAGGCCCGTTCCGGAGCCAGCCCTAGCGGCGCATGGCTGATATGGACCGCTTCGGGATGAGGTGCCCAAAGAGGACGTAGGGTCTTGCCTATGGCAGATCCCGATACAGCATTTCGCAGAAATGGGACCGCTGTTAGCAGAATTGCCGCAACCGTACTTTTATTTTGCAAAATTCACGGAAATTTACACGAATTTTACAACAGCGCCTTCTTAGAACACCTTCTCACTTCCGTCATCACTGTCCGGTCAGTTACTCAGGCTCGAAAATGGTGTACGTTTGCAGATCTGCTTTGTTTTGCCCGTGTTTTGTTTTGTTTCTACCAACTGTCACCCCGTTGGCACCCAGTTTTTTTTCTGGAATGTCGGCTTCAAGCCGGAAAGTGGGTGCACTCCACTGCAGTCTGATCTTGCTTGCAGATTTACTTGATTATTGCAGGCTCTGTGGAGGTTTGTTTGAGCACATGTCCCGTACCTCAACGTCTCAATGTCCCTCCGGTAGCTTCATGCTTCGCATGCGAAGTCCGAGAGGCTCCTGTTGATTACCGCAGGGTCGGAGAGGCTTTTAAATGTGAGCCGAAGGGCGGGCGAAGAATGCATTCCGGTCTCATTTGGAGAGGTTTCTGTTGATTATTGCAGGCTCTGTTGCGGTTTGTTTGAACACATGCCCCGTACCTCAAAGTCTCTTTGTCCCTCCGCTAGCTTCATGCTTCGCATGCAGAGTCGGAGAGGCTTCTGTTGAGTACGGCAGGTTTTTCAGAGTAACACCAATTGTGTATCAGTTCAGCCCGGGCAGCAGATCCATATGACATTTTATCAGGTCAAGTGTCATGCATGTTTCGAGTCCCACACTGTTCTCGAGATGCACGGATTCAGAGTCATCGCACGTCACTAAGAGTTGCCGTGTATTAGATCAGGAACGGAAGCCTGAATTACTCTTTTTGCATAAAGCCAAGTCCGTGCAGTTCATCAGTGCTGGAGGCTGTCAAGGGACGCTGTCACTTCTAGGTTCGATGGTTTCATAGGTATGAACAAGGGGTGCATGCTGAAATCGAGGGATCTAGACACCGGTGTCAATTGTCTGCAAGTCACCGCATTTTTGAAATTCGCAGCACATGATGTGGGAGGCATATGAAAATAACTAAAATGCAATGCAGACCGAGGAGTGTTTGGAAACAAGGATTTTTTCCCTCCGTCCCGGAATTCCAACGGTCAGTTAAATGGGTGTATGCTGAGATTGACAAAACGGTGTTTAGTTACGGAAAATGTTGCAGGTTTTTTGTGGTTTTTAAAGCTACACACTGAAATGCAATGCCAATGCGGGCTTGATTGTGGGCAGGTTTTTGCTTTGTAGGTCAAAGGCGCATTTTTGAAATTAGCAGCACATGATGTGGGAGGCATATTGAAATAACTAAAATGCAATGCAGACCGAGGAGGGTTTCGAAACCAGAATTTTTGCCCTCCGTCCAGGAGTTCCACAGGTCAGTGCAATGGGTGTATGCTGAGATTGAGGAAACGGTGTTTGGTTACTGAACATTTTGCAGGTTTTTCGTAGTTTTGAAAGCTACACACTGAAATGCAATGCAAATGCGGGCTTGATTGTGGGCAGGTTTTTGCTTTGTACGTAGAAGGCGAATGTGGGGGTCTGGTGGCAATGGTGGAGGGAACACCATGAGTCGCGGGGTATTTTCTCGCACATATTGTATGTTCTAATGTGCTTTTGTAAATTGTTCAAGGCCGGTCGGTGTCTTAAGTAGTACGTTTTTGGGGTGGAAAACGGGCTTTGGGAAACATGTGCACTTAAGACCCGTGGCGAGGACACGGAGTGGGACCTTGAGGGTCCTGATGGAGACCCTATGGAGGACTTCGGTATCAGCCCACCCCGGGGATCAGCCAGCCGGAGGCGCCGCGAGGAGGAGGAGTACATGCAAGGCGAATGCCAAGGACTCCTCTGAGGAGCGTTCCTGGAGGAGCCGCGGTGCGGCCACTTGGACTTCGGGGAGGAGATGGACGTGGCAGCTGTGGGAACCCACGGCGGATGCCCCTGGGAGCCTCGGTCGACCTCGCATCCGGCGTTCATGATCTCTAAGGCCGCGCACACCGCCGTTTGGGAAGGCCTGAAGGACATCAGGTTCCCCTTGTACGATGAGAACCCCCTCAATCTCGCCCGCTTCCTGGATAAGCTGGATGATTGGTGGATGACCGTTACGGAAGACATGGATCCCGCTGCAGCGGAGCAACATGTCTTCAAACGATTCCGATGGCGCTTGCCGGAGGTGCTCCGAGAGCTGTAGTTCGTGGCAGCCAAGAAGGGGAAGATCAGGACCCTCAAGGAGGCCAAGAAGTGGCTCAACGAGCAGGAGCGTGTGGACGCCCCGCAGGTCGCCGCCAAGAAGTGGAGAGCCCTCCAGCTTCAGCATGATGGCCGGGAGCTCCGCCTGCGGGATTGGCGGGACTTCGGAGGACAATACGTCCTGCTCCGCAAGAACGTGGAGGACTGGAACGAGGGTGATGAGCAGTTCCGCCTGCTCAATCTCCTGCTAGACGCCTGGGCAAAGCGGGTCAGGAAGGAGGAAGCAAAGAGGGCCAAGAACAACCACATCGTCAAAATGATGCTGACAAGGAGCACCACAAGAAGGTGGTGAACTGGACAAGAGCCAAGCTGGCCCGGGACTTCAAGACGCAGTCCCTGTGGAACTCCCTCCTCATCACCGTCTCAGGGCATCGCGAGAAGGCAGCGATTTGGCGTCTGGGCGAGAATGAGGTGGGCGGCCAGATGATCCGTGTGCAGGCCATCCCGGCGCGGATGAGCTACGATGACGCGCTGGAGTGGGTCAGAGAGGAAGTACTCAAGCAGTACAAGAAATTCGCCCACAACCGCGGGCTGCAGGCAGGCGGCCGCAGCGTCCGCCAGGTGGACGCAGGTCTGACGGGGTAGCCGTCATGGAACCGGCGGAGGCCGAGGGCGGCGAAGGTCCGGACGATGATGACGATGAAGATGAATGCGCTGAGACCGCCGTCTGTGCCTTCGTGGCCAACAGCGTGCACAATGGAGTAAACAGGGGAAGCTGGAAGCCCCTTCAGCAGGGTTGGAAGAAGAGAGAAACGAAGGAGCCCCGCCGAGTGGGCCATCCGCCACTGTCCTTTGGGGAGTTCATCCCAGCTCATCCTCAGGGCTGCTTTGTCTGCTACAGGCGGAGCTCCCCCTTCGACCACAATCACATGACATGTGCAATGCACAAAGCCCACACGGAGGCGTACAAGAAGGCACACGGAACCAAGAAGCGTCCGTCAGCCAACATCCGGGAAGCCAAAGTGGAGGTGTCCAAGGACGAGCTCTCCAAGCTCATGATGGTCAGGACTGAACTCGCGAAGGAGATTCAGGAGATCAAGAGAGCTTAAGGACCTAAGACAGACAAGGACAAGGACAAGGACGAGGACAACAAGCACAGGGTCTTGGGGAAGAAGAAAGGAGATGCGGTGAATGGGGTTGCCGCAAATAAGAAAAAGACACTGTCATGTTTTTCTCCGGGTACTAGATCCCGGCCAAGCCCCCTCTAAACCTTGAGATGATGGTGGGACTAACACTGAATCATTTTTATCACTTCTTTGAGGCTTGAAGTACACTTTCTCAAAGTAACTAGGGTTATAAGGCCCGGCCCCCCATGAAGTTCGGCCCTACCCCTCACCTGAGCGGAGGTCTCTTCCTTCATGGACTTAATACCAAAATAGAGTAGGCACTTCTTGCCTAGGGCCTTGTAGAGTAAGCCTAGTGGTCCCCCGCCTCAAGACGCCTACACTCAAATTGTTTCTATCACTTATTGTGGTTCTACGTTTTAACTCATTGTGAATTCAGTTGCTTGGCAATGCTGCCGGAGCCATATCATGTGTCTGCCCCAACTCCCTCGCCCGAGATTCCTAACCAACTCCATTGTATCCAAGGGAGTGCACATGAAGTGCTTGGTACTATCTTGGGGACTTGAGCCATGTCAGCTTTCACATAAAATCATCTATTTTGTTTACAAACCATTGGAGCATTGAATTTAGATCTACATTTATCTATCTGCAGCCCCTCTTTGTTACACATGTTGTTACACCAGCCCAGGGAAGGCAGAGGGAGGAACAGGCAAACCCCCCCCCAAAAAAAGGGGGGGGCGAGGCAAGAGACAGGCCCAGACCCACGAAGCCGCCCACCGACACCACAAGAGGCGGGCAAGCCCCCCAGCCAGACGACACCGAAGACGGCACCCACAGGGGCCCCCCAAAGGAACACCGGAGGACCACCCAGCCAAAACCGGCGACACCCAACCGAGAGCAGCGGCCCACAAGAAGAAAGGACACCCCGCACACGCCAACACAAACCTCGCTCTGGCAGAGACGGGCAGAAACAAGAACAAAAAAAGCCAAAAAAAAACACGAAGGCGCAGCCCAAACGAGAGGGGAAGGGGGGACGGAGACCACGACCCCGAAGACCGGGACAGCCAGCGACGGACACCACAAAGCCACGACACGACAGGGCCGAGAACGACCCCCCCCCCAGCCCACAAAAAAGGGGGGGAGGGGGGGGTGAATACCACCAAAGGCAACTCCCGCACACCCTCACGCCACAGGCGGTCCTCCAGGAGGTGACGGGAAAGAGACACGGGGCACACAAGAGGCCACGCGCCCAAGCACGAGCAGACGAAGCTCAAACGCACACACACACACACCACCCCACCATGAATGGCAGAGTAGAAATGGGGCACACGCAAGAACACACACACACCCCAACGCCCCAACCAGGAGTTGCGGGGCACAGCCGAAACCCGAGCCCAAGCACAGACGCCCACACCGCACACCCGAGCCAGGAGTGGCGGGGTACAAGCGCGACGCGCACACACCAACACACACACGCCCCAACACCCGAGCCAGGAGTGGCGGGGCGCGGCTGCAACCAAAGCCCAAGCACACACCCCCGCACCGCACCCCAAGCCAGGCGGGGCAGGAACCAGGCAGGACGTGCACACAAACACACACACACCCCACACCCTCAGCCAGGAGTCGCGGGGCGCAGCCGAAACCCGAGCCCAAGCACACATATGCACACCGCACAACCGAGCCGGGAGCGGCCAGTACAGGCCGATCGCGCACACAACCGAGCACGCCCCAGAACCCCAGCCGACAATGGTGGGGTCCAAGCCAAGACCCAAGCCCAACCGCATACGTCACAAACCCCTGCCGGAAATGGAGGGGCGAAACCACAACACGTGCCCAAACACACACACCCAAGACCCCAGCCAGGGTTAGCAGGGTTACCGAATCCAGAGCCCAAGCACAACCCGGACCCAAACACAAACGCCACAAGGCAGTAGGAAGCCCAGTGTCCATAGTCCGGGCACTGAGGCAGCCCGTGCCATGCAGGTGACCCAGCCAAACGAGATCCAGAGCCCGGGAATAAGCCTGTATCCTAAGGCCAGCGCTGCTTTGGGACTCGAGGCGGAGCCTGCGACACCGTAGCGCCTCGGAACCCCAGTACCAAGAACATGCATGCATGCCTTGGGAATGGAATACGCCAGTAATGCCGGTGAACCTCTACGGTTCCGCCCAAAGGAGGGGACGTGCGCAAGCACGGGGGCACAGCCTCCCGGCGAGACAAGCACGTCACCCCGGGGGCGATCAGCCCTCCCGGTGTTGCCCGGGGCCGCTTTGTTGGAATCCACCAGTCAGGTCTAGCGGGATGTAAGCCGCCTCCCCTCTTCATGCGCAGAGGCCTCTTCCTATCCGTCACAGGGGCGACTCCAGGATCAACCATGGGGCGGCTCTCCAAGACCGAGTGCACCTAACTACCTACTCACTTTATCTATCTGCAGCCCCTCTTTGTTCCACATGTTTTGATTGTGAAAGGACTTATCCTGATTTGGATTGATCCGCTGCCTGGACTTGCTCTACTGGATCTTTGTGCTGACTTCCTTTTGACTTGGGGAAAATCCGCAAAGTTTTTCTAACACAAACACAAGGAACAAGCACAAATGTGAGCAAACCAGAGACCTTTTTCGGTAGCAGAGGTCCGCCCTAGAATACTAAAGCAGAACACGACGAACACCAAGAAAAACTTGTTTCCTGAACTGTGAAGATGTCTGTCACACTCAGCGCCAAAACAGTGCCGATCACAAGCACCAGGTCAAAGACTGACGATGTGAGAGCTCGACCTTCATCTACAAGTGGTGTACCCCGTGATACTGGTCCTCTAGGGAAGCATGCAGAATCAAGAGGGGCGGAAGAATTCACAGAGTTATATACAGGAGGAGTCCACCCGAGCGCAAGCGCTGAAGCGCCCGGCTTAACGCGGGCGAACCTTGAGTGTCTCGAAGGCAAGGACCCTGTGGCAGCCGCCTTAGCTTCCACCGTGTCCTTGATGCCCCCATCCGAAACTACGCCTACTCCAGGGATCGAAGTGGCCAATGCCAAGGACAAGGCCTGGAGAAGATCAGCAGGGGAAAAAAAGTCGAAGGATGCACCTTTGGGCACGATGTTGGGAGCTACTCTGGGCGAGAAGACGTTCGGGATACCTCACGGCGAAATGGACTGGTCGGCGTCGGCCCAATCATCAGAGTGGGAACCCGACTGAGTGTCTGAAAAACCTACGCCTCCGGAAGAACCAAAGGAAGATGAATTCCTGAAACCTTGGCCCAGTCCTAGGGCACTGGCAACCGAACCTACGTGCGTGCATGGAGGTTTGCCCCCACGCATGGCAGCCCCTAACCTGGATCTCGATGACACCATGGACTTGCTTTCCCGGGTCCTGGGTGAAGGTGATGAAGATCCTGATCTGAGTGCATTGTCAGCAGCACTCAAGACTAAATCGGGGCTCCCCAATTTGAAGAAGCCCCCACCTACCATGTCCCCTGGTGTGCAACTGTTAACCAGGGATGTGAAGAGCTGCAGAGATATCCGCAGCTCCCGGATGGACACCTGTCCTAGGCCTTTCCACCCCCGTGTGGGGACTGTGCCTGTCTGCAGTGTAGGTGACAACAGAGAGGCTGAGATGAAAGGCTATGGCCTGGCAGCACTGGTCCCACTAGCCACAGTGTACCCCTCATCCCCTTCAGACGAAACAGGTGACCCAGGTGTACCAGGTAGGGGAACGACGCCATCCCTACAGCGAACCTTCAGCACAAACTCTCCGAGTTCGATCCCAAAAAAATCTGCCTGAATGGGCTGAGGAGTTTTCCGAGTTTTTGCTCCTCACGGGTCAGCAACATGCTGATGTCCGCAACAAATGCGATCTCATCAAAAAATTGTGCAACAGGAAATTCCTTCAGCGGCAAGTTAATACCGCTATCAGGAAGAGGTCCAACTGGGGCGACTTCCTGAAAAGACTGGAGCAAATGTATCCAGTCTACGAAACGGACCTGAGTGTCGGAACGGAGATTGAGGCGTTGCCTTCTCTCCCTGAATTCCCCACGGCTCCCCGCATCTCCGACTTCGTGGCGCACCTGGAAGAGCTTATGGGGCGTATGAACCCCGGTCCTATGGGCCTACTGAGCCTCATCTGTGGCTTCTGGGGAAGATTCCTACGAGGATATGGGGGAACTGCAGAGAGAAGTCAAAGAGGAAATCTGGGACGCACTCTTATGATGACCGGGTCGATCTGTTGATCGAATTCGCCATGGACAGGGAGAATGAACGTTTTTGCACTGTGTGTCCCCGCGTTACCCCCGGGGCACGGGGGGGAAAAGGGAGAATGACTCCCACATCGACAAGTATCTTCGCAAGCATCTGCGAGGCAAGAGCCCTGCTGAGTAGGCTGCTGGAGGGAAGTCGCATCAACCCCACTCTATCCCTGGGAAGGGCCGTGGTGAGCAGCTGAAGCACATGACTGCCCCCCCCCCCTCCAAAGGCAAAGGGGCCACTAATTGTTTCTACTGTCGTCCTACGGACAAAAAAGGTGGACCCTGCCACAAGCCCGACTGTGATGGGCGAAGTGCATGCATGCTCCAGCTGAAGCGCACGCAGAAAACCAAATATGGTCAGCAGGTAAAGCACCAAGACCATTTCTGCTGCAGGATAATGTGCAGATACTGCGGCAAAAGGACGCATTATGAAAATGAATGCCACAAAGAAGGCGGCGCAAATCCGAAAAACTAAAGAAAGCGTAAGAGTAACGGTGTAAGACCGCCGGTCAGGGTCTGAAAGCCGAAGGGGGGGGGGCCTAACCCTGGAGGTTTTCAGGGTAAGGGTAACCCTGGTGAAGGACAAAGGTCCGCAGCCCCCCCCCCCCTGGGGGGGGGGAACAGGAGGACCCTACCCCACACCTAAGGGTGAGCCGTCGGGTGAAAAAACGGCCTGCCTCCTCCACCCCCAGCGCTGGTGACGCCAACAAGAGCAGCGAGAGCGCCACCAAGCACCGCCTCAACTGGCACTCTAAGTGCCTGTAGGCCGCTGGGGTTGAAGTGAAGTTGCCTGGAGAGGGATAGGGGTGCGGCTCCGAGGATGAGGATTTGGTTTTCTGGATCACCGAGAAAACCGGTGCTCATGTTTACAAGGCTGTCTTAAACACGGGAGCTACGCTTTCAATTGTGGCCCGCAGACTGCTCAGGCAAGGCAAGATCCGGAAAGCCAAAACCGTGGTCATAAGGGCTGGGGATGGTAGGACCATCCATCCCCTGGGGGGGGGTCGATGTGACCATTTGTATAGGCGATGAGCAGGTGACTCAGCACTGCGAAGTGCTCCACCCCGACGCCTTTGACATTGTCATAGGCACGGATTATATGCGCCGTAACCCCCAGGTGAAACTGTTGTCTTTGCAACGTCCCTGTGCCCTTCAGTGCAACTTTGGCAGTGGACTTTTCTCTGTCCCACTGGTGCTGTCAGCACAAACAGAATCGAGTCTACGCTACGTGAACCAGTCTTATCGAACTGAAAACTATCAGTCGGTGCGACCCGTCTTAAAAAATGGACTGGCCGCCCCGCAGGTAGACCCGAATGAAGTTCAGGTGGAATTGTTCGCGAGTAAAGAGCAGCATATGATGCAGCTCTATTGCTCCCAATATCTCAATAACGCGTATCGCTTCTATTCGAGATCGATGCAGTTGTGCTATGCTAACCCCCCAGTGTCTCAACTCGATAGAGTGCTTACAAAATTTGCCCTTGAAGGGGCGAGAGTGACCCTGTGTACCCCCGAATGGGATACCACAGGGGAACACCCGTATCGGAGACCACTGTTTGACCTTATGACAGTGGGAAGAAGTGAACTCCCCAATGGTCCAATCTACGTCCCTGAGGACTCTCAGGAGACCAAGCCCGCCCCTGAATTGGGCAGTTTCTTGTCCATCATAGATTGCTCACTAAACCCCGTACCAGTGAGTGACCTCAACGAGGTGGTACTCAAGGAGCTGATGGCTGAAAACAGAGACCTTACCCTTCTGGAACTCAAGAAAAGATCCGAGTACTCATCGGTCACTACTACGAGTGGTGCGTGCTCCGATGAGCAGGAGACTCCACCAGTCTCCACACCTTGGGCTGATGCTCATGACCGCCTAAACAATATTGCCAGTGCTATCCCCTGGTTGACCCTGAGGTGCTGACACTGAGGCAGAGCGTCTTCCTAGCGCAGCCGCTTATGGATGAGGTTGATCTTGGTCATTCCACTCATGGCGGGTCCCATGACCATGCGGTTTTGTCCATGCAGGCCACAGATGGCCCTACAGGTCAGGTACGTGGCGCTCAACCCTCACCCAACAACATGCCTGTTTTTTGGTACAATGTACAGGATCTCCAGCAGGTTCTATGGGCTAAGGCTGAGGCTATCGAGCAACGGACCTGCTTAGACCTCCTCAACAGGACCTGGAAAACGTCTAGATAGTCCGAGGACAATGATGAACAGATGACTCTTCCCCATCCTGAGGTACGTCTGTTATACTCCCTTCACTATGCCCAGCAGGGGCGTATGAAGAAACAGGAAAAGGGGAAGAGCAACATCCATGCCGAGGAGGATTTTGTTGAGAAACTGGAGGTCATGAACCTAGACCCCCGTCTCGGTAAGCTCATCCGGAAATACCAGGAGGTTTTTGTAAGGCGTTGCCCCCACCCCTGTCTTGCAAAAAACTGGACCAGATGGACCTCAAACTCAAACCTGAGTTTAAAGGGTCTGTGGTGAGACGGCGTCCATACCCCGCCCCACAAGACCAGATTGACAAGTTGGAACGCCTGATCCAGGAATGCATGGATGCTGGCCTGGTCAAGGAATACAAACACAGGGAGCATCCCCGCCATCGTAGCCCTTGTTTTCTAGTGGCCAAACCTGGCTCCACTGCCATGCGCTTGGTCGTTGACTACGCATAGATCACCAAAAAGACCTAGAACCACTCAGGGAGTATCCCCAACATGAGGAACACCCTGGATAGAATTGCTAAATGCCAATTCAGACTGAGATGGACAAGCGCAATGTCTTCCCGCAGGTAGACCTAACCCGGGCAGCCCAGGAACTGGTCGCCTTTGTAACCCCTAAGGGCTGTGTCTTCCCCTGGAAGGTCATGCTCTTCAGTGTCGCGATTGCCCCTACTCTCTTTCAGGAGCTGATGAATAAAATCCTACATATATTGAGACGCAGACCCCTTGTACACGAACTGATTTCTAGCGGGGCTGGGATGGAAGCACACGTCGATGACGTGAGCCTGGGTACTAATACCCAGGAGGTTCATATACTCCTCCTACAAGAGTTTTTCACTGTCTGTCAGGAAAACCATCTCCGCATCAAACTCGGAAAAGTGTGAGTTCATGAGTGAGGAGATGGAGTATCTAGGTTTTGACATTGGGTATGGCTGGAGGAAACCAGCCGCTTCCAAGCAGCCTCTGCAGGACGTGCAGATATGTGATGACCCTAGGAATGGTCTGCTCGACGTTCGGAGTTTCAATGGCGCCTGAGATTTTTACCGGCGCCACATCCCAAATTTTACGTATTCATCAGCCCCCCTGACTGACCTTATAACATAGAGCAACCCATGGCGCTGGACCTACAAGGAAGAGCCCTGTGTCCAGGATTTGAAGCAGAAATTCTGCTCTACCAACTGCCTGGGGGTACCCCGCCCTAAGGGCAAAACAATACTCGTTACAGATGCCTGTGAGGTAGGGCAGGGGTACCCTATACAGGTGGCAGGTGGCGGGTGGCAGGAACTTAACCCGGCTGAGCTGTCTCAGTGCCAGTTTCAAGCTTCAGGTCTGAACCGCCATGGTACCCTGAGGCATGACTACCCTGCCAATGAGTGGCATCTAGTGCCTCTTGGGCACTGGAACTGGAATTGGAATCAAGCACGATCCAACTACAGTACGTACGACCGGGAACTCCTGACTGGGATGCTCGTGCTTTCCTCCAGATCCCGTCTGCTTGGCACTAACCCTCTCATCTGACTGTGTGACCAAGAGCCCGTGGAAACGTTTCAGAAGGGTCCTCCTCCTGAAAAAGCGAAACTAAAGCGATGGTGGACCTACCTCAGTCAGTCCAAGCTGAATGTCCACCATATACAGGCCATAAAGAACGAGATGGCTGACTATATGTCTCGTAACAATCTTCAACCCCCTCTTAGGTGAGAGCTCGGAGGGGTTGGCCCAAGAGGCGTTCCAGCGCACGGACGTCCACAAGGACCTATCCATGCGCACTGCAGATGTACTGGAGATCTGGAGTCTGAGAGACTACCATGCGGAGGACAAATGCGTACTCAACTCCCTCAGTGTTGACCTAGAGGCAAGCCTGAGAGACGGCGACCGTTGGTATAAAGATCACCAATATGTGTATTATCAAGAGCGTATAGTTGTGCCTGAGGCAGGACTGGATGGTTGCCTACAGTGGGCCCATCTCAGTTCTGGGCACACGGGGTGCAACCGGTCCGTTGACTTTTTTAGGGAGCGTTTCTACTCCCGGCTAACCTGTGTTGAGCTACATGCTGGTATGCAGCCCATAGTGGACTGCTGTGGCTGTCACACCAGCAAACAGAGCGGCTCACGTGACCGGGGACTGGTCTTCAGTCTGCCTATCCCCTACTGTGCTAATTCTCTGTTGTACGTGGATTTCATCCACTGTCTGCCTAGGTTTGGTGGTTATGACAGTTGTTTGGTTATCACCTGTGGCCTGACCCGTTTCACCCGTGCCTTCCCCTGTAACAAAAAGATCAGAGGGGAACAGACCGTGACAATTTTGGTTGAACAATGGTTTCCAACACTATGGGGCACCTAAGGAGGTGCACTCTGACGAGGACGTACATATCCGCAGTGACACCGGATGGTACAAACGAGTACTGGACACCCTGAACGTCCAGGTAACCACAGGTGTGCTCTACACTCACACTTCTAACTCTCTGTGCGAGAGACAAACCTCTGTGTTGGAGCATAACTTGAGGATTCTGACCAATCAGGAGCGTACCAAAGATTGGGTACGCCTGTTACCCTGGGCTGTCCTAACCATGAACTCTCAGCAGAGTTCTTCACCTGGCTAAAACCCCCACGAACTGTTCCATGGTAGGCGTCCTGCGTGGTTCTTCAAAACTCCTTTTCAAGAGGACTACAAGAGCCCCGTAGGGGACTGACTGGAGCATAGGCAGGACCTGGCAGACCTGGCCAGAGCTAACCTGAAACACGTCCGAGAACGTGAGTTGACTAGGCGTAACCACACCAGACGTCCTGCCACCTTCAAGGTACGGGACCTTGTGCTGGTACACCACTCGCGATTGCCCATGTGGCCCCGCATTCGTCTGCAGGACCCTTACTTTGGGCCTTACCGCATGATAAAGTTAGATGCATTGAGGATCCATGTGCAGTCCCCGCCTAGGTGGAGAGCTGCTTTGGGCACCTAAACAGATGAGACATTACCACTCGCCTGACGAACTGTCCTGGGACGAGTGGCGTCTGTCTAACAGAGAGGTCTAGCGCATCGACCTAGAGAAAGCTGCCGTCATTTGGGAGGCAGACGAACTCGAAGAAATGACTGCCCATGAAATGGCAGTTGACGGCTACTACGTGGTTGCAGGTATTGCACGTCACGGGTACAAACAGGGTTGGAAATTCTTTTCCTTTGTCGGACGGATATGGGCTGTCTGAGGCGACCTGGGAGCCCATGTCCGCCTTTATACAGCCAGATGGGAGTATCCACCCCGTCCTTTGTTCCTACCTCGTTGAGAACAACGAGGAACAGCTACTAACCCGTGCTGAGACTCTGTCCCATCGGAAGAAGTATACCTAATCTCCTTGTGCCTATCTATATATTGTGCCTAACTGAACTGAGAAGGTTGCAAGCTTCAGAAGGCGGTGGTTGACCCCAGACATCCCCTCCTCCCGTTGGGAGTCTCCTTCGGGCCACTCCTGCAGGAGTAATGGCTCCCCCCGGAGGTACACTTCCCCGGCACCAGGGGAGAAGCAACACTGAGGATCATCCGAACACCACCAGGCCGCTTATCTTGTTTGCAGCCCAACGGTCGGTGCGTCCTATTGCCCCAGCCTCCGACCACACATTCTGCGCACAGTGTAGTACCAAGAAAGGGCCCACGCGCTGGACTAGGTACCCGTGGGGTCGGTTCAGGCCTGGGTGCCCGTCTCCGTACGACCACCTCAACTGCGGGTCACCTAAACACACCGGCCTACGTGTACAGATTCCCCCAAAGGTGGGACTCACAGTTGAGGGCCTTTACTCGTAAGGCCCTCTGTTTTCTAACCTCCCGAGGGGGGTGAGCACTGTTGTGCTGACAACTAGACCTAATTAGTGTGTACCAGGACAGGTTCAGGATCCGGTAGAGCTCCAGTTTCAGTGATTGTACTAACACCGTCCCCCAATCAGAAACGGGTTTCCAAACACCTGCACATCCGCTGCTTTTGGAGTCCAGCCCCTGCCCAGGTTTTGGCCTGCAGTACTACGCCTGTGGTTACCAGCGTGAACCAGGTTGCCGCTGTTCAGGTTTGCAGCCATCCAGCGAGTGTGTGCCTTGTCGACCACGTGTTGCCTGGTATACCGGTATGCCCTAATGTTATGACCTTGGGGAGCCAACGAAGAGCGGTGGCTTTCTAGTCCAGGGGGGAATGACAAGCAAGGTGCTGTGAAGCAAGGTGTGTGAACCCTCCTTGTGGACAAGCGTGCCCACAGTTAGGACCCCTAACTGGTCCAGACCCATCGGGTTCTACCCTTCTTGGCGGTGTTACCATACCCCTAAGGGTGCTATGTATGTCTTTGTGTGTCTCATTCCACTCCCTGGCGTGGCTCCCTCTCGGGCTTCGCTGATGTCGGACGGAAGATCCCAGTCAGGTACTATTCGCACTACTATCGCGCCCAATTTGTGTGCTGGCGCCTATTATTGTGGGAAGACGGCAAGAGCCCTACCTAGTAGAGGAGAGGGGTGGCCAAGTGTGCTAAGGGGACACGAAACGCTAATTTTTCTAAAGGCCAAAAACTAACACACTCCCCTGCCCGCGAGGAAAAGCACGCAGTTCGGATAATGATGAAGTCGTACTGTCCCCGCCACTCCTGGCTGAGGCACAGTTTGTTGTTTGTGTGATCTGCGCCCTTTTTAACTTGGGCCAAAAATGGCAGGTCGCCGAAGGCAACTGCTGCTGCACCACTTCACCCTTTTCCCTTTCCCACCTGACAACAAAGGCAGATGAAGGACGGTTAACGGCTGAGGAACCTAACCAACCTCGATGTATTGTACAGGTCTTAGGTTGGAAAAAAATACGCTGTCCTCTAACCGTCCTGCAAGCAAGCAAGCTTAAGGACTGCGCCCGTTCTGTTATACAACGTAGGGCGGAGCCGTGGGTAGCCTAAACAAGGATTATACTGTGTGCACAGCGCGTGGCCTAGTGTCCTTTAATGCATCATGTGTATGCAGGAAAGGGAGGCAAACAACAAATTTTTTTTTGTTTTCTAACATTAACCCAATTTATCCAATCACGACAAAACTCAACGAGGAGGTGAGCTCTTCCTGGGCTTCTGTTCCTCACTCACCATGCATCTTGTGTATGCCAAAAGACATCGAACGCAAGGGCAGCCCGCAGCGTTTAAAGAACCCTAAGGCGAATTACAAACCACCCTAAGCGATTAACGCATCGTGTGTATCATGCATGCACTTCTCACCTTGCTTCCTGCAGGAGTAAGAGAGGGAATGGCGAGCAACTGCACAGCGCAAAACAAAGCCTAAGCGTTTTCGACAACCCTTATAAACGCTACGGCGAGGCAAGCACGAGCAAACACTTTCCTTTTTGACCTGTGACGAAAAGGGAAGAGTGGATGGATGTACAGGGCCACGACGTGTGGATGCCTCGACTAGGCACATGCATCGCGAGCACAGCGCACACTCTAACTCCAAATGTGCGCTGCTTGCTCCATTTGTCTAACATACCTTTTATTCCTGTTTTGACCTGTGCAGAGCAAGAGAAGTGAGCTGCCAAACCCCAAGCGAACGCAGCGGTGACAACCTTAGCGTTTTAACGAAGGTAACAACACGAACGCAATGCATGCGTGTGACATGACACTAACATATCTGAGAGGCGGGCTCCATCTGCTCTGTTGTGTGGTTGTCTGTTAAATACTCTTTCCTAAAGTTTATAAACATTTTGGTGCAACTGTGCAACAATTTCTTTTAAAAGGTTTACAGAGCACAGCCCATACCTTCTTATCTAGGAGCGATTTATGCTTCCGCACATATTTTGGGTAGTGCGCTTCTGTTGCGCTTGTCTGTGACCTAACGTTTTGGACTAAAAGCGACGATTTCCAACTTCTTTTCGTCAAATTTTGGCGATTGGACTTCTTAAATCGCTACCCCTTTTGCTAAACCACAGGATTCACTCCCTGTTGGTTCCATTGTCTATTTTCTTCAGCTCCTGGAGTTTTGAGCCCTCCATTGGGAGTTCTGCTCCACCTTCCCCTTTGGTCAGTACGTTTACTAAAGTGCTGTTTATACAGCGATCATCGTCCGCATTAGAGCTTTTGACTGTACACTACTGGGCAAGCATGTGTCCTCTAGGGGGGGGCGTCCTGGGTTCAAACCCCACGACGCCCACATTTTTTGCAACCGCTTTCGCCGCACGCTGGCAACTTTTGAAGAATGCCCCATCGAAGGGACATCATTCACGGTACATTACACTGATTTCAAAGGGTACCTACAGTGTGGTAAGCTTCTATGAGCTGATGGGAGTGTCATTGGCTGGTTTGGTGCATTTTCGAAGGTAATCTTGGAGAAATATGTGCCTTTTTCCTTGGTCCTACTAGCTTCATCAACTAGTACTCCGGGGGAGAGTAAGAAAAAGTCCCTACCCCTTCTTTCATGGGGTACTTGATCCAGGCCAAGCCCCCCCTGAACCTTGAGATGATTTTGAGACGAACACTTAATCATTTTTATCACTCTTTTGAAGCTCGAAGTACACTTTCTCAAAGTAACTAGAGTCATAACCCTAGCCCTGCATGAAGTTCACCCCTACCACTCAACTGAGCGGACGTATCCTCCTTCATGGAGGTAATACCGAAAGAAAGCAGACACTTCTTGCCTAGGGCCTTGTAGGTTAAGCCTAGTGGTCCCCACCTCAAGACCACTATAGTCAATTGTTTCTATCACTCATTTCGGTTCTACCTTTTAACTGATTCTGAATTCAGTTGGTTGGCCATGATGGCCAAGCCATATCCTGTGTCTGGGCCAACTCCTTCGCCCCAGATTCCTAACCAACTCCATTGTAGCCAAGGGAGTGCACATTAACTGCTTGGTACTATCTTGGGGACCTGAGTCATGTCAGGTTTCACATTAAATCATCTATTTTGTTTATAAACCATTGGAGCATTGTATTTAGATCTATATTTGTCTAACTGCAGCTCCTCTTTGTTACACATGTTTTAATTGCGGAAGGACCTATTCTGATTTGATTCATCCGGTGCCTGGACTTGCTCTACTGGATCTTTATGTTGACTTCATTTTGACCTGGGGAACATCAGCAAGGTTTTTCCAAAACAAATGCAAGGAACAAGCACAGGTGTGAGCACACCAGAAGCCTTTTTTCTGCAGAGGAGGACAACCTGACAGCCCACGCGCCTTAGCGGAGCCCCTGCAGCCAAGGGCCCCAGCTGGGGCGGTCGGAGAATGGTGCTGCGATCAACACCGCCCCATCCACGTCGGGAATCGTTGATTTCCCTGGAATGCCAGGAGCAAGACCAGAGGTAAAAAACAGTCCCAATTGCTTGAAAAAGGGCAAATACCGGAGGGGTAACCGTCCTAGGCAGACCCACGTGTCCGACGAAGGCCCCCAGTGAGAGCACCAACCCTTGCACCAACTCATCCTTCGCGACCAAGAGTGTATTTGACGTACTACAAGATCTCTCCGGGAGTATGGGAGGATCACCCAGACCGCAGCCAGAGGCTGCAGACGGGCCGTTGGAGCCCATCACCCACGACCTGCACCAGTCCCTGATTGAGCTTCTCAAAAGGCCGGAGATTCTCAGTTTGCACGCCGTGCGCCGGGTCGGCCGCGAGCGACAAGATCACCTGAAGATCGGTTCCGTGTGCGGGGAACTGGAGCGGGTCTTCAAAGTGCTGGTTGACACAGGTGCGCAGGTCAGTCTTGTCAAGGCTGGCCTACGAGAATGTCTTACCGCAAGTCAGAGACCCGTCAGGCTGAAGGTGGCCAATGGCCAGTACATGTTGGGAGGTACAAAGGAAGCCGAGATTGCGCTGTAATTCGTGAACCATCCTGAAATGAGCCACCCGGACGTCGGCAAAAAAATACCCCTCAAGAGAAGGTTCTACAAGGCCCAGATGGACTGGGACATGATCGTCGGGTACGACTTCATGATGGAGACGGACTCCGGCGTTCTCACGGCCCAAGCCTCCATGAGCCTGTACCAGGACGACCAACTTTAGTGGCGATCGTCACCTGAACACCACCTGGAGTGCCAATTGACCCACCCTGAGGCCATCAGCTCAAAGTAGCCGCGCTGGGGACCGGGACCGTAGGGCCGACGTACCAGGACTACGGCGTCAAGGCGGAAGTGGCAAACCGAGTGGCAGCTGATCTGGGAGCATAGGATCTGGCCCTGGATTCTTCGGGCGTCTAAGAAGTACTGGAGCGCCCAGCACTCTGCGTGGAAGAAACACTGAGGTCCGCATCAAGGTCTAATGTGGATCCACTGTCCCAGGGTGGACATTCCAAGGGCGGTTGGAACGATCCGCAAGGACCGTTCCAAGGCAGTGTTCGTGGTACCTATGGGCTGTACTGAGGAGGAAAGTAACCGAGATTGGCCGGCTTCGCTGGACGACATGACCTTGAACAAGATCGTCCTACCGGCTGGTGAGAGTGTCTATCAGGACGCATGGGACAGCCAATGCCACCCCATAGATGGCCAACAGAATTCCACTATGTGGATGGGGGCCTGGAACAGGCTGATGCCACGGACTTTGTGTGCGTCAAGAGCGTGATTTTGGAGCCCTGGCGGCAATGCTTCGCGGTTTCCCCCGTTGATGTTGCTGAACCGGAGGACCTCTCTTCAGATGAGGAGCTGGATCTGGTTCAGGGGTACATGGATCGACCCTGTCACGACTGGATAACCCAGCGAGAGGGGAAAGGTCAGGACAAACCCTGGTGGGAAGTGGACGCCATCGTCTCTGGTTGTATGATCGGAATACCTTCGTAACGATGGTACTCGACCACATGTCCAGTCAGGACGAGCAAATTGGCGGGACCCCACCCATTTCAGGTGATCTGTTCCATGGCAAGGCCCGAGATGGGCCGATGGGCCACTTGGGGAGACCGCCGGAGCCGAAAGCGAGCGGGATCGCTACCCCTCAAGTAAAGTCAGTGGTCCAAGTGCCCGGCAAAGCCAAGGCAGAGTCTGATGAGTGCCCCGGGATCCAGGTATTCAGGGCCAGGCTGAAGCAGAAGTATGGTGATACCATCTTCAGTTGAAAGCCTGTGTTCCTGCCACCCGTTTGTGGACCGTACGGGGAGTTCAAGATACGACTGAAGCCAGACCCCGGTGTGTACCGGCATCGAGAGTTTGTCCTCAGGGACGAGAGAAAACAGGCCATGGAGAAGATTCTCAGGGAGTTTATCTACCGAGGTTGGTTGGAGCCCTGTCACTTTGAGTGGGCCTCCCCCTGCTTCATCGTCCCCAAGAAGGTGGCCCGGCAATGGCGGGTCGTGGTCAACTACTGCGCCCTGAATGCTCAGACACAGAGTAACAGCTATACGCTGCCCCTCATTGAGGACATGCTGCCGAAGCGATTCCGGCGGAGGATCTTCACGGTGATTGACCTGAAACATAATTATCACCAGATGCCTCTCGCCGAAGAGTCCCGTGCCTGCACAGCCATGAGCACCCCACTTTGACCACTCCAGTGGAAGGTGGTGCCGTTGGGCATTACCAACGGCAATGCGGCTTTCCAGAGGATGCTGGAGAACCTGCTGGAGCCGGTGCGTCACTGTGCAGATCCCTTTGTCCAGGGTGTGATCATCGCGTCAGGGGAACCCAGCATGAGCTACGATGAGCTGCTGGAGGCATATGAGAGGGACGTCACGAGAGTGCTGGACTTGCTGGTCTGGCACAAAGTGACGGGCAGTAGTGACAAGGCCACAATCGCGGTAAGTGAGGTGGTCTTCGCCGACCACGTAGTTGGCAGCGGGCAGCGGAAGCCAATACGTGGAAAGGTAGCGGCGATTGAACACTGGGAGAAGCCCAAGACGGTGTCTGAGTTGCGGGCATACCTGGGGTTCTGCAACTACTACTCGGGGTATATCAAGATGTATGCCGAGTATGCAGCCCCCATGACCGCCATGCAGAAGGGCAACCGGGAGGAGACCGAGGAGGGGTCCAAGAAGGCTCTGGTCTGGAATGAAGAGTCCGACCGTGGCTTTGGAGGAATGAAGCAGGCGCTGCTATCCGCAGTGGGTCTGCACCTCGTGGATCCTGACCCAGGGTTCGTCCTGCACACAGACGGCTCCGACTACGCCATAGGCGCCATGTTGGAGTAAGTGCTTGACGATGGGAGGCACGTGCCCGTGGCCTTCTGGAGCCCAGTCCTGGCGGAAGGCCAGGGGCGGACACTGACTCCCCGTGAGAAGGAGGCGTACGCCATTGTCATGGCTCTCACGAAGTGGGCCGGGTACATAGCCCTGCATCCCGTCACGGTCTGCAGGGACCATCAGAGTGTGCAGTTGTGGCACAAGAAGCATGTGGAGATCCCCTCAGGGCCAGCCTCAGGTAGAGCTAGATGGCACAAGACCTCCGCCAAGTCGGATCTCACGGTGCTATACTTTCGCCGAAAGGACAACACCGTAGCGGACTGTCTCCGCAGGTGGGCCTATCCCGCCAGAAAGGGCATGACGGACCTCTCTGCCCATGGCGATGAGGCTGAGACCACTGAGGCCAAGAATGCTATTGATATGGAGCGCATGATGGAGGAGAACGGCGTCAAATGCTTCGTCGTCATGGCTGCAGAGGCTCCCCTTGGAAGAAGGGTGAACAGGGCGATCCGAGTACTCGCCCCAGAGGGTGCTGAGTCCGACAAGCATCTCTTCACTGAGTTGTGCCTCCAAGATGACTAGACAGACGACTACGCCAAGTCTGAGGCTTTTGAGTCCGAGTACCCAGCTCTCACTAACCCTGACAAGGGGCAAAAGTCGCCTAAGGGGCGTCTGAAGAAGATGGCAAGCTCTACCGGAACTGTAGGTTGCTACTTCCGGAGTCTCAGGTGCTTTAGCTATGTGAAACTTGGAGCCACCACATGATGCACCAAGGGGTTAGGAAGCAAGCCATTGACATGCAGCACCAGTTCGAGATCGATGAGATAGGCCTCTACAATGCCATCAAGCAGGTCAAGAAGGGTTGCTCGGTCTGTCAGGCCTGCCATCTGGACAATCAGAATGTCCGGGGGAAAGCCCTATGGACGCCCATTCCTAACCAGCCCATGGAGAGTGTGGCCATGGATGTCTTCTCCATGTCCGAAGTACATATTAGAAAAGAAGTTTTCGATTGTGTGCTCGTGTGTGCGGACCAACACAGGGGCTACGTTGTGGCTGTCCTGGCACGCAAAAAGAGGTTGGTAGCCAAGGAAGTGGCGGTCATGATAATTCGTCATTGGCTGGCAGTCTTCGGCGTCCCCCGCACCAATTGCAGAGACCATGGACCCAAGTTCACTGACGGCTGGTTCAAGGCCATGTGTTCCCTCATGGGGATACGGCATGTCAAGAAGGTGGCCTATCTCAGCCGGTCCAATGGCTGAGACGAAGTGGCTGAACGGCAGCTGTTTGGGAAGCTGCAGAAGATCCACCTCACCAACAAGCGCGGCAACTGTTTTGAGGAGAAGGGGCCGGCTGTCAAGGCCCATCATGACACCCCCACACGGGGCGGGTTGTCACCTCACCTGATTTTCTTCGGCCGGGACCCCCGGGGAAGGGGACTCCCCTTGTCCGGTGAAGGCATGGCAATGGATGCCACGGGGTTCTTCGAGCGGCAAGAGACCACAGCGCGGGATATTCCTTAGCAGCTCGTGAAGGAGGACGCCGTGCGAGCCAAGACCGCCCCGAAGTATGCACCTCACAAGTTCGGGGTGGATGCCCCGGTATGGGTACTGGGACCCCAGCCTATGGGCACTCACCGCATCAAAACCTGGTTCACATCCGGAGAGGTGGTCCGCAGGATTGGCGAGGACACCTACCGCATCAAGGTGGGCTCCGGACAGTTCAGGGAGCGAAACAAAAGGCAACTCCGTCCCCATGAGCCTCATGTCCGTGGTACGCAAGTGTCCCTGAACCATGCCGCCCCTGAGGCCGACTCGGACGACGACTATGCTGAGCAAGACGACTACACTGTCGAGGAGATCCTGGCCCAGCATCCGAGTGCCTCGGCGCCTGGAGGAGTGGAGTTCAAGGTGCGCTGGAGAGGCTATGGACCCTCCCATGACGGCTGGGAACCCATCTCTTTCTTTGTGCCGTGGATTTACACCCCTTTCATGGTGTATGTCTCGAAGCACAGGACAAAGATCCAGGTCTCTGACTTGCAAGCTTTGACTAGGGCGATGGAAGCTAGGGGCCACTCATCCCTGCCCTGAGATCTCCCTTAATGGGCAGATTGAGCACAAGTCTGTCAGGTCGTCAGTACGTCCCTCGCTTCTTTGCTCTCTCCCAGATCTTCTGCAATGTCGTTCTGGTGGAGTGGTTGAAATGCTGCGCAAGTGGAGCAGCCCACTAATCGGGTGGTATGACACAGCCGTTGCGTGTACCTCAGACCTCTGCGTGATGCCGACCTCCTGAAAGCCGAGTTCGGCGGGACCAGTTCTGCTCCCTCTGTCTCTCTCATGGTTGAGTCGTAGTGGTTGACCCCCCTCCCCCGCTGAATCCATGGGAAACCAGGAGGGATCACCTCCCATGCCGAGACCAGAGACCCTGGCAGATGGCCACACCCCCGCACGCTGAACCTGTTGGGAGCCAAGCGGGTGGGTAGCCTACCTCCACCGTCCCGACCATCGCCGAATTTATGTCCCTCCGCCTCCTGAGGCATCCGTGGGAAACCAGGTGGGGCAACTGACCCCTTCACTCTTGTGAGCTCTGGGGGCTTTGAAGCCCATACGACGTTGCGCAACGGGTGTCCCCGCCATCCACACTGCAAATTTGTGTGTGATCTGGTCCCATGGCATACTCAGCGATCAAGATCGTGGGTGAGTGTGTGTGAGTTGCTGGCCTACGGGCACTTTTCTCAACCGCTCCCCCTGATAACGCCTTATTCTGACCAGGGCACAGTTTGATGCTCCTTGCAGAGTGTGTTCACATGCCCTTTGGACTGTGCTATGTCATAGGCCTGCCCTTCAGCATGCGTGTCATCCCCTGCCATGTTTGCTCTGAAACTTTGTGCCCAATCACTGTCTTCCCATACATCATACTTTGGCAACCCCACAGGCTGTGAGTCACCACGGTCGCCATGTATATTCCTGCACAGTCCAGCTAGACCACTACGGGGCTACAGATGGTCCCGATAGAGGACTCGAAACGACACACGGATGCAACCACGATTGCCGTGCAGATTGCATTACATATGGTCTCTTGCACCGGTACTTAAGTACAGATTGTGTCTGTGATACCGTGTGTCCGTGACTGTGCCTGTGGCTGAGATCCTGAAAGCGCCAGGCTGAAACCCCAGTTGCCTGAAGTGAACTCCCTGCGGTCCGCCACTGTCAGTCCCAGTATGAGCCCACTGACTTGCCTCCGCAGTCGGGTGGTGACCTTCGGTGTCCTGACCTCGGTCCGTCTGCCTGGGAAACTGGTGGTTTTAGGAGTTGACGCCTCCGCTCAGACTACATGAAGACTCTCCCATGCATGGCCTTCGTGGTAATAGGGCGAGGGAGAAGACGGCCTTGATGCCCGATTTCTTATGCAGGAGTACTTGCTGCTTTACCACTCAAGGACTCGCGTCGTGCATATGGACATGGTGCGGCCTTCGAAGGGCTCGTGGGGACTCTCCCCCAGCCTGCAGCCTTGGGAGACCTGAACCGTCCTGACGGATCTCTTTGGTCGCTCTCGACCCGTGGGACCACCTCAATTGTCGTGTGACGCCTATGTTGGTTGTGTATGCCACTGCGAATGTGGTGGTGACCGTCGCAGCCGGCACCCGTGCGCCTGGTTGGAGTTAACCGGTCATTTGGATGCCGAACTATTGCTGCCAGGACCTGGGACTTGACACTGCATACCTTACTGATTTCTACACCCATTTACAGGTCATGCTTGTCAGTTTCTACGCAATTTCATCGTCTTTTCAAACCATTACCGTTTTTGTGGAGAATTGGAGTCATGTCGAGATCCTGACCCAGGTGTGGGCTAGGAGAGGCCGACCCTCCCTGCCGTTGTCCGGGGTACCCGCTGCAATGCTTTGGTGTGATTGAGCTTCTCCATGTTTTGCTCTAAGGAGGGGTGTGAAGCAGTAACCAGGACCCCATGCCCCATAGGGCAAATGTCTGTCGTTCCCCGTTACACACACCTATTCTGCATCCTGCTTGTGGGGATAGGTTTGCTCCAGCTCCTTGGGAGCCGTCATGGGACCGATTCCGTCACTAACCTTCCCCATTGATTAAATCGATCAGGAAGTCTTATCATTCCCATTTAATGATCGAATCATGCGGGAAATCGATTGAAATTGATTATTCCGACCCGACTTCTTCCCGCCGTGAAAATGTTGCCTGTCTTTGACTGCGCGCGTGTTGGCGGCGTGTTTTCGTGGCGAGTTTTGTTTTGACCTTTTCTTCTGTACCTTTGAGGCTCGAAAGGAAGTTGAGGGAAAGATCTGTAGTATTTTTCATGTACTTTCATTTGGTGTACTCACCAGAACTTTTGGCTGTTGCGTCGGGGAGAAAGTCGACGCGCAAGCTTTTTGGTCAAGCAAGGGACCTCGTGGATCTCATAGACCATGAGTTTGTGGGAAACCCTACATGCCGCCCCTTTGCCTTCCATCCATGCCCCTTTGACATGGGCATAGCACTTCCTTTCGCGAAGCGGAATGGGTGATTTGGGCCACCCATGGGTGCGAAAAACCCAAGTCAAAATACTGCGCAAACGCTAACTTTGTGTACTTGTGAGCATGAACGTAAATAATTTAACATAATGCTCACAAGACCAACTGCCCACAGCATTTTTGGTTTTTGAGCCAACTCAACGATGGCTCCACGCAATTGGATGCGTACCAAAAAATGGCCTTTGGAAAAGACGACCTTTCCTCCAAAATTTGGCTAAAATGGGCTCAGCGTCAAGGCTTGTTCTTGAAGCCAAGAGCCATATGGGCCTTGAACCAAGGCAATATGGAAGCTAGAGAGTGCAAAGAACATCCTGTATGGCTTGTTTGATTTCTCCAAGCCTATCTACTATTTGATATCATATTGCCTTGTGGGCACACGCGCCGAACCTGCCTTTTGCACACGTGCCCATATGCATGCATGATTGACTTGGGATCAGAGGGGGGACTTGACGAAAAGTAAGTAAGTTTGTAAACACTTACTATGGGTCCTTCGTTTCGGGTATATGTCACATTATATGGGCTTTGATTTCCCATGGGTATATATGTGCCAATATGGGCATTTTGGCCATATTTTCTACTTCCCATGTGCTCCAAGGGCGTTTCAGGTTCGAGGTTTGACGTGTCAGGTACTAGACGTTCCTCAGCCTCGGGGGGCCATCTGGTCGGGTCAGGTGATATCCTTCCCACCAGGACATAGTCGGGGGCCCTTCATGACACACTTCCTGCTTGGTGGCCGAGTCCCCCGGGTTCACAAGGCTCGGAGCCCTGTCCCTCCCCGGCTTCCCCATTTTGCCACTCCCCAGTCAGTGCGTCACTTAGCAACCGTGGTTGCAGGCGCTTACCCACTACGCCGCCCGCCTGATGCGTGGTCGCCCGGGCTCCCGACGCCGCCCGGCCCCTGCTACTGGCTTGCCGCCAGTGGGACCCCCATGGGCTGGCGCAGAGGCTGCCTAGCCGCGGGGCTGGTGTGTAGCAGTGTGTGCTACTACTGCCTTGGCAGGTGCAGTGCGCTGGTCGTGTGTGCGTGGCGCTCGCGGCAGGTCTGGGGGGTCGGGGCCGGTGCCGGTTCTTGCTTCTTTCCTCGGGCTCCTCCTTGCCCTCGCGTCCCTCGCGGTGCGTGTTGCGGGTTGTCCCGTCCGGGTGTCCCTTCTCTTCGCCTGCCGGTACGCCATTCCATGCGGTCTCTGCATTCGCCTGGCTCGGTCTGGTTGCCCTTCGGGTCCGCGCCGCCTGTTCGTTGCGTGTGTGTGCACCCGTGCTCCCGCGATGTACGCGCCTTCCCACCCCTCCGGGTCGGTGTGGCGCGCGCACTCTGCGCGGTTCTGGTGCAGGGCGCCGTTAGGGCCGTTCCAGGTGGCGTTTCCTGCTCCGGTCCCGTGCTCTGCCTATTTGGCTCTTGGGGGGAGGGCCCGGTCCCTTCGTCCCCTTGCCTTGCTTGGGGTCGCGCGCCCCCCTCCGGGCATGCCTGGTCTTGTGTGCCGGCTTTGCGCGCTGTGGGGGCGGCACAAGCGCCCGGGGGGGGGGTGCCTCTTGCGTGGGTGTGGGGCACCGGGGACTGGGCGCTCTCCAACGCCCGACCGCCCGTCCTTGGGGCGTGCGGCCGGGGTCTGCTACCCACTCACTGTGCATGCGGGGGGTGTGGCGCTGGGGACCCGTCACCAACCCCACAGCGGGCGCTCTTGCGAGCTGGCTTTGCGCGCTGTGGGGGCGGCAGGAGGGTGCCCCGGGTGGAGGGCGTCTCTTACCTGGGTGTAGGGTGTCCGCGGTTGGGCGCTCTCCCTCGCCCGACCGCCCGTCCTAGGGGCGTGCGGCCGGGGCCCACTACCCACTGGCTGTAGGTGCAGGGGGATGTGGGCGTGGGAACCTGTCACCCACTCCACAGAGCACCCTTTTCTGAGCTGGTTTTTCGCGCTGCGGGGCGGCAGGAGGATGCCCGGGGGGGGCGCCTCTTGCCTGGGCGTGGGGCGTCTGGGGTTGGGCGCTCACCCACACCCGACCGCCCGTCCTTGGGGCGTGCACCCGGAGCCCCCTACCCATTGGCTGTGGCTGCGGGGGTTGTGGGCATGGGGACCCGCCACCGATCCCACAGCGCTCGCTCTTGCGAGCTGGCTTTGGGCGTTGTGGGGCGGAACGAGGGCGCCTGGGGGGGATGCGCCTCCTGCTTGTGTGTGGGGCGTCCCGGGTTGGGAGCTCATTCACGCTCGACCGCCTGTCCTTGGGGCGTGCTGAAGCGGTACCCAGAACCCGTGGCCCAGGGCACGGACGCCGTCAACACCGTCCGTCAGCGTGATATCCCTTTACTCTGATCCGCGAGATCCGGAATCCGAGCCTGAACCATGAAATCGATGTAGAATTACCATAATTTCACCTTCGTGTTCCGTTTCTGGTTAGAATTCGGTGAAATACCCGATTTCTAACGCGATTTCTAATTGCCGTGAAATCGCCGCTTGTTGTTGCCTGTTCTCGCGCTTGCGTCGCTTCTCCGTGGCGAGTTTTGAGATGGACTTTTCTCCTGTACCTTTGAGGTTCTAAGGGAAGTTGAGGGCTGGATCTAGAGGGTTTTTAATGTACTTTCATCCGGTGTGTTCACCAGAAAACTTCGCTCTTGCGTCTGCGAGAAAATCAGCACGGAAGGCTTTCCGTCGATCGCTTGAACTCATGGCTCTCAAGGACAATGACTTCTGAAAGTACTTCACATCTCCCCCCTATGCCTTTCATTCATGCCCCTTTCACGTGGGCATATCACTTTGTACAAGGAAGCGGGCAATAGGGATTTTTTAGGCATCATATGGGTATCGTATACCCAAGTCATTTGCGTGCGCAAACGCCAACTTTGTGTCCTTGTGAGCATGCACGTAAATCTTCGAACACAATGCTCACAAGACCAAATGCCCTAGGCCATTTTCGTTTTTTTGAGCCAACTCAACGATGGCTCCACACAATTCAATGCGCACCAAAATTCATTTTTGAAAAAGGGCACATTTTGGTCGAAAATTAGGCCAAAATGGCCAAGCCCCCGAGGCTCGTACTGAAAGCCTATGGGGAGTTGAGCCTTGCATCAAGGCAATATGTGGAGTAGAGACCACGAAGAACATCGTGGGTGGCTTGGTTGATGTTTGCAATCTTGCCTTCTGTTTCATATAAGATCGCCTTATGAGCACGCGTGCCAAACTGCCTCTTTGCACATGCGCTCATATGCAAACGGTAATGACATGGGTGGGCGAGGACAATCTAACCATAGTGGGCATATTTGAAAGCACTTACTATGGGCCTACTCCAAACATGTTTACTCATATTTTTGCTCTTCAATGACCCATAGATATATGCTTCGCAATATCGCCGATATATGCACCTTTTCCCATATATAGTGTGCCTCAAGGATTGAGGTGTGAAAAATGTTTCCCTGACGCTTTGAACCCCAAACCCTCGTCGCAAAAGGGAGGCAAAGCTTCGGTTTGCACCCATGCAAAAGCCCAGGGTCTATCTCTCTTGTGATACGGAGATACGATTTTTCGAGTGACCACTTTTGGGTGAATTTTGGCTGTTTTGCCCAGAATGGCCACAAACCCCGTCTCCCCCTTAATGTTCCGCCCAAGGTTGCGTGAGCCACTTGACCAAGGGTAAGGGCGATTCGAAGAGGGAACATAAACATGCATCGAATGGGGTGTGTCCCCATGTGGCCTCTCCTCATGAAGGGAGAATTGTGAGTTGCCCAATTTGGGGTATGTTGCCATTCTGCCCCACTTGTGTGTCATTTTCCCTCCAAGAGGGAAAAGAGCTAAAGGCGACTACGAGGGTTGGCAAGTGGCAGATACCAGGACCTGAGTCCCATGTGTCTAAAGCATCTTTGGTTCGAAGGATCCTCGCCGTGGCCATGGAGATATGGTGTCATGAGTGCGGGCCATTTTGGCCAAGTTTCGCTGTTTTTGCCATTGTATGCCATATTGGAACTGCCATATCTCCATGGGGCAAGGGACCTAGCTAGGAAGAGAAGGGCAATTATTGTAGCATATGACCAAGGGTTGAACACCATTAGGGTCCGTATTTGCTCGTCCGGCTCATTCGGAGTTATTCAACTTTTGATGCGATCCATGATCCTCCCCTTTGCACCGCATGCTGTTTTCTGCCCCATCCGTTTGTTCATCCCCTCGGTGAAGAGTAAGCAGCCAGTGTGACAGCAACCGGAATCCCAAGTCATGGGACCAAAAAGGATATCAAGGGCCGTGAATCAAGGCTTGGCGCGACAAGATCGCCAAGACTTCCTACCCAGGACGGTCGCCCAAGACGGCCGATTTTGCCATTTTGGCATTTGCGGACCCAGCTTGGATCATTACCACGCCGAGGCCCATGGGGAACCTTGAGAGCCAAGTACATGTGAGTCTCTGTTGGACTCCCGGTGGTTCGCATATGGAATGGCGGATCCAATCCCCAAGCCGGCGTGGAGATATACCATTGAGGATACCCTCGATTTTGGGTCATTTTGAGCAGCGGAAATGACCCCCTCTTTGGACCCCAGTTTCAGCCCCCCGTGTGGTCAATTGGCGGCCCCATATCTCTATGCCCATCCCAAGCCTGGACCTAGTCTCAGGTCATGCACTTAGATAAAAGTCTCAGGTCCTGCCTCCTATCCTGTGAGCCACTGGCCTTGCCCTGGCCGGGCGAGCCATCCGTGGAGATGACTCCAATTTTGGTGATTTTGGCATCATGACCCCACTTGGCGAACCCGTGGTGCACTGATGCCGGGGGCTCAGAGGGAACCAGGTTGGGTGGAGGCTGCAGAGAGTTCGTACCTGAAGGGCATGTAGTCAGTTGCCTCGTCCCTACCTCTGGATGGTCCGAACGAGGGGTCAGGTCTAGAGTTTTTCGAGCTAATATCAGTTTTGGCTGAAACAGCCCATTGTCAGTTACCAACTCCTAGGGGATGATGGCGGGGCCATATCTCCGGCTCAGAATGGAGTTATGACCTGCTGTTAGAGGAGCATGGGGAGTCATTGTCAGTTGGCCTTGGAGCTGCTTGGTTCTGAGGAACTTCCCTGTGGCTGGGCGCAACACCCTCCCATATTGGCAGGGTTTCAGGGTCCGCATTGAGCAGGGTATGGGTTGTGTTTGAGCCCCTGCCCCTGCCAGCCACTGAGAGGGTCGGACCTCGGATTGGGATATGAGTTGAGACTGAGTGTCTATTGTCCTATGATGCATTTACCCCAGTCTAAGTTTAGCCCCATGTGTACATATCCTGATGTGTTGCTGTACATACTTTCGTTCCCTTGTTTCAGAGTGGCAAGGATCCTGAAACGCTCTGTCACATGACACGAGCATGGGGATGCCCCTGTGAGCGCAGTGCTTTGCCTGCCTGCTTGCTTGTGCGTGTCCACCGCAGCCTCCCGTGGCCAGGCCCCCCCACGGGAACGCGTCAAAAGCGTTTCACCGCCGCAGGGTTACCCATCCCTCGCGTGCCACTCGGGGCCGCCTGAACCCCGAGTACCATGGCCTTCGCAGCGCCACCCGGAGCATTTCCCCGAGCATCAGCAGCAGCGCCAATTCCGTGAAGGAAGTGTAGCGACCAGAACTCCGACGTCAGCGAGTTCCTTCGGCCGACCAGTACCGGCCACACTCCCAGCTGCATCACCCACCTCCACAACCACCATCGGGCGTGTGGGTCCCAGCCCTGTAGAGAGAGTGCACCGCAGCGACCGCTTCAACAGCCACCCCCAGGACTAGTCCATCGAGGGGAACGAGCGCCCATGGTGAACTGGCAAGAGGCGGGCAAGACATGGCCCCAGTTCCACCCCCATGCCGTGTACCTGCTGCGTGGGTTGGTGTGGGGTCAACACTACCGCCACAGCAACCCCCAGTGCGAAGGCTGCATGCCTGGGGGCTTCGAGCTCCACGGGAATATGGGCGTCGACCGCCTGCAGGCAGTGGAAGACTGGCTGCGGGCAGAAGGATACGCCTACCGCTTCCGCCACAAGCGCTGGAGGGTCTGGACCCGTCCGGACAGGCCCGGCGAAGGGCTGCGCCCTGACGAGATTGAGGATGACGAGAACCCCAACGAGTACCCGTTGGGCGCTAAAATCAATGTCTCCATATGGGGCATGATCGAAAAGAAGTTCCGCGAACCGGGGGGGGGGCGTACGCCGCAGGGCAGCAGCAGTTCGCCTCCCGGAAAGGAGAAGCGATCCGCCGGGGACAGGAAGCGGGGCAAGAAGTGGCGGGAGTACGAGGAATCCCTGGCTGCCGAAGCCGCCCAAGCCGCCGAGAACGAGACCCAGGGCGGAACCCCAGCCCCAAGCCCCCAACGGGCCAGTGGCGGTCACCACCCCGGCCACACCTCCCTTGGCGACTTCCTTGAGGTCGCCAAGAAAGCCAAGGCCAAGCCCCCTCAGCTGTACCTGAGGAAGTCAGGCCCCAGAAGCGATGTGGAGTTGGCCCACCGGGGAAGGAGGCCGGTCGACGAGGCCAGCTCCAGCAGCAGCGCCACCCCCGACCAAAAGGACGTGGCCCCCGCCTGCGAGCCTGCCTGCAGGGTGCCCTGCAACGTTCGGGTTGCCCGGCAACGTGCCAGGCAGCAGAACGCTGCTGTCGAAGGGGCACTGTTTCGGTTTCCAGCAGACAAGGCCTTGTTGGAAAGCCCTGACCGGTAGCTCTCACCACAATCGTATTTTAGATCATTTGCTCACACCCACACAGAGATCCAGAGGCTGGAAAAGTGCTCTACCATCCGACCCATTCTAGGGGCCCACTGTTTTAGTTTCTAGCAAACAAGGCCTTTTTGGAAAGCCCCGACCAGTAGCTGTCACCAAAATCTTATTTTAGGTCATTTGCTCACACCCACACAGAGATCCAGAGGCTCGAAAAGTGCTCTACTATCCGATCCCTTCTAGGGGCCCACTGTTTCAGTTCCTAGCAAACAAGGCCTTTTTGGGAAGCCCCGACCAGTAGCTCCCACCAACACTTTATTTCAGGTCATTTGCTCACACCCACATGAAGATCTGGAGGCTCGAAAAGTGCTCCACAATCCGCCCCACTCCAGGGGCCCACTGTTTCAGTTTCTAGCAAACAAGGCCTTTTTGGAGAGCCCCGACCAGTAGCTCTCAACAAAAACCTTTTTTTAGGTCATTTGCTCACACCCACACAGAGATCTGGAGGCTCGAAAAGTGCTCTACTATTCGCCCCCTTTCAGGGGCCCACTTTTTCAGCTTCTGGCAAACAAGGCTTTTTTGGAAAGCCCCGACCATTAGCTCTCACCAAAACCTTATTTCAGGTCATTTGCTCACACGCACAAAGAGATCAGGAGGCTCGAAAAGTGCTCTACTATCCGCCCCATTCCAACGCCCCACCGTTTCAGTTTCTAGCAAACAAGGCCTTCTTCGACAGCCCCGACCAGTAGCTCTCACCAAAACGTTATTTTAGGTCATTTGCTCACACCCACACAGAGATCTCGAGGCTCGAAAAGTGCTCTACCATCCGCCCCCTTCCAGGGGCCCACTTTTTCAGCTTCTAGCAAACAAGGCTTTTTTGGAAAGCCCCGACCAGTAGCTCTCACCAAAACCTTATTTTAGGTCATTTGCCCACACGCACATAGAGATCAGGAGGCTCGAAAAGTGCTCTACTATTCGCCCCCTTCCAGGGGCCCACTGTTTCAGTCCCTAGCAAACAAGGCCTTTTTGGGAGGCCCCGACCGGTAGCTCTCACCAAAACCTTATTTCAGGTCATTTGCTCACACGCACATAGAGATCAGGAGGCTCGAAAAGTGCTCTACTATCCGCCCCCCTCCAGGGGCCCACTGTTTCAGTTTCTAGCAAACAAGGGCCCTTTGGAAAGCCCCGACCAATAGCTCTCACCAAAACTTTATTTTAGGTCATTTGCTCACACCCACACACAGATCTGGAGGCTCAAAAAGTGCTCTACTATCCGCCCCACTCCGGCAGCCCACAGTTTCAGTTTCTGGCACACAAGGCCTTTTTGGAAAGCCCCGACCAGTAGCTCTCACCAGAACTTTTTTGAGGTCATTTGCTCACACGCACATAGAGATCAGGAGGCTCGGAAAGTCCTCTACTATCCGCCGCCTTCCAAGGGCCAACTGCTTCAGTTTCTAGCAAACAAGGCCTTTTTGGAAAGCCCCGACCAGTAGGTCTCACTAAAACCTTATTTTAGGTCATTTGCCCACACGCACATAGAGATCAGGAGGCTCGAAAAGTGCTCTACCATTCGCCCCCTTCCAGTAGCCCACTGTTTCAGTCCCTAGCAAACAAGGCCTTTTTGGAAAGCCCCGACCAGTAGCTCTCACCAAAACCTTATTTTAGGTCATTTGCTCAGACCTACATAGGAATCCGGAGTCTCGAAAAAGTGCTCTACTATCCGCCCCCTTCCAGGGGCCAACTTTTTCAGCTTCTAGCAAACAAGGTTTTTTTTGGAAAGCCCCGACCAGTAGCTCTCACCAAAACTTTATTTCAGGTCATTTGCTCACAGGCGCCGTCGGCATTGCCCAGCAGGAGGCTGCAGAGTGGGGCAGAGGCATGGCCTCCCATGCCTCGGCCGTGGGGGCCATTGCGGCTGAAGTTACGGCTGCAGCTGCACAGGAAGCAGCTGCTGCCTGTGTCAGGAGTGAGGCCGAGGCAGCCGCGCAGGAAGCGGCGGCTGCCCAACAAGCCCGCCTAGCCCAGGAGGCCATTGCCCGCAAGGAGGCCGAGGTGAAAGCGTTGGAAGAGGCGCTTGCCGAACAGAGGGCAAGGAAGGAGGCAGAGAAAAGGGCACATGACGAAGCAACGGCCAAGGCCCAAGCGGACGCCGCCAAGAAGGATGCCATTGAGGCCGCGCAACGGAAGGTCGCTGAGGAGAGGGCCAAGAGGGAGGCGGAACTAGCAGCGTTGGAAGCAGAAAAGGTTCGGCTGCAGCGGGCTCCGGAAGCTGAATCTGCCCATGCCCCAGAAGAGGCCGAAAGGCGAGCGGCCGCAGCCACAGCCGCTGCAATGGAGGAGGCGGAGGCCAAGCCTCAGCGCGAGACGCCCCGGGACGATCCAGAGTAGCGACCTTTTCGAAGCTCTTCGAGGGAGATGCCTCCTCCAAGATGAAGCTGGACCTGCAGGAGATCAACACCGGCAGCAGTGGGGACAGTGGCCCCACTACCCACCGGCGAAGGAAGGGTAAGTGGAAGACTCCCGAGAGGGCACGAAGGCCCGCGGATGGATATCCCCACGACTCCGACCCATTCTTCAGCGCCAGGGACGGGGACGAACGAGAAAGCCGACATCGTCGAGGAATGGCTGGAGGAGGAGGCGGAGATTCCCCGATGGAGTCCGAAGGTGAAGATGGAGATCCGCCCCCTCCCTACTGGAGCTCAGAGCCCACCGTGTGCGGGACCGAGGCGCCCAGGTGGGGCGACATGGACAAGAATGATGACATGGACTTCGGCTACACGGGGAAGCCCCCATCCTCGGACCCAACAAGGCGACCCGGCGGAGCCCCACCGGGACCCCCTGGCGGAGGCCTGCCGGGACCCCGAGCGGAGGACCACCAGGACCCCCTGGAGGACATCCACCAGGTGGACCCGGAGGCAGACGACCTGGCGGAGGAGGACCCCCTGGACCTGGCGGGCCCAGCGAAGGCCCTCCGGGAGGACCCCCTGGCGACCCCGACGGCTCACCGGGAGATGGAGTCCCGGAGGCCACCTGGCGGTGGATCCTCTACCTTCGCAGGAGGGTCCAGGCCCTCGAGCGCGAGGTAGATACGAAGAAGCGAAATGATCCGCATCGCCAGGGTCGCCGCGGGGGCACAGAAGGAGCTTGTCATCGCCAAGACGGAGATGGTCAAGATCGCCAAGGTCGCCACCGCCGCCCAGAGGGAGCTGGACATCGCCAGGGGGGGGACCAGGCTGCTGAACAAGGTCATCAATGGCCTGCAGCAGAAGTTGGACAGGCTGGAAGGCCGGGGGAGCGTCGGCAGCGACCTCCCGCCCCTGGAGTCCGGCTCGTAGGACGACAGCTGGGGACCTGGACCAGGTCCAGGCAGGGCCCACGCCCCCGGCGGAGCCCCCAGGAGTCGCCCCAGCGCCAGTGCCCCCTCTCCCAGCGCCCTCTCTCATCACAGCGGGAGCCGTCGTAGCAAGCGTGTGCCTTCCGGCAGTAGCAGCGAAGAGTGGCGTGACGAATGGCTCAGTGCGGAGTACCACAGCCGCTGTGCCCCACTGCGGACACCGGTACGCCCCTGACGCCCCGCTCCAGTCCCAGAACCAATCCCAACGGCAGGAGGGCGATATGGTGGTCTCAGAGATGAGGTCCCGGAGGGGACGTGAAGTTGGATATCGGCAGAGGCGAGGAAGACCTGGAGGAGTTCGGCATTACCCCGTCGCGTGGTGTACAACGGGAGGCCGCTGAACGCAGCCGCCAGCGCGGTGATGAAGAGGCATACATGGAGGGAGTACAGCGTGAACATCTAGGTTCGGCGTACATGGAGAAACCACGGCGTGGCCACATGGATACGGGGGAGGAGAGGGAAGTGGCAGCCGTGGGAGTCCGTGCAGGACGCCGATGGGAACCTCGGTCGACCTTGCGGCCGGCAATCATGGTCCCTAAGGCCGCGGATGCTGCCGTGTGGGAATACCTGAAGGACATCAAGCGCCCCACATACAATGGCAACCCCCTCAACCTCGGCCGCTTCTTGGAGAAGGCGGACGATTGGGGGATGACGGTCACTGACGACATGGATCCCGCAGGGGCGGAGAAATATGTCTTCAAACGGTTCAGGTGGCGCCAGCAGGAGGTGCTCCAAGAGCTAAACTTCGTGGCAACCAAGGAGGGGAAAATCAAGACCCTCAAGGAAGCCAAGAAGTGGCTCAACGAGCAGGAGCGGGTAGACGCTCCGCAGGTGGCTGCCAAGCGGTGGAAGGCCATCAAGCTTCAGCATGATGGTCAGGAGATCCGCCTACGAGATTGGCGGGACCTCCGGTGGCAATACACCCTCTTCCGCCGCAACGTGGAGAACTCGAATGAGGGTGACGAGCAGGCCCGCCTGCTCTCCATGCTACCCGAGGCATGGATCAAGAGATTCACCAAGGAGGAAGCAAAGAGAGCCAAGTCCAACCACACCGTCAAAATGATGCTCCCGAAGGAGTATCATACAAACGTGCTGGCTTGGACAAAGAAGAACGTGACCCGGGATGCCAAGCGGCACTCCCTGCGGAATGCTCTCCTCATCACCGTCACGGGCGATCGCGAGAAGACCGCGATGTGGCGCCTTGATTAGTGTCAGGTGGCCAGCCAGACCATCCGTCTGCAGGCCATCCCGGCGCGGATGACCTACGAAGAGGTCCTGGAGTGGGTCGGAGAGGAAGTACTCAAAGAGTACCTGAACCTCCACCACACCCGCGGATTGAGGCCCGACGACCGTGACGTCAACTACGTTGGCGAGGGGCTGGGCGGAGAAGCTGCCATGGACCCAGCGGGAGATGATGGCAATGAGGCTCTCGACGACGATGACAACGACGATGAGCCTGCCGAGATGGCCGTTCGTGGAGAGGCTGGGAGCCCCTGCAGAAGGGTTGGGGAAAGAAGGAGAAGAAGGAGCCCCGCCGCATGGGCCACCCTCCGCTGTCCTTTGGGGAGTTCATACGAGCTCACCCTCAGGGCTGTTTCGTGTGTTACGGAGGAACAAAGGGTTCAACCATGACCACCGGACAAGCCTCGTCCACAAGGCCGACACGGAGGCCTACAAGAAGGTACACGGGTCGAAGAAGCGTACAGCCGCGAGTGTCTGTGAGGCCAAGGTGGAGGTCACCAAGGACGAGCTCTCCAAGCTGATGTCAGTGGGGACTGAGTTGGCGAAAGAGATCCAGGAGATCAAGAGGGCCTGGGTCCCCAAGTCGGACAACAAGAACAAGTACAAGGAGAAGAAGGGTAAGAAAGGGGGAAAGAAGAAGGGCGTCAACGAGGTTGACGCGGAAGAGAGTACCCCTACTCCCACAAGCAACGCCCCTTAGCGGAGCCCCTGCAGCCAAGGGCCCCAGCTAGGGCGGTCGCAGGATGGTGTTGTGGGAATCGCCACATCATCCCATTCAGGAGAAACTGAGCACCATTGGATTGCCGCGGGCGCAAGGCCCGGTCCGGCACCCAAGAAGAAGGACAGTCGCAGTTGCAGGTTGGGGGCAATTGCTGGAGCAATAACCGCCCTAGGCGGATCTTCGTGTCCGACCAGGGTCCCTGGTGAAGGCACGAACCCTTGCACCCGGCCATCCTTTGCGACCAAGAACGTATTTGATTTGCTCCAAGATCTTTCTGAGAGTATCGGAGGATCACCCAGACCGCAGCTGGATGCTGCAGATGGGCAGCCTGTGCCCATTGTCCACGACCTGCACCAGTCGCTTATTGAGCTTCTGGAACGGCCGGAGATCCTGAGCTTGCACGCCGTGCGCCGTGTCGGGCGGGAGCGGCAGTTGCATCTTAAGGTCCGTACCCTATGCGGGGAAGTGGAGAAGGTCTTCGACGTGTTGGTCGACATGGGCGCTCAGGTCAGCCTGGTCAAGGCTGGTCTACTTCCACCAGAGTGCTTGACCGACAGTCGGAGGCCTGTCAGGCTGAAGGTGGCGAACGGCCAGTACATGGTGGGAGACACGAAGGAAGCGGCCATTGGGCTGCAGTTCGTTAACCACACGGACCTCGGCAAGGAAATCCTCCTGAAAAGCCGCTTCTACGAGGCTCAAATGGACTGGGACATGATAGTCGGATACGACTTCATGATGCAGACGGACTCTGGCGTTCTCCCGGCCCAGGCCTCCATGACCCTGTACCACGACGACCAGCTCTCGTGGCTCTCGTCACCTGAGCACCACGTGGAATGCCAATGGATCCACCCGGAACGTAATCAGCTTGAGGTAGCTGCACCCGGGACTGAGCCGGCCGGGCCAGCGAACCAGGAGTACGGCGTAATGCCGGAAGTAGCAAGCCAAGTCATTGCGGACCTGGGAGCTTCGGATCTGGCCCTGGATGCGTTCTCCTCAGGAACCTCCGCCCATCTTCGGGTGTGTGAGAAGTACTGGAGCGCCCAGGATTCCGCGTGGAACAAGCACTGGGGTCCGCATCAGGGTTTGATATGGATCCATTGCCCTCGATGGGACATCCCAAGGGCGGTAGCGAAGATTCGCAAGGACCGCTCTAAGGCAGTGTTGGTCGTTCCTATGTGATGCACCGAGGAGGAAAGTGCCCAAGATTGGGTGGTCTCACTGAGCAACATGACCTTAAACAAGGTGGTCCTACCGGCTGGAGAGAGTGTCTATCAGGACGCTAAGGGACAGCCCATGCCACCCCAGAGATGGCCAATGGAGTTCCACTATGTGGATGTGGGCCTTGAACAGGCCGACGCCACGGACTTCGTGCGTGTCAACCGCATTGTAGCGGAGCCCTGGCGGCAATACTTTGCGGTTTCCCCCGTTGACATTGGAGAATCGGAGGACCTCCTCACTGAAGAGGAGCTGGACCTGGTTCAGGGGTATATGGATCAGCCCTTCCACAACTGGGGAAGCCAGCGTGAGGAGAAGGGCCAAGATAAAGCTTGGTGGGAAGTGGGCACCATCGTCTCTGGCTCCTATGATGGACCACCTTCGTAAGGAGGGTATTGGACCACATGGCCAGTCAGGACGAGCCAATCGGCGGGAACCCACCCAGCTATGGTGACCTGTTCCGAGGCAAGACCAAGGATGGCCCCTTGGGCCACCTGGGAAGACCGCCAGAGCCGAAGCCATGCGATGGTACCCCGCAAGTAAGCTCAGTGGTTCAAGTGCCCGGAAAGGCCAAGGAAGAGTCCAATGTGTGTGCCAAGATCAAGGCATTGAGGACCAGGCTGAAGCAGAAGTATGGTGAAATCTTCTTCAGAGGAAGACCTGTGTTTCCCCCACCGGTTCGTGGACCGTATGGTGAGGCCAAGATACGACTGAAGCCAGACCCCCGTGTGTACCGACACCGGGAATTTGCCCTGAGGGGCGAGAGGAAAGAGGCCACAGAGAAGATCCTCCGTGAGTTCATCAAGAGGGGCTGGCTTGAGCCATGCCACTCTGAGTGGGCCTCCCCGTGCTTCGTCGTCCCCAAGAGGGTGGCCAGAGGGTGGCGGCTCCTGGTCAACTACCCATCCCAAACGGCCAAACGCAGCATGACAGCTATATGCTGCCCCTCATTGAGGACATGCTGCAAAAGCAACAACGGGGGAGGATCTTCACGGTGATGGACCCGAAACATGGTTATCATCAGATGCCTCTCGCCAAAGAGTCCCGTGCTTGCACAGCCATGAGCACGCCACTGGGACCCCTCCAGTGGAAGGTGATGCCCATGGGCGTTACCAACAGCAATGCGGCTTTTCAGCGGATGCTGGAGAACCTGCTTGAGCCGGTGCGTGACTGTGCGGACCCCTTAGTGGACGACGTGATCATCGCGTCCAGGGGACCCCAGTATGAGCTCTGATGAGCTCCAGGAGGCACATGAGAGGGACGTCACCAGAGTGCTGGACCTCCTGGTTTGGCACAAGCTCACGGGCAGCAGTGACAAGGCCACCATTGCGGTAAGCGAGGTGGTCTTCGCTAGCCACATATATGGGAACGGGCAGCGGAAGCCCATACCTGGCAAGGTGGCTGCGATTGAGCACTGGGAGAAGCCCAAGACAGTCTCCGAATTACGGGCATACTTGGGGTTCTGCAACTACTACTCGGGGTATATCAAGATGTATGCCGAGTATGCGGCCCCCATGACGACCATGCTCAAGGGCAACCGAGAGGAGACCAAGAAGGGGTCCAAGAAGGCTCTGGTCTGGAATGACGAGTCCGACTGTGCCTTTGAGGGGATGAAGCAGGCGCTGCTATACGCAGTGGGTCTGCACCTCGTGGATCCTGACCGAGGGTTTGTCCTGCGCACCGACGCTTCCGACTACGCCGCTGGAGCTTCGTTGGAACAAGTGCTTGACGATGGGAGGCACGTGCCTGTGGCCCTCTGGAGCCGTGTCCTGGCGGAAGGCCAAAGACGGACATGGACGCCCCCAGAAAAGGAGGCGTATGCAATCGTTATGGCTCTCAGGAAATGGGCTGGGTACATAGCCCTCCATCTGGTCACCGTCTGCACCGACCATCAGAGTCCGCAGTCGTGGCACAAAGAGCACGTGGACACCCCCTCTGGTCCGGCCTCCCGACGGGCAAGATGGCATGAGACCTTGGCCAAGTTCGACCTCACAGTTGTGTATGTTCCTGGCAAGGACAACACCGTGGCGGACTGTCTCAGCAGGTGGGCCTGGCCCGCCAGCAAGGGCATGACGGATGTCTGCGCCCACGGCGATGTGGCCGAGACCGCAGAGGTTAAGAGGATCATAGAAATGGAGCGCCTGATGGAGCAGGAGGGTGTTGAATACTTCGTCGTCATGGCTGCTGATGCCCCCCTCGGAAGGAGGATGGGCAGGGCGGTCAGAGTACTTGCCCCGGAGGGAGCTGAGTCCGACAAGCACCTCTTCCCTGAATCCTGCCTCCAGGACGATTGGACCGACGACTATGCCAAGTCCGAGGCCTTTGCGGCCGAGTATAGGGCTGTGACCGACCCTGGTGACCGGCAGAAGTGGCCAAAGGGGCGGACCGAGGAGGATGGCAAGCTCTACCGGAATGGTAAGCTGCTGGTACGGAGTCCTGAGTGCTCCAGCTGTGTGAGGCTTGGCGCCACCACATGATGCACCCAGGGGTCAGGAAGCAAGCCCTGGACATGCAGCACCGGTTCGAGAACGACCAGATGGGTCTCTACAACGCCATCAAGAATGTCAGGAAGGGTTGCTCGGTCTGTCAGGCCTGCAACTCCGACAACGGAACGTCACGGGGGAGACCCAATGGACTCCGGTACCTGACCAGCCCATGGAGAGCGTGGCCATGGACGTCCTTTCCATGCCCGAAGTTCATATTGGCAAGGAGACCTTCGACTGTGTGGTCCTGTGTGTGGACCACCACAGCGGCTACGTAGTGGCCGTTCCGGCACGCACAAAGGGGTTGCTAGCCAAGGAAGTGGCAGTCATGATGATCCGTCATTGGCTGACCGTGTTTGGCATCCCCCGTACTCTTTGCGGTGACCGAGAACCCCAGTTTACTGGCGGCTGGTTCAAGGCCATGTGTTCCCTCATGGGGATACATCATGCCAAGCACCTTTGATTTTACCGGGCAAAAAGTGGCCAAAACTATGAATGTCCCGCCGACAGGTTCCATTGATTTAGCTCTTAGATTTTTTTCAACCTCTTTGTCAGCTGTCCAAATTTCCTGTCTGTTTGTTCTTCTCCTGCACTGTTATTGTAGGTAGTAGGCTGTGAAACCTTTGGAATGTGCAAAGGTTGGTTCAACCTTTCCGGTTGCTTTTGTGCATATTTGAATCATCTTTCCGACATCCACTGTGCGTCTCAGATGTTTCTGCCAAACAATACTAGATAGTGTGTTTCTGCATGCTTCCAGGCAGTTTTCACAGTAAAAAAATATGCCAGGGATTGTCGAACCAAACCTCGCTCCAGTCGGCGCGACCATTGATTCGACGTTTAGTTTCCGGTTGCTTTTGTTCATATTATTGGACTGTCTACAACATCCACTCTGTGTCTCAGACCTTTCTTCCAAGGAAGAATAGAACTTTTATTTTCTGCATGCTTCGAGCCCATTTGCACAGTGAAAAAATGTGGAACCATTCGTCGAATCAAACGTCGCACCAACCGGCGCGATGATTGGTTCGACGTCTAGTTTCCGGTTCCTTTGGTTCAGATTGTAAGAATGTGTTACACATACCTCACACATCTCTCATACATGTGGCACAGACACACAAGGCAACCATTATTTGTTCACATAACAATTTGCAGAGAATTCGGGATGTGCAACAAAATCTGAAACTGAAATCGAATAGAGGCACCATTCTTAACCTTCCTCTTAGTCTGAAGCACTGCTCTTCTTCCTCTTTGCTGGTGGCAACATTGCAGCCAAATTGTCCTCAAGACAGCGCACACGTGCTCCCAGTGCGTCCAACCGAGCAGACAGTTTTGAATATTCACCATTCTCCTTTTCCTCCTCCTTCTCATCATTCTCCGTCTCAACTTTCACACAACCGGGTGGATGAATCAAAAACAGATACAGACGCTGCTTGCGGTGCGGCCGGACCTTGAATACCATTGTCGTTGCGAGGTGCCATGCTTCGTGCGTGTGCAGCACTGTTCGCGTCGCCGAGGACACTGAAGGATACGGTAGCAAAACGTTGAAGCCATTGGCTGGACGCTCGTCAAACCAATAGTCGAAGCAAACGTCTTGACAATTCAACACACCTTTGAGACATACTTCGAGCATCTTGCAAAAACCAACTACCACCACGGTGGTATACTCCAGCACCGTGTCCTCAATCACCACTTCAAACGTCTCCTCCGTGGTGCCTGGACCGACCCGCAAAGCAGTGCACTTGCTCTTGCACCTCACCTGATGTTTCCCATCAAATTTTGCAATTGCATCAGTCAAGGTCTGTGGGACGCAGGAGAGCTCTGACACTGCACCTGAGACATCTGTCCATTTGAACATCGGCTGACGATGTAACACACTTGCAAAGGTGTTGAAGATTTCGCTGCTGTCCAAGGTCACTTGTGTAGGCGAAAGGTCGGGGTCCTCGTCTTCCTCGTCTTCTTCTTCCTGTTCCTCCTTCTCCTGTTCTTCATCTCCAGCTTCTTCCTTGGCGTCTTCAAGCTCTGATTCTTGCTCAGCTCGAACGTCGACCTTGACCCTTTCTGATGATGACGAAGAAGAGGATGTACTGTCGTCTGTACTATCGTCACAAGACATCTTCTGGCACAGCTAAGCAAAAAAAGCAGAAACAGGCGGACTACTGGCCGGACTACTGCCCGCAAAATCATAGGTGGAGCGTCGCCTACCTCAGCCGGTCCAACGGCCGGGCTGAAGTGGCTGGAAGGCAGCTGTTCGAGAAGCTGCGCAAGATTCACCTCGCGAACCCACGTCAAAACTGGTTTGAGGAGATGTGGCCTTCCCTAAAGGCCCATCATGACACCCCCACTCCGGGTGGATTGTCCCCTCGGGGGCTTCCCCTGTCGGGTGATGGTATGGCCATGGACGCCAAGGAGTTTTTTGTGCGACAGGAGGCAACAGCGCGGGACATCCGCCAGCAGCTCCAGAAGGAGCATGCCGTGCGTCAGAAGTCCGCCCCGAGCTCGACAGCGCAAAAGTTCAGGATGGGAGACCCGGTGTGGGTGATCAGACCCCGCCCCATGGGCACCCACCGCACCAAAACCTGGTTCACACCCGGAGAGGTGGTATGCAGTATTGGTGAGGGCACCTACCGCATCAAGGTGGGTCAAGGACAGTTCCGGGAGCGCCACGAAAGTCAACTCCGTGTGCGGGAACCCGACCTCCGTGGCCAACATGTGTCCCTGGACCACACCGCACATGAAGCTGATTCGGACGACGACTATGCTGAGCAGGACGACTATACCGTCGAGAAGATCCTGGCCCAGCGTCTGAACGCCTCGGCACCCGGAGGCCTGGAGTTCAAGGTTCGTTGGCGAGCCTATGGGCCGTCCCACGACACCTGGGAACCCGTCTCCTCGTTCGTGACGCGGATCAACACCCCCTTCATGGACTACATCCGCAAGCACAAGACCAAGCTCCACGTCTCGGACTTGGCGGCACTCACCCGGGCGATTGCAGCTAGGGGCGCCTGATCACCGCCTCGACCTCTCCCCTGATGCAGTTCGAGCGCTTGTTAGGTCGACGGATCGTCCCTCACTTGCTTGCTCTCTTCCATCTTCCGGTGACCTGCCACCTGAGTGGCCATATACCCCCCCCTGCTGAATCCAGGTCAGGATGACCCCTCACTTCCACTCCTTTTTGTCACTCCCCGCCTGCTGAATCCTTGGGAAACCAGGCAGGGCGACTGACCTTGATATTTCCTGAGCTCTTGGGGCCTTGAAGCCCATACGACGTTGCGCAACGGACGCCGCTGTCATCGGCGTTGCGAATCTGGGCGTGTTGTCTGGTCCCATGGCACTTGCGGGGTCCAGACCAGTCTATGTGTGTCTGCAGACTATATATGGCCAGGACTCAGGCGTTTTTCTGTCAGCACCTCCTGCATATTCCTTATCCTTACCGGGGCGTGGTTTGGCGCGCCGTCCGGAGCGTGTTTACACGCCTATTGACCTGATTTTTGCTCAGTTTTCTGCCTCCAGGATATGTGCATTTGCATGTTGACTGTTGACGACCCATCACTGAAGAATGGACAGTTTTTCCCCCGAGGGGACACGAATCGGAATATGAAGGCGCCCTGAGTCGCCCTGTACATGCTTCTACATGTGTCCAGCCAGGACCAGTACCTAAGTACCGATTGTCATGTTTGAGTGCCCGTGCCACCGTGTGCCCTAGTGGCTGTGATGTGCTGAGATCCTGATGGCGCCAGGTGGGAAGCCCTGTTGCCTGACTACACTCCCAGCGGTCCGCCACTGTCAGTCCCAGTGTGAGCCTACCGACTCGCAGACGCACTTGCAGTCGGGTGGCGACCTTCGGTGTCCTGACTTTGGTCAGCCTGCCTGGGAAACTGGTGGTTTGAGGAGTTGACGCCTCCGCCCAGACTGCATGGGGACTCCCCCATGCATGGCCTTCGTGGTAATGGGGCGGGGGAAAAGACGGCCTTGATGCCCAATCCTTTATGGAGGAGCTCATGCGGCTTTACCACTCTGGACTCGCGTCGTGGATATGGACATGGTGCGCCCGAGGGAAGACCCGTGAGGACTCTCCCGCAGCCTGCAGCCTTGGGAAGCCTGGGGTAGCCTGATGGATCTTTGTGGTCGCTTTTGACCCGTGGGACCACCTCAGTCGTCGTGTGACGCCTATGTTGGCCGTGTATGCCACTACCACTGTGGTGGTGACCGTTGCAGCCGGCACTCGGTGCGCCTGGTATGGGTTAACGGGTCCTTTGGATGCCAAACAATCGCCGCCAGGACCCGAGATTTGATACTTGATACTATACTGGCAGTTACAGGCACCTACAGCACCGTACCTGTCTTACCTTGGGATTGTCGTGGGCAACCTAACCCGAAAACCAGCCTGAGGTGTGGAGTGTGACTCCCCCCCCCCCCCCCTCAGGGGATGGTCCTGGGTACCCGCTGCCATGCCTGGCTGATATCGAGCCCCCCCCCAGGGTTTGCTCTAAGGAGGGGGGTGAAGCGGTACCCAGAACCCGTTGCCCATGGCCCGGAGGCCCGGAAGCCGTCACACCCGCACGGACGCCGTCAACACCGTCCGTCAGCGGGATATCCCTTTTCTCTGATCCGCGAGATCCGGAATCCGAGCCTTAACCATGAAATCGATGTAGAATTACCATGATTTCACCTTCGTGATCGATTTTTGGTTAGATATCGGTGAAATAACCGATTTCTAACGCAATTTCTAATTGCCGTGAAATCGCCACTTGTTGTCGCCTGTTCTCGCGCTTGCGTTGCTTCTCCGTGGCGAGTTTTGCGATGGACTTTTCTCCTGTACCTTTGAGGTTCTAAGAGAAGTTAAGGGCTGGATCTAGAGGGTTTTTAATGTACTTTCATACGGTGTGTTCACCAGAAATTTTCGCCGTTGCGTCCGGGAGAAAATCAGCACGCAAGGCTTTCCGTCGATCGCTCAAACTCATGGTTCTCAAGGACCATGAGTTCGGACGGTACTTCACATCTCCCCCCTACGCCTTTCATTCATGCCCCTTTCACGTGCGCATATCACTTTGTACAAGGAAGCGGGCAATAGGGATGTTTTAGGCATCATATGGGTATCGTAAACAAAAGTCATTTGCGTGCACAAACGCTAACTTTGTGTTCTTGTGAGCATGCACGTAAATGTTCGAACACAATGCTCACAAGACCAAGAGCCCTGGGCCATTTTCGTTTGTTGAGCCAACCCAACGATGGCTCAATGCAGATCAATGCGTACCAAAACTCATTTTTTGAAAAAGGGCAAGTTTTGGTCGAAAATTAGGCCAAAATGGCCAAGCCCCCGAGGCTCGTACTCGAAGTCTATGGGGAGTTGAGCCTTGAACTAATGCAATATGTAAAGTAGAGACCACGAAGAACATCTTGGATGGCTTGGTTGATTTTTGCAACCTTGCCTTTTATTTTATATAATGTCGCCTTATGAGCACGCCTGCCAAAATGTCTCTTTGCACACGCGCTCATATGCAAACGCCAATGACATGGGTGGGCGAGGACAATCTAACCATAGTGGGCATATTTGAAAGCACTTACTATGGGCCTACTCCAAACATGGGTACTCATATTTTTGCTCTCCAATGACCGATAGATATATGCTTCCCAATATCGCTGATGTATGAACTTTTTCCAATATATAGTGTGCCTCAAGGATTGAGGTGTTAAAAATGTTTCCCTAACGCTTTGAACCCCAACCCTTGTCGCAAAAGAGAAGCAAAGCTTCAGTTTGCACCCATGCAAAAGCCCAGGGTCTATCTCTCTTGTCATACGGAGATACAATTTTTCGAGTGACCACTTTTGGGTGAACTTTGGCCGTTTTGCCCAGAATGGCCACAAACCCCGTCTCCCCCTTAATGTTCGGCCCAAGGTTGCGTGAGCCACTTGACCAAGGGTAAGGGCGACTCGGGAAGGGAACATAAACCCGCATCCAATGGGGTGTGTCCCCATGTGGCCTCTCCTCATGAAGGCCGAATTGCGAGTTGCCCAATTTGGGGTATGTTGCCATTCTGCCCCATTTGTGTGTCATTTTCCATCCAAAGGGGGAAAATGGCAAAGGGCTACTACGAGGGTTGGCAAGTGGCAGATATTGGGACCTAAGTCCCGTGTGTCTAAGGCATCTTTGGTTCGAAGGATCCTCGCCGTGGCCATGGAGATATGGAGTCATGAGTGCGGGCCATTTTGGCCAGGTTTTGCTGTTTTTGCCATTGTATGCCATATTGGAACTGCCATATCTCCGTGGGGCAAGGGACCTAGCTAGGAGAGGAAGGGCGATTATTCTAGCATATGACCAAGGGTTGAACACCATTAGGGTCCGTATTTGCTCCTCCGGCTCATCTTGAGTTATTCAACTTTTGATGCGATCCATGATCCTCCCCTTTGCACTGCATGCTGTTTTCTGCCCCATCCGTGTGTTCATCCCCTCGGTGAACAGTAAGCAGCCAGTGTGACAGCAAGCCAAATCCCAAGGCATGGGACCATTGGGGATATCAAGGGCTGTGAATCAAGGCTTGGCGCGACAAGATTGCCAAGACTTCCTACCCAGGACGGTCGCCCGAGACGGCCGATTTTGCCATTTTGGCATTTGTGGACCCAGCTTGGATCATTACCACGCCGAGGCCCATGGAGATCCTTGAGAGCCAAGTACATGTGAGTCTCTGTTGGACTCCGGGTGAATCGCATATGGAACGGCGGATCCGATCCCCAAGCCGGCGTAGAGATATACCATTGGGGATACCCTCAATTTTGGCTCATTTTGAGCAGCCAAAATGACCCCCTTTTGGGACCCCAGTTTCAGCCCCCCGTGTGGTCAATTCACGGCCCCATATCTCTCTGCCCATCCCAAGCCCGGACCCAATTTCAGGTCATGCACTTAGATGGAGGTCCTAGGTCCTGCCTCCCATCCTGTGAGCGGTTTGCGTTGCCCTGGTCGGGCGAGCCAATCGTGGGAATGACTCCAGAGAGTTGGTACTTGAAGGGCATAGGGTCAGTTGCCTCGTCCCTACCTCTGGATGGCCCAGACAAGTGGTCAACTTTAGAGTTTTTTGAGGTAATATCAGTTTGGGCTGAGACAGCCCATTTTCAGCTACCAACTCCTACGGAATTATGGCGGGGCCACATATCCGGCTCAGACAGGAGTTGGGAGCTGCCGTTAATGGAGCATGGGGAGCGATTGTCAGTTGGCCTTGGAGCTCCTTGGTTCCGAGGAAATCGCCTGTGGCTGGGCGGGACACCCTCCCCTATTGGCAGGGTTTCAGGGTCCGGATTGAGCAGGGTATGGGTTGTGTTTGAGCCCCTGCCCCTGCCAGCCACTGAGAGGGTCGGACCTGGGATTGGGATATGAGCTCGGACTGAGTGTCCATTGTCCTATGATGCGCTTAGCGCAGTCTAGTTTCCACCCCATGTGTACATATCCTGATGTATTGCTGTACATACTTTCATTCCCTTGTTTCAGAGTGGCAAGGATCCTGAAACGCTCTGTCACATGACACGAGCATGAGGATGCCCCTGTGAGCGCAGTGCTTTGCCTGCCTGCTTGCTTGTGTGTGTCCACCGCAGCGTGTCGTGGCCAGGCCCCCTCACGGGAACGCCAGGGCCCGCTACCAACTCGCTGTGGGTGCGGGGGGTGTGGCCGTGTGGACCCGTCACCAGCCCCATGGCATGCGCTCTTGAGAGCTGAACTTGCACGCTGTGGGGGCGACACGAGGGCGCCCGGGGGGGGGGCCTGTTGCCTGTTTGTGGGGCGTCCGGGCTTGGGCGCTCACCCACGCCTGACCGCCCGTCATTGGGGCGTGCAGCCGGGGCCTGCTACCCACTGGCTGTGGGTGCGGTGTGGGGGCTTGGGGCCCCGCTGTCCTTGGCATCTTCTCCCGTGCCGCAGTTCGTCGTTTTTTTTTGCGCGCTTCCCGGGTTTGCTGCACCTGGTGGCCGTTGTTGCTTGGCACCTGTCCTTCTGCCGTGGTTGTGGCCGGCGGTGTGCCTCTCTGGCGCGCCTCGTGGCCCTGCTTTGTTGTGCCGCGCCTTGTCCGGTCTGGTCGCTCTCGCTGCTCTGGTTGGCTTTCCTGTCGCCGTGGTGCCTTCTCCCGACGCGAAGGCTGTCGCCCCCGTCTTTACTGGGTGGCTGCGCGCAGCACGTGGAGGCCGGCCAAGAACCGGGCTCATTGTGCCTGCCGCTGGCCCCTGCCGAGGCAGGGGCGCTGGGGGCAGGGCCCGGCGATGGGGTTGTCCCTGGTGGGTCCCTCCAGCTTCGGTCTTGGGCTGTGTGCGGTGCGGTGGTTTGGCGTGTGTGGACCCGGTCACTGATGTGTCTGGTTTCCCGTATCGTCCGTGTTTCGACGGGGGACTCGGGTGGTGCACCGGGGCTGTTTCGTGTGGACGCTGACACCTCCCCTTTCGGGTCGGAGGATGCCACGCCCGGGTACCGCGCGTGTGTGCCTGTGCTTGCTCCTCTTAGCCGGGTCCGGCAGGCCGGCCTCCCAGGCGCGTTTTGGTGCGCCTCACCTTTCCTGTGGCCGTTTTGTCGTTCTTCTTTGTTCGGCCCCCTCTGGGCGGGGGTTGCCTGTGCTTTTGTTTTTTTTTCTTTCTGTTTTTTTCCTGTTTCGCTTTTTTTGTTTTTTTTGTTTTCCCTGTTTGTTTCTTCCCCCCTTTTCCCACCTTCCCTCTCGTGCCCCCCCTGTCTCCGGCTTTTTGTGCTCCCCGGCCCTGGGTGCCCTGGGCCTTGGCGCTCTTCGTTTGCTCCTACCCCCCCCTAGCCCCCCACCCCCTCCTTTTTTTTTTATTCCCTTCTGTGTTTGTTCCCCCCCGTTCCTTCCCACCTTCCCTCTCGCGCACCCGCTGTCTCCGTCTTTGCTTGCTTTCCGGCCCTGGGTGCCCCGGGCCTTGGCGCTCTTTGTTTGCTCCTACCCCCCCCCAACCCCCCCCCCTTTGTTTTTTTTTCTTGTGTCTTTGTTGCCTCCCCTTTGTTCCCTCCTCATCTTTTGCGCCCCCGCTGTCTCTGGCTTTGCGTGCTTCCGAGCCCTAGGTGCCCAGGGCCTTGGCGCTCTTCGTTTGCTCCTACCCCCCCCCCTTTTTTTTGCTTTTTTTTTTCCCCTCCTGCCACTTTCCGCGCCTTCCTTGTCTCGTCTCTTCTATTGTTTCCGGCCCCACCCCCCGCTCTCTCTCCGTTTTTCTTCCTGTTCTGCGTTCCCTCTTCGCTTTGGTTCCGGGCCCTCTTGGTGCTCTTGGCCTGTCGCGTGTGCGCTGTGTGATGGGGCTGTGCCCCCCCACCCGGCGGCTGCTCGTGTTGTGCTGTGTCTGATGTCTTGTGGTTTGGTGCCGCGGTTTGTTGTGCACCTTTTTTTGTGTTTTGTGGCGTTTTGCGGTGTTTTTCGGTGCCTTGTGGTGTTGGTGTCGTGCTGTGTGGTGTGTTGTCGTGCTGTGGTGTTGACTTTGGCGCTCGCTGTCTCCCGTGGGCGCTGCTTCCCCCTTCTTTTGTTGGTGTCCTGCGGTACCTTGCTTTGCCGTGCTGTTTTGTGCTGTGTTTTGTCGTGCGTTGTGCCGTCGCGCTTTGTTGTGTGGTGTAATGTGCTGTGTAATGTCCTGGTGCGTGGTCTCGTCTGTTCGTCGGGTCCGCTGCCTTTTGTGGGGTTGTCCTGCCTTCCCCTCCCCCCCCTCCCCTGCTGCTGCTCCCTGTTGCCGTTGCCAGGTCCCCTGTCGTGGCTCGTTGTTGTGTTCTGTCCTGGGGTGCGGTGCTCTGTTGAACTGTTGTGCCGCCTGTCGTGTGGTGTGCCGCTGTCTGCGTCCTTTCTTGCTGTTGCTGCCCCGTTGCTTCGTTCGCGCTGGCTGGTGCTGTGTGTTGTTGCCTGTGGTTGCTGGGTGTTCGCTGCTGGGTCTTGTTGCCCCTGCTTTGGCGTAGGTGCTCCTGCCTGGCAGCGTGGCTGTGCTGTGCGGTGCTCTGCTGTGATGTGTCCTGAGTTCTGTGGCGCTGTGTTGCCGTGTGGTGCCGTGCTATGGTGCCCTGCTGTCCGTTTTGCTTTGTTCTCTGGTTGGTGTGGTCCGTGTTGCGCTGTGTTGCTCCTTACCGCCGCCTGGTGTGTGTTCTGCTGTTCTTCTTCGTCTTGTGTTCTGCGCCCCCGTTGTGTTGCCATGTGCCTTGCTCCGCTGCCGTGTAGGCGCTGTTTGGTGCCTGGTGTCGCTGCCCGTGTTTGTTGCTGGGTCTGGCTGCCTGGTTTTGCTTTCTGGTGGCCCGTGTCCGCCCTGGTGTCCTTGTCTGGCCTCTGGTTGATCGCCCTGTTGTCTGGTGTGCTGGTACGGTGTCCTGTGGTGTCCTGTGCCCTGTGCCCTGTCCTGCGGTGCTGTGCTGCCTTGTGGTGCTGTGCTGTCTGGCTGTGTTGTGCGTTTGTCCATGCTGCTGGTTTTTGTTTGTCCTTTCGTGTTCTACGTCTCTGCATATATCCCCTGCTGTTTCTCCGCACCTTTGAAAACTGTCTGAAAACCAAAAATTAAAATGTTTCTCACTACAAAATTAGACACTACCCAACTCACGCACGCAGGCAGGCGGCAATATCAACGTCACATTTCTGACTTAAGTGTTGCCACGCGGCCTCCAAGAGGGTGGTCTTATTTTACCGCATTTCCCCCAGGACGAGGGAGGGGAGGTAGGTGCATGGAGAAAGAAAAAAAATGAAAGGAGGCACGGCAAAGGGACGCGGCGGCTTAGAAAACATTTTCGAAGTTTACGCGCTGCTCCCGACTGGTTTTTCTTTTCGGTATTGGCGTGTTAGATGACGTGGGGGGTGGCGTTATGTTCCTACGAGCGTTACGATGCTTGCGGCGATAACTATTCACCTATTTAAGAGCCAAAGAATATCCGTCGCGTTTTAATGCTTTCGCAGCGCGCCTTTTTGCCTAGCCGGTTTTTATGCCAATTAGCTTTCTTTTCAGCTATTTAGAAAAATGTTTCGACGTGTTTTACTTATCTTTTTATTTCTATCTGGCAACAGGGCGCAGCGCGCGCGACGATTCTGAAGAAAACAAGCCAGCGACCTCATGGGTCTCATAGACCATGAGTTCGTGGGGAACCCTACATCTCCCCCCTTTGCCTTCCATCCATACCCCTTTCACATGGGCATATCGCTTCCTTTGGGGTCTTTTGGGGCACACATGGGTGCGAAAAACGGAAGTCAAAATACCGCGCAAATGCTAACTTTGTGTACTTGTGACCATGAATGTAAATAACCTAACATAATGCTCACAAGACCAATTGCCCACGCCATTTTTGATTTTGGGGCCAACTCAACGATGGCTCCACGCAATTGATTGCGTACCAAAACATGGCCTTTGGAAAAGACAACCTTGCCTCCAAGATTTGGCCAAAATAACCGTAGCGCGAACGCTCGTTCTCGAAGCCAAGAGCCATTTGGCCTTGAATCAAAGCAATATGGAAGGTAAAGAGGGCAAAGGACATTCTGTATGGCTTGTTTGATTTTTCCAAGCCTATTTACTATTTTATATAATATTGCCTTGTGGGCCCGCGCGCCGAACCTGCCTTTTGCACACGTGCCCATATGCATGCATGATTGACTTTGGATCAAAGGGAGGACTCGACCCAAAATAAGTAAGTTTGTAAAAAAATACTATGGGCCCTTCAATTTGGGTATATGTCATATTATATGGGCTTTCATTTCCCATGGGTATATATAGCCCAAAATTGGCAGTTTGGCCATATTTTCCTACTTTTCGTGTACTCCAAGGGCCTAAGCGTTGAAAGCTGTTTTCTTGTGATTCGGACCCAAAACAATGTTAATAAAGGGACTTAAGGCTCTTGACTGCTTCCATGCAAAAGCCTAAAGTCCATCTCCCTTGGGAACCGGAGATACAATGTTTGGAGTAAACACTTTTGGGACGACTAGCCCTCTTTGTGGCAATGTTGGCACCAAAATCAATCTCCCCCCTAATGTTCGCCCCTGGGTTGTGTGTATCCGTTGTCCAAGGTTAAGGGCGATTCGGAAAGGGGACATAAACCCGCCTCGAATAGGGTTAATCTCCTTGTGTCCTATCCTTGGGATGGGAGAGCCATGGGTGGCTGAATATGGGGTATGCTGCCTATTTTCATATTTCGTGTACCATTTTTCTGCTACGGGAAAAAAATGTTAGAGGCAACCTCGAGGGCCAACATGGGGCCTATATTGGAACCTAGGTCCCATGTAGCTATAGCAACTTTGGTTACAATATTGCTCGCCATGGCCATGGAGATATGGGATCGTGAGTGTGGGCCGTTTCGGGCAATTTTTGCTGTTTTTGTCATTTTAGGCCAGGTTGGCAATGCCATATCTCCACGGGGAAAGGACCTAGCCAGGAGAATGTTGCGATTGCTGTGGCATATGACCAAGTGTCAAGTGCCCTAGATTTTCGTTTTTGCTTCTCTGGCCTAGCCAGAGTTATGCAACTTACGGTGCGTGCCACGTTGTTGAATTTTGCCTTTCTTGCAGTTTTCTGTCCCGACGCGCAAGCATTCCCTCGAGAAACAGCATGCAGCCAGCGTGACAGCAAGCCAAGCCTCGATGCACAGGACCAAAGGGGATGTCAAAGCCTGTGAATCAAGGCTTGGCTTCACGAGATCGCCACGAAACCCAACCATGGTCGGCCACCTGAGATGGCCGATTTTGCCAATTTTGCCATCCTGACTGCAAGTGGCGAGCCCGTGGCGCCAAGATTCCTGGGTATCTGGGGGGACCAAGTTGCATAGGGCCTGCAGAAGGTTCGTACTCGAAGGGCATAGGGTTGGTTGCTTCGCCCCTACCCTCGTTTGGCCCGGCTACGGGGTCAATTTTGAACTTTTCCAGCAAAGTAGGGATTGGCTGAGACAGCCCATTTTCAGCCCCCAACTCCTAGGGGATAATGGCGGGGCCATATCTCCGGATCACAGGGGCGTTGAGACCTGCCGTAACGGCAGCATAGGAAGCCCTCTCGGTCGGCCTATTGTTTCACGGGAACCCGCCCGTGGCTGGCCGGGAGGCCTCTCCTTTGGCATGGATCTAGGGTCCAGTTCCGGCAGGTCCATGGGTTGTGTTTGAACCCCCCTAACTGCATGCCACTGAGAAGACGGGACCTAGGGATGGGATATGGTTGGGGACTGGGTGTCTATTACTCTGAGGCGCCCTTAACCAAGTCCATGGCTCAACTCACCTGTGTACATACCCTGATGTGTTTTGGGTACATACTTTTGTTTTGCTTCAGAATTGCAGGGATCCTAGAACGCTTTGTTCTATGAGGATGCCCCTGTGAGCGCAGTGCTTTGCCTGCCTGCTTGCTTGCGTGTCCACCGCAGCGTTCCGTGGCAAGGCCCCCCGACGGGAACGCCTCAGTCATACATTCGCACAGTGTCACTGTGCTGCAGGTCACCCCAGGTCACACTGGACGGATGTAAATGCTTGCTGATGCAGCAGCTATCGGCCGGCACAAATGGTGCATTTTGCGAGTTCAAGAACCGTGTAAAAGCAAAAAAATTAATGCCTGGACACAGCGTTGGCAGCATCCAGTCCTTTTCAACTGGCAGAAACACAGTGTCCCCTGGTGACAGTGACAGACGGGTCGCGCTGTGATGAGTTGTGTCAAGAGTATGCATTACGCAAAAATGACTGGCCTATCAGCCCAAGCACACAAGACAAATCATTAGCACGCTCTCCATGTTAACCAGCTGACGAGGGACCGGACAATCTTTGAGGGTTATCACTTGGGCAGCACCAGCGCAAGCCATTCGGAGCACATGGGCAGATCCGGTCAAGATGGTTCCTGATGTCAGCAGCGGGGACTCCACAGGCCATTGAGCCCCCGTCACGTCGTACCACAGACTTCTGCCCAATTTCTGAATTGCGTCAATCATGGGCTTCATCAACGCCAGCGGCACCCATTGGCTCTCTTCGATGGATCCTGTGGACGACAGAAGTGGACACTGTGCACCGAGAATACCTACATTCTGCAGGGGGTGCCGTAACGAGAAAGCATGTCAGTGTCCGTTGCAGCCAACTGAGGTACCTCAGATTTTGGATACCCCCAGAATATAACAAGGGGGGGGGGGGGCAATCTGAAAGTGGCTAAAACTGGCCAAACATAAAAAATCTACCGCAATCCAAAAACCGCCAAAAATGAAAAACCTACCGCAATCCGGAAATGACAAGGAATGGCCAAAAATAATCAATCTGCAGCTATCCGAGATTGGCAGACAATGGCGAAAAACAAAAAAAATACCGCAGTCTGAAAGCGGCCAAAACAGCCAACAATAATAAAAATACCGCAATGAAACATTAGCGAAAAATGGCAAAAAATATTAAATCTATGACAAGCAAAGGGATGTGGTGGGCAGAAGGTGGTATACCGCTAACTGTCAGCTGGCAATTTGGGTTCATGCGTGTACCAGAGAGTCGGAGACAGCCAGCCCTGCCTCCAGAGCACCAAGCAGGGCCTGACGTGCTTCAGAATCTCCACCAGCCCTACTGGGCATTTCCCTCATGGGCGAGAAGGGCGTTTTTGCACAATCTTGAAGTGGGGCTGGTGGACATGCTCGCCCCCCTCTGATGGCATGCCCACGAGGGTGCCATGTTTGTGCAGCCGGGGGGTGTAGAGTTCGAAAAAGTAATGAAGTGGGACTGCAAACTGGCGCAGGGGAAAGACGAGGTCCGAAAGAAGCTGGTGTGCTTCACGGCACATGTTATCACGCTGTTCAACACCCTCCGTACTCCAGCTGTTCAGCGGGACCATCAGAGTCCGCATCAGTTTCAAATTTCGATGTATTGGGTCCTGCAGAACCTCACCGTTCCATTTCACTGTGAGACCATTTGCTGCTCGTGGGAACAGATCAGGTAGGGCTTTCCAAAAAGAATCCTCCTTCAGGATATGATTCGTGACAACGTTTCGGGGTGACCGGTCCCTTTTGCCAATAGCTTCTTTGAAGGGTGGGTAGTACGGAAAGCGCGTAAAATGTTTCTCCAAAATTGTGTTCAATTGGACAGTGTAATCCTCAGGCATGTTTGCTCTGGTCCACAACCACAAGGGGTGGATCACACCGTTTGCCAACACGTGATTGTTGCAGTCCTGAAAATCATACACGCTGTTGAGGGGACACTTCATGAGGCGAAAGAACGGAGGGCAACGTGAAGGGTAATTGTGAAAATCCCGCAAAGACTGCCGAATCCAATCAGTCCCGGAGACCACGTGGCCAGTTTCAGGTGGCTGTGTGGGGGTGTGGCTGTCTGTGCAGGTGTAGGTGGCGTGGTGTCCGGTTGGTCAGCTCGCAAGGGCAGTCTGCATCGCGATCATCTGGAGGGCAGGGGAGCAGGGATGGACAGGGTATGTCAGGTAATGGGGTCTTGCGTGCATTGATGCTGACGGGTTGTGGATGACAAGGGAGCAGAGCTCCAGCCAATTGCATCAGTGTTGTGTACAGCAGGGTTATGCCAGTGATGACATTGCGGTAATAACGGTAGTTGCAGAATGTGGATACGTGGACCGCAACAGCCAGGTTCCATGGCAGGCGCGCGCAGGGGGGGGAGGGAGAGGATAGACCGTGGATGGCCATTTTCAGCTCATCACAGGTGCTCACCACTCTGCGCGGATGACGAAGGAGAATCTCATATGGAACGGGGCATCGACGTGAAGCTGTAAGAAGATGGAGCAGCGGTAGGGCGGTGGAGGGAGGATAACTAGGGGTGGGAGGGGAGAAACAAACCGTCGTCTGGCGAAGACCCAGCTTCGTCTCGAACACGCTTGACTTGTGAGGTCATGCACTCATCGTCCTTGTCGATTCCAGACACTGATGGGACTGGCAACTTCGGTGCGTCATCAGTTCGCGAAGGTCCTACGAATTTGGGTAGGTTGAGTGGGGCAATTGGGGCAAGCGCTGCTAGATTGGATTAATTGAGCGCCGGCAAAGGAAGGGACGAGAGGCTCAGCTTTTCACGTCGCTGTGGAATGCTATCAGTCAAGTCAAGGCCATAGGTCCCTCATGTCACGAAGATGGGTCCGGGAAGAGTGGCCTCGTAAGCCTAGTATGCTGACTCGTTTGATTGATATCTAAAGAGTAAGAGGCCGGGTTATTGGAAGAGTTGATGTGAGTGCACTGGGCCGAAGGTCGCGACTGACTTCAGGACGTCTGCCAGGGAGTAGGCCGGGGAGAACGGCACAAGGGCGTGAGGTGGTTCAACCGAGCGCACAACGTCTCTTGCGTGAATCCGCTGCTGGGTGACTGCAGATATGACCAGCATGTCACCGAACTCCTCAATTTCCTGTATGGTTGGATGCAGGAGGATTTCTTCTTTCACCATGACCAGCAGGTCATATTTGTTGAGAAAGACGGCGAATTCCAGTTTTTTGGAGAGATGGGGTTTCATTTCTATCGCTGTGCGGATCTCGCTTGCAGGCATTTTGCTGCGCCGCGTCGCGCCCTCTTTGAATGGGGCCTGGTGAGTGACTATCACCGAAGCCTCTTTGATGAACGACTGTAGAAGGCCAAACCGAATGTCCATGTCGGCGAGTGCCAACTGCTCCTCATAATACTTAGCGGGGACATCCATCGACACGTGAAAATCAGACACTTTATAGCCCTGGGGGGGGGGGATGAAACAGCGACGGGCCAGTGGGCTTTAGTTATGCGGGGACGGAGAGGTTGTGGAGGATGGTGGACGAGTCAGCCGGGGACGGTCCGTTGATGAGCAACATTAGTGGGAGTGACCCACTAATGTTCCACTTGGTTGCTTGCCCATCTATTGTGCGGATGATTTTGGTTGGGACATCGAGGCTGAGTTGGAATGTGGGTGTGAAGAGAGGTGTTTCGGGGCGGATGTCCTCACTATGTGTGCGTGGGTAAAATTCCACGTTGTTTAGTACATGACCCTTGGGAATTTGGGATGAGATTAGCTGTGAATTGATGAGGGGCATATCATGCGGTGATGGAGAGCCCATGATGCCGCGGGATTCGGTGTGACGATACGCTAGGTGTATCACTGGGCATACAATTGACAAAAAAAAAGCAGTGAAGGAATGAGGTCGATTGCTCTATGGAGGAGAGTGGCGAGTTCAGCATCGGCCACATTCGACCGTGATGTATAGGCCAACCACACTGTGGTGGCCACGTTCTGCTTCTTGGTGTCGCGAAGCATGTTGACGACATTTTTGACACATTTTTTGTGGGCCAAAAATGGCCCTCCATCTTGAAACGGTGAAAAGGCTGGTAGTAGTAAAAAGGATACTCACCCGAATCGTTTCGACCAATCAAGGCCGTGGATGTCAGCAACCGATAGAGTGCGCAGAAAACCTGGGTATGGCAGCCCGTCACCGCTTAGTAAAATTTGGGGTGGTGGGGTCAAGGACCGTAACAAGTCGGCGGGTGGTAGCGGTGTGCTATCTAGGTATACCGTGGGGTCGCTTGACACTAGGTCAATCCTTGAGATCCTAGATTGTCCACGCACGGCCAATTTGTTGGCGTTAATTTCCGCCATTAGATCTCTTGCTTCCGGGAACCCATTGGGGAGCGCTCTGTGCGGCAAGAACAACTTCGCACGTTTTATAGGGTTGGAAGGCAACGGGGTAAAACTCATGCTGGCAACCGGAGATATTCTGCCGTCGCCGCACTGAGAAGACGCGGAAGGGGCAACGCTCAAAGGGCCGGCGGGGCAAAGGCACTTCGCAAGACCTCATGCGGTGTCATGTCATCGGTTTTTGCCTTGCTTGTAGTGGAGTCTTTGGACTCAACCCAAGTGGCGTCATGACGCTCTAAGGAAGCAAGGTGGCCGTCAAGCGAACGTCGGGCGCCGGGCGGTGGCATCGGTTGTAAGATTCTGTGCATTGCAAGGGACAACCCTAGGCCATCAAAGCGGTTGAATGGGTTCTTTGATGAGGAAACTTGTACCGGGTTTGTCGTGCATGGTATGGCGGGAGAGTCTCCTTTTTCACTATCAACATCAATAGCATCTTCGCCAAAAGCACCAAGTCAGCCCGTATCGATAGGAGCACGGCTTTGCTCATGTGCATTGAAGGGATCTTGCTCCACAAGTGTGGACGTGTTGCATGGAGGCTCCAAGGATTCACTGCCTTTTGCCAAGGGCTTGGAGAGGTATTTTTTTCATCATCCTTTTTTTTGGGTACACAAGAAGTGCCTTGTGCGGCGGAGTGAGATGCCGTGCTCCACTCATCTGGTTGCACGGTAGGGATGGTAGTCTTTGGGAGAGGTAAGTGCAAGGACGGAGGCAGGGCCGCGTCACATTGAACGCGTGCAATGATGGAAGACTTATTTGAAACTATAGGTGCAGCTTGAGACTTATTTAACGGCCGTGCTCCGCTGGAGAGAGCTTTGGGCGAGATAAAGCGGGAGCTCGTTTTCGTAGCAACCATGGATTGCGGTAAAGCCACGGGAGCCGGAGGCGGTGGCATGGCTGAAGAGGACGACAGATGTTCTATCATTCACCATGTTATACCACAAAATACACAGAAATCTTGGAAAAAGGCAAAAATGCGTGAGAAAAGCAGTCAACGGGCGTCTTGAAACGAAATCGATCTGCGTTGAAGCCTCAGGCTAAGAGGCGCCAGACACAGACACACGCGCGCACGTCGAATGGTGCCTTGCGATTCTTGTTGAACGTGGGTTCCAGTCGGTTTCACCTGGACCCGTCCTGTCCATGTTCCTTCATGGTGTGCGCCACAGATGCGAAGAAGTGGACTTCCTGTTGTTCCTCCAGGGTCCTTTGATCTTGACCGCTTCCACTCCTATCCTCTGCGGAGCCGGCAGTGTCTTCCTTGATTTCCCGATGTTGGTGATCTTCCCAGTGACCTCGGTGTCCTTGACCATGTCAATTATGCACGTGGGCCTCATTCTTGGCATTAAGCTTCAGCTCTAGTGTGATGTACTTCACGATCTTGACCAGGCTCATGCGGGCGAAGATGACCTGCATCTTCAAGGCCTCTCCCCGCCTCCACTCGGCGTTGTTCAGGCGCAAGAGTCTGTGGCCCATGTTGTCGTCGAACACCTCCACGTATACGGCGTTCTTCAACGCCATCATACAGCTCGGCTCGCCGAGGTTTCGCCTGAAAGACTCCATAATCTGGAAGTGGGTATCCTCCGAGGACATGATGCACACGGCCGCGCGCTTTTTTGCCCTCTTCTTCTCCTCATCCTCCATCCTTTTTTTCCAGTGGGAGGGGAGGATGTCCTTCAGCAAGTGGCGGATCTCACTTGCCTTGTTCGAATCCTCCACTTGCCGCAGGCCTATTCGGTACTTTCAGAGGTACCGGTTCCAGTCTGGGACTCTCGACTCTCCGCGCTCCAGCGGAAGCAGAATCCACCAGAGGTCCTTCAACTTCTGGTTGGGCGCGTCGACACGCTCCTTGTCCTCCAGCCACTGAAGGCAGGCCTGCTCTGTCCTGATGACTCCTTCGCAGATGAGATCCCTGAGCTCCTCCTTGAGATCCTGAGCCAGCCTGTGGGGGAACGTACAGCATGCCCACTTGTCCCTCGGACCTTGGCTCATCTCCCCGACAGCCTCCTCGGCAAAGTCCTCCCAGTCGAGGGTGAAGTCATCCAAGTTGAAAGGAGTGCCGTCACAGTAGGGGATTCTGATACCCCTGAGATACTCGATCCTCACCGCGTCTCCCACTTCCGACGCCACGACTCCTCCAAGACGGATACCTCCAGTTCCTGGGGTATGGGAGTATACCCCTCGCACGTCTCTCTCCTCCATGGGGAGCGGTCCAGTCCCGCCGGAACCCCAGGGAGTTGGGATCTTGGATGAATTTGAACCTCCTGCCGTCCAAATCCCCGTAGCGGGGTCTTTCACCCACAGGTTTCCGCTGGGGTGGCCTCTACCATTTCCATTTCCGCCGGCTCCTACCTCGGCTCGGGCCTCCATGGTGTGGATCTCCTCTTCCGCATATTCTGCATGAGCCGTTGAGGTCGGCGGATCCCGGGCCGCTGCGGATGTCTCTCGGGTCGGGACCCTTAGGTCCACGACTATGTGCTCTTCCCAAATTGACACAGCCGGTGGCGCCCGTTCCCAAGCATTGTTGATTCGCTAAACATGGGAACAAAGGGCAACACACGGGGGTCAACACGTAGAGGCGCGTATGGGGCTGACTCCAAAGGGCGGTCCATTGGCTTCACCTCCTCCATGGCTACCGAGAGGATCATCACCCGCTCCTCCAGCTCGACCGTCACCGAAGTCGCTGGGAGCTCCGGACCTGGGGTAAAGGATGACCTTTCAGATCCGTCCCCCAACCCATTCAAGCGTCTCGACATGTCGTTCACCAACTGGCGGAGGTTGTCAATCACCTGGTGCTGCTTGTGGAAGGCCGTTCTCACGTTCTCATGATACTGCGCTTGCTCCACCCGCAGCCGCGCCACGTCCTTTTCCTGCTTCGTCTGGTCATCCAGGAAACCCGAGGCGGTCTCATCAAATTCGTACCACTGGTCGGTTAGGCAGTCCAGGCGCTCCACGATCGCGTCCTTCCCGATCTTCAGATACTTGCCGATGAGGAAGGACACATTTTCTCAGTGAGACTCAGAGTGCCGTACTCCAGAATCTGCGCAGCCCGTGGTCCTCGGCTCTCTCGTCTACTCCGCCTCCCCAATGTGCGTATCGCCCATCGAGTCCAGGTTCGCTGTTGGGGTTGCTGATACTAGGGCGGTAGTCTCCCTGGAACCCATGGTTGGCGGTGGCGGAGCTTCCGATCCCACCAGGGCGGTATGCGCCCTTTCTCACGTACTCGTTGGAGGTGGTGCTCCTGATCTCCCCGGCTCCGGACCGGTATGCCGGGCCACTGGCACCGTCCTGGCTCTGGCTGGTCTCTTCAATGCCTCTGCATCGTGTCCCAGGCTGGGCTCGGGTGCCGTTTGCGCTCTGGTATCCAGGGGGTGAGGCGTGGCCATCACCTCCGGCGTGAAGTAGTCCGAGGGGAGGGCTGACCAATACCCATCAGAGTGCTCCTCGGACTCCGCTGGCAACCACAGCCTTACCGGGCTGGGGGTCGTCTCCATGGCCATCTACTCCTCCTTTGGTTTCGGAGACCCGTGTTTCCGGTAGCGCCGGGCCTTGCTGCTGCTGCTGCCAGAGTGGCCAGCCTCATCGAAGTCCTCTGCGGGGGTCGTCAGGTTGCAGGCCTTACGGTACTGCCTCTCGCACAGCGTGATTATGTCTCCAATGTCGGCCCCCCATGCGCCTCTCCGGATGGATTGTCCTCGATGTTCCCGGGCTTCCACATCAGGAGGGGACTCTACAGACTCGATGATCTGGATCCTGGGTGTCCTTGGGCGGAGCTCATAGTGGCCCAAGTCCCCAGGGCGGCAGTAGGAGGCAGGTAAACCTCTGCTACCATAATGAAGGTCCGTTGAACCGGCCCCCGCCATTGTGCCCGTGGTATGGGCTCTACCGCCGTGGTTCCCATCTCTTCTGCCTGTCCTTCGGTTGGCACTGCCTAGTCCCATGCTCTTGGACCTGATCAGATTCTGCATCCTGCTCGTGATTGTTCCTCCTGCTTAATTTCCACAAAAATCTAAAAAAAAGAAAATAGACAGTAAAACCAGCTGCAATAACCGCAAAATCCAGTATGCAATACCCGTGCAATAACCAACTCCCCAAGGTAGCACAATACCTAATCAGTCCCACTGATGGGCGCCAATGGTGTGTGAGAGTCCCGCGTTGACACTCAAAAACACCCGCAATACGCCTGTCTTGCAGTGCACACGGTAACACGGGCGTTTTTGCTCTGTGCCTCCCAGCTATCTGGGTGGCAGCTCCTGGGGGGGCACGGGCGTTGGGCATGTACATGAGAAAGTACCAAGAAGCCCTGAAGTTGGCAGAAATCAGCATAAAATGCACATATGCACATATCAAGAACCAATCGGGGGGAAATGGTAACAAATGCAAACACAACTATTGACCCCTCATTCTCATGACTCAAGACCTTCCCTGAACTCACTGACATGATGGCACAAACCGGGTCAGTAAACTGGGTAGAATGGGATGGTTCAAAAGTCACTACACAAACCTCCAAAAGGTGTTCACTCCTTACCCTCTAAATCCTAGTGCAATGAGAGTGATGGTGTTACATGGCCGAGAGTGGCACTCAGGACCATGCCCTACCCCAGCATACCCTTGGTTGGACTCAGTGTCAAATGGGCTTGGAGAATTGACTTATGCAGTTGACCTCACGAAATGGTAAAATCAGCCAAAAACAGTCAGAAATGCTCAAAATGCACATATATCCACCAAAATGGATACAATGATTATCCGAACGCACCAAGCATGGACCGAATCGGAAAGTAGTATTCAAGGGCTATACAGACTGAGAGTCAATGCCCCAGAATACCCCATCGTTGGCTCCCAAACTGCTCCGGTTTTGAGAATGGCACACTTCAAAAGTGAACCCACGATTTTGAGTCCCCGTCCTGTAAGGCCTCATACACCAGGCAAAAGCGAGCATGAGATGCGGCATAATCTGGTGTTTAACACAGAAGCATATGCCAACAGATATGCAACATACCATAGGTCATGGATCCCTAGACAAGTTGCTGTTAACCGGTCAACTGAGCACATGAAACGCAAAAATGAGCAAAAATTGAGGTCAAAAACATGCATATATTGCCAGATTCCAAGTACATATGTTAGTATATTCAATCGCTCACCCATGGATTCAACCTACGGTTCCCAGTCCGATTCATTCGGACCAATTGTCGATGATCCCCCACGTGGCTCCCCAATCGGGCGCATGGAGAGACTTATGGACCCCCTCCCAACATGCACCACAAAAATGAAAAATTTGGGATTGGCGCTCGTGGGATGCACTGCAAGTCCTCGCACTCGCAATATATGTGCGGTAGATGTGATCTAACGCTATGGAGCTCACCTTTCTGTCATTGACCAGGCACTTGCCCCGTATGAGTCAATGATTCACGGTCATCTCAGCACTATGATGCCGGTCCCTGAGGCTCTCGGCCGTCCAAAAATGGCCTAAAAAAAGTATAACAGCCCTCCCCACGGAGATACATGACATGGGCTTGAGTTGAGTGAAGTTAACACTATCGAAAACACACATGTGACCCAAATCTCTCAAATCTTGGTTGGTTGCCCCAAACTCCACGGTGTACAAAACACCTACATTTTGGCTCGCATGCACGGCAGAACACAAATAAGTCACAATGCACATACATAGCCCCTATCCTAACGTGAATTCAGCACACGACGTCCCTAAGGGATCCCATGAGGTACCATCGATGCATTCATGACATACCCAGGTCGATCGTAGCCCATCGTTCAAAATATGGGCACTTTTCATGGTTAGACCGTGGGAAAATTAGCCCTAACCAGCCCTACCAAGGTCTTGATAGGCCCTATCTTGACGATGGTGATGATCGACGGCTGGCTTGTGCATATACCAAGCACTTCCACCCTTTCCGTTCGCCTCTTGAGGTCTTGGTACCGCGCGCAAACATTTGGGGGTGTTGAAATCATTTTATTGTTTCATGAAAGCTTGCGGCAACAGTAGGGTGTCGACAATGGCCCAAATATGGCCAAACGAAGTACCTATGTGTGCGCCCCGAAAAGGTGCGCACATCCATAATCAAAACTGACGACTGTCGATTCTTCCGGAAATAAAAATCGAGAATTAAGGATGAAAAATGTCCAGAAATTCCAGAAAGGATCTAACCGGTTAACCGAGCTATTGAAACCCCACAGAATCTAATTCGATCAGTCTTTAATTCTGGACAGAACTGGCGACAACTACCGCGGCGACTGGCGGCGGCGATTTCCTGCCCAAATTTCAGGATTATCTCCCCAATGAACCCGCAGACATATGCCAAAATTCTATTATACAATCTGGACCATCTGGACATACATCGCTGAGGGTTAGCTGGCGTTCACGATCGCCGAATCTGCGGCTGATCCCTAGGACCCTGTCATAAGTAGGGCTGTGTTAAATTCAATCCAACTGAATTTATAGTTTCGATTTAGGAAGATTTAACACCGATTTAACATTGTTAGATTTAACACCGATTTGCGGCGCTTGCCGCATGTGCATCAAAAACGTCAACTCAACAAATTTGGTGAAACACCACTATTGAGGCCCTTTACACTCATAGTAAATGTTGCTTTCCACATAGCTCCTTACATTCATGCATAGTGCAGTGTTTGGAAAGTACACCACATCTCTATATAGCACCTTGTGCCTCCATGTGTGTTTCCTTCTTAGAATTGCATTCAAGGCATGGACCGTAGTGCTATCTTTGATCCTCTTGGATTAGAGCAGTTCCTATTTTCAAGCGACTCAAAGTACTTCACTTACATCTCCTAGTGTTGTGGACACATTGGCCAACTTTTTTGTAGGATCTCCAAATCGACGCCACCTCTTATCACTAGTAAATGAAAAGATTTACGGTTCTACCCACCACATCAATAAAATGGAACAACAGCTGAAAAAGAAGCAGCAACTCTGTACCCCAGAGGAAGCCGTGAAGTTGGTTGTGGACCTTAGGGTACCACGCCGCCGTTATCCAATTCTACAAACGTTTATCACCACATTTGGTCAAGCTTTCCGCCATACCATTGGTGTGCAATGGTACCCCCAACTACCCTCCAGGGAGAAGTTTTCGGAGGCATGGACTCTTCTAGTGGGCCGTATGCAGCTGGATCAAGGGGTCATTTGCCAGGAACAAGGGGCTATTGGTATTTCATGGCCACTCCAGAAAGCCCTAGACTATATTGCTGGGCAACCAATTTTTCACAAGGACTTGGACCATTCGCTGCCTCTATCCCTTATAGTCCGTGGGGATGCATTCCCCATTGCAGGAACCAACTGGAGCCAAATCAGTATTACTATGGCAAATTTCGGGGACATGGCCCGCAACCTATCCCATACATTCATCATATCAATTGCCTATACTGGTGACAAGAGCGCCACCCTACTTGCCAAACTATGGAAGAGAAATATAGAGGTTTGTACTGTTAAACTGAACAAGTTGCATTCAATTTGCTAAATTTAACACCGTCCACTAGACAAAACAAAGCATTTTCAAAAGCACAACCATAGTCATTTTCGCCTGTTTCAGAAGCTTCAAGAGATTATTGACAAAAAGGAAGCTCTCTGGAATGGACAAGTTGTTCCTGCTGATGTCTGGTGGGGAGGAGATGAGCCATGGTTACGGCGTTGGCTAGGGCTTTCTGAAACATGGCAAGTGGGGTCTATATACACCTTTGCTTGATGGAACCGTCTAACCTCCCAATGGGAGGATAAACAAGCATGGCGTTCATGGCAACAGGAGGCCCGCTACAGGGCAAATAACCTACCAGTGGTGCAGGGAAAGCGGGGGTGTATAAGTGAACCAGAAATCCGTAGTCAAAGGGGTCGCATGGTGCAATGCATCTTGCATGGTCTCATGGGCATAGGGAGGTTGATTTGTACATTTGTCGAGGACCAGGTGGATGACTATGGTTCATCAAAAGGGAAGGCAGTAGCAAAAATTCTTAGAGTGTGTCGTGTGAGGTGGCAACTTGGCCGTACGCCAAAGCCAACTGGGGAAGGGACATGGCGGTTGCTTCTTTTTGCGTGGCCGAAGTTGGTAAAGTGGTTTGGCCTTGAGGGTGCACCAGCAGATATTGCAGTGCGGGACATGACAAGCCTTTTGAGAAGGCTATATAGTACATGGGCAAGTGATAGTGCAATGGCAGAATGTAAAGAGATTTCAGGTACGTTCCGCCAAGAAATTGCACCGCGGTCAGCTTCTCACTATCTACTCTTCTTTGAAGAGATTTGCCCTATTCTCTTACCCACCCTTGGAAGGTTTGGTCTTGGCCTGTTTGCACAAGATGCAGCAGAGTCTTTGAACCATCTTTTAAAGGTTACCTTCTTAACCATGACAAATAGGGCTGGGGGCGACGTGAATGAGGAAATAGTGGGCACCGGCCATGCGGATCGTCTCCACCGTGAGGCAAGTGCCATGCGTCAAACCATGGAATATATATTCCTTTACTTCTCAATCCCCTTGCACATGTCCGGGTACACAAGGTGGCATGCATCCTCCAATAAGGAGATTAGTGACGAGGTACAAGGTTGGCTTGACGGTGAAGAAGAGAATAATTCCAGCGAAGAAGACGAGGGTTGAAGTGGTCGAATATTTACTTCATGTGCGCAGTGCTCTCTATTTTACCATGGAAACAGAAGCCTTCGTCCGAGCTTTCCGTGCTGCCCTGCACGAGACCACACCCACCAAAGCTGCACCAGCACCAGTCACACCAGAGCTGCCCATGGTCAACGGATATCCCAGCCAGGTATGGAGTTCGTGCAGTTGCCCAGCAATGAGGAGCAGATGAATTGGACAGAACGGAAACTGGCCAAAAAAGGTATGCCCCGTGCGCACACGCCGACCGCCATCGCCGACAGTCACGTATCACGTACACATGTTCTGTCTCCTGTTGGTAGCCCGCAAGGCGGAGAAGCGGAAGCGGCAACAAGAGGAGATGTGGCACGAGGAGGAGACGCCGGACGTTGTGGTTCCGGAAGAAGAGGCCACCGGTGACACACATGAGCCAGCACACAAGAAGAAAAAAGGTGTGGTGGACTTTCATGTTCAATTGAAGTAAATCCGGTGAAATCGGTTAAATTTACAATGTTGCTGTGCAATTTAACATGTTAGGAAACTCGAAAATTCCGTGCAAGATGTCAAAGAAGGGACTAAAGGAACTCATGGAGCTGGAACCACCGAAAGCATCGAAGGCTTGCCCCGCACCGAAGGAACCGAAGCAGAGCAAAGCAAAGGAGTCGCCAGCTACCAAGGTCCGGTTGCTGTCTGAGGAAGGTCTGGGTGAGAGCGTATTGAATCGTCTGCGACTAATCCCTGCGCACGAATGGACGTCCGAGGATCGGTTTGGGGCATCGTTTCAAAAGTTGATTCTGGGGGTCACCAGTAGCTTCCCAAGTTTCAAATTTCCCACAATAGCAGCCGCAACTACTAAGCATCAGGTGTTAACAAGGGCGTTAAACACATTTGGTCAACTGAGGTTGCGTGGGAGGTTAGCTACATGGACTGCCATTGCAGTTGTTAAAGATAGCGGGGACAAACCCATGGGTTTGCATGCCCATCCAAATGACCAGGGGTGGCTCAGCGGTGTAATCACCCTAGGTGACTATACTGGGGGTGAGTTCTTTGTTGAATCTGGCATGCCTTGCACTCCAGATCCCCTTAAATGTGGTGACCCATGTGTAAAGCACATGTCAGATGGGACTGACGTCTTTGGACATGCATTGAATGCTTCCCAAGGAGTCGTTTTTCAGGGTACCAAAATCCATGGCCCACTCCAGTGGCATGGTGAAAGATATGCTCTTGTCTTCTACAGCAGATTCACAGCTGCAAACACCTCAACCCAGATCAGGGAGGAGCTCCTTCGGCTCAAGTTCCCCTTGTAACAAGACACCAGTGCACTTGGAAATTTGGTGTTGCATCCATTGCTACGTGTTTCCTGTAGGACGAACCCAGGGCCCCAGCCAAGGAGCGACCTGAAGTGGAGTTGAAAGATTTGGTGAAATACCACGTGCCGATGCGCATGGAAGGCAGCTCTCCACCAAACTGAGAAGTGGTATTTGGCTATGACATTTTGAAATTCAAGGGCTACAATGTGGACGAGGGCAGTGCTGGTGAATGGAAACGGGCAAAGAAGAGTGGCTATCTGATGCTTCTAATGCCTCCTCAGTTTCCCGAGGAAGTCAGCAACGCCTTTGTTGCATGCCGCAGAGCAGACTGTGAGGACACAGAGGCAGAAGCTACAGCGCGCTGCAAGAAGTACAAAGAGGAGTACTCGTTGAAAGTAAAGATTCCGAGTCCAGCAAAGGAGAATGGGGAGTCCTTGAACAGCGCTGATGGTGATGAAGATGGGGTTGATAATGAGTAAAATGGATTAATGTAAAGATTTCATATTGTTTTAATATGTGCATTTCTGTTTTCCGTTTTCTTTGTGTTCATAGACACATGGAAATAGTGCATTCAATGTGAGGAACACCATGTTCAATTGAACGTTCAATCTGCACCGCCATCGATAAGCAACGTGGTGTTTGGACTTGGTGTACCGTGACTCCTGGGCTTGAGGCTTTGCTTCGCTAGGACCAAAGAGGACAAGAGCATAGTCAATAATTTTGATTTTGAAAAGGAAATTTGGTGAAAAATGGGCACATTTTGGGTTTTTTTGAACCTTTTTAATGTATGCACAATAGCTTGATAAATTTAACATTTTTGTTAAATTGAACTGGCCTGTAGTTGCATTGAATTTAACACAGCTCTGATTATCACAAGGTCCCAGGGTTATTGTGAGGAACAGATTGGCTAGGGAAAGAAGATACCCGCTGATGGCGGCTCGCCGACTCATGGGTATCTACCCCCAATGACCGTGAAACCAAGTCATGGGGTCCGGACCGGCTTCAATTCCTCATATTTGGATCTCCTGTTTCCTTAATTCCAGTTTTCGCCGTCTTGTAGGCAAGCCTGAGGATGGGCCATGTGGCCTAGGCTTATGTTCAATCCGACGATGCCATTGTGTCGTGTATCATATTTTTGTGTTCCGCCATGTGCCATATGGACCTCATTGATGTCATTTTGTCGCGCATGACCTCAATGTCATTTCCCCCAATGTGGTCAATCGAGGTTGTTACCATGGCGTCATATATTCCTATTTCGAATGTGCATGGTGTAAAAAATCGATTCTTGGAGTAGGGATGCAACATCGCCTTCGATAATCACATACTCTATTCGGGGGCTTCACTTATACCTCTGTTTCTTCCTCTCCCTTTGCCCGACAATGTCTCATTTGTTCCCTTCTCCGTGATCATGTCCATGTATTGATGAGGATACATTCGACCCAATTTGGCAAACAATTATTGGGACTCCATTGGTAAAGCTCATTTGAATTCATTGATCAAGTGTTCGGATTTTATTGCAGGGGTTGCCCACGGGTGTACCTTCGGGATTTGTTTGGATTCTGTGGTCAGGGGTTACCCCATGAGACCCACTGGGGGGGGTATTTTCTTCGAACGAACTTCAGTATTCCAACGAAGATTCGAACCTCTGAACGAAGTTTCGAATTCGAAGATTGTATTTGCCTTTATCCCAATTCAATTAAATCCAATCGAATCCAAGCTGCTGGGGAGAAATGCCGCAAAAACGCAGCAAAAGCAGCGCGCGCACCGGATTGACAGGCGATTGACGCAGATTGGTGCAAGAAAGACGCAGATTTGTGCCAGAAGGACGCATATTTGTGCCAGAAGGAAGGGTTTTTGGTTTTTTCAATTGAATTGTTGTATTTCTTAAGGGTGTCACTGTGTAACCAATGGTGCAACTTGGAATTACGCTCAAGAACGCGGTGGGCACGAGGAATGCTTATAGCCAGGACGTTGAGGACGCGCTTGTGCAATTTTTCTCCTCCTCCGGCCTGGGACGCCGGCTTTTACATTCAATCTACACACAAGTCAACCCAGGCGCTGACAAGCAGAGATAGAATCAACTTCTACGGTGGCACAGCGATGCTCAATGCTCGCCTGAAGAAGCAGTCGCTTTGCTCCTCGATTTTGGGAATCCCTAGACGCCACCTTCGAGTTCTATCGCGCTTTATTTCCAAGCCTGCGGACGTATGGTACAAACAGACTGGCCTAAGGTTTGGGAAACCAATGCCAGGCCGCCGGAGAGTAAACTTGGCTTGCAAAAGGATGAGGGAGCCTCTGCACCTTGTTGGCCACATGAACAAGAAAACTGGCATCCGAAATGTCTCCTGGCCGCTTGATCATTGGATCAACTACGTTTTCACACAGCCTTGCCTCTATGAAACTCTTTAGCACAGCAAAGATGGGTTGGTTTTCATTGTGAGTGGCGATGGTTATCCTGTAGCGGGTGTAAGCTGGACTCAGCTTACCATTCGCATCCGAAATCACGAGCATCTAGCCCGCAATGCAGCACACATTTGGGTTTTAGAGCTGGCATCTGTGGTGACTACCAGCTCTCTGCTCTACTACAAACCATGGAGCATGCCTTCTTGTACACGCACTCCCTTATTGTAGCTCACGGTACAACGCGCCCGATCTCTTGCCCAAACGCTGCATTGTTCTCATCTTTAATAGACGATGCCGCTCAATGGTGCTGACAAAGGAAGACAAGGCTGATGTCGCAAGACTGGTGGCGGTATCTGTTATTCTCCAAGCCCTGCAGGCATGCGTTGACGTCCTTCGAATTTAGTCTTCGTTCGAATCTTCGAATCCTCGATCGAACTCTTGTTCGAAGATTTTTCTTCGTTTGAATATTCGAATCTTTTTTCGAAGATATTATCTGAATCTTTCGCGATGCGCTCAGGAGTTGCTTCAGGCGCACCCAACTTCTGCCGCAGCGTCACAATCATTGCCAGGAGCACCTTCCCAGAATAGTACAGAACTGGCTCAGCACCCAGCGCCGCAGCGTTCAGCGGATTTGGAGCCGTCACCATCCCCTTCTCTCCGTTTGGATGACCCGCTAGATTTTGGATCGTAGGATTCAGAAGAATATGATCCGGATTACGTGGTGGTGAACGATGTCAGCGCCGAGTTTGACACTTGCCGCCAGGTCATCGTAGAATCCGGAGTCACCCGCCCCTGCCTTGACCTCATTCTAGGGAGATCCGTACCCAATCCGCATACGCCCATTTTCGGAGACCCGAAATACGCTTGGCTTACGCCACTGTCAACCTATGGGCGCTGTTTTGGAAAGTGTTTATCAGCCGACTGCATAGATGTGACTGTGGAGAGGGACTTGCCTTGTGCACTGGTTGCCCGCGCCTTCCCTTTCGCAGTCCCAAATAAAAAAGGACCCCAACCCCGATTATACGTCTGCTTGCGCTCGTTTGGCACGCCTACGGCGCCGTGGACAGCTGGCGTGAAGACCGTACCGTGATGTCCAGATTCCCCTCCTCAGAGCCCCCAGGGTGGGGCAAATGTACATCAACGGGCCGCCTGAAAGCCGTCAAGGTCACCGCTCAGGCGCGGGGTGGTGGTGAGGCAGCCCAGTCGGACGAAGGAGCGCAGCAAGCCGAGGGAGTACAACAAGTGCAAAGCACGACACCGTCAAAGTGGCAGACGATGCTGCAGGCAGCAGTCGCAGCAGGAGTGCAGCATGGCTACATGGGATGGGACATTCCTGAATGGGAGGTACTGCATTTACCTTGTAGCTGAGCGCTTTTGACCATGCATGCGTCCTGTACGTTATTCTTTGAAAACCATTCTTCGTTCGAAGAAGAAAACCTTCGTTCGAACATTCGAATGTGCGAACGAAGATTGCATTCGAAGTCTTTTACCGCTCCACTGCCCACAGGTTGCAGCGACGCAAACCAGCGCCGTTGGCCTCAGCTGGAAGCTTCAGCTACCAAGTCGTGGCATTGAGATGACTGTGACTCCCTGAAGCCTGCTCAACGACCTGCTAACAAAGCCTGCGCGAGCACTGACGGTCCTCGGAGCACACCAAAAACATGAAGGAGGTCGCAGAAAGGTGAAGTCGATGCCAACATGGGTCAACCTGAGCCAGGGTGGTTCCACGTTGCACTCCCCTGAGACAACCAAAAAAAGGCGTCGACGACCAGTGCTGGTGTGCAGGGCGAAGATCCACAACCCGTTGTGTCCGGACGACGGGCAAAGAACCTTGCCGAGATTGACTCGTCTTACAACAAGACAAAGAAGCCGAAAAAGAGACCGCGAGCGGAGCCAGCGGCTAAGCAACCTCCGAAGAATAAGGCAAAGCTGCTGCTGGGTGACAGTTCGGAGAGTGAGGAGTTCGAAGAGACTGAAGAAGATATGGAGGAGGAGCCGCCTTCCAGAGATGAGGAGGAGGAGCCGCCTTCCGGAGATGATGATGATGGAGACGAAACTCAGGAGACACAGATTCCAGACCGAGAGGCACTGCCGTGGGCATGGCTTCCCCTCCAACAAGAGGACCAGTGGGGAGCGTGGAGAGGAGTGCCGATTTCGAAGTGGCGCCCCTGGCGAACGGAGATACCCAGAGACATCATGCAGCAGAAGACCAAACTGGGCCGTGCCGGTACAATCTATTGGGTTCCTGCAGACTACAAGTCTGCCGTGTGGCATTCCATGGGGGAGTATTGTGTTGCCGCCCGAAGCTACGCAACGGAGGAGGAGTGCAAAAACGCGGCGGCAGTGGCCTCGGCAACCCCTGGCGTGCCAGCTCCAAGTGCCAGGAAGAAGGAAGTGAAGGAAAATAGGCCAAAGAAGAAGAAGAAGACGCCAACGGAGAGTGGTGGCAAGCAAGAAGAAGAAGATGCCGGAGAGGCAGACAAAGAGGATACGGAAAAGGAAGACGAGGTTGCAGTACAAGTGTCAGGCAGTGAGTCGTGAGCCAGGACTGAGAAAGCTACATTGGACAGCGACACTGGTGGTTGTGCGGTTCTGTTGTTGCCTGTATGTGCATTTGTAAACGCCGCGTCGTTTTCTTCGAAAAATATCTTCGTTTGAACATTCGAAGGTTCGTTGGAAGAAAAGTCCACCACATTTCAAAAACACATTTTCAGGGCATTTAGCTGGTTGCAGGCTGGATCCAAAGACCCGAACCCTCAGAAATACCTGTGTTGAGCATTTTATCACAATGTTTGCAGCAAAACGGTCACCCCAAAGGCGTTTGAACAGTTCAGAAAAATACTTCGTTCGAAGAAATAATCTTCGTTCGAAGGTCTCGTTCGAAGAAAATACCCTCAGCGGTGGGTCTCATGTGAACAAGGGTATTTGCAGGAACTTTGGATTTTCGGTTTTATAAAGCATGGAATCACTGCTGAGGTCAAGGACAATGGGAGTCTGGGGAAAGAGGGTGGAGAAATTGGATAGAGGCAGTAGAGCTCGCACTATGGCAGGAAGCTTGGACCCTCATGAGCCCTGCCCAAGTTAACCCCGGATCACCATTGTTGAAGCCCGAGAGGAAAAAAGACACTGAGAGAGAAGAGTGGGTACCAACATGGAAGACTTCGTCACACTTTGAGAAGGATCATGTGATAAAAGTTGTCATCTCGAAGTACCCGCAGAAGAATCAGACAAAGTCACGGGTTGCAGCAGCGGCTCAAAAACTAGGCGCTACCGCAAACGCGGTTCGCCAAAACTGTCCACGGGCGATGCAAAAATGGCGATGGAAATGACGCCGAGCCCCGACTGCCGGATGTTCAGTGCTCTGTCGGAGTCCGAGGGATATCATACTTGTTCCCCTTCGGATGATGCCGGCGTACAGCCAGATTTCCCGGTGGGGCGATCGCATACCGCCCCAAATCCCGAACTTGCTCATGATGCAGAACGGTATTCATTGATGCGAAGGTCAGCCACCACCAAAGTTCCGAGGCATACGGGTGATGGTGAGGAGGTTGAGAGGATAGACGGTGACGGGACAGGCGACAGCGTCATGGGGGGAGGCGAAGAGCATGGAGCTCCGGGAAAGCTGCAACGGGATCCTGAAGGAAATGACCGCCATCCTCACGAGGACACCATGAAGGCGGTGTGTGGGAAAGCTTGGACTGGCGATCACTACCATTGTCATCATTTGGACTTCCTCATTAGAATTTATCCCCGGCTGGGCGAAGATGCCCTTATTTAGAAGCTCAACAAGGTGGATGACACCACGCCTAGAATCCTTGAGTACCAGGCCATCTTTGACAACGATCTGAAGACAGTTCGATTACATCGAGAGGATTACGAGGCCAAGTTGGAGAGCATGCTGGTACAGCAGCAACAGGTCGTCAATAACGTGATCCAGTACTTGGAGACAGTCGAGAACAGGATGAGGGAATCTGAGAAGCATGGAGGAATTCCAACGCCCGTCCCGGAACCAGGCCCCGACCTGCCACAGGGATCTGCCCCAGAGTCGTTGCTGAGACGGGTGACGACCTTGAGGACAGCGGCAGAAGGAGAGGCGCCCATGGACGGTCCCTTGGAGTTGGCGCCTGATGGGCCGCCACGGGTTGTCCCCTCCCTATTAAGGCACATCCCACTATTTTCAACAAGTGTCCTGCCCGGGGGGAAGACGCCGGATAAAGGCTCGGGGACTGGTACGCCCAAGCAAGATGCCCGTGAGGAGACCGTTGAGATTGACATGAGTACTCCTCCAGCCGCGGCGACGTTCGACGCCAGAGCTGCCTATCCGGCACGTGTGGACGAAGAAGCCTCGAGGTCAGCGGCTCGCCGAGATGATTGAAGTGGGGGAGCGAAAGATCCATGGGTGATGGACCCGCGGTCAGGAATATGGACTATGGGAGGTCCGAGCGTGAGAGAAGCGGAGCCCCGGCCGCGTGAAGACATGGAAATCAGGGGTACAAATTCACACTCCCCAGACAATGGGAGTTCGGGAGGAATCCGCCTCGGGGGCATCATCGCTTCGGATGTTGGGGACGCTGTGAGGCTCGAGGACCTTCGGGCTGTGAAAATTCTCTACTACGACGCCAATCCGGCCAACCTTGACGACTTCATCCTCGATTGGGAAGATTTTGCCCAGGAAGTTGTTGGTCTGATGCGGCAGGATATCCCTGACAAGTGGGCATATTGCACTTTTCCACATCGTTTGGCCTCGGAGCTGAAAGCGGGTTTACGTGATCAAATTGGGCAGAAGAGGATCAGTGCGGTGGAGCAATGCCTCGATTGGTTGGAGCAAGAAGAAAGAGTTGATGCTCCAAACCAAAAGTTGGACGATCTTTGGTCAGTACCCCTCAACTTGGAGCGTGGAGAATTGCGTTTGAGAGATTGGAGGAGGTATCTCTGAAAGTACTGCCGGCTTCTGAAGCAAGTGGAAGATTGCTCCGAATCGAGCGAGATTCGCCATCTCTTGCGAGATGTACTACCATCCTACTGGAAGAAGCGTATGCAGGACAGAGAAAGGAAGTGGGGGAAGAAGCGCTTGGCTGTACGCATTATGTTGCCGGAAGATCAGCATCCTCGTATCATGAAATATTTCCGGCGAAACCTGGGAGAGCCGGACCGGATGATGTGCATGAAGAATTCGCTCTACGTGGAGGTGTTCGGAGACAGGGCCGGAGGACGCTTGTTGCGGCTCAACAACGTCGAGTGGAAACGTGGAGAGAAGCTGAGGATGCAGATGATCCCAGCCCGCATGAGCCTGGACTCAATAGTCCAGTACGTGAGCGTGGAATTGAAGCTTAATTCCAAAAACGAGGCTCACATTAAGGACCGTCATGGCAATGGGAATCGTGAGCGCCGCGACGATCGTAATTATCGCCAAATCCAGGAGGATCAAACCGTTGGCGACGATCGAAGTCAAAGTCCAGGGGCCGAGGATGGAAAGACGTCGTCCAGCGGGGAGTACATGACTCAGGAAGATCAAGAAGATGCACACTTCTTCGCGTACGTGGCCCACAACATGAAAGCGTATGGTCATGACAAGGCCGAGTGGAGGAGAGCACCACCGCGTCAAGGAAAGATGCGGCAGAAAAATGGAAATCCCCCGTTGAGCCTCTCCGCGTACCGTCGGGAACATGGTGGGTGCTTGGTCTGCTATGGGACAGGGCGATCCCATAAGCGAGACTACAAGACGTGCAATGTGTACGAGGAGGACAAGCGGGCATACTTCCAAGCCCACCCCGAAAAAGTCCCCAAGGAGAAGCGGATTGACGAATGGAAAAAGAGACAAACCAATGGAGGTCGACATGTGAGATCAAGCCACGGTGGCAATCGGCGAATTCGGTGAATTGATGAGGTTGCCGAGTCGCTGAGGAGGGCCACAGAGGACTTGAAAAATCTGCAAGAACGAATGGGAAGTCAAGGCCTAGGTGACTCGCAGCATGATGGTGCTGCGGTAAACCGGAGCTAGAGAAGCCCCCACGCGGACGGGACACCGGAGGTCTCTCCGCCACAAATCAGCAAAATCAAAAGAAAGTAGGTACCCATGGTACTGAAGAGGGCTCGAGAAGAGCCAAGTACGCTGAGCCTTGCAAGTCCCAGCCCATGGAACACCCTTCCAAGGGAAATACATATGGATTTTGGTCGCACACAAATAAAGGATTAAGCGCCCACGGAAGGCGCTGTGGATGGGCATGACCAGCCCAAGATCTACACCATCCGCGATCATACGCTCCAAATATTAATGCACCAAAGCGTACTAGAGTTGCATGACGTCAGAGTTGTCCACACTCCACATGGAAGCGAACGGCAGTTGCACTTGAAAGTGCGAGTACGGTGTGGAAAGAAAGAGGTGATTGTGGATGTATTGGTGGATACGGGTGCCGAAGTGAGCTTGGTTCGGAAGGGATTATTTTCGGATGAATTTCTGAAGCCCAGCCGAAGAACAATGCGCTTGAAGGTCGCCAATGGCGAAATTTTGGGTGGTGGTACCCATGAAGCTACCATCAGAATGGAATTTCGGGAACATGATCGCTTGAATCGACTTGATTTGACAAAGCGGATCGCACTTTCCGGGAATTTTTATGCCGCAGATATTTCCGATTGGGATATTAATATGTGGTATGATTTTATGGTGAGTACCGCCATTGGAGCTCTTCCTCACCGTGCAACGTTTGTTCAAGAGGACAAGGAGCGTCTTACTTGGCTGTCTACAGACCATGCCCCAGGATTATCTCAGTGGACCGGACATGAGGAGAAAAGAATCGTGCGGGTGGTCGGGACCGTGAGTACCAAATTCAATGGGGATCGCGGGGGTCATCTCATGGAATATGGCATGGCGCCACAAGTGTACGATCGCATGGTTATACAACTTGGAGGCGAAAAACCCGAGACAGACGTGTTTGCTTCCCGGGATGCCCCGCAGCTAAGGTAGTGTACGAGGCATTGGCACAAGGGGGACTCTGCGTGGTAAAACCATTGAGGATTGAAGGAGTGGGGGCCCATGTACTTGCAGGGTGCTCAAGAGGACATCAGACGTACGGTGAACAACATTATTGCGGATAGAGCAATGGGTATCCTGGTCGTGACGGGCATAGGATCGAGCCCATGTCCGTTGGAGGATGTTAAGCCGCTTTGGACTCCATCACCCTAAACGAGATACAATTTGGACCTGAAGACCAGTTGGTCATGGACGCCAAGGGTATACGAATGCCCGCCCCGGGACAAGCATGGAGCACCAAGGCTTTCTTGGGTGACGGTTCACAGTGCCAGCCCATTGGTGATGAAGCGTTCATCAGGAGGGTAGAGGCCGTGCTGATGAGCATTCTGTTTGAAGAAATAAGTTACCCTGCGGAGAGTGTTGACGTACTTTCTCACTCGGAGATTGACCAGGTTGTCGCCTACATGCAAATGGGTATGCATGACCGAGTGGCTGCTCGGAAGGAGCGAGCCGAGGACAAGTCAGCCCATTGGCAGGACGACCAGGGGTTGGCGACTGGGAAGTTGGAGAAGGATGAGTTTTTTGCAAGAGTTGTGGACCATCTGGCCGACAAATACGATGGTCCCATAGGGTCCGACCCTCCGACATGGGGCTTTCGGAGAGTGGGTGACAAATTTGACACGTTCCAGCCCGTGGCCCGAAATTTCCAAGATTATCGGTGGGAACGGGCGTCCACGTCGATGAACAGGGCATAACGGACGAGGAGATGTCAGACGTGGATCCACAAGGGGCATACACCGCCGTGAAGTCGGTAGTTCCAATACCCCGGCAAGCGGCGGAAGAAGCCAAGGCGAGCCCAAAGGTAGCCGAGCTCAGGGATAGACTTATCGACGCCTATCCGCGGTTATTTAGTGCGATTGCCAACAAGAATCCTCCGGATCACGGGAAATTTGGTACAGCCAAGATCAAGCTGAAACCAAACCCGAAAATTTCTCGTCACCGGGAATATCAACTGGAAGGGGAACGAGTGGAAGGGATGAAGAAGCTCTTGATGGAATTAATGAGTGTGGTAGGATTGAACCCTCCGATGATGAGTGTGCAGGCCTGGCCTTCAGCGTTCCAAAAAAGGCGAAGGGTGAATAGAGATTGGTTGTTGATTACAGGGGATTGGACGAACAAACCGAGCATAATCCGTACTCGCTACCGCTGATTGACTCCATCCTACAAATGCAGCAGAAGAAGCGCATCTTCACGGTGTTGGACCTGAAGAACGAGTACCACCAAATGCCGCTGCATGAGGACTCCAGGCCTTGCACAGCGATGTCCACTCCGCTGGGGCCCATGCAATGGAAAGTAGTTCCCATGGGAGCCAAGAATCTGAATGCTGCCTTTCAGCGCATGATGGAGGATCTCCTACAGCTCGTTCGAGATTGTGCCGACCCGTTTGTTGAGGATATAATTATTGGGTCGGGCGACAAGGACATTACCGATGACGAGCTCATCGAGGCGCATGAGAAGGACTTCGGCCGAGTATTGGAGGTCTTGGACAAGCATAGCATGGTGTGCAAGCCCACAAAATCCTCACTCTTTGTGAGAGAAGTGGGGTTTGCTGGACATGTGGTTGGTCACGGGCAACGCCGACCCATGCCCGGGAAATTGGCAGCATTACGCCACTGGGAAGCACCCCAAACCATCAGTGAACTCCGGTCCTTCATCGGATTTTGCAATTATTATTCGGCATATGTATGAATGTATGCGGATCTTTCGGGGCCTCTCCACAAAATGCTCCAGGTGGGGAAGTTCGATGGTCGCAAGGGAAGCAAGAAAAAATTGGCATGGACAACGGAAGCCGAAGAAGCGTTTGACAAGTTGAAGGAACGACTATTGGGTCAACTGGGTCTTTTCTTGGTGCGCCCGGACAAGGGATTTGTGCTGCACACGGACGGCCCGGACTATGCTGTGGGGGCAGTCGCCGAGCAAGTCTGATGTGATGGAACGCATGTCCCGGTGGCCTTTTGGAGTCGAGTCCTGGCGGAAGGCCAACGTCGGACGCGGAGCGCGAGGGAGAAGGAGACTTATGGCGTTGTGTGCGCGCTCCAGGAATGGTCAGGCGACATCGGACTTCAACCCGTGGTGGTATGTACCGATCATCAATAACTTCAGAGTTGGCACAAGGAGCATGTGGATACTCCCTCAGGTCCAGCGGCAAGGCGAGCTCGATGGCACGAGTCTTTTGCGAAGTTCGAGTTGAGCGTCATCTATGTCCCTGGAAAGGACAACACTGTAGCTGATTGCCTCAGTCGTTGGGCCTGTCCCGCGGGCAAGGCTTTGATGGACATATCTGGCCATTAAGACGCCGGGGAAACGGAGGAGGTGAAATGCATCATTGAGCTCGAGAAAGTTTGAGGTTTGAGGTTTGAGGTTTCGGGTACTAGGCGCCTTTCGGCTCCAGGGGGCCATCTGGTCGGGCCAGGTGATATCCTCCCCACCAGCACCTGACGAGGGGCCCTTCATGACACAGCTCCTGCCTGGTGGCGGAGTCTCCCGGGTTCACAGTCTGTGTGTTCCGGCTAGGTCCGGTTGCCCTTCTGGTATTCCCCGCGTGCCCTTTGCGTGTGTGTGCGCTCGCGCTCTCGGGGCGTCTGCTCCCGTCCTCCCTCCCCGGGTCGCCGTGGCGCGCGCACCTCGCGTGGTTCCGGTGCAGGGCGCCGGTAGGGCCGTTCCATGCGGTCTGTACCCCTCTGCGTTTCCTGCGTTGGTCCCGTGCGCCGTCCGGCTTGTTTTCCGAGGGGGGTGGCCCGGTTCCGTTCCCCACATGCCTGGCTCGCTGTCGTGCGCCCCCTTGCGGGCAGGCCCGCTCGTCCGGGGCGGTCTGGCGCCGGAGGGGCGCGTGGGGGGGCGGCCTGTGTGCCGCCCCCCCCCCCCCCGGGTGCGTGGCTTTGGGGCCCCGAGGGGCGGGGGGTCACTGTACCTCGGTCCGTCCCTCTGCCTTCCCTGGGCGGGCACCAAAGCGGGTGTCATCGGCGTCGCTCAGTTCATGGAGGGCGTGGCCTCCATACTGCTCCGGTTGGTGTTTGCGTATTGACCCCGGGTGTAGTCTGCTAGCGCCCTTGTGTGCTGGCGCGGGTACGCCTGCCTGTCATGGTCACTGTGGGAGCAGGCGGGTGGCGGCGTGGGGGCGTGTGGCGTACGGGCTTAGCGGCGTTCCCCCCCGGGCGCCGCGGCTCTCTTGGGGGGGGGGGGGGGGGGGGGGCGCTCCCCTGGCTTTGGGGGGGGTAGAGGGTTGGCGCCCCCATGGCCCATCTCCAGCATCCCGCGGGCCGCAGGGGGGGTAGTTCGGAGGGGAGGGGGGGGGTCGCGCCGTGGTTCCTCGCCACCATCCTTCGGTTCCCCGGCCCGCACCCTTGGCGGTTACGGGGAGACTGGACTGTAGCCCCTGGCCCTGGACCCCCCTCATGGCCGGCAGCATGGCGCCGCGCATCCCTCCCTGCCGCGTGCTCGGCCGGAGCTGTTCGGCAGCCCCGGGCGCCGGGCGCGGTCTTGCCGGCCGCTGGTGGGTCAGTCTGGCGGGGGCGGGGGGGGTGATTGGTGTGCTGCCCCTCGCCGGGGGCTCGGCCGGGGGGCCCCGGGGGGCGGGGGGCCGGGGGTTGCTCTGCCTCGGTCTGCCTCTCTGCCCCCCCGGGCGGGCATCAAGGCCCGCCGCTCCGTCGTTGTCCTGCCCCCGACACTGCACTGGCTCGCGTCCGCCTGCCGCCGGCCGGATGCAGTCCGCAGGGTGCCCTTGCGCGCCGGCGCAGGGCTGCTGGCCTGCCGCGGGTACTGTGGGAGCGGGCGGGCAGCTAACTGGGGTAATGCGGCGTACAGGAGCGTGTACTGTGGCAGTGGCGCCCCTCCCTAGGTGCCGCGGCCCTCTCGGGGGGGGGTCCCCCTCTGGCCCGGCGGGGGGGTGCGGGGCCGCTGTCCCCCTGGCTGGCCTTTGGCTGTCCGTCGGCTGGGGGGGGGAGAGGGGGATGGGGGGGAGGGGGGGGGGCTCCCCGCTGTCCCCCTCTGGTCCCCGGTGCTGCTCTCCGGTGGCTGCGGGGGGGGCGGGCTGACGGTCTCGGCTCCGGGGGGCCAGCCGTCGACAGGGGGGGGGCGCACTCCCCTCCCGTTCCCCTTCCGCCCATCAGGCGTTCTGCTGTCATGCAGGCCCTCACCCTCGGGCCCCCCGCTCCTCTCGCTGCTGCCGCCTCGCCAATTGGCACCGGCAGGGGTTGTGGTGGTCCGGGTCAGCGGTCATTGGTCAGCGGTCTGCGGGTCTCTGGGCTCGCTGTGTTGCGTGTGTCCGTGTGCTCGTGGCTCCTGCCCTCTCCCCTACCAGGGGTGGCGCGCGCGTTCGCACAGCGGGAGGGTGGGGGGGAGCGCACTGGGTCGGGGGGCCCGGGCCTGTCAGGTGGCTGCCCCGCGCCGCAGGTCTTCTCCCACCCCCCTGTGCCTGCCGCCCGGGACCATTGCCGCCAGGCGCAGCTGTCACCTGCGCCGCCGCTTGTGTGGGGGCTCGGGCTGCAGCGGCGGCGGGTTTCTCCGGCGGTACTGCCAGTGGGTCAGCGCGATGCGCAGGGCCCGGGGGACCCAGTTGTTGGCCTCCGCGTCCGTGACGCGGAGCACTGCCCCCTACTGCAAGAAAGCCGCCCACATCGGCTCCCTGTCGGGCCACCCTGCCTGAATCATGCCCTGGAGGACCCGTTTGTGGTCCTCCTGGGCCGCCCGCCCCCCCGGCGGCACCTCCCTGTTCCCCCCGTCCCTCCGGAGGAGCACGGCATCGAAGGACCGGTTCTTCAAACCCCTGGTGGTTGCCGAGGTGGCCCAGCCCAGCCACCCGTACACCTCCACCACCAGGAGGAGGGCCTCGCCCCCCAGGGGGTCCGAGATCGTGTCGCAGTCCCGGGCCGCATGGCCCCGGGCCCCCCCTGCCCCTCTTGCCGGCTTCGCCTGCGGCTCCTGTGCCAGTGGCGCCGGCGCCACGCCAGACCCCCGGACCCCGGGGCAGCGGCAATCTGAGCCTGCTCCGCCCTCGGCTCTCGTGCCGCGGGAGCAGGGCTGCGCGGGGCGCCGCCGTGCGGGTGGGCGGCCGGCTTGTAGGGGGGTCGGGGGGGTTGTGGAGGTACTAGGTCCCCCGCGTCAGCGTCGATTTTGTAGAGGTTGGCGTGGTGATGGTGGTGGTGGTGGGCGTGGTGCGCCGGCATCTGCTGGATACCGGGGGGGATGGACCCCACCGGCTGGACGTCCAGCTGCGGGGGCGCGGCGCTCCCCGTCCCTCGCCCTACCTGTACCCGGGGGCCTACGTCGCCCTTCCCCCCGTTGGTACCACCTATGATTTTAAATCCCATCTCGTCACATAACTCAGTATCTTAGCATTTTCGCAAACAGCATTGAAATCTCTACATGACTGCGCAGTCGATTTTGAAAATTCGAATCTTTTGGAGAATACTTTTCTCATCTGGCATCGCACTCACTAAGGATTTCCCGTGATCGCGGATTCATTTGCGATTGAGCGGCAGCGACGCGAGCGACCTGCATACAGCTTTTTGAGTAAAGCTGTATGCAGGTAGTTAGTGCCACATCTGGTGAAATCTGGTAAACCCCCCCCCCCCCGGGGCCATTTTTTTGAACAGAATGGGTAAATGAGGGTTTTGGAAATGTTTTCATGAGGACCCTCCCTATTTTGGGGGCGCTAAATCCAAAACACATGCCGTGCAAGTCCAAAAAATTGTCTTTTGGGTCTTTTTTGAGTGAAGTGACGTTTTGGCCCGTAAAATCATAGGTGCTTGGTCCCCTCCCGGGCCCTAGCCCCTGGTTCGGGCGCACTCCCTCCCCTTTGTTCTCTGGTCCGTGCCGCGGGTCCCGAGCACTGCCACCCAAGCCCTTGCTCCTTCTGCCGACCCCCGTGTCCTTCCCGCGTCCTTGCCTGTGTCCTTGGCTGTTTCCTCGTCCGCTGACCGCGCCCTGACTCGCCCCGTGCGCCCCGATGCCGCCAGCCTTGGCGCCCTGCTCATGTCCTTGCGCACCTCCCCTGGCGCCGCTGCTCGCGCCCGCGTCCTTCCTGCACCCTTGCCCTTTCCCCGCGCGGTGTCCTGCGTCCTGCCGCCCGCTGCCCGCGCTCTGGCCTGTCCCCCCCCCGCTGCCGCTGGCCTTGGTGCCTTGCCCGTGTCCTTGCCCTCTCTCCTTGCCGTGTGCGCCCTGGCCTGTCCCCTGCGTCCGTCCCTGGGCGCTCCCCCTGTTGCCTCCCGCCCCCCTGCTCCGCGCTCCCGTGGCTGGTACCCTGCCCCGCCCGTGCGCTTTCCCCGCCCTCCTGGATCACGCGCCGGGCCTCCCGCTGCCGCTGCAGCTGCGGCAGCATGATGGCCGGCGGCGTCCGCGTGGGCGCTGGGGGGCAGACGGGCCGCGGCCTCCCTTTGGAGAAGGCGGCCTTGGGGGATACGGCTTGGGGGGGCTGGTGCGGGTGTGGCTGGGCTTGGTGTTGGCCCGGTACTTGGCGCCCTCCCTGCCCTTTGCCGCGGCTGCGGCAGCTCCTGGCAAGGCGCCCGGGGCCCGCGCGGGGCCCGTCCCCCGCGCCGTCGGCGTGCCGGGGGCCACAGTGTGGCCGACCGGGGCTGTGGCACGGCCTGCCGGGGCCGCAGTCTCAGCTCCTTGTGCACCCGGGGCCTCCTCCGGGGGCAGGGCGGCAGGGGCCGCGGCCTGAGCGGAAGAGGCAGCCTCCTCGGCCGGCAGGAGCTCCCGGGCTGGCGGTCCCGGGTCGGCAGGTGCTGCCTTGGGCTGCCCGGCCGGCGGCCCGACCGGCACCTCGGCCTCCGCCAGCCGCCGCTCCTCGCGCTCCGCGAGGGTCTCCCCCGTGCATCGCGGGGAGTCGGGATAGCAGATGCGGGATCGGCGGTGGTGGCGGTCGTCCCGTTGGGGGGAGCCTTCGGAGTCCGACATCTCTGATATCCTGGTAGGCATGCGTGGTTGCAGGCGTGTCCTTTCCACTATCCTCTATTGCATCAGTGGTCTGCCATGGGCAGTGCTGTGTAGTGTTGCGCGTGGGGGAGGGGGGGAGGGGAGGGGGGGGCCAGCAGTGGTGTTGGTTCCGTGTAGGCATGGTTTGGTGGTCATCCACCGGCACTGGCGCGGGAGGCGGGCGAGCCACACGGCCCACACGTCGCGCCATAGCTCCCAGTCTGGGGTGGGGCTCAGGGCCCTGCACCCCCGGGGGTCGTCGAGCGATGCCGGGGGGAGCCGCACAAGGTGGACCCCCGTAACGGCGGTGATTTCCTGTGTTCGCAGGAAGGCGTGCACCACGTACCGTGCCTTCAGTGTCTGGAGGGGGGGGGCGGGGTACGGGCGCTGCCCCGTAGAGGTGGGTGAAGGTGACCCCCAGGACCCGCTCTGGGTCCCCGCGGGTCATGACGAGGAGGAGGAGCAGGGGGGTGCCCGGGCGCTCTTGCCAGAGGACCTGCCCTCTGTGGTGGGCACCCCTGGTCCTGGAGAGGGGGGGGACAGGCGCGGGCTGGCCCAGCCGCGGGGCGCGTGTGTGGCCGGCAGGAGGGTGGGACACCAGGTGGGCTCTCTGGAAAGCGCCTCGCACACGACAGCATATGGGGGGGTTGGCCTTGTGCCATTGTACACCGGGTTGGTTCGGCGGGGGCGGGTGGGTGTCTCGCCCGCGCCTTCCACAAATATTGTGACTTTGCCGGCTTCCAAGTCCTTGTCCGGTGGATATAGAAGGTAGTGTGCCGCATCCAGTTCGCATCCAGGAGAGTCATCGCGCTGCCCGCCGGGTCGTGCTGGGTGGCAGCGTGCGCCTCGTGCGCCACCGTCAGCGCGTCCGCAACCAGGCCCCAGACGGTTGCCTTCTGTGCTCGGCAGCAGGCTCTGGCGTGCTCCGGCCCGTTCCCCCTTCGGAGAGGCATGGTGCTGTGGGCTCTGCAAGGCGCGGCGTCGGGCGGGGGTCAGGGCGCAAACACGTGCCACAGGTGCCCGACGGATTTGGGGTCCTGCGGGTGCATTTGGATCCACAGGAAGGCGGCACCCGCTGGGCCCGCGTGGCGATGCGAGGGGGTTTGCGCGTCCCGGATGCTCCGCTGCAACACCTCCTCTTCCGTGCGCCTGCGCGGGCCTGCTGATAGTTCAGGCCAGGGGCACGCGGCCACCACAGAGCACCGCGCGCACCTGTGTGGTGCCCACTGGCGCGGCAGAGGATAACGCGTCGCACTCCCCGAAGAGGTTGCAGGTGTGTGGGAGATGGGAAGCCGGCAACCAGGGGCCGAGACAGCGGAGCCAGATGTTGTCCCGGAGCTCTAGCAGGCGGACGCAGACACGGCGTCGGTTGTCTCTGCCCGCGCACGGAGGCCGTGCGGTGGCGGACGAGCGTGCCCACGAGGGCCACTGCCGCCTGCTGGCATAGCGTTGGCACCCGCGTAAGCCCCAGGGTGTGGTCGTCTTGCAGGCTGTCCCGCGACGCATTGAAGGCGTACCGCGCCCTGTCCTTCGCGACCTGCACCGTGATGTGGTCCAGGTGGCGCGCCTAGTCGGAGTTGTTGGCGATGACGGGGGCGACGTACTGTGTCACTCCCCCTCTGATCGCTAGGATGACGTCCTGCACCACTTTTGGTGGCGCGAGGAAGTTGCGGCACCAGTGGTGCACCACCGACAGGCGCAGCCGGTGTTTGCGCTGCAGGGAGAACTCCCCATCCGGCTGCAGCTGGAGTCCCAGGTAGGGGAAGAATTCCCCTGCGGGTACCCAGTGCCATAGGTTTTCGAGGTTGGAACAGAGGCGTAGCTGTAAATCCGGGACCCCCTCCCTAGTTGCCATGGCGCACTTGCGGGTGTTGAGCTCCATGCTCATCACCCCGAGGTATGCGGCCACTGCCTCCACGCACTCGATGAAGTGCTGCAGCATGTGGGCCACTACCAGCAGGTTGTCTATATATGCCTGGATGAGGCCCCTGTTGGCCTCTCCGGGCGGGCGCAGGCGGTGCCCCTGGGCCCGGAGTAGGGGCTCCAGGAAGAGCGCGTATAGCAGGGGGCTTACAGGGTTGCCCTGCCGGATGCCGCGCAGCATGTGGATGGGCTGTGTCAGCCCGTGCGCGGTGACGATGCGCAGCCTGGTGCATGTGTGGTGGAAGGGCAGGAGGTCAATGATCCCCGGCGGCACGGGAAAATGGCGCGAGATGAGGTGGAGTGCGCCGTGCGGGGCGGTGTCGAAGGCCTTGCGGGCGTCCAACGAGAACACGTAGTTGGACCTTCCCCGCTGGAGCTGCCGCTGCGCCATGAACAGGGGGGGGGGCGGTATTGGAGCCCGGGAGGGCCCCCTGCTGCCAGTCGTTGACCACGCCGTATCGCGTGAGCAGCTCCGTGATGCACTGGGTGAGGGAGCCCGTGAGCAGCTTCATGTCCAGTTGGCCCAGTACTATGGGCCGGTAGTTGTCCAGTCTGGCGGAGCCCGGCACCTTGGGGCTGAGCCAGATGTGCGCATCCCTCCAGTGCATCGGCGGCGGGGCGCCGCGCAGGATGGCCCGGTAGGAGCTGACAAGGAGCCACTCGACGGGCGCTGGGAGGGCCTTGATGAAGCGGGCCTTTACGTGGTTGGGGCCCGGGGCCTTGCCATTGGCCTTGTCGAGTGCGGACCGCAGGTCCTGAATGGAGTACTGCTGGACCTGGGCCCAAGCCTCCTCAGGGACCCGGGGCACGTGGCATCCGAGAACCGCCTGGAAGCCGGGAAGGTCCGACGGGCGCTTGTCGTACAGCTCCCGCCAGAAAGCGCGAACCGCGAACATCACGTCGTGGGCTTCTGTGAGGAGTGTTTGGGTGTTGGGGACCCGCACGTTCCAGAGGCCCGACGAGCCCGGGGCCTCCACCTTAATGGCCCCTCGCACGGCCTTCCACCGCTGGGCGATGTCCTGGGCGTGGCGGCGCCAGAAGTCTTTGATGGCGCGCTTGCCTTCGGCCGCCAGGAGTGCGCGCAAGTGGTGGATGTCCTCCTGGAGGGCAGCTGCTTGCCTCTCCAGCTCCTCCTGCAGCTGGCTCTGTGTGGCTGGGCAGAATCTGGGCATGCACCCCGCAGCACCTCCGTGAGTTGGAGTGCTACCTCGGAGTGGATGCCGTGCCGGGTCGCGTTCGCCTGGTACGCTGCTGGCGCGCACGCTGCCAGGGCGTCCTAGCGGAGGATCCACGCCTGTAGCCGTTTATGCTCTCAGGGGGGTCTCCTCCCCCCAGGTCCGACCCCGTCAGGGACAGTTGTCGGACCCCAGCGTGCGCGCCAGGGCGTCATGCGCCGCGTGGAGGTGTTTCAACACCTTGTCCACAGCGGCCGCGGGAATGGACCCGTAGGCGTGCTGCTCAGCGGGCCGAGCCAGGGCGCCAGGGAGGGCTCGTCCTGCGCGGCGGTGACCGCCGCCCACAGGCAGCGCTGAACGGGCGCGGCCTAGGCGTCGTACGGGAGGAGGCGGCCCTCTGTGTGGCTGTAGGGGGTGGGCATGGCCGCATGCCCTGCCGCGTTGAGCAGGCCCGGCAGGGCCCGGCAGACCAGGAGGTGGTCCGACCCGATCACGGGGGGATGTGCAATGCCGCGGGCCCAGATGCTGTCCCGCAGGGACCACGGCAGGAGGGGCTCGTTGACCAGTAAGGTGTCCACCCTGTGCCGGGAATGGTGGAGCGTGGGTGTCATGTCCTCCACGCCGCCTGCCCTGGCCCTCCGGAAACCGCAGGCCTCCCAGCCCCCACGGAAGTGCTCCGTGGCTGGGTTGGTGGTGGCATCCATGTAGACATTGGTGTCGCCGTCGATGACAACCGGGTGCCTCCCACCGAGGCTGCGCGCCGTGGCATACATTTGTATGTAGGCCCAGAAAGCCGCCCCCCCCGCCCATGGGGAGCAGCCTGCCTGCAGTCGGTGGACGTTGATGAGGGTGGGGCCACCCCTGTCCGTGCAGATCTCCAGGGCCGCTGCCTTCCCGGGGACGATTTCTGTGAAACTAAGCACCTCGTGCTTGGCCACCTACTTGCTGCTGACGGCGGTGAGGAGCCTCCCCCCCCACCCCCTCGAGGTCGAGGTGGTCCCCGTCTCCGCCAGCCGGCTGCTGAAGAAGGAAGTGTGCCCCTTGTCCCAAAGCGCCGCGGCCACGTGCATGTCCTGCGCCCCGGTGGAGATCCCTGTCTCCTGCAGCATGATGGCAAAGCCCCCCTCGTGGGGCAGCATGCCGGTGATGAGGTGCTCCTTATTGGTACAGGCCGCCGGCCCCCGGGGTCGTCGGAGTGTGTCCTCGAGAAATCGCTCCGGTGGGACGAGGCCGTTGCGCAGGTTCCAGGAGAGGGGCCAGAGGGCGTCGCCCGCCGCATCCTCCTGGAGTCATCTGTCCCGTGCCGGCATTGCGGCGGGGTCCGCTGGGGCAGCCAGGTCCCCGGGGTGTGCCGGGGCCATTAGGTGTGGGGAGCCTGCTCCCAAGGGGGCCCACAGGGGGGCCAGGGGGGCCAGTCCAGCGGGGATGGAATCCTGACGGGCTGCACTGCCGGCTCCCGAGGCCGCTCCGGATGCCTCCTCTTCCTCCCCCGGGGCCGCCGCGTTGCCAGCCGTCTTTGGGGGGGGGGGGGCGCTGGGCGTACAGGGCGTGCCACAGAGATCTCCATGCCCGCCCCTGGAGGATGTGGGGGGTCGCCTCTCTGTCTTCCACTGGGGCGGCAGCATGCAACGCGTGCCTCGCCAAGTGTTCCAGCATTGCCCCGCTTTTGTAGTACTCGTCCGCACATAGGGGGAATTTCGTTGGTTCCGTGGCCCCCCTATGCCGGAGGGAGCGGCACCGACTTGCGGATAGCCCCCTCCGGCGCCGGGTCGAAGGGTACGTTGGCCAGCGGAACCGTGTGCGGCGCCAGCGCGCGGCCCGGGGCCGACGTATCAAGGGCTCGTGTCGCAGGCGCGGGTCCAAGACCCTGGACGGCATCGTGCTGCGCGTCCGCCTACAGCCACTCTTGCCAGTGTGTGACGCCCATTCGGTGGTCGGGCTTGCCTCCCCACCGCAGGTCGTGGAAGGCCTGGAGCCAGTGGTATACCGTGGTCAGGACCTCCAGGTGAAGCTCCAGGTCGACGGGGCGCGCGGCCGCGGGCCACACCCCCGGCTTCCCCGCCTTGGCGTTGTCCTTAAGGCGGGCTTGGAGCAGGAGGGTGGGGTGTTTGCCCCCCTGCAGCGCCTTGACGATCATGCGGGCGCAGTCCGCCACGCGGATTACAGCCTCGGGACCCGCCAGGAGCTCGGGGTCGCAGACGGCGATATGTGCGTCTGCCGGGCTGAATATGCAGACAACCCAATGCGGGTTCTGCTGTCCTCGTTGCGCCACCGCGAGCGTGGCTGCCGGGCGGGCATGCGTGATGGGCCCCACATGGAGGTCCGGGACATCCGTGGTCCTGATGGCGTCGCCCTGCCATGCGGACCGTAGATGCTCCTCCTGGTCGGGGCTCCAGACCAGTGTTGGGAGGTTGGCCCACCCTGGCTCCTGCCGTTTGTTTGGGGCGCTGATGGTGTGTAGCAGGACGGCTAGCCGCCAGGGGTCCGACGTCAAATAGTAGGCCTGGGTGGGCTCCTGCTGCCAGTTGACATGGGGCGGGAAGGCCCCTTGCCTGGCGGTGCCATGTCAGAGGGTGCAACGGCCCCCGGCTAGGATGTGCGACGGGCAGCCCCCGGCGTGGCCGTGCAGGATGGCCTGGTAGCCCGCTGCCTGTAGCACCAGTGCCTCCCCCTGCTCGGGTTACGGGGGGGATGTGCCACCACCTGTGCTCTGACGCGGATGCGCTCTCGGACTGTGGCGTGCCACGGGTGGGGCGCGTCGCGCTGCTGCCCTTGTATGCTACCCCCGATCTGCGCCGGGCCGTGGCGGTGGACAAAATTCTACCCGCCATCCGCCAGTAGCGCCGCCGCGAGGGGTGCCGTTGGCGTGTGCGTCGCGACCGGTTGGCGGGGCCGCGTGTCCCAGCAGGGTACGTGGGGCAGCAGGCGCACTGGCCACGCTGCCACCGGTCCCATGGTGACAGCCGCGACCGTGGACGCCAGTGTTGCGCGGTCCGCTGGCCGGTACTGCCTAAGCCCCGCAGTGCCCCGGGCGAGGTGCCTGCAGGCCGCTGTCCAGGCCAATATCCCGCAGTTTGTGCGGTCCGGCCCGGCCCCGTCCGCGTTGCTGCTTCCTCTTTGTTGCACTCTGGTAGTCGTGTCGAGCAGGGGCCCCTGCAGCAACGCCTCCGGGCCCTCCTGCGGTGAGAGGGCCGGCCGAGCGGGCTGCGGGAAGCCGTGCGCGCCCAGGCGCTCCGGATGCGTGTGGTACGGGTTCTGCCGGCGGTGCTCCGGGGCCGCCCGAGGGAGGAAGAGGAGTTGGTGCAGGGACCAGTGGCCCTGCGCGGTGGACGGGTTGTGGACTGCCAGCCACCTCTCTACCACACCTCGCGCGTGTGCGGCCTCGACCAGGCGCTGCAGTCCCAGGCGGGCCAGGCGGTCTGACGTGCCCGCCGGCGGGATGTGGGCCTGCGGGTAGAGCACCCGTAGGGGTTCCAGTGCCAGGTCCAGCACCTCGTCGATAAGCTGTTCCTTAGGGGCCGACAGCCTGTGCAGGACGTGGTGGCTCCCGGGCGTGGAGGCCGTGAGCTGCTCGGGTACCGGCCCCGGCGGGTCTCCTGCGCCTGGGGTTGCCAACCACTCCCTGGGGTGGCTCAGCATGGCCCTCCACACGTCCCGTGTGAGGGCTTGGCAGGGGGGCCAAGGGGGGGACCCATTGTAGAAGGCGGTGGCACGCCGGTGGCGATCGCATGGGTTGCGGGGCGGCCGCAGTTACCCATCTGCACGCCGTGTCGGGCACGATCGCCCCCCATTCGGCGGTTCCCATGTCCTTGGCGTCAAGCAGTGCCTGGCCCTGCACCAGGGGGAAGTACGGGCTCGGGCGTCCGTCCTCTTCTCGCCACCGTACCCAGGCCGCCCTCGCCTGTAGGCTGCGGAGCAGGGCCACGCCGGGGAGTTGGGGCAGTGGGAAAGCTCCCTTTAAGCCTTGGGTGGCATTGGCCAGGGCGTCCGTGGGCAAGTACCACAGCGGGAGGATCCCGGGGTCCGGCAGCAGTTGTGCCTCCCCCGCATCCCACCGCCAACAAGAGTCGGGCAGGGCGGCCGGAACCGTGCCCGTCTGCAGGAAGTGGCGCTCCCTCTCGTCGGGGTGTCGCTGGAGGGTCGCCGCGAGGCTGAAACCCTCTGCGGCGGGCGCCACTGGGAGGCCACCCTGGGGTCTGCGCCAGGGGAACTCCTGGTCGGCTTGCCAGGCGTGGAGGTCCCGGGCGATTTCCTCCGCCTTTCCTGTAGGGGTGCCCGCTGGCGCCAGGTGCCACATGACGGCAAGTACTGCCCATGTGGAGAAAGGCCACGCCCGTGGAGGGGTGTACGGCTGGATGGTCCACTGCGGGTGCGCGCGCCGCACGCGAGATGCGTGGAGCACCCTTCAGACCATGTCCGCTGCCAGGACTAGCACCATCCCCTTGGGCTCCACGACGATCCCCTCCGCTGGTCCGCCGTGGCGGCCTTGTATGCTCAAGGCCACCTCTGTCTGGCCCATGTGGGCGACCCGGTCGATGGCCTCTTGGATTTTCACGCTGCCGCGCGTGGTCTCATCCAGGATCCAGCCCGCCGCTACGCCGTAGCCCAGGGTGGCACATGCGGCCGCGTGCCCTACCGCGGGCAGCGCTCCGCCGTCGGCAGCAGGTCGGAGGTGTTGCCTTCCATGACACCCACCGCTGGGGGTATTTTCTTCGAAGGAAACCTTCGAACGAAGATTATTTCTTCGAACGAAGATAATTTTTGAACTGTTCGAACGCCTTTGGGGAGGCCGTTTTGCTGCAAATATTGTGATCAAATGCTCAACACAGGTATTCTTGAGGGTTTGGTTCTTTGGACTCAGCCTGCAACCACCTAAATGCCCTGAAAATGTGTTTTCCAAATGTGGTGGACTTTTTTTGGAACGAACCTTCAAATGTTCAAACGAAGATGTTTTTCCAAGAAAACGACGCGGCGTTTACAAATGCACATACAGGCAACAACAGAACCGCACAACCACCAGTGTCGCTGTCCAATGTAGCTTTCTCAGTCCTGGCTCACAACTCACTGGCTTTTTTTTTGCACTGTGTGTCCCCGCGTTACCCCCGGGGCACTGGGGGCAACTCACTGCCTGACACTTGTACTGCAACCTCGTCTTTCTTTTCTGTATCCTCTTTGTCTCCCTCTCCGGCATCTTCTTCTTCCGGCTTGCCACCACTCTTCGTTGGCGTCTTCCTCTTCTTCTTTGGCCTCTTTGCCTTCACTTTCTTCTTCCTGGCACTTGGAGCTGGCACGCCACCGGTTGCCGAGGCCACTGCCGCCGCGTTTTTGCACTCCTCCTCCGGTGCGTAGCTTCAGGCCGCAACACAATACTCCCCCATGGAATGCCACACGGCAGACTTGTAGTCTGCAGGGACCCAATAGATTATACCGGCACGGCCCAGTTTACTCTTCTGCTGCACAATTTTTCTGGGTATCCCCGTTCGCCAGGGGCGCCACTTCGAAATCGGCACTCCCCTCCACGCTCCCCACTGGTCCTCTTGTTGGAGGGGAAGCCATGCCCACGGCAATGCCCCTCGGTCTGGAATCTGTGTGTTCTGAGTTTCGTCTTCATCGTCATCATCTCCGGAAGGCGGCTCCTCCTCCTCATCTCCGGAAGGCGGCTCCTCCTCCTCATCTTCTTCAGTCACTTCGACCTCCTCACTCTCCAAACTCTCACCCAGCAGCAGCTTTGCCTTCTTCTTCGGAGGTTGATTAGCCGCTGGCTTCGCTCGCGGTCTCTTCTTCGGCTTCTTTGTCTTCTTGTAAGACGAGAGAATCTCGGCAAGGTTCTTTGCCCGTCGTCCGGACACGACGGGTTGTGGATCTTTGCCCCGAACACCAGCACTGGTCGTCGACGCTTTTTTTTCGGTTGCCTCAGGGGAATGCAACGTGGAACCACCCTGGCTCAGGTTGACCCACGTTGGCATCGACTTCACCTTTCTGCGACCTTCTTCATAATTTTGGAGTGCTCCGAGTACCGTCAGTGCTCTCGCAGGCTTCGCCAGGAGGTCGTTGAGCAGGCTGCCCGCAGTCACGGCCGTCTCAATTCCACGACTTGGTAGCTGAAGCTTCCACCTGACGCCAACGGCGCTGGTTTGCGTTGCTGCAACCTGTGGGCAGTGGAGCGGTAAAAGACTTCGAATATAATCTTCGTTCGAAGATTCGAATGTTCAAACGAACGTTTTTTTCTTCGAACGAAGAATGGTTTTCGAAGAATAACGTACAGGACGCATGCATGGTCAAAAGCGCTCAGCTACAAGGTAAATGCAGTACCTCCCATTCAGGAACGTCCCCTCCCATGTAGCCATGCAGCACTCCTGCTGCGACTGCTGCCTGGAGCACCGTCTGCCACTTCGACAGTGTTGTGCTTTGCACTTGTTGTACTCCCTAGGCCTGCTGCGCTCCTTCGTCCGACTGGGCTGCCTCACAACCACCCCGCGCCTGAGCGGTGACCTTGACGCCTTTCAAGCGGCCCGTTGATGTACATTTGCCCCACCCTGGGGGCTCTGAGGAGGGGAAACTGAGCATCACGGTACGGTCTTCACGCCAGATCTCCACGGCGCCGTAGGCGTGCCAAACAAGCGCAAGCAGACGTATGATCGGGGTTGGGGTGCCTTTTTTATTCGGGACTGCGAAAGGGAAAGCGAGGGCAACCAGTGCACAAGGCAAGTCCCTCTCCACAGCCACATCTTTGCAATCGGCTGATAAACACTTTCCGAAACAGCGCCCATAGGTTGACAGTGGCGTAAGCCAAGCGTATTTCGGGTCCCCGAAAATGGGCGTATGTGGATTGGTTACGGATTTCCCTAGACTGATGTCAAGGTAGGGGCGGGTGACTCCCGATTCTACGATGACCTGGCGGCAAGTGTCGAACTCGGCGCTGACATCGAACACATCGTTCACCACCATGAAATCCAGATCATATTCTTGTGAATCCTGGGATCCAAAATGTAGCGGGTCATCCAAACGGCAAGAAGGGGATGGTGACGGCTCCAAATCCGCTGAACGCTGCGGCGCTGGGTGCTGAGCCAGTTGTTTACTACTCTGAGAAGGTGTTCCTGGCGATGATCGTGACGCTGGGGCAGAAGTTGGGTGTGCCTGAAGCAACTCCTGAGCACAGCGCGAAAGAGTCAAAAAATATCTTCGAACGAAGATTGGAATATTCGAACGAAGAAAAATCTTCGAACGACAGTTCGTTCGAGGATTCGAAGTTCTAACGAAGACTAAATTCGAAGGACAACAACGCATGCCTGCAAAGCTTGGAGAAAAACACATACCGCCACCAGTCTTGCGACATTGGCCTTGTCTTCCTTTGTCAGCACCATTGAGCGGCATCGTCTATTAAAGATTCGAACAATGCAGCGTTTGGGCAAGAGATCGGGCGCTTTGTACCGTGAGCTACAATATGGGAGTGCGTGTACATGAAGACATGCTCCATGGTTTGTAGTAGAGCAGAGAGCTGGTAGTCATCTGTGGTGCTGCCCCCTGTGTTTGTGGACCGCAAGTAGAAATCCTTTAGCTTGGCATTCGTGGTTTCAGCCAAGTCCTGGCAGTACATCCCAAGCCCGTAAGGTGCTATCGCCTCTAGGATTCTGGGCACATCGAACTCCAAGATTATCAGATAATGAGAACTGGTATCGGGGAAAAAGTGTGCGCGAAATTCCCAGGCCGCCTGCCGACAGTCCGCTGGGACGTCAATGTCGATGCGCCGATAGGTGAGATAGAGACGTTGCATCACGTCCCCCAACCTCATGACAGCCTGGTTACCCAAGTGCCCGTCGGCCAACCCCAAAACATGAGCAATACCATCCCATATAAAAAAAAACGCTTCGTTTCTTGTCCATCAGGTCTACAAGTTCCACCTAGCTGCCAACCACACAGAGCATCCTTCAGCATGTAATTGATAGCGTTGTGTGCTTCCCTGCTGGCGGACAAGCATAGCCTTTCCAAGTATTCCCCAAGCAAAGCACCCATTCGCATAAGCATATGAAGAACACAAATAATGGCATTGTGTCGTGGTACTTGAAGCAAAGGTTTGGAAGCGCAGCCACGAGCTCCCTTGCAGACAGGGGGCTTGCCAAGTCGGGATGCATCACTGGTGCGCGTTCTGCGCCGGTGACAGCCCAGGTACCGCCTCTTGAGAGGGTTCCAAAGGCCAATGTTGTGAACTGACGGTATATACCAATGCTCAGTAAGTCCCAAAAACTTCTTCAAAAACGGTAAATCTCCGCCCAGCATAACACTTGTCGCACAGCGTGCGCCCTTCACGACGACGGATCGCGTACTTATGATCCCCTGCAGGACCTAGTAGCGTGCAAAGCGGAATCGAAATTTTGTTCGAAAAACACGTTCGTTCAAGGGAAAAGCTTCGTTCGAACGGTCGAAGGTTTGAACGAAGGCAATATTCGAAGAAATAACACACCCTCGGATTCTTTTTCCAGACCCGGCGCAAATCCTTCAGATTGGAGTCACCACAGTATGCCAGCTCTAAAACCCAATTGTGTGCTGCATTGCGGGCTAGATGCTCACGACTTCGGATGCGAATGGTAAGCTGGGTGCAGCTTACACCCGCTACAGGATGACCATCGACCACTCACAATGAAAACGAACCCATCTTTGCTGGGCTGTAGAGTTTCATAGAGGCAAGGCTGTGTGAAAACGTAGTTGTTCCAGTGATTAAAGGACCAGGAGACATTTCGGATGCCAGTTTTCTTGTCGATGTGGCCAACAAGGTGCAGGGGCTCCTTCATCCTTTTCCAAGCCAAGTTGACTCTCCGGCAGCCTGGCATTTGTTTCCCAAACCTTAGGCCAGTCTGTTTCTACCATACGTCCGCACGCTTGGAAATAAAGCGCGATAGAACCCTAAAGCGGCGTCTAGGGATTCCCAAATCGAGAAGCAAAGGGACTGCTTCTTCAGGCGAGCATTGGGCATCGCTGTGCCACCGTAGAAGTTGATTCAATCTCTGCTTGTCAGCGTTTGGGTTGACTCGTGTGTATATTGAATGTAAAAGCTGGCGTCCCAGGCCGGAGGAGGAGAAAAATTGCACAAGCGCGTCCTCAACAACCTGGCTTTAAGCATTCGTCGTGCCCACCGCGTTTTTGAGCGTAATTCCAAGTTGCACCATTAGTCAAACAGTGACACCCTTAAAAAATACAACCGATCAATTGAAAAAAACAAAAGCCCTTCTTTCTAGCACAAATCTGCGTCTTTCTGGCACAAATCTGCGTGTTTCTGGCACAAATCTGCGTCAAACGCCTGTCAATCTGGTGCGCGCGCTGCTGTCGCTCCGCTTTTGCGGCAATTCTCCCCAGCAGCTTGGATTCGATTGGATTTAATTGAATTGCGATTAAAGCAAATACAATCTTCGAATGCGAATCTTCGTTCGAAGATTCGAATCTTCGTTCGAAGACTGAAGTTTGTTCGAAGAAAATACCCCCCCCAGTGGGTCTCATGGGTGGGGCACCAGCCTTCCCCGGTGCAGTGGCCCCGCTTCCACGCGGGGCAGAGGGCGGGCACACTGCCCGCCGGCGGCGTGGTTCCCGCGGGCGCGCTGTCCGCGCGGGCCTCCGGGAGGATCTCCAGGTCGGAGTCCGCATCCCAGCCCCCTGGGGGGGCGTCCGCGTCGCCGCCTCGGAGTTGAAGCGCCCTGATGACCTCGTGCGCCGCGTCCAGCGTCGGAGATCGGGGGCGCGTTTTGCTTGGGGCCGTGGGCTCCGCCATTGTTGTGTTGCTGTGCTTCAGAGCAGGGAATGGGGTGCGGACCTCCTGTGGCTGTCCTGTGCCTGTAGCGGTCCGCCTCATTGCACGTGCCGTGGGCGTGGTGGGGTGTGGGTGGGAGAGCTTGATCGTTGGCCCCACCGGCTGGTGCCGAGCGTTGCACCCCGGGCTCTGCTTGGCGTCCGCTTTCCCGTTGGGGCGTCAGGTGCTCCCCCTCCACCGGCCTCCTGTTTGTGGGTCGGGCAGCCAGTCCCTCTTCCGGCCGCCCGGCTCTGGGGGCGGGCGCGGTATCCAGAGCCCGTTGCCCGTGCGTCCTGGGTGGTGTGGGTGGCCCCACTGCGTGTGTTCTTGCGAGCTGGCGATGCATGCCGCGGGGATGGCGAGGGGCGCGCCCCGGGGGGGCGCGGTTTGCCGTTCCGGGGCGTGTCCAAGGCCTGGCGTTCGTCCCCCGCCGGCTGTCTGTCCTCAGGACGGGCTGTCGGGGCCCGCCACCGACTTGCTCTGGGCACGAGCGTGCAGGCTTGGGGGCCTAGCACTGTCCCTTTGGCTGCCTGCATGCCCTGCGGGGGGCTGCGTGCCGCGGGGGTGGTGGGAGGCCGTCCCGGGGCTGGTGGCCTTCCACCGTTGTGAGGGGTCTCGGGTGTCAGGCGCCGTCCCGCTCCCGGCTGCCCGTCTCTGGGGGCGGGCAGGCAGAACCCTTTGCACGGGTGTCCTGATTACGGGTGGTGTGGGTATCGGGGACCCAGCACCGGCCCCGGCCGGCCGTCCTCTGGGCGGGCTGTCGGGGTCCGCTACCCACTTGCTGTGGGCGCGGGTGTGCGGGCAGGGGGACCCAGACTGTCCCTTTTGCTTGCATGCCTTGCGGGGGCCGCGTGCCGCGGGGCCGGTGAGGGGCCGACCCTTAGGGGGTGGCCTTCCACGTTGCGAGGGGCGTCTGGTGTCAGGCCCTGTCCCCCTCCCGGCTGCCCGTCCTTGTAGGCCGGCGGCCAGGACCCGTTGCCAATGTGTCCCGGGCAAGGGTGGTGTGTGCATGGCGGGCCCAGCACCGGCCCCACAGCGTGCGCTCTTGCGAGCCATCGTTGCGCGTTGTGGGGGTGGCGGGAGGGCGTCCCCGGGGGGGGTGCCTTGCGCCGTTGTGAGGGGCGTCTGAGTTCAGGCGCTCTCCCTCCCCGGCTATTCGTCATCGCGGCAGGCTGTCGGGCTTCGCTACCCACGTGCCGCAGGCGCGGATGTGCGGGCCTGGGGGCCCAGCACTGTCCCTTTGGCTTGCATGCCCTGCCGGGGGCTGCGTGCCCCGGGGCTGGTGGGAGGCCGTCCCGGGGGGATGGCCTTCCACCATTGTGAGGGGCGTCTGGCGTCAGGCGCTGTCCCTCCCCCGGCCGCCCATCCCTTCGGGCGGGGGACCGGGGTTCCGCGACCCGTGTTTTCTGGGCGCGGTTGGTGTGGGCGTGGGGACCCAGCACCAGCCCCACAGCATGCTCTCTTGCAAGCTGTCGTTCCGCGCTGTGGGGGTGGCGGGAGGGCGTTTCCGGCGGGGGTGCCTTACGCCATTGTGAGGAACACCTGACTTCAGGCGATCTTCCTTCTCCAGCTGCTCGTCCTCGCGGGAGGCTGACGGGGTCCGCTACCGGTGTGCTGTGGGCGCGGCTGTGCGGGCGTGGGGGCCCAGCACTGTCCCTTTGACTTGCATGCCCGGCGTGCTGCGGGGTTGGTGGCAGGTTGTCCTGGGCAGGGTGGCCTTATGCCGTTCTGAGGGGCGTCTGGTGTCAGGCGCTGCCCCTCCCCCGGCCGCCCGTCCCTTGGGGCGGGCAGCTGGGGTTCCGCGGCCCGTGTTTCCTGGGCGCCGTTGGTGTGGGCTTGGGGTCCCAACACCGGTCCCACAGTGTGCACTCTTGCGAGCCATCGTTGCGCGCTGTTGGGGTGGTAGGAGGGCGTCCCCGGGGGGGCTGCCTTGCGCCGTTGTGGGTGGCGTCTGAGTTCAGGCGCTCTCCCCCCCCTGGCTGCCCGTCCTCTGGGCGGGTTGTCGGGGTTTGCTACCAATGTGCTGTAGGCGCGGGTGTGCGGGCGTGGGGGCCCGGCACTGCCCCTTTGGCTTGCATGCCCTGCGGGGGGCTGCGTGCGGCGGGCATTGGGGGAGGCCGTCCCGGGGGGGGTTGCCTTCCACCGTTGAGAGGGGCTTGTGGTGTCAGGCGCTGTCCCTCCCCCAGCCGCCCGTCCCTTTGGGGCGGGTAGCCAGGGTTCCGCGACTCGTGTTTCCCGGGGTGCAGTTGGTGTGGGCGTGGGGGCCCAGCACTGTCCCTTTGGCTTGCATGCCCTGCGGGAGGCTGCGTGCCGCGGGATTGATGGGAGGATGTCCAGGGGGGATGGCCTTCAACCGTTGTGAGGGGCGTCTGGTGTCAGGCGCTGTCCCTCCCCCGGCCGCCCGTCCCTTTGGGGCGGGTAGCCAGGGTTCCGCGACTCGTGTTTCCCGGGGCGCAGTTGGTGTGGGCGTGGGGGCCCAGCACTGTCCCTTTGGCTTGCATGCCCTGCGGGAGGCTGCGTGCCGCGGGATTGATGGGAGGATGTCCAGGGGGGATGGCCTTCAACCGTTGTGAGGGGCGTCTGGTGTCAGGCGCTGTCCCTCCCCCGGCCGCCCATCCCTTGGGGCGGGCAGCCAGGGTTCCGCGACCCGTGTTTCCCGGGCACAGTTGGTGTGGGTGTGGGGACCCAGCACGGGCCCCACAGCATGCGCCATTGCGAGCCGTCGTTGTGCGCTGTGGGGCCGGCGGGAGGGCGTCCCCGAGGGCGGTGCCTTGCACCGTTGTGTGGGGCGTCTGAGTTCAGGCGCTGTCCCTCCCCGGATGCCCGTCCCCAGGGCGGGCTGTCAGGGTCCGCTACTCACGTGCTGTGGGCGAGGGTGTGCGGGCGACGGGGCTCAGCACCGTCCCTTTGGTTTGCATGCCCTGCGGGGGGCTGCATGCCGCGAAGATGGTTGGAGGCCGTCACGGAAGGGGTGGCCTTCCACCGTTGTCGGGGGCGTCTGGTGTCAGGCGCTGTCCCTCCCCGGGCCGGCCGTCCCTTGGGGCAGGCAGCCAGGGTTCCGTGTCCCGTGTCTCCTGGGCACGGTTGGTGTGGGCGTGGGAGCCCAGCACCGGCCCGACAGCGTGCGAGCCGTCGTTGTGCGCTGTGGGGATGGCGGGAGGGCGTTCCCGGGGGGGATGCCTTGCGCCGTTGTGAGGAGCGTCCGAGTTCAGGCGCGCTCCCTCCTCCGGCTGCCAGTCCTCTGGGCGGGCTGTCGGTGTTCGCTACCCACGTGCTGTGGGCGCGGGTGAGCGGGCGTCGGGGCCCAGCACGGTCCCTTTGGCTTGCATGCCCTGCAAGGGGCAGCAAACTGCGGGGGTGGTGGGAGGCCTTCCCGGGGGGGCAGGCCTTCCACCGTTGTTAGGGGCGTCTGCTATCAGGCGCTTTCCCTCCGCCGGCCGCCCGTCCCTTGGGGCGGGCCTCCAGGATTCCGCGACCCGTGTTTCCCGGGCGCGGCTGGTGTGGGCGTGGGGTCCCAGCACCGGCCCGACAGCGTGCGCTCTTGCAAGACGTCGTTGCGCGCTATGGGGCTGCCGGAGGGCGTCCCCAGGGGGGTCGCTTGCGCCGTTGTGAGGGGCGTCTGAGTTCAGGCGCTCTCCCTCCCCGGCTGCCCGTCCTCAGGGCGGGCTGTCGGGGTTCGCTAGCCACGTGCTGTGGGCGCGGTTCTGCAGGCGTGGGGGCCCAGCATTGTCCCTTTGGCTTGCATGCCCTGCGGGGGGCTGCGTGCCACGGGCGTGGTGGGAGGCCGTCCTGGGGGGGGTGGCCTTCCACCGTTATGAGGGGCGTCTGGTGTCAGGGGCTGTCCCTCCCCCGGCCGCCCGTCACTTGGGGCGGGTAGCCAGGGTTCCGCGACCCGTGTTCCCCGGGCGCAGTTGGTGTGGGCGTGGGGGCCGTGCACTCTCCCTTTAACTTACATGCCCTGCGGGGGGCTGCGTGCCGCGGCAGTGGTGGGAGGTTGTCCCCAGGGGATGGCCTTCCAGCGTTATGAGGGGCGTCTGGTGTCAGGCGCTGTCCCTCCCCCGGCCGGCCGTCCTTTGGGCAGGCAGCGAGGGTTGCGCAGCCCGTGTTTCCCGGGCGCGGTTGGTGTGGGTGTGAGGACCCAGCAAGGGCCCCAAATCGTGCGCCGTTGCGAGCCGTCGTTGCGCGCTGTGGAGCCGGCGGGAGGGTGTCACCAAGGGGGGTGCCTTCCACCGTTGTGAGGGGCCTCTGAGTTCAGGCGCTCTCCCTACCGGATGCCCGTCCTCAGGGCGGGCTGTCAGGGTCCGCTACGCACATGCTCTAGGCGCGGGTGTGCGGGCGTGGGGGCTCAGCACTGTCTCTTTGGTTTGCATGCCCTGCGGGGGGCTGCCTGCAGCGGGGATGGTTGGAGGCTGTCCCGGGATGGCTCGCCTTCCACCGTTGTGGGGGGCGTCTGGTGTCAGGCGCTGTCCCTCCCCCGGCCGCCCGTCTCTTGTGGCGGGCCTGCAGGATTCCGCCACCCGTGTTTCCCGGGCGCGTCTGGAGTGGGCGTGGGGACCCAGCACTGGGTCCACAGCGTGCGCTCTTGCGACCCGTCGTTGTGCGCTGTGGGGGTGGCGGGAGGGCGTCCCCGGGGGGGATGCCTTGCATCGTTGTGAGGGGCGTCTGAGTTCAGGCGCTCTCACTCCCCCGGCTGCCTGTCCTCTGGGCGGGCTGTCGGGGGTCGTTATCCACGTGCTGTGGGCGCGGTTGTGCGGGCGTGGGGGCCCAGCACTGCCCCTGTGGCTTGCTTGCCCTGCGGGGGGCTGCGTGCCGCGGGGGTGGTGGGAGGCTGTCCTGGGGAGGGTGGCCTTCCACTGTTGTCAGGAACGTCTGGTGTCAGGGGCTGTTCCTCCCCCGGCCACCCGTCCCTTGGGGCGGGCCTCCAGGGTTCCGCCACCCGTGTTTACCGGGCGCGGCTGGGGTGGGCGTGGGGACCCAGCACCGGCCCCACAGCGTGCGCTCTCGCAAGCCGTCGTTGCGCGCTGTGGGGGTGGCGAGAGGGCGTCTCAGGGGGGGTGCCTTGCGCCGTTGTGAGGGGCGTCCGAGTTCAGGCACTCTCCCTGCCCGGCTGCCCGTCCTCAGGGCGGGCTGTTGGGGTCCGCTACTCACGTGCTGTGGGCGCGGGTGTGCGGGCGTGGGGGCCCAACACTGTCCCCTTGGCTTGCATGCCCTGCGGGGGGCGGCGTGCTGCGGGGGTGGTGGGAGGCCGTCCTGGAGTGGGTGGCCTTCCACTGTTGTGAGAAGCGTCTGGTGTCAGGCGCCGTCCCTCCCCCGGCCGCCCGTCTTTTGAGGCGGGCCGTCAGGGTTCCGCGACCCGTGTTTCCCGGGCGCGGTTGGTGTGGGCGTGTCAACCCGGCACCGGTCCCACAGCGTGCGCTCTTGCGAGCCGTCGTTGCGCGCTATGGGGGTGGCGGGAGGGTGTCCCCGGGGGGGGTACCTTGCGCAGTTGTGAGGGGCATCTGAGTTCAGGCGCTCTCCCTCCCCCGGCTGCCCGTCCTCCGGGCGCGCTGTCGGGGTCCGCTTACCACGTGCTGTGGGCGCGGGTATGCGGGCATGGGGACCCAGCACTTCCCCTTTGGCTTGCATGCCCTGCGGGTGGCTGCGTGCCGCGGAAATTGTGGGAGGCCGTGCAAGGGGGATGGCCTTCGAGCGATGTGAGGGGCGTCTGGTGTCAGGCGCTGTCTCTCGCCCGGCCGCCTGTCCCTTGGGGCTGGCAGACAGGGCTTCGCGGCCCGCGTTTCCAGGGCGCGGTTGGTGTGGGCATGGGGACCCAGCACCGGTCCCACAGCGTGCGCTCCTGCGAGCCGTTGTTGCGCGCTGTGGAGGTGGCGGGAGAACCTCTGCGGGGGAGGGTGCCTTGCGCCGTTGTGAGGGGCGCCTGGGCTCAGGCGCTCTCACTCCCCCGGCTGCCCGTCCTCAGGGCAGGCTGCCGGAGTCCGCTACCCACGTGCTGTGGGCGCAGTTGTTTGGGCGTGGTTGTGCCACCCGTCTTTGGGGCGGGCGGCCCGGCTTGGGTGCGTGTCGTGTGTGTGGTGCCTGCCGTTCGGTGTTTGTGTGCTGGTGGGTGCGTGGCGGTGCGGTGTGTGCCGTGGTGCCGTGGTGCGTGGTGCTGCCTCCCTCCGTTCGTCGTCCTGGTGCCCCCCTCTCTTGCACTACCTCGTGGTGCTGTGCTCGCCGTGGCTTGTGGCTGTGCCCCCTTCCTCGGGCGCTTCCCTTGTTTGGCTGCTGGCTATCCTTCTTCTTCCTTCTGCGTTGCGGCGTTCTTTACCCTTTCCTCTACACTCCGTTTGTCTGCCCTCCTCCCTGGCGTGCATTTTTCCCTGCCTCACTTGTGTCCTTGTGTGTGATTCGGTATTTTTCCTTGCCTGCTTCCTCGTTTTCTGGGTCCTTTTCTTCCTCTCCTTCTTGATCCTGTGAGACAAAGGAAGGGTGGGGGTGTGGGCTGTTGCAGGGGTGGCGGTCTCAACGATCACAAGTGCACTTCGCTGGCGGTGATTGGTGTAGGCGTTGTTGCGGCAGCGGTGTCTTCTAACGTGGCTTGTGGGTGTGTGGCTGTGTTGTGGTTTGTCTCCATACCACTAGTACGGCGTTCGCGACCTATGAGAGCGTGGCGTGCGTGGGAGTTAGTTCTTTGGTCGCATGGCCAGCGTCTAAGTTGCCGTTTCTGTTGCTCGTGGGCACCGGGCATACCTCTTGCTCTTCCTGTATGCGCTTGTTTTTTCGCGGTGGCATGAACTCATACCATCCATTCTTCTTTGGTGTTGGCGGCCTCTTCGTGCGTCGTCTTCTTCTCCTCGCCTCGGTCGCCTTGTTGTGGACGTGTGCCCTGTAGGGTGTGGAGGGGGCGTTGCTGGCGGTTCCTCCCTGTTTGCGGGCGCGGGGTGGGCGGTGTGTCGCGTATTCCTTCCCTCCCCTGCTCTATTCCGTCCCCTCCTTGTTTTCCGGTGCCCCTCTTGCTTGTTCACGCTCGTGCGGTTCTTTCGTTGGTGGCGGCCTTGTTCTTGTTCTCCACACCTGGTGGCGTGCGGCCTCCTCCGTTCTTTTGTGCAGGTGCATTCTTCTCCCACTTCTTTCCCCCCTCTAGCCCTTTCATACCTTTTTTCCTCTTCGCGGCGTCTCTCATGTTTATGTGTTCGGTTGCATTGCATACCTTGCTTTGCTTGCGGCGGCTCGTATGCGTGTGTATAGTATGGGCATACCTTTGGCTCCCTTTGCATGTGGGGCGGGCATGTTCACTCGGCTACACCTCTTCGGTTACCATGCTTCTTACCGCGGTGTTGGCGGCCTCCTCTTGCGTCTCCTTCATCACGCCACGGTCCTGGTGTGACTTGTTGTGGGCCTGCGCCCTATAGGGTGCGCCCTCTGGGGAGGAGACAGTGTGGGGGGGCGTGGGTGTTGTTCTCTCTGCGTTTGTGTGCGCGGGTTGGGTGGTGTGTCGCGTATTCATTGCCTTTGCTGCCCTATCCCGTCCTCTCCTTGGCTTCCGCCGCCCTTCTTGCTTGCTCACGCTCTTATGTTGGCGGCGGCCTTGGGCGGTCTTGTTTTCCATGCCTGGTTGGCGGTGGCGCGTGGGTCCCTCCGTGCGTTTGTTCCTTCATACCTTCTTGCTGCTCCGCGGTGTCTCTAATTGTATGTTTCCGGCTGCATTGCATACCTTGCTTTGCTTGCGGCGGCTTGTATGTGTGTGTATAGTTTGGGCATACCTTTCGCTTTCGGTTATGGTTGTGCTTTTTTCCCTTGTGTGGTGTTGGGTGGCATGTAACATACTTGTCCTCGTGTCGCCGCACGGGTGCCCTTGGTGGTGGTGTGTGTGGCTCCCTCCGTGCCTTTTTCTTGCCTTGCTTGCAGCGGCATATGTATGTGCATGTGCGGGCGGCATACCTTTTGCTCCCTATGTAAGCGGGCGTGCGGGGGTGGGCATGTTCTCTCGGCTGAGCGTCATGGTCCTTTTTGTGCTTTTCTCGTTCGCTTTCTGTGTTGTGGCGCGGCACGTAACATACTTGTTTTCTGCGGAGGGTGGTGTTGTGGTTGCTTGTTTGTTTTTTGAATTTTTGTTTTCCGGTTGGTACTACTTTCCTTTGGTTATGTGTGGCTCCCTCCGTGCGTTCTTCGTTTCATTCTTTCACCCTTCCCCTTCATGGCCCTTCATACCATGTAACTTTTCCGCAGTGATGATGGCCTTGTTGTACTTGTGGTGACAGGCATACCTTTCGCTCCCCATGTGTGCGGCGTGCGGGGGTGGGCGTGATCTCTCAGTTACCTCGGTCCCCTGGGTTTCCCTTGTGGGCGCGGTTACTGTTTTGCTTTTCTTGGCGGCGTGGCGTAGCGTTGCCTGGCATTTAACATACTTGCGTCTCGGCAGCCGATGTTGATGTTGCTGTTTCTGTGTGTTTCCATTTTGCTTGTTTTCTTTTGCTCTTCTTTGTGCTTCTTTTCCTTTCCTTTTTCCTCCTTCCTGGTTGGTGCGCGCACAAGTCCCTAGTGCCTAGGACACGCACTTTCCTAGGTGTTTTGGGGCAAGCAACGCTCAAATTTGTCGTCGTCGCGACTCTCTTGTTCTTTTGTTCTGTGAGCGTCCTAGGTTTTGCAACCTCACCAAACAGCGGCGTTAAATTTTTCGGGGGGTTTCTGAGGTCGGAAAAAATGATTTTCCGCTTTTTTTTTTCGTCTGTACCTTTTTCCTCTTGGTTTTTTATGTTTCTCTGCTGCGATTGCGCGCGAGCTCGAGAGGGCCATGGAAGAGGGCGACACGAAGTGCTCTGTGGTCATGGCATCGAAAGCGGAGTTGAGTCAACGACGGGATGCCCGAGTTCCAGTTGTGATGGAAGACTCTTTGGGGGAATGTCTCATGGCGCCGATTGAGCACGTGGAGTCGGTGCTCATGGAGGTTTGATCGGAGGATTATGCCGCTTCTGAGCATTGGAACAAGTACTGGAACGCCATGAGTGCCCCCTCGGACGATGAGAGGCCCGAAGGCTTGACAGAGGAGGGGGATAAGCTCTTCCTCAAGGACAAGCTATTGGTGCCGGAAAACCGGGTCTAGGCGCTCATTGACCATTTGCACAACGCCCATTTTATCCATCCAGGCCGCGACAAGATGCAACGAGATCTCGAATGGAGGTTTGAGTTTTATCCGGGATACTAAGCAATCTTAAATCCTTATTGCAACGATTGTGCTGTGTGTAGGGCTACTCAAAGCCCGAACCACTCCACAGCGGGGAACCCGGTTTACATGGCAATCCCCGAAGCACCAATGCGCTCCATTTCCATGGACGTGTTTGCCATGCCCGAGGTCACCATTGAGAGGGAAAAATATGATTGTATTTTTTCCGCCGTGGACCGACATAGCGGGTGTATCGTGGTGGTACCCGGTAAGAAGTCGAAGGAGAAGGACGAGAGAGCCAAGCATGGAGTGGGTCTCCAAGCCAAGACCGTCACCCAAGCCATGATTCCGCATCGGCTGACCATCTTCGACGTCCCCGCTGTCATTTGCAGCGACCAGGGGAGTCAATTTGTGTGCTCCTGGTTCAAGAGCATGTGCAAGCACATGGGTATTCGACATGTCAAGACCGTGGCGTATCATAGCCGGTAAAACGGCCGCGCGGAGGTCGCCAGGAGGCAAGGGTTGGAGAAGTTCTGCTGACTGCACATCGAGCAGCCGGGGAGGAATTGGTTTCACCCTCTTTGGATGGTTTTACAAGCCTTCCATTACTTACGAGGGCCTACGGGATTGTCTCCGCACCGCATTTTATTCCTACGGGATCGAGTGTCTTGAAATCTCCCAGAGATGAACTATGGCAAGGTTGCTCGGGATGCGGACGCCATGATGAGTGAAGCGGATGCCACAGCCGCCGAGGTGCGCAAGTCCTTGCATGCTGAGCATGAGCGGGGGGCCAAGGACTTCAAGGAAGGCAAGATCCAACAGTACTCCCTCAAGGACACCGTTTGGGTGGAGCGCCATCACAATGACGTGCTAACCTGCCATCGCCAACAAGCCTGGTATATCCCAGGGGTCATCGTGCGCAAGATCGGGCAAGAAGTGTATGCCGTCCAGGTGGGAGACAACAAAATCCTGGATCGGGACAATACAGAACTCCGACCACGGGCGCCGGATCCCAGCGGGCGAGCGATGACGTTTGGGTTCAGGGCGGGAGACGTGGACTCCGACGATGACGCTGAGGAGGATGACTATACCGCGGAGCGAATCCTACCGGACAAGCAGGACCCCGCCACGCCAGGGGGGAGGCTCTACAAGGTTCGTTGGACATGATTTGCGGCTTCGCGACACTCGTGGGAACCTCTGGGCAGTTTGGGCCGAGGTATACCACGGTGTGGCTGGACTATCTCAAGAAAAAAAGGGATTAGTCTAGATGTCAAGGATGTCTTGGTGCATTTGATTATTCACGAACGGAATGGAGTGACTCTCCCTTCACCCTTGACACGATTGTTTGTTTTTGCTTAATTTGCCGCAGTGATGCACATACCATGGCTCAATATCTCCCAAGTAACCCCCATCCCCATTTCCTTGACATGAGAAGAGCATATGGAACCAAGATCAGTCTTGGATTGTGTTCATATTTTTTTATGCGCACAATCGGTCGCCGCTTGCTCAGGAAGTTCCTGCGGATCAAGAATTGTCAAGACCCACTCACTTTTTTTTTGTAGGGCCTTTGGTAAGTGCATCGGCGGGAGCGACGCCCCTGCTATATAAAATCGTTCGCACACTTCTGCATTGGAATTCCAGAGATTGCGGGGGATATGCAGTTGATATTTCTTTGCTGTGTTCTCCTTACCCACGTACCCACTTTGTTTCCGCCCCTTTTGGGTGCAATTTGACCTATTGGGAGGTTGCCGGACACAATGGAAACCACCAGATGTGCTAAACCCCTTCCCAAGTGTCATTTTTATCTTTAGCACACCCCGCTCTATTTTTAGAACGCTTGTTCTATTTTTAGTAACAAAATGTCTATTTTCGGAACTTGGTCCTACAGATTCTGTTTTGCATCGCGTCCGAATCTGCCGCCCGAAAGCTGTCGCCAGCGCATTGGTGAGGTTGGCCTCCCTCCAGGGTCCCTCAGTTTGAAGATCTCAATTTTTCGCCTGCGCTATTTTTAGCAACAAATGTTACTATTTTTAGTACAAAATGTTTTTCTCATATCTCCGCATTTTGGGCACCTTGCGACCATCCGACCAGATCCACAACCACTTCTTCTTGGGCGGGACGCGATGGGGACGTCAGTTCGAGCTCATCTTGCACCTGGAGTCTGATGACTCTGAAAATGGGAGGAAAAAGTAAGAAATTCGGGAAATTGTTTTCCGGAGAATTAAACTTTTCTATATTGTTTGTGTCTACGCTTGTCATCATGCATGATGACCCCCTCCCAAATGTGTGTCTCCCGGAGGTCATCCATTGCTCTCATGTCTCTTGGTGGGCGTTTGGGTCATGTGAGAGATTCGTGCTGTGCATGTCAAGCTTCATATATGTGTTTGTGGTCTTTTTATGTAGACCGGTCGACGACGTTGCCTTTGTCTATCTCTGATCCGCCGAGCCTATGCTTTTAGGTTTAGTGGTGACAGGAGCGAATGTATTCTGTTGAGTTCTTTCATTCCTCCCCCCCTTTACTTGGGCGGGTGGCCACGGTGTATATGGTACCCTCCCATGATGAGGGGAGCGCCAAGGGAACAACCTGGATCCTCCCGTCCTCTTTATGTCTTTCTGATGAGGTGACAATGCTCTGGGAAGGGGAGTGAAGCCGGTTAGGATCCCAATTGGCGGTACTGTTCTATTTTTGAGCGATGTCCGCAATTTCAGCGATTTCGTGTATAAGTTCAGGAGAATTCCGAACTTGTACCATTTACAACCTACAGGATGAAAGATTTAACATTTCTGGTTCAGACCAGGCCTGCTTTGTGTGCGCGCACCCTTCTCGTGTTCCTGTTGGCGTGCGCGTGCTCTGTGTTCCTCAATGCGGGCCGATTGTCTGAAAATTCTTCCCAACGGGTGCTAATCGTGTTAGTTCTATCGGGTTACGGCAAGGGAAGCCAATCAGAACCTAGGGCAACTCCAGTGGATGATAGGAGGTCAGGAGTTCAGGATCTGGCTAAACCCTGGTGTGGTGTCTCCGCCCACACCGGCCGTCGCCCTTGGGTGCATCACTGCACTTGGGAGGAGATCCGTGTGCGTTAAGGGGGCATCTGCTTCGGCAGTGCCACGCCTACGTGCATGGGGGACCACCAGTCCCTTGAAGCTGCAGGAGCCCTAGTGAAAGTGAAGTGGAAGTGGATGTGGCTGAGGTAGACGCACCGGAAGGGAAGAAGCTAACTCGGTCGTTGCTCCGCAAGGCAAAGCAATTCCTCATTCCTTGGCTCATCATTTTTTTGTTTTGCATGTGTCATGACAACTTGATCTCCCATGGAATCAAAGAGGGTCACTCTTTGGCGATTGTGTGCGTTGAACATGTTGTGTGCACGTGTAATGGGTGAGCATGCCAAAGGTGGAGAATTGCTCTTATGCCCTGGTTCTTAACCTCTCATTTGCCGTCTTGCTCCGGTGACCTTCGGTGAATTCATGTCCTTGGTCGCACACTTCGATGAATTCATATCATTGGTCGAACACGGTTGGTCATCCACTATCCCTCCTTTGTCAATTTGCGTATGGCATGAGGATAGCTCATTTGATTTGGCACTTGGGTGTAGGGATAATCCTCAATCTATGTCGGTGATTCTCATATCAAGTGCATGGATGCCTTCATGGGTCATGGCTAGGCGAAAGTCTCTCTCCATAACATGCAATTAGGCAATATTCGTTTGACATGTCGCAATTGTGGATGGTTTCTAATGCACATGACAATTTGTGTTTGCCAATGCCTTCGGTTCCCAAGCAATTTGGCACTAGGTGATTGGACTGAGTGGCATGTCCAAGCATGTGAGGGCATGAGGTGTATGTCGTGTGTTAGCTTTACATTTTGTTCGTGCCTTTGGTTCGCGATACTCTAACCGCAGGAGCCCAGCAATTGGTATGCAGCATACACTAAACAGGTGAGGTTTCGTGGGCTGGCCCTTCTTGATGTCTTGTTCGCAAGCAGCAAGTAAACCCGCCAAGTCTATTCACTTGCTGGCCATTGTGTATGTTATTGCTAAGTGAAGGGCACCCCGCGTCCGCTGTGAAGTACCGAGGCATTGCCAGCATGATGATATATGGACTGTGTCAAACATGCCAGGTGTCAGGTACTGCCATCAGGTCACTCTCCTGACTCATATTTGGTGATCCTCATTGCAAGCCCTTCCTTTGTGATCATTGGTGTTTCATGAGTGTCGACAAGTCATGTTTGTGGCCATGCCGTATTTTGTGTTCATGGAGGCCATGGTGTCACACTTGCTCCACGGTGGGACATTCCTCATATTTGGAGCTCATGTTTCTCGATTCCAGTTTTTGCCGTCTTGTAGGCAAGCGTGAGGATCGGCGCTGTGGGCCACGCTTATGTTGAATCCGATGATGCCATTGTGTCGTGTATCATATCTTTGTGTTCCACCATGTGCCATATGGGCCTCATTGATGTTGTTTTGTCGCGCATGACCTCAATGTCATTTTCATCAATGTGGTGAATCGAGGTTGTGAGCATGGCGTCATATGTCCGTAGTTTAAATGTGCATGGTATATAAAGTTGATTCTTGGAGTAGGGATGCAACATCGCCTTCGATAATCGCACACTCTATTCCAGGGCTTCACTTATACTTCTGTGTCTTCCTCTCCATTTGCCCGACATTGTCTCATTTGTTCCCCTCTCCATGATCATGTCCATGTATTGACGTGCATACATTCAACCCAATTTGGCAATCAGTTATTGGGACTCCAATGGTCAAGCTCATTCGAATTCGTTGATCAAGTGTTCGGATTTTATTGCAAGGGTTGCCCACGGGTGTACCTACGGGATCTGTCTGGATTCTCTGGTCAGAGGTTACCAAGGGTACTTGCAGGAACTTTGGATTTTGGGTTTCAAAAAGCATGGAATCACTGGTGAGTTCAAGGACGATGGGAGTCACAGGAAAGAGGGTGGAGAAATCGGGTATAGGTGGTAGAGCTCGCACTATGGCAGGGGCTGGTCCTACAGACCTTCTTTAGCTCCTGGGAACATGCAAAAATCATAACCCCATCTCTGTCAGTCGGAAAGAAATAAACGCGATATGTATGCACAGAATTGGAAGACCCTAACTTCACAACCTTGGGAGGTTACCTTTTGTTGTTGCTCCTCATCGCTTGCTTCTGTCGGTGCGCTGCCTGCGCCTTTTTTCTGTCTTCTTCTGCTCTGTCTCGCTTCTCCACTTTCTCTCTTTCGGTGCCGTCCTGGGGACATGCAAAAATCAAAATCCCATCTTGGTCAGTCGGAGAGAAATTACGCGATATGTATGAACAGAATTGAAAGACCCTAAAGTCACAACTTTGGAATGTTACCTTTAGCTGTTGCTCCTCATCCGCTTGCTTCTGTCAGTGCGCTGCCCCCGCTTTTTTTTCCTGTCTTCTTCTGCTTTGTGTATTGTGCTTGTACTTAGGGTGCACAATAAACCCTTTTATCCTTGTCTTGCACTTCAAAATGAAATTGATTTAAATAAATTTCTCCATTCCAACTGATTCCCTTGGCAAGCACAAAGTAGGCAACAGCAAGAAGACGAAGAAGTGAACTGACATTGACCTGGACCAACTGGCTGGTCTAGTAATACCGATTCACATGCCTAAATAACAAGAAAATTGATATAACAATAAATTCTCATTAAAAAGCAATAAAACCTATATTTCAGCAACTTTCTGAGTAGTCTATTGAGTCACAGGCACTGTCAACATTACGTAAAGCACTGTCGGCGGCAAAAGACGGCGACAGTCGCGACAGGCCATCTGAAGCTTCGAGACAGCTTCAAAATAGCTTCCAATACATTAGAACCTTCTAAAATGTCATAAAACATGATGAAATCACATTATAAGCATATGGAGTGTGATTATTCATGTATGGCATCTAATGTATCCTAGATCTCTGCTCTCCGTGGTGTACCTAAGAGTAGTAGACTCTAGCAGTAAGCTATAGGCTTGGAATATAAGCCAAATATGGGCAGATATCCTAGTGTTGTAGGGTCTTGAAGCTTGCAGAGGTCTAGTACAGGTCCTCCAGAAAGCTTCTGAGAGGCCGAAATGCCCAAACTTATTACACCCCCTTCCTACGATTCATGCACATTCGCTAAGGATCTTCATGACAAGCTGATAGTCTAACATAAGGAGGGGTATGGGCATAAGGCACGCTCATATTGAATGTTCTGAGTGTCTAATGTAGTGTCTTACTACCCCCTTTCTAGAGGTAAAGATGTATCTCCACCTAAGAGGGTAAAGTTCCTAAGTCTTGAGTATGGTAGGGCTCAAAATGAAACATGAGAAACACTAAGCAAAAAGCTAGCATACAAAGTATGAACGATGATAACCTAAATCTTCAGGCAAAAATTGAGCGTAAGTGTAATGCATCTGGCTGTAGACGTATAAATTACAGGGAGCTATGCCGAACGTCAATACCAATTGAGAATGAAATGCAACATGCGGGGTGAAACTGGAAATTCAAGCTCAGTAAGAAAAAGTCACTACCTTGTCTTTCTTGGAGGGCTTGATCCAGGCCAAGCCCCCCTTAACACCCCTTTGTTGATGCCAAGACTTACTTAAGTATTTTTATCTCTCTTTTGAAGCTTAAAGTACACTTTCTCAAGGTAACTAGGGTTATACCCCTAGCCCCCCATGAAGTTCACCCCTACCACTCAACTGAGCGGAGGTATCTTCCTTCATGGAGGTTATACCGAAATAAAATAGGCATTTGATGCCTAGGGCCTTGGAGGTTAAGCCTAATGGTCTCCCACCCCAAGACCCCTATACTCAATTGTTTCTACGACTTATTGTGGCTCTACTGTTTAACTGTTTCTGAATTCAGTTGCTTGGCCAAGTCATATTCTGTGTCTGGCCTAACTCCTTTGCCCCATGTTCCTATCCAACTCCATTTTCATCCAAAAGAGTGCACATGAAGTGCCTGAGGCTAATTGGGAGGCAAGAGTCATGCACCATTTCATATAAAAATCACTTGTTTTATCCATTTGTGATTCAATCTTTGTATTTCAGCCTGCTTTGTCTATCTGCAGCCCTTCTGTGTTACACTGGATGTAAAACTTTTCATTGATTCAATCCACATCGTGTTCTTGCTCTACTTGCTGTTTTGGTTTGGGATTTCAACATCAAAAACCTGCAGATTTTCATCAAAATCTATAGGGCACTAATCAAGGACATCTCTCTGGTAGCAGAGGCAAACCCTGAGTACCTTTCGAACCGACTCTAAGCAGAACCACAACAAAAGCACACTGAAAAGCACATTGAACATGTCCACTCAACTGTCCTCCAGAACCTGGCCGATCAGAAGTGTACAAGTCCAACTTGGCAGTGTAGCCCACCCAAAGAGTGAACCGCCACTCAGAGCTGCATCTGGTACTCAGGAAGATCCAGATCACAGAAGGCTGAATCAAGATCCACCCAGAACAACCCCTTTAACCACGGAGGCCTTAGCGGCCCCTGGTGACGACAGCCTGAAACAGCTCCGCAGGCGAGTCGCCGCCTCCATCGCCCGGTCGGCCTGTCCGGCCTCTTCTTCTACGGTGTTTGGAGGTCCTGAAGAACAAGAGGACCTACGAAGGAGGATGGACGAGTATATGCTCCACGAGGAGTACCACAAGTCCATCGTAGGGGAAGATGGAGAAGTACCTCTTGATACCCTACGGTCTCCGCCTCAAACAGAGATGTGGTTCTTCCTTTATTCGGGACCATCTACAGATGTAGCGGAGACAGTATCACTACCGGGACGACCAAGAGTACACGAGCATCCAAGAGCATGGCATCCAGACCTGCCGACAACTTCAAGGGCGCCTGAGAAAACTCTTGATCCTCTCCACCCAGAACCAACCCATGGGGCTCTGGATTTCACGGCCCAACCTTTGGCCAAGCTCCTATCCGCATCTGAAGACCCGGATGTGACAGCTCTGTCAGAAGCTGTCAAGGCAAAATTGGGTATCACCGAACTCTTATCCAAGCCAGAACCACTCTCACCTTCACTCGGATTGAGCACGCTGGCTGATGATCTCAAAGATCAAGGGTGTCGAGGTTGCTACCCAAGCTCACTTGCCCCAGCCCTTTTCATCCTCGCGCTAGGACAGTCCCTATTCCTCAACTACAGGACGTGCCTGTGACAGAGACTGAGAAAAGAGGGCTGTCAGCCCTGGCACCCCTTGCCGGCGTACCTCCCCCCCCTTCGGGCCTAACCCCAGGGGGTGGGAAGAGTGGCAGAACTATTGCACAGGCGAACATCCAGCTGGAATTGCCGGAGTTCGACCCGAAAAATCTGCCTGAATGGGCAGAAGAATTTGCTCAGTTTCTTTTGCTAACTGGCCAATCCGGTGTGGATGTGGCCACTAAATGCTCCCTGCTGAAACGCTCATGCAAAACGAAATTTTTGCAAAAACAGGTGAAACAGATTGTGAAAGCCTGTTCAACATGGGCTGAGGTACTCCAAAGACTGGAGAAAACATTCCCAGTCTATGAGACTGACCTCAGTGTGCGCAGACAGATACGGAAACTACCTATGCTTCCTGAGTTTCCTTCCGCTGCGCGAGTCTCTAAATACGTGTGCGACCTAGAGTATCTGTTTTCACGGATGAATGTGGGCTCCTATGGAGCCACTGAGCCCCACCTGTGGCTCATGAGTAAGATCCCTACACGTATGTGGGATGATTGCAGCGCTACCTCTGATAAGTAGAGCCAGACCCACTCGTACGACGACCTGGTGGACCTGCTGATGGAGCTAGCTCTTGAGAGGGAGAATGACTCCCACATGGAGAAATTCCTCAAGAAGCACTTGGGTCGAGGTGGTACCCCTACCCCCGAACGTGGCGAAGGGAAAGGGCCTAAAAGGCCCACTAACACCAACCAAGAAGGTGGTAAAGGAAGGGGTAACCTACGTGCCATGAATGAGATTAAACCTGACACAGGTACACCCCCTCTCTTCTACTGTAAACCTGTCAATGACAAGGGGGGACATGGTCATGCCCCTGACTGGACCCACCGCAGTAGTTGTATGCTGCAGATGAAACGACAGCAGCACTCCCAGGATGGGAAAACTGTCACCGATCAGGCCCATTTCAGGTGTACCATCACCTGTGGTTATTGTGGCAAACGTTGTCACTACCAGGAGGAATGTCACATAAAGAAACGAGAGAGTGATAAACTCAAGCGGCAGGAGGCCGAACGCCAGAAACACCAAACACCCACCAGAATCCCCCAGAATGGGGATAAAGGTGGTAAAGGAGGTGGCAAGAGGGGTGGCAAAGGTGGATGCCCTAACCCCCAGAGGCGCTCATCAGCGCCCGCTGCTACTCCCTGACCTGCCGAAGGTGACCTCAAGAAGCACCCACAGGGGGATAACGCCTCCCCTGAGGGGAAAAACTCCAAGAAGAGGCGACTGGCCAGGATGGCCAAATCCCTCATGGCTGCAGGGGTGGACGTCAAAGTCCCTGCGGAGGAGTAGGGGGGCGTCTCCGAAGAGGAGGACTTGGTTTTCCGGATCCTCGTGAAAATCGGGGATCAAGTTTTTTGAGCGGTGCTTGACACCGGTGCAACACTTTCTATAGTGGCCCTGCGCCTGCTAAAGACTTTCAAGAAAACTAAGACAGTCGCCATAAGAGTAGGGGATGGGCGTACCATCGATTCCTTGGGGGGAGTGGATGTTGATTATTTGCCTGGGCCATGAAACTATGACCCAACACTGCAGAGTGTTCGACACCGACGCCCTTGACATCGTCATTGGTACCGACTTCCTGCGAAGAAACCCCCAGGGTAGAAATTCTGTCTCTCCAGTGCCCCTATTGTCTGCACTGCGACTTTGACAGTGGGCTCTTCTCCGTACCTTTGGAGCTGTCCAGAGCGAAAAGAGTCTGGGCTGCGCTATGCATCCAAGACTAACTATCGTACTGGAAACTACTAATTGGCTCTCCACGGTCTTGAAAATGGACTGGCAGCCCTTCAGGTAACCCTGGATGAGATCCAGGTAGAATTGTTCGCGAGCCAACAACAGCACATCATGCAGTTGTACTGCTCGAAATATTTGAACAACGCTTTGCGTTTCTTCTGGAAAGCAATGGGCCTATCGTATGCTAACCCTCCCTTCTCCCTGCCCGCGAAGGTTCTAACCAAAATCGCTTATGAGGGAGGAAGGGTTGTCATGTGCACCCCTGACTGGGGTTGCTCAGGTGAACACGCTTATTGGCGCCGTATGCTAAACCGAATGACCATGGGTAGATTGCAACTCCCCGACGGTCCCATCTACGTGCCTGAGAACTCAGACACAGCTATGCAGGCCCCTAAGTGGGCCAGCTTCTTATCCATTGTCGATGGATCTCTCAATCCTGTACCCCTGTGTGACCTAGATCAGGTGCTACTGAAAGAGGTCATGGCCGAAAATCGTGGGTGACTCTTTCTGATCTCAAAAACCGATGTCCTGAGCACCTATCTGCCACACTTACAGGGTGTGAATCTCCCGATGGCTATTTGGAACCTGCAGCTGTAAAGGAGGATGCTGACGACCAACTGTCTGAGATCGCCAGCACTATCCCTCCTGTGGATCCCAGCTGTGTTGAACTAAAACACAGTGCCTTCCTGGCCCAGCTGTTGCTGGAGGAGGTAGATCTAGAGTCAACCTCACAACCTACTTCCCCTGTTGGGAAACCGGTGCTACACATGCAGCCTATGCACTCAGGTGAACCCGTGGCCCGGAGTCCTGATGCTCTAGCGCAGCCTGCTTCTAATAACATGCCACTGTCTGATCATGACACTCAGGAACTCGGACGGCTGTTGTACCTGAAGGCCGAAGGTATTGAGCACCAAGAGCGGCTGCAATACCTCAGACAGACCTGGAAATCCTCCATCCGGTCTGAGGACGAAGGAGATTCCTACACGCTGCCTGACCCTGAGATACCCCTAGTGTATTCTCTGCACTATGGGCAGCAATGTCCCCCTGAGTGGGACGATGGTTCTGTAACTGCCGAAACTGCTGATCGGCAGAAAAAGAAAGAACATGCAAAGAGCAACCTCCATGCTGAGGAGGATTTCCTGCAGAAAATCGATAGTCTTCACCTGGACCCCCGACTGAAGAAAATGCTCCTAACGTATGAGGAGGTGTTTGGCGCCTTGCCGCCCCCCCTCTCTTGCAAAGAACTGGTCCAGATGGACCAGAACCTGAAACCTGAATTCGAAAAGACACGAGTGAGGCGTCGTCCGTACCCCGCTCCACAGGAACAAGTTGAAGAAATCGAGCGCCAGATTCAGGAATGTATTGATGCTGGCCTCGTGGAGGAATATCAGAAAGGGGACTACCCCCATCACTGCAGTCCCTGTTTCCTGGTTGCTAAACCAGGGTCGACTGCCCTACGACTGGTTGTTGACTATGGTGAGGTCAACAAGAAAGCCCAAAACCACTCAGGGAGTATTCCTAACATGAGAAATACCCTGGAGCGCATTGCCAAATGCAGGTACAAGACCAAAATGGACAAACGCAGTGGTTTCTGGCACGTAGACCTAACCGCCGCGGCTCAGGAACTGCTGGCTTTTATAACCCCTAAGGGTTGTGTGTTTAAGTGGAAGTCCATACCTTTCGGGGTGGCTAATGCCCCAGCGCTCTTCCAGGAGCTAATGAACAAATTTTTGTACATACTGAGGCGCAGACCTCTAGTACAGGAGTTGATTTCTCGGGGTGCAGAAATGGAGGCCCACATCGATGACGTGAGTTTGGGTACCAATATCCAAGAGGACCATGTCCTTCGTCTCCGTGAATTTTTCATTGTTTGTCAAGAAAACCATCTCCGAAACAGACTCAAAAAATGTGAGTTTATGAAAGAAGAGATGGAGTATTTGGGTTTCGACGTGGGGTATGGCTGGTGGAAACCAGCCGCGTCTAAGATGCAGCCCCTGCAGGACATGCAGGTTCGCGATGACCCTAAGAAGGGTCTACACGACGTGAGGAGTTTTGTGGGCGCCTGTAACTTCTATAGGCGTCACATCCACAATTTTACCTACTCCTCTGCCCCCCTCACTGACCTAATCAGGAAAACTACTCCCTGGAGGTGGACCGCCAGAGAGGAGGAGTGTTTCGAGGAATTGGAGAAGAAATTTACCTCCTCCAACTGCCTGGGAATGCCCCGCCCTAACGGCAAGATAGTCCTGATGACTGATGCCAGTGATGTAGGGGGGGGTGGAACGATCTACTAATGGCAGGAGCTTAACCCAGCTGAACTAACCCACTGCCACTATTGTACTAGTGGATTGAATCGTGATGGCTCCTTGAAGCATGACTACCCTACCAGTGAGTGGCAGCTTGTGCCACCGGGACACTGGAACTGGAAATGGAACCAAGCGCGTTCCAATTACAGCACCTATGACCAGGAACTCCTGACGGTATGGTGGTGCTCTCGTCACGGTCCCGACTCCTGAGATCTAACCCCATTGTCTGGCTCTGTGACCAGGAACCGGTGAAGTCTTCTCAGAAGGGCCCACCACCGGAGAAAGCGAAAGTAAAGCGGTGGTGGACTTACCTCAGCCAGTTCAGGCTGACAGTTCAGCATATCTCTGGTACAAAAATGAACTGTCTGACTATATATCGCGCAATAACTTCGATGCGCTTATAGGTGAGAGCTCTGAACCACTCGCCAAAGAGGCTTTCCAGCGTATGGATGTCCAGCTTGATCTGTCCATGCGCACTGCTGGAATCCTGGAGGGTTGGAGCCTAACTGACTATCAGTCAGAGTATAAAGAAATTCTCCAGACCCTCAGCACTGGTCTCGAGCCCCGTGTCATGGACAGGCACCAGTGGTATAAAAGCAACCAGTACCTCTTCTACGAGGACCGTATTGTTGTACCTGAGGCCCGTCTTGATGGGTGCCTACAGTGGTCCCATCTCAGCTCAGGTCACACTGGCGCTAATCGCTCAGTGGACTTCTTCCGCGACTGTTTCTACTCTAGTCTAACCTTGACTGAACTGAGGTCTCGTATGCAGACCATTGTGGATGCTTGTGGCTGTCATGCCAGCACGCAGAGCAACAGTAGGGATAGGGGACTGATTTCCAGCTGAACCATACCCTATTGTACTAACTCACTTCTCTATGTGGATTTCATCCACGGCCCACCTCGCTTCGGCGGCTATGATGGTTGCCTGGTGGTCACCTGTGGCCTGTCTCGCTTCACCCGTGTGTTCCCCTGCAGTAAGAATGTCACAGGTGAGCAGACTGTGAAAATGTTGGTCGAACAATGGTTCAAACCCTATGAGGCACCTAAATAGGTGCACTCTGATGAGGATGTACGCATCCGCAGTGACACTGGGTGGTACTACAAACGAGTGCTGAATGCCTTCAACGTGGAGGTAACCAGAAGGGGTGCCCTATACCCACACGTCTAACCCTGTTTGTGCGAGATAAAACCGTGTGGTGGAACAAAACCTGAGAATCCTGATGAAACACGAGCGTACCAAAGACTGGGTACGCCTAGTGCCCTGGGCATGAACCATGAACTCACAGAGTAGCTCTTCTACGGCTTTCATCACCCACGAACTGTTCCATGGAGCGCGACCTGCTTGGTTCTTCAAAACCCCCTTTCCTGAGGACTTCAGGAGCCCTGTGGGAGATTGGCTGGAACAGAAGCAGTCTATGGCTAACCAGGCTGGGACTAACCTGAGGCACATCCGAGACCGTGAACTGAGGCGGCGGAATCCCCTACGCCGACCTGCCAGCTTCAAGGTTGGTATTCTTGTTTTGGTTCACCATTCACGCCTACCCTCCTGGCCACGTAACTGCCTACAGGACCCTTTTTTTGGTCACCATCGTATCATCAGGATAGATGGATCCAGGATCCATGTCAGGTGCAGTCCACCTCTAGGTGGTGAACTGCTTTGTGCACCTAAACAGTTGAGGCACTATCACTCCCCTGACGATTTGTCCTGGGATGAGTGGCGCCTCAGCGACAGTGAGGTTGAGCATATGGACCTAGAGAACGCTGCCAGCCCAGAGGAGGCAGACGAACTCGGAGAGATGACTGCCGATGAGATGGCAGACGATGGTTACTACGTGGTTGCAGGTATTGCTCGCCACGAGTAGAAACAGGGTTGGAAATTCTTAACCCTGTGGGATGGCTATGGGCTATCTGAGGCGACCTGGGAACCCATGTCAGGCTTTATACAACCAGATGGGAGTATCAACTCCATCTTCCGCTCTTACCTGGTTGAGAACAACGAGGGACAGCTACTAACCCGTGCTGACACTCTGTCCCAACGTAAAAGGAAAAAGTAATTTCACTGTGTCCCTCTAGTGACTGTCTTCTAACCTTGCAGGGGCAGTGAGCACTCTTGTGCAGATGTGCCTGCGTGTGTGTGTGTGAGAGCAGTTGTCACACTTGCCCCGCCTTGCATCGCAGGACAGGACCGTTAGCCCCACGTGACAACCACACCCTGGCCGAAGGCCATTGGTTTTACTCAGGCCACTGCTTTCTGAGCACGGCACTAACCCTGCCTGTCCCCTGCAGTCCCATGCCTATGGTTACCAGCGTGAGCCAGATGGCCGCTTATCAGGTTTGCAGCCACCCAACGGGTGTGTCCCTTGTTGACCATGTGTTGCATGGGGACTGCCCTGATGTAATTACCTTGGGGAGCCAACGAAGAACGGTGGCTTACTACTCCAGGGGGGAATGACAAGCAACGTGTTGTGAAACGAGGTGTGTCTTCCCTCCTTGGGGACACGTGTGCCCACGGTTAGGACCCCTGACTGGTCCAGACCCATGGGGTTCTACCCTTCCTTACAGGGTTTAACATACCCCTAAGTGTGCTACATATGTCTGCGTGTGTCTCACTTCTCTCCCCGGCGTGGCTCCCGGAGACCAGGCTTCGCTGACGTCGGACCGAAGGTCCTAATCAGGTACTATTACCACTCCTATAGCGCCCAATTTCTGTGCTGGCGCCTATTCTCGGGGGACGACGGCAAAAGCCCTACCTACTAGAGGGGAGGGGTGGCCAAGTGTGCTAAGGGCATACACAACGACCATTTTTCTAAGGGACAAAAGCTAACGCCCTCCCCTGCCCACGTGGAAAAGCACTCGGGACAGGAGACACCACTACACTACACTCACTAACGCCAGCACAAGCCTTCGAAGGCAGGGTGAGCACTCATCACTTGCACTCATCTCCTGCCAGGCTTGCCGAGCCTAACACCCACACACGCTACTTCAGGCTGCTGTCAAAGAAGTCACGGGTCCTATTGACCCCCCTGTGAAAGAGCAAGAGAACACAGCGCTACTAAGCGACTGTGGCCTAACAGGGACGCTACTACGCATTTCCCTGTCAGGGCTTGGAGGGAAGGAGTGCTCAGTATGCGTGCACAGCGTATATGTCGATGAAGTCGGACTGCACTCGCCACTCACGGCTGAGTTGCAGTTTGTTGTTTGTGTGATCTGCGCAGCATATTTTAGCGCTGCACCGATAGACTGCACCAATAACCCTCACCTGGCCACCTGCAAAGCAAAGGCCAATGACTTGGGTTTGCGGCTGAGGAACCAAGACTACCTCCATGTATTATACGCTTGTCAGGTAGCCCTATAATACACTGTCCTCAAAGCCAAGTACAAGCCAGCAAGCTTGAGGAACTCCACCCGTTCTCTTATAGAACGTGGGGTGGATTCCCTGGGTACCCTAAGCAAGGTTTTTACCGTGCGCAACACGCGTGGCCTACCCTTTAATGCGCCATATGCATGCACAGGTATGCACAGGTTTTCTCATTCCACTCTCTTTCTCCTAATCTTCCCCAACACAACGAATCACAGCGTGACTCAAGCAGGAGGTGAGCTCCTCCTGGGCTTACCTACCTTACTCACCACGCATCATGTGAATGCCGAGGAGGACACGGGCGCAAAACAACCCTAAGCGCTTAAACTATCCTATTGCAAATTATAAACAACCCTAATCGATTAATGCACTGTGTGTCATGCATGCTTTCCTTGCCTTGTTTCCTGCAGAAAATAGCGAGAGAGTGGCGCACTGCACAGCGCAAAACAAGCCTAAGCGTTTAAAGCAACCCTATTTTAGCGCTACGGCAAAATGAACACGAGCAAGCACTTTCTTTTCTTACCTGTGAAGAGAGGACAAGGGTGGATTGGGACACAGGCAAGGGGACACAGCGTGCAAATGCCTGAATTAGGCACATGCATCGCAAGCACAGCGCATATTCTAACCCTACGTGCGCGCTGCGCGCTCCATTCGCTTCGCATACCTTTCATTTCTGTATTGACCTGTGCAGAGCAAATGAGGTGAGCGCCCGAACCCCCAACAAACACAGCGGAGACAACCCTAACGTTTGAACGAATCAACCAACACGAACGCAATGCATGAGTGCGAAATGACACTGACATACCTGAGAGCTGCGTTGTCCACCTGCTCTGTGGTGTGGTTTCGTTTTGGATACTTTTTCCTAACGTTTACAAAAATTTTGATGCAACTGTGCAAAAATTTCTTTTAGAACTTTAAAAACTACGGCTCATACCTTCTTCTTCTAGAGTCGTTTACGCTTGCGCAACCCTTTCTCTGGAGTCCGCTTCTGTTGCGCTTGTCTGCGACTTTAGGTTTTAGTCTAAAAATGACGATTTCTTACGTCTTTTCGTCAATGTTTAGCGATTTGACTTCTTAAATCGCTAACCCCTCCACTAAACCACAGGATTGGCTCCCTGTTGGTTCCATTTCCTATTTTTTTTCAGCTCCTGGCGATTTGTGTCCTCCATTGGGAGTATTGCTCCGCCCTGGCCCTTGGTCAGGACGTTTACTAAAATGCTTTTTACACAGCGATAGCCGTCCGCATTAGAGCGTTCGACTGTACCCTAGTGGGCAAGCATGTGTGCTCTAGGGAGGGAGTCCTGGGTTCAAACCCCAATGCCCCCAAATTTTTACCAAACGTTTTTGTCGCACGCGGGCAACTTTTGAGGAATGCCCCATCGAAGGGACATCATCCACGGTACATTACACTGTTTTCCAAGGATACCTACAGTGTGATAGGGTTCCTTGAGCTGATGGGAGTCTTTTTGGTAGGTTTAATGCATTTTATGAGGTAATTTTGGGAATACTTTAGCCTTTTTCCCTTGGTCTTACTAGCTTGATCAACTGGTAGTGCAGGGGGGAGTAAGAAACAGTCACTACCTTGTCTTACTTGGAGGGCCTGATCCAGACCAAGCCCCCCTTAACACCCTTATGTTGATGCCAAGACTTACTTAAGTATTTTTATCTCTCTTTTGAAGCTTAAAGTACACTTTCTCAAGGTAACTAGGCTTATAACCCTAGCCCCCTATGAGGTTCACCCCTACCACTCAACTGAGCGGAGATATCTTCCTTCATGGAGGTTATACCGAAATAAAATCGGCAGTTCATGCCTAAGGACTTGGAGGTCAAGCCTAGTGGTCTCCCACCCAAAGACCCCTATACTCCATTGTTTCTACCACTTATTGCGGTTCTACCTTTTAACTGTTTCTGAATTCAGTTGCTTGGCCAAGTCATATTCTGTGTCTGGCCTAACTCCTTTGTTCCATATTCCCAACCAACTCCAGTTCGTCCAAAAGAGTGCACATGAAGTGCCTGAGGCTAGCTGGGAGGCAAGAGTCATGCACGTTTTCATATAAAAATCACTTGTTTTATCCATTTGTGATTCAATCTTTGTATTTCAGCCTGCTTTGTCTATCTGCAGCCCTTCTGTGTTACACTGGATTTCAAACTATTCATTGATTCGATCCACATCCTGTTCTTGCTCTACTTGCTGTTTTGGTTTGGGATTTCAACATCAAAAACCTGCAGGATTTCATCAAAATCTATAGGGCGCTAATCAAGGACATCTTTCTAGCTCTGCCCAAGCTGTCTATTGACATGACTTGTCTTCGTCATCCAAAGAGAGGATATACCACCTTACTCAAAGAACGCGTTACATGTGGCTACCAAATGCAATGGATGCATTGGTACCTATTTGATGCAATGGGTTTCTTGGCCTGCATTACGTGAACAGAGAAAGCGAGGCAGCATCAGTGATGACTAACTGTTGATGAGTTTGGCGGGTAGGGATAACTCATAGTGTGTGGGGGGGGTGGCAGTCACAATGAGGGCATCACCTTATCTGACCCGGATCTGCTCTTCCTTATCCCGGCCATGGGGATTGATCCGTCTGGGGCCATGGAAATTTATAATAATACTTCAACCAAAAAAGCGTTGAAAGATATAGTCTGGTATTACCAACCTTTTACTCATACTTTTTTGCTATCTCTAAAACAAAGCTGAAACGTCAGTTACCTAAAATGCCTAGAAATCATGTACAAAAGAATCAATATTCCATCACGGCAGCATAAAACATTATGCATCGCAATCCTATTGGGTTACATACAGCATTATGTACCATGACCCTCAATAGGACATAGCCCAAAGGAATTCAATGAGATATGCAGCTAGCGGGAGTTTTGATACGTGTAAAAATGTCCTAAATGACTTCGATCACCAACGCAAATATTTTGCACGAAGGAGTAAAAATGTAGAAGTGCGTTCATCATGTAAATTCGGAGAAAGAAGATGTATGGGTTGTGGCAAAGTGCTAAAGATGACAAAACCAATGAATGGTATGTGTGCATGTAGGGGTTGGGTTTACGGGTAGGGGTGGGTTGGTCCCCCAGGGTTGGTTGGAAACCAAGTAGGTAAGTAATAAGTGTAAAAAAGCTGAAAGGTCGGATCTTTCATGGGACGCCGTGCAGCTCTAGTGCGAGCCAACGGATATCTTACGCAACTGGAGGGGCGCTACTGCCTCATACGAGAAATATATCACCGTCAGGTTGTCTCAGACAAGTAGAAGTAGTAAATCTCCGAAAAATGCTATCGCAGTTAAAGTGTATTCTGTACCTTACCGGAAGAGAAATTACGGCGAGCCCCTTGCCCAGCAGATGATTGTACAAAGCCATGCGTGCGGGGGCCGGTCTTCGTACATGAAGAGTGAATTCCGCTCAACTGAATTGCAGGATTCAGGCTATCCTCTTGCAGCTTAACTCCGTCATCTATGTCTACCGCAAGAGAAGGGGTCTATTCCACTGCAGGGAAAGGACTTATCTACCCGCGCGAGGGTAGAAGCCCATTACTGTAGGCTTTTGATACCTTTCGATAATCCTTCCTAATGAGCCTACCGTAGTGCACTGCTGGTCTCAGTGGCTACCAGCGTAGGGCTCTTCACTAACACATCGCGGAATGCATTAGCCAAGTCACAGGCTAAGTGACCAAGCTTAAACCTGTTCACTTGTGTTACACAACAAGGTTCTGGCGGGGTGAGACCAATGCCGGCTCCTGTAAGCGGACACTGACTATCTACACGAGGGAGATGACTTAGAAATGGGCAAAAATTTGATGGATGTGGTACTACAGCAATTCCTCAGACTGTGATATCCAAAGAAATAAATGGAATGAACAAACCGTTCATGGTATGTGTTTGTGTGTGAGTTGTATGTGCAGTGTGATGAGGGAGGGAATGTGTGAAAAATCCAATTAGGTCTGCATGGTATTGTGTGGAGGGGAGAAAGAATGTCATGTTGCAGATTGCCGACACTCAATTGAGCACTCTCAAACCCGGTATTTGGGGCTGTACCAGGCGATCTAGCGAAAGTTAACGAAGCGGAACGTACCCGAAGTACTTCGGTAGCAAATTTGAGGATACACTAGCTCTCTAGACCAAATGACCTATGTCAATGATCGCGAGGGTTGAAAAAGAGATTCATTCCTCACAACCTGCAGTGAATCAACAAAAGTTGAGTGGATGTGAATTGATTGTTCGTCGTTGCGATCCAAAACTCGGGGTCTATTGAGCAAAAGGTGCTCATAGAAGTACGTAGCGCCCATCAATTATGGACGATATTGCATGTTGAGAGATACCGGCAAGCGCTTGCAATAAGGAAGTAGTTCAATAAGTATGAAATGTAGGATTTGCAAAGTGAAATGCAATGAATGAGTGACCTTTCTGAACGAATGAATGAAATGCAATCCGAATGGAGAGTAGATTATGTCACTAGTCAAACGCGTGCCTTGACGGCCATGCAGTGAAGGATGAGATGCATGGTACAGGGAATGAGGACGAATCACTTCCTAGCTCAAGTGCAATTGTGCTCAAATGAAATACCTTGACAAATTCAGGCTTCTGGAAAGGGTCTCAGCACACGGATAAGTGGCAGACCGTGACAAGAAGTCATGTAGTCTATGCAGAGTCTCAGCAACCCAAGAGAGGGCACGGACCGTGCTCAGAACTACTTTTGACCCATGTCCAACAATGAATGATGGGGTACACACAGCCTCCTACACTAGCTAGTTAGCTAGGTAGCTAGCTATAGTAAGTAAGAGTTGTTCAGTTTTGCAAGCTTTTTCCGCCACAAGTTACCACCACCAACCTCTCTCATCGGAGGATGGTCACAAGGACCCCGAGAGAGGTCAATACCAATGGTTCGATCAACTGCGGTCTTTTAATGTTTAACTTGGGTGCTCCTGCATTGAGTCTTCTCTGCCGCCTTCCGCTCACACCCGTCTTTCTCCACACCTGTCCTCGCTGCCCTATTTCACCGCACGGCCCAAACTCCCTCTGCGCGGCTACTGGGACAATGTCCAACTCCTGGGCCCTACGCACCACCGGGTACCCTGTAATCAGGGCCCTAGGTTGGGAGGAGACTCCGAGCAGATAGAACGGTGAACGTGGTCGTCGCAGGCGGTCTGTTAATGTTTGTTGCCAAGTTTGTTTTGTGGCCGAAAAAGACAACAAAAATATTTCACTATTCATTGTGTGTCTAAGTAATTCTAAGGTATCTACCTTTCCACCTAGGCTAAGCCTAGTCAGAATGAATCTAAACTGATGCAAACATCCACAAGCTGCAATATCATACAATGATTCCAGGTTAGAAGACCAAAGATTCACGAATGGTTGAGCAAAAATTGATGTCAAAACCCTGTTTCTCCTTGAAAGCGCCCAACTTCTGCGCGATGTTTCTGTACTATGTTGTTGACGTGTCAAGAGACGATTGTGTGCACTGTGTAGGGCGCATCCTCAGGTTTCAAAAACATATTTGATGTTGACCCAACTCATCATAGGTTCCGAGGAAAAGAAGTTGCGGTGAGGCACATGATGCTACCTTATCACACATACTGAAAAAGTGTCTAAAAAGCATCTCAAAATCAAAGTTTTTCACTGTCATCCCATTTTCTGAAAAAGTCCAGGAATAATATATCTGCAAACTAGACACCATTACCTTTCCGAAACAGCTTTGATGACTGACCAACTCACCACAGGCTCTGTGAAAGGTCTTTCTCTTGTAGCATCATGAACTAAAAGTGTGAGAACATGCTTTCATGCATCAAGTTGACCACCATGGGAATAATCCATTCTTGACCACGGAAATTTAAAGTGAACATGTTTTCAGAACTCAATGCTCCAGTGTTTGCAAAACACCTTGGTTCAGGTTCCAACTCACCATGGTCCCAGAGAAATGATTAAACCTCCAAAATCATTTTTCATGATTTTTCACCAAGGGGTTTGTGTGGTAAATTGTTGCAATTTTATCATAGCCATTCCAATTTTCTGAAAACGAAGACAACTCAGGATTCAAAAGCACGTACTTTAGTGTCGTTTAGAAAAATAATATCAAACCTCAAACCTTTTTTCTCTGGGAGATATGAAGGGAGCACAAAAGGCACTTTTGAGGGGTTCTTCGGGTGTGGTTCATGGGCAAACTTGTTCGGGGTGGGGAAATTGGTAGAGGTAGGTAGGTTGGTAGGTGCACTCGGTCGTGGAGAGGCGCCCCACGGTTCCCCCTGGCGTCATTCCTGTGACGGACCAGAAGAGGTTCCGCGCTTGAAGAGGGGAGGCGGCTTACATCCCGCTAGACCTGACTGGTGGCTCCCAACAAAGCGGCCCCGGGCAACACTGGAAGGGGTGATCGCCGCCACCATGACGTGCTTGTCTCGCCGGGAGGCTGTGCCCCCATGCTTGCGCATGTCCCCTCCTTTGGGCGGAACCCCAGAGGTTCACCAGACTTCCTGGCGTACCCTGTTTTCAAGGCAGGCATGCATGTTCTTGGTACTGGGGTTCCGAGGCGCTTGGGTGTCTCACGCTCCGCCTCGCGTCCCAAAGCAGCACTGGCCTGGGGATGCAGCCTTACCCCCGGGCTCCGGATCTCGTTTGGCCGGGTCACCTGCATGGCACGGGCTGCCTCAGTGCCCGGGCCATGGACACTGGGGTTCCTATTTTTGTGTGGCGTTTGTTTTTGGGTGCGGGTTGTGCTTTGGATTGGGTTTCGGTAACCCCACCAGCCCTGGCTGGGGTCTTGGTAGGGTGTGTTTGGGTTTGGGGAGTGGTTGCGCTCCTCTTTTCCCGTTTGGGGTTTGCGGTGTTTGCGGTTGGGCTTCAGCTTTGGCCTGCACCCCACCATTCTTGGTTGAGGTTTTGGGGTGTGCGTGTCTGTGTGCGCGCTCCGCCTGTACTCCGCCGTTCCCGGTTCGGGTGTGCGGTGTGGGCGTGTGTGCTTGGGTTCGGGTTTTCTGCTGCGCCCCGCCACTCCTAGGGGAGGTGTTGGGGTGTGTGTGTGTTCGTGTGCTTATCCCGTACGGTTCCCTGCTCCTCCTGGCTGGGGTCGCGGTGCGGGGGTGTGTGCTTGGGCCTGGGTTGCTGCCGCGCCCCGCCACTCCTGGCTGGGCTGTTGGGGCGTGTGTGTGTTTGTGTGGGCGCCGTGCTTGCAGCCTGCCACTCCTGGCTCAGGTGTGCTGTGTGGGCTTGCGTGCTTGGCTCTGGTTTTGGCTATGTTCCGCCCCTCTTGGTTTCGTTGTTGGGGTGTGTGCGTGTTGGTGCGTGTGCCCCGTTTGCACCCCGTCCTTCCTAGGGGGCCGCCTGTGGCGTGGGGGTGTGCGGGTGGTGTCTTGGGTGGGGTTTGCCCCCCCCCCCCTCCTCTCTGATTTTTGTCTTTTTTGGGGGGATGGGCCGCGGCATGTCGTGTCGTGGCTTTGTGGTGTCCCTCGCTGGCTGTCCCGGTCTTGTGTCTTGTGGTCTCCGTCCCCCCTTCCCCTCTCGTTCGGGCTGCGCCTTCGTATGTTTTTGTTTTTTTTTTCTCTCTGCCCCAGCGAGGTGTGTGTTGGCGTGTTCGGGGTGTCCTTCTTTGGTTGGGCCGCTGCTCCCGGTTTGGTGTTGCCAGTTTTGGCTGGGTGGTTGTCCTGTGCCCCTTCGGGGGGTTCCGTTCTCGGTGCAGTCTGGCTGGGGGGTCCGGCCGTCTCTTGTGGCGTGGGTGGCCGGTTTTGTGGCTGTGCGCCTTTTTCGTGCCCCCCCTGCCCTTTTTCCGGGGGGGGGGGTCTGCCTGTTCCTCCCTCTGCCTCTCCTGGGCTGTTGCACGCACTGGTCGGCATTCCGTGTGGTCCTCCGGGTTGCTGTTGATGCTTGCGTTTTGCCAGGCCTTGCCCCGGCCCCATGGGTCGGGTGGGTTATGTACAAGATGGGCTCGGCGGCCCTTCCTGCTGGGATAGGCTCTGGCTCTGCCGGCTCGGCGGTTGCGCCAGGCGGCGTCGTGTGGCCCTGCGTTAGGGGGGCTGGGGTTTTCCGTGTCCCTTCGCCTCCGCGTGCCGTTATGAACTTTCTGGCGGCGGTTTGGGTGGGCCGACCGCCACCGTTGTTGCTGGGCGCGCAGTGGCCCCTTGCCGGTGTCTGGCGGGCTGGTGCGGCGCCTTCCGGGGGTGTGCGGTGGCTTGTTTTGGTTAGACCCTCGGTTAGCGTCCCTTGCTTTGGTGTTGTGGTGTGCTGTGCTGCGCCGAGCTGCGTCGTGCAGTGTTTCGCTGTGCTGCGTGGTGCTGGTCCGTGCTGTGTTGCGGTGCGCCCTGCTGGGTCACGTTGTGTTGCGCTGTGTCGTGCCGCGGTGTGCCGCTCCATGCCGTGTCGCGTCGTGTCGTGCTGTGGCGTGTTGTGCCTTTGGGTGCCTTGTCGTGGTGCGTTGCACACTGGCGCGCTGTGGTGCGGCGTGCTGTGCTGCCTCGTGTTGTGCCGTCGTGGGTCGGTGGAAGTCAGTTCAGCCCGTGTCGTGGTGCGGAGTGCGGGTCGGAGTGTGGCTGGCTGTTGGCCGTGGGCTGTGGTTAGGTGTGGAGTGGCTCGGTGGGTCTGTGCTATGGGGGTCTGGGCGTGCCGCTCGGGCTGGTAGGTCGGATAGGTGTCCGAGGGGTTGCCCTCCCTGCGGGCCTGTGCTTTGGTCCCGTGTCCTCTGGGGATCCTGGCCTCTAGCCCTGGGTGCTGTGGCCGCGCCTTCTTCCTCTTCCGGTGCCTGTGAGGTGGCTCTTGCTGTGGCCGGGGTCGTCGCCTGGCGGTGAGGGCGTGGTGGTGGGCTGCGCGGCGGTGTTCTTGGTGGCTCTCTCTGTGGGTGTAGCCCTTCCTCCCCGTGTAGGTGTGCCCTCATTCCCCTGTGTGGTTTCTGGTGGACCGTGGGCGTGAGCTGGTGTGGTCCGTACGGCGTCCGATTCGTGCTTCGGCGGCGTGTGTTGGGGGCTTGCGCCTACGGGGGTCGTGCGGTGTCCGCTGGGGGTGGGGAGGTACGGGTCCCTCCATTGTGGCATGCTCTTCCTGCGTGTGGGCCCTGGTGCCCGCCGTTGTCTCCTCTTTCTCTGCGCGTCGGTGCCTGTTCCTTCCCCTTCCTGGCCCATGGGGGGTGTCCTGGTCCCTTGTTGAGTCGCTGCCGGTGCCCTGTCCCTGTGGGCGCCTGCCTGTCACTTTGGGCCCTTCCTTGCCCCCTTGCCGGAGTGTCCCTTTCTGTCCCTTGCCCTCCCCTTGCCCGTGCCCTTTCCCTTCCCGGTGTGGTGGCGGTGGGCCGGGGGGGGGGGGCCTGTGGGGCACCGATGGCCCAGGCCCTGGGGGTGGGTGGCCTCCAGCCACTGGCAGAGGGTTCTGGGGGTGTAGGGGGGGCGGAGGCCCTGGACCGCCTCCCGGAGGAGGGCCTCCCATGCCGCCTGTGGCATGGTGGCGTCCGGGGCGGCCTCGTTGGGGTTGGCGGGGGTGCGGTTGCGGATCTTCTCGAAGGTGTGCACCATGTGCACAACCTCGCGCCTTCCCGCTCCCCCGGCCCGCTTCACGCAGCGGCGAAGCTCCCGCAAGGCGGGGGCAGACCACCAGGCGAGGTGGGCGGGGGCCTGGGGGGGGGGGGGGGGGTCCAAGCTCGAGGTCCTGGAGTGGCGGGAGGAGGACGTGGACATACGGCGGTGGCGGGCGTGGCGCCGCCTGGGGGAGCGGGAGCGGCGGTGGCGGGGGCTGGGGGTGGAGGACGGGTATGGGCCCCGGGGGGGAACAGGGAGCCCGGTGGGGTTCGTGGGGGAAGGGGGAGGTGGACATGGGGCGGCGGTGGTGCGCGTGGTGGCGCCCGGGGGAGCGGGAGCGGCGGGAGCGGGGCCCTGGGGGGTCGTGGTGGCGCCTTGGGGAGCAAGAGCGGCGCGAGTGAGCGACTGACGCGTGGTGGCGGTGTGGGGCGCGTGAGCGCCGGCGGTGGGTGCGCCATGCGGGGAGGGAGTGGGAGCGCCGCCGTTTGCGGGACTGGGCCTCGTCGAGGGGCAAGTCGGGCCAGTCAGGAGGTGCCGGCGGGTCTTGGGGGGCCTCGCGTGGTGCCACCTGGTACTCGGGGGGGGGGGGGGAGTCCCCCGCCCTCCATGGATCCGCCGCGTAGGGATGCGGCGGCGGCGGCAGCTAGTGGTACGGGTCGAGTGACTGTCGCCGGTCGGGTTGGGCCCGGGGGGGCCCTTTGGCGTGGACGTGGTGGCCGGGGGGATACAGTTCCTGGTACGGGGGGCGTGGCCCCTGGTGGTAGGCGAGGTATGGGGCTGCAGCGGCCGGTTGCTGCCATCCCATACGCTGCTGCGGCTTGTGCACGGTGGGGTAGGGTGATGGGCAGTGGTAGTGGTGCGGGTGGTGTTGGTGGTGGCGGTGGTGGTGGTGGTTGGGCCGTTGGTGGTGGTGGCGCCCGTATTGGTGGGGATGGTGCTGCGGGTATGGCCCTAGGACCACTTGTGGATTTTCCGGTCCTCCTGGTGGGGGTCGGGGGGTCGGGCATCGTGCGCAGTCCCTGAGGCCGTACTGTTTGGTGGGTAGCGGGGGCAGGTCGGGGGCCGGGCTTAACGGTGCCTGAGGTCGAGAGGTCCCACGTCCCTGGGTCGGTCTGGCCGGCAGCGCTGGTGGTTTGTGGGCAGTGGATGACGGGGCGCTTGGAGATGGGAATGTTGACGAGGGTTTGGACGGGGTCATCTTGGGTGGCCGCCTATGTGGTGGCGGCGGCCGCCGTGGGGAGGGGGGCTTGGTTATGGTGGGTGGGGGGTCCTGGTTTGGGTTAGGGTTTGGGTTAGGGCGGTGTCGCTTGGGCTGCCCCCGTTGCGTTTGTGGTATTGGGGGGTGCGTGGGCCGGTGTTGGTGGTGGTGCTGTTGCTGGTGGTGTGATCCTTTGGGCGCCGGCTTGGGTTTGGGGTCGGGTTTTGGGTTGGGGTCTCGGTCGAGGTTGAGGAAGACCTCGGTCCGGAGGTGTGAGGGCTCCGGCGCCGGGTGGCAGAGGTTCCCCATGTGCTGCCGGGGTGCCTGGGTTGCCTGTGTGGGGGTCCGGGGGCCCCCGGTTGCCTGGCGTGCGGCCGCAACTTTGGCTTTGACCGTGGTCTTGTGGATGAGGTCGGCGGGGAGGGGGGGGTCGGAGGATGAGGATGAGGACGAGGAGGAAGTGGTGGTTTTGGGAGACGCGGGTTGCGCTGTGATGCGGGCGGTTGTGGGTTTGTGGGCGGCGGCTTCTGCTGCGGCGACCGCGGGGAGGACAGAGGGCATGTCCTTCGGGCTGCAGGTTGGGGATGGGTGGCTAGGGAGGCCCGGCCGTGACCTGGCAGCCCGGCGGGCCGATCTGGTCAGCAGCGGTGGGGCAGGGAGGCGCGGGGCTGCGGTATTCGCCTTCCGGGCTTGGTTGGGCCGGGGTCCTGCAATGTGTGAGGTTGTGTGGGTTGGCGTCCGAGGGGGAAACAGTTCGCGTTGGCTGCATTCAGGGGCCGGGGGGCTGGGCCTGGGTTTTCTGGGGTGTGTGCGGGGGGCGTGTGCGGGCCAATGGGCGGGGTGGGCGTGCCGTGGGGCGTGGGGCTCCCCGCGCTGCGTCTGTGCCGGTTGTTGGATGTGGGGGGTGGTGAGGGGTGTCCGGCGGCTGGGTCCGTGGTGGGCGTGTGCTGTTGTTTGGGCGGGTGGGGGAGGCCCGTGTCGCGGGGCCCGGGGGTGCGCGCGTTGGTGGGCGTGTGTGGGCCGTCAGGTGGGAAGCGGGGAGGGAGGGGCATGGGCGGGGATTGCGCGGGGGGGGTGTTGTGTCGGTGTATGTGTCCGCTTGCAGCGGCGCGCTTGTGTGGTCAGGTGTAGGCTGGGCGGTTGGAAGAGAAGCTTGCCGTCATCCGCGGCCGCGGCAAGGATTTCGCAGACGAGCATGCGTATTTGGTGCACTTCTTGGTCAGTGGTGGGAAAGGAGAATGCTAGCTGTGGGCTAAGGCCCACGCGGCAGGGGTAAAAATGGTAGAAAATGATTTTCAAGAAAGTGAGGTATGTTAGAGAAGCCTACCACTATCTACTTTTGAAAAATGCTTAGTTCAGATTTTTTCAGCGCAGTGGCGCGAAGATATGCGTAAAACACCAAATGTCATTTTGGGGGGCTTTTGAAGGTTGGGCATAATAAGATTCATGGGGCATCTTGAAAAAATCACAGAAAATAGTCCTTGTAGAGTTGAAACCAGTGAGAGTCGCATTTCAAAGCTAGTAGGTAGGTAGGTAGGTATACTCGGGAGCTCAGGATGCGTCCTTTGGCAATGCAGGAAGAAGGTCTTACCAAGGGGACGTCCTGTTCGTCCCACTGCCCTATGTCAGGCGCCTCTGAAGCCACTCCCGCATGTGCTTGGGAAGGCATTGTCGCAGCCACTCGGTTCATGTGTCCCGGGTGGGAGGGTGTCCCCACATGTGTCCATGGGTAGGGCCACATGCCCCCACCTTTGGGCGGCAGCTCTGGGGGCTGCCCAGCCATGTGGAGTATCTCTCACCACAAGGGGTATTGCTCGCGCTAGTCTACGGTACAACCGCCTCACCCTTGTGGCTTGAGTTGCGGGGCCTCTCTGCTTGGCTGGCGACCCCCTCCTGGACTGTGTACCGGCTCGCCGGTCAACGGACGCTTCCATGGCTCCGGGTGACGTTTGCCATGGTCCCCGATCCAGCCTGGCCGGGCTCGGACCAGCGGCCTTAGGGTACCGCCCATGCTGCTGGCCCGGTGGGTCAGCTGGGTCGCCCCAGTGCGCCCGACCCATGGGGTGTTGGTTCTTTCTGTCCCTCGGCCGCCCTACGTGTGCACATGTGCGCGGTGTCCTGGGCCACTTGGCTCCTGTTCACCGGTGTGCCCGCTTGGTGCGTTGCTTTGCTTGTGCGGTGTCCTGGGCCACTTGGCTCCTGTTTACTGGTGTGCCCGCTCGGTGTAATGTTTTGCTTGTGCGGTGTCCTGGGCCACTTGGCTCCTGTTCACCGGGGTGCCTGCTCGGTGTGTTGCTTTGCTTGTGCGGTTTGCTGGGCCACTTGGCTCCTGTTCACTGGTGTGCCTGCTTGGTGCGTTGCTTTGCTTGTGCGGTGTCCTGGGCCACTTAACTCCTGTTCACCGGTGTGCCCGCTCGGTGTGTTGCCTTTGTGTACGGTGTCCTGGGCCACTTGGCTCCTGCTCACCGGTGTGCCCGCTTGGTGCGTTGTTTTGCTTGTGCGGTGTCCTCGGCCACTTGGCTCGAGTTCCCCGGTGTGCGCACTTGGTGCGTTGTTGTGCTTGTCCGGTGTCCTGGGCCACTTGGCTCCTGTTCACCGGTGTGCCTGCTCGGTGTGTTGCCTGTGTTTGCGGTGTCCTGGGCCACTTGGCTCCTGTTCACCGGTGTGCCCCCTTGGTGCGTTGTTTTGCTTGTGCGGTGTCCTGGGCCACTTGGCTCCTGTTCACCGGTGTGCCTCCTCGGTGTGTTGCCTGTGTTTGCGGTGTCCTGGGCCACTTGGCTCCTGTTCACCGGTGTGCCCCCTTGGTGCGTTGTTTTGCTTGTGCGGTGTCCTGGGCCACTTGGCTCCTGTTCACCGGTGTGCCCGCTCGACGTGTTGTGTTGCGTGTGCGGTGTCCTGGGCCACTTGGCTCCTGTTCACCGGTGTGCCCGCTTGGTGCGTTTTTTTGCTTGTGCGGTGTCCTGGGCCACTTGGCTCCTGTTCACCGATGTGCCCGCTTGGCGTGTTGTGTTGCGTGTGCGGTGTCCTGGGCCACTTGGCTCCTGTTCACTGGTGTGCCCACTCGGCGTGTTGTGTTGCGTGGGCGGTATCCTGGGCCACTTGGCTCCTGTTCACCGGTGTGCCCAATCGGTGTGCTGTGTTGTGTGTGTGGTGTCCTGGGCCACTTAGCTCCTGCTCACTGGTGTGCCTGCTTGGTGCGTTGCTTTGCGTGTGCGGTGTCCTGGGCCACTTGGCTCCTGTTCACCGGTGTGCCCGCTCGGTGTGTTGTTGTGCTTGTGCGGTACCCTGGGCCACTTGGCTCCCGTTCACCGGTGTGCCCACTCAGTGCGTTGCTTTGCGTGTGCGGTGTCCTGGGCCACTTGGGTCCTGTTCACCGGTGTGCCTGCGTGATTTGTTGTGTTGCGTGTGCAGTGTCCTTGGCCACTTGGCTCCTGTTCACCGGTGTGCCCGCTCCGCGTGTTGTTTTGCTTGTGCAGTGTCCTGGGCCACTTGGCTCCTGTTCACCGGTGTGCCCGCTCCGTGCGTTGCTTTGCGTGTGCGGTGTCCTGGGCCACTTGGGTTCTGTTCACCAGTGTGCCCGCTCGGCGTGTTGTGTTGCATGTGCTGTGTCCTGGGCCACTTGGCTCCTGTTCACCGGTGTGTCCGCGTGGTTTGTGTTGTGTGTGCGCTGTCCTTGGCCACTTGGCTCCTGTTCACCGGTGTGCCCGCTCGGTGTGTTATTTTGCTTGTGCAGTGTCCTGGGCCACTTGCCTCCTGTTCACCAGTGTGCCCGCTCGGTGCGTTGCTTTGCGTGTGCGGTGTCCTGGGCCACTTGGCTCCAGTTCACCGGTGTGCCCGCTCGGTGTGTTGTTTTGCTTGTGCAGTGTCCTGGGCCACTTGGCTCCTGTTCACCGGTGTGCCCGCTCGGTGCGTTGCTTTGCGTGTGCGGTGTCCTGGGCCACTTGGCTCCTGTGCACCGGTGTGCCCACGCCGTGTGTTGTTTTGCTTGTGTGGTGTCCTGGGCAACTTGGCTCCTGTTCACCGGTGTGCCCGCTCCGTGTGTTGTGTTGCGTGTCCGGTGTGCTCGGCCCCTTCGTTCCTGTTCATGGGGTGCCCGCTCCTCGTGTTGTGTTGTGTGTGCGGTGTCCTGGGCCTCTTGGCTCCTGTTCGCCGGTGCGCTTGCCCGGTGTGCTGTGCGGTGTCCTGGGCCCCTTGGCTCCTGTTCACCGGTGTGCTTGTCCGGTGTGTTGTGCTGTGGGTTGCGTGTGCGGGGCGTCGCTGCAGGGCGCTCACTTGTTCATCTGCACGGTGGCTTTTTGTAGCCGGCAGGGGCTGGATACCCACCGGGCGCGCACTCGTCCGTCCGGACGGCGGCTGTTCGTGGCCGGCAGGAGCTGGGTACCCTTTGGGCGCACACGCGTCCATCCGGACGGCGGCTGTTCCGTAGCCGGCAGGGGCTGGGTTTGCTGCCGGGCGCGTACACGCCCATCCGGACGGCAGCTTGTGTTGCTTGGCACCTGTCCTCGTGCCGTGGTTCGCTGCGTGTTGTGCGCGCTCTCTGGGTTTGCGGCACCCGACGGCCGTCGCTGCTTCGCACCTGTCCGTGTGCCCTGGTTTTGGCCGGCGGCATGCCTCTCTGGCGTGCCTCATGGCCCCGCGTGGTGCACCGCGCCTCGTCCGGTCCGGTCGCTCTCGGTGCTCCGGTTGGCTTTCCTGACGCCGTGGTGCCTTTCCCAACCCCGGGGGCTTGCGCCCGCGGCTTATACTGGGTGGCTGCGCAGGGCACGCGGAGGCCGGCCGAGAACCGGGCTCATTGTGCCTGCCGCTGGCCCATGCCGAGGCAGGGGCACTGGGCTCGCTCTGCGTCGTACCCGTTCGGGGCCCCGCGATGGGGTTGTCCCTGGCGGGTCCCTCCGGCGTCGGTCTTGGGCTGCGTGCGCTGCAGTGGTTGGCGTGTGTGGACCCGGTCACTGACGCGTCCGGTTTCCCGTACCGTCCGTCGTTAGACAGGGGACTCGGCCGGTGAACCGGGGCTGTTTGGTGTGGACGCCGACACCTCCCCTTGCGGGTCGGAGGACACCACGCCCGGGTCCCATGTGTGTGTGCGTCTGCTCGTCCAACCTGGACGGGTCGGGCGGGCCGGCCTCCCGGGCGCGTTCTGGTGCGCCTCACCTTTTCCTTTGGCCGCTTCGTCTTTCTGCTTTGCTTGGCCCCCTCCGGGCTGGGGTTGCCCCTTCCTTGGTCGTTCGTTCGCCCTCCCCCCCCTTTTTGCTTTTTTTTTCTTTCTTTTTTTTTCTGTCGTTGTTTTCTGCGCCCCCCCATTGTCTCTTGCTTTCTTTGGTTTCCGGCCCCGGCTGCCCTGGGCCTTGGCGCTGTGTGTTGTTCCTTTTGGTGGCCTTGCGCTGCTCGGCTTTCCGTGCACTCTCGCCTCTTTTGTGTTGCCCGCCTTGGCGTTGGCTGCTCTCTAGTGAATGCCCCCCCCCCTCCCCCCCCCATTTGTGTCTCGCGGTTTTGGTGGCCGGTCCGTGCCTTGCGTTTGTTTTTTTTTCTTTTGTTTTTTTTTCCTCTTGTCTCAACCCCCGTTGCCTCTGGCTTTCCTTGGTTTCCGACCCCGGGTGCCCTGGGCCTTGGTGCTGTGCTTTGAATTTTTTTTTCTCTTTGTGCGCTCTCGCCTGTTTTGTGTCTCCCGCTTGGCCATTGGCTGCTCCCTGTTGGTTGCTGCCCCCCCCCCCCCCCCCTCTCATTTTGTGTCTCGCGGTTTTCTTTGCTGCCGCTTTGGGCCTTGTTTTTTTTTCTCTTCCTGTCTGCGCCCCCGTTGTCTTTGGCTTTCTCTGGTTTCCGGCCCCGGGTGCCCTGGGCCTTGGCGCTGTGTTTTGTTTGTCTTGTGGGCCTCCCGCTGCCCGGCTCTCCGTGCGCTCTCGCCTCGTTTGTGTTTCCTGCCTTGCCATTGGCTGCTCCCTGGTGGTTGCTGCCTCCCCCCCCCCTCCTTTTGTGTCGCGCGGTTTTCCTCGTTGCCGCTCGGTGCTCCTTTCTTTTTATTTCTTTTTTTCTTCCTTGCGTTCTGCGCCCCCGTTGTGTCTGACTTTCTCTCGTTTCCGGCCCCGGGTGCCCTGGGCCTCGGCGCTGTGCGTTGTTTGCTTTGTTGGCCTCCCGCTTCTGGGCTCTCTGTGCGCTCTCGCCTCTTTGGTGCTTCCCGCCTGGCCGTCGGCTGTCCCCTGGTGGTTGCTGCCCCCCCCTTGTGTCTCGCGGTTTTCGTCGCTGCCGCTCGGTGCTGTGTGCCGTGTGCTGTGCTGAGCTGTGTGTCCCTGGGTGCGGTGCTGCGCCGCGCTGCTGCGCGTTGTGCCGCCTGTTGTTGTGCTGTTTTGTGCTGTGTTGTTTGATTGCGCTCGTTTGGTGCCGCTGCTTGTTGTGACGTGCCCTCTGGCGCTGCCCGTCGCCCTGGGACCCTGTGCTTTGCGGCGCTGTGTTTTGCGGTGTTCCCCCGCGCTGTGTGCTCTGTGCTGTGTGTGTTTTGTCGTGGCGTGGTGATGCGCGCTGTTCTTCGCCGCTCTGCTTTGTGCTGTGTGTGTCCTGGGGTGCTGTGCTGTGCGTTCCCTGTCCTCTCCGCTCTGTGCGGTGCTGTGCTTCGCTGTGCTGGTGCGCTTGCGCTGTGCTGTTCGTGTGGTGCGTGCTGTTGCTGGCGCCTGGTGCTGTGGTGCGCTGCTGTGTGTTGTGCCGTTTCCTTTGGTGTGCTGTGGTGTGGTGCTCGGTCTGGTGGCCCGTGGTTGTCTGCTGCTGGCGTGTTTCGGTGTCGGTGTCCCTGTCTGGCCACGTCGTCAATCAGCCAACCACAAGGGCCAGAGTGTCTGGCCCTGCTACAGAATAATCTTATTTGGCTCTGCCCACCTTTCAGGGTGTTCAGCAGGAGCCTATGAGCGACGCCGGAGCGTCAGCGTTGAAGGAGTAGGTCGCTGACGAGCGACGAGCGGAGAGATTTGCCGGTCCGTATGGACTCTACTCCCGGCTGTCGTTTGATTTCTTTTCTGTCATATAAAGCAGATAAAGGTGCGTCGCCTTCACAGGCGACAGAGCGCAACAAGTCGCGCTGCGCATTATGACAGCTCAGCACAGTTTATAAAGAGGCTTTATTTTTACGAATTTTGGGTTGCCATTTTTTTAATTATAAAGTTCTCCAGCTTTGTATATTGTTGTGCTCGCAGGTGCTATCATGTGAGCTCCTGTGGAGAACCCTGCAAGGGTCGTAAGATTATTCGTGGCCGGCAAGGCCTTCGAAGATCCAGAGGACTGCCAAGAACGTGGGAACATGAGAATCAATGCTTGAGTTGCAGTATTTATCGTGTTCGGCAACGTGCAGGGCTTCGTTGATTGCAAGGGCAAGTTTGGTATTTCGGAGGTAAATTTTATTATTATTTTTACTGTGGTGCAAATATTTGGAGACGGAGATGAAAGCAACAGGCAGGATCGTAGGGAGTGACAGGGGCAAGGTTGGTACTGATACAAGACGAATTCATCCCAGGAGGTGTGACAACGGTAAACCGGCCGAACTCAACCCAGGAGGTGTGATAACGTCAAGAAAGGCAGTCAAACTGGCCAGTTAACCCAGGATCGGCCAAGAACACATCACCGTAACCAAAAGGGATCCACCGAAGACCAACCAATCAGCCCACGTGGCCACGTGCTTGTGATTGGCGTGGTCTACTGTGGTGCCCTGCTTCCCTGTGTCATGTTCTGTGGTGCTGTGCTGTCGCGTGGTGCTGTGCTGTTGCGCTCTGCTGTCATGTTGCGGTGCTGTTGGTGCTTGCTTTGCCCTCCTGTGGCCTGTCCTGCTGTGCTGTGTTGTGCTCTTGGTTGGCTGTGCTGTTTTTTGACCGGTTGTGGTGTCTGCGTCCTGTGGTGCTTTTTTCCTCGTGCTGTGTGTTCCCTGTCTGCTCCGCTCTGTGCGGTGCTGTGCCTTGCTGTGCTGGCTGTGGTGCCCTGCATCCCTGTGTCGTGTGCTGTGGGCCGTACTGTTTGGTGGGTACCGGGGGCGGGTCGGGGGCCGGGCTTAACGGTGACTGAGGTCGAGGGGTCCCCCGTCCTTGGGCTGGTCTGGCCGGCGGCGGTGGTGGTTTGTGGGGGGTGGATGACGGTGCGCGGGGAGATAGGGATGTTGACGAGGGTTTGGACGGAGTCGTGTTGGGTGGCCGCCTCTGTGGTGGCGGCGGCCGCCGGGGGTAGGGGCGGTTGGGTTGTGGTGGGTGGGGGGTCCTGGTTTGGGTTAGGGTTTGGGTTAGGGCGGTGTCACTTGGGCTGCCGCCGTTGCGTTTGTGGTATTGTGAGCTGCGTGGGGTGGTGTTGGTGGTGGTGCTGTTGCTGGTGGTGTGATCGTTTGGGCGCCGGCTTGGATTTGGGGTCGGGTTTCCGGTTGGGGTCCGGTTCGAGGTTGAGGAGGACCTCGACCCGGAGGTGTGAGGGCGCCGCCGCCGGGTGGGGGGGGGTTCGAGGGGTGCTGCCGGGGTGCCTGGGTCGCCTGTGTGGGGGTCGGGGGGCCCCCGGTTGCCTGGCGTGCGGCGGCAGCTTTGGCTTTGGCCGTGGCCTTGTGGATGAGGTCCGCGGGGAGGGGGGGGTCGGAGGATAAGATGGAGGAAGTCGATGAGGACGAAGACGAGGAGGAAGTGGTTGTTCTGGGGGACGCGGGTTGCGCTGTTATGCGGGCGGTTGTGGGTTTGTGGCCGGCGGCTTCTGCTGCGGCCACGGTGGGGGGGAGAGAGGGCAAGTCCTCGGGCTGCAGGTTGGGGTTGGTTGGCTGGGGAGGCCCGGCCGTGACCTGGCGGCCGGACGGGCCGATCTGGTCGGCAGCAGTTTGCGAGGGAGGCGCGGCGCTTCGGTATTCGCCTTCCGGGCTTCGCTGGGCCGGGGTCCTGCAATGTGTGAGGTTTTGTGGGTTGCCGTCCGTGGGGGGAAACAGTCGGGGGCCGGGGGGGGTGGGCCTGGGTTTTCTGGCGTGTGTGCGGGGGGCGTGTGCGGGCAACTGGGCGGGGTGGGCGTGCTGTGGGGCGTGGGGCTCCCCTCGGTGGGTCTGTGCTGGTTGTTGGATGTGGGGGGTGGTGAGGGCTGTCCGGCGGGTGGGTCCGTGGCGGGCGTGTGCTGTTTTCAGGGCGGGTGGGGGAGGCCCGTGTTGCGGGGCCCGGGGGTGCGCGCATTGGTGGGCGTGTGTGGGCCGTCAGTTGGGTAGCGGGGGGGGAGGGGCATGGGCGGGGATTGCGCGGGGGGGTCTGTTGTGTCGGTGCATGTGTCCCCTTGCAGCGGCGCGCTTGTGTGGTCAGTTGTAGGCTGGGCGGTTTGGAGGAGAAGCTTGCCGTCTTCCGCGGCCGCGGCAAGGATTTCGCAGACGAGCATGCGCATTTGGTGCACCTCTTGGTCAGTGGTGGGAAGAGGATATGCTAGCTCTGGGCTAAGGCCCACGCGGCCGACAGAAAAATGGTAGAAAAAAGATTTTCAAGAAAATGAGGTATGGTATAGAAGCCTACTACTATCTACTTTTGAAAAATGCTTAGTTCAGATTTTTTCAGCGCAGTGGCGCGAAGATATGCGTAAAACACCAAATGTCATTTTGGGGGGTTTTTGAAGGTTGGGCATAAAGTGATTCATGGGGAACCTTGAGAAAATCACAGAAAAAAGTCCTTGTAGAGTTGAAACCAAGTGAGAGTCGCATTTCAAAGCTAGCGCTGTCTGCTTTACAATGGAAAGAATATAGAATATAGAAATCAAGAAATAAAAAATTCATAAGTAATAAAAGAATAAAGAATATAAAGCCTTTCGGCTCCAAGGAGGGTGCACTGTGACTGGGGTGGGGATTTATAGTCACGGACCGTCGCTTTTGCCACTTCCCTTGACATAGGGTCACCAAGTAGGATCGTGAGCAAAGAAACATTAAAGTCTTGAGAAGCAAAACAACAAGCATGCAAAATGTAGCAAACAAAAGCCACACAATCCATGGCTCTAGGCCTCAAAGGGCCTCGAGAGAGCCTGCAGAAGCTTGCTGGCAGCTTTTTCGCAAGGCGTCGTCGTCGTAGAAGGCGTCGTCGTCGTCGCCGAAGCTCTGGCAAGTCGCCTTGAGTTGTCCAAGTTCACCACATATTTGAAACTTCTTTCCAACTTAAAATCCTCTTCAGATCTTCTCCAAACTCACTGAAATGAACCCTCTGGGCGTCTTTTCGAACTCTTCTGCAGCCTTTGGCGTCGTCGTCGTCGCTGCAGCGCCCCTGGAGTCTTCGAGGGGTGGTGGCACGTGTTCCTTTTTTGGATGTATTGTTTATCACCTTACACCCACTCAGGCACAGTGTGTATTGGAAACCCACACATTCGGCCCTCTACATTCCTTGGCAGTCCAACACCCCAAGGAGTGTCAAGGAAGGTTGGGTGGGGGGGGAGTGCATCCGTTTTTTGAGATTGTGCTCGCACGAGAGCTACTACAAGATTTCTTGGGAGCAACTGAGAGGTGCACTCATTAGATGGGGCTACCCCCCCTCCCTCACCACAAAGCCAAAGCTTTCTTGGAATGACAAGCCTAAGTACATCAACCCGAAGTCACATGCAAAGAAAAGATCAAGGATACACGCCTTCCGTGCCCCACATCACAGCGCCATCCCGATTTCTTTTTCGAGAGTCGTGAGAGGGTTTGTGAATCATTTGTCTTTCCTTCCGGATGTACAATTATTTGCTACGTTGCAACCGCCGCCTAACTTGGGGAAATTATTTCATGGGTGGCGCACGCGCGCGCTGAGGAAGGCCTGTGCTCCCGATATTTAATTTGTTGTTTCGATTGTTGTTCACTGTATCTTTTTTTTCTGTCATTCCCATTACTTTGGTGGGATGCCCTGCAATGGTTTGTCTTTCTCTACTCTTACAGCTGAGGAGGGGCGACTAGCCCGAAACATGTTCATTTGATTGACTTGAATTTGTGATTTGGTGCCATATACCCCGCTTTGCACATTGTTGAGATCTTCATTCTTTTTTGGGTGCAAAATCATCGGGAGGTGAAACCAACCAAGCGGTCAAACATTTTGTGAAGATTTTTTTGAAGCTTCCATGGAGGTACATGGAAGTATACCTTCAAGTTCTGAAAGTTTCTTCAACTTTTCAATAAATTCAAGCAAGGAACTCACTTTACTTGAACAGCATACGCTGGCCGGGCTACTGCGCGTTGTCCTCGTCGTCGTCGACCTGCTGGAACTCTGGATTACTGGACTGTATTGTGCTTGTACTTAGGGTGCACAATAAACCCTTTTATCCTTGTCTTGCACTTCAAAATCAAATTGTTTTAAATGAATTTGTCCATTCCCATTGATTCCCTTGGCAAGCACAAAGTAGGCAACAGCAAGAAGACGAAGAAGTGAACTAACATTGAGCCGGACCAACTGCCTGATCCAGTAATACGGGCTCACCTGCCTAAATAAGAAGAAAATTGATATAACAATAAATTCTCATTCAAAAGGCAATAAGACCTATATTTTAGCAACTTTCTGAGTAGTCTATCTTAGGCGGCTCAAGTTGCATGGTATAAAATGACAGAAAGTGCCCAAAATACAGGGCCTCAAAAAACATCAAAAGAACCATTCTTTGGCTTGCAAAAAATCAAGCCGTTTTTGAAACACCAAAAGAACTCTTATGTAAGGAATTTTTGGCCCTTTCTTGGTCCTCATGGGTCAAAAAAATGCTTTTTTGAGGGCAATGGACTGTTCCTTGCGCGAGGCCTCGCGCAAGGAGCAGTCCATTGCCCCTCCAAAGTCAGGTAATGATGGTAGAATTGAGGAATCAAGCAGGCGCCTACACTGGAGTGACATTACAGGCACCCTTGACTTCGGGAGGCCCCACCCAAATAGCTGGGAGCCATAGAGCAAAAAGGCACCCTTGACTTGATCACATTGTACAATATATTTACGCGGGCGGACATTCAGCGCTCTAAACAAGCCTTGCAAATCTAATTGATGACTCAAAAAATCATTTCTAATGTTGTTGCATTCCTAACAAAAGGAGCACATACGTTGGAGGTGTTGCACAGGGTGCATCCTTCAGCATTGCTCAAGATGCACACCTGCCACAAGTTATTGGGAGTGTCAAGCAAAAAAAAGAGTATCACTGGTAACACATGAAGCATGTCCACTCAACAGATGATGCTGAGCTGCAGAGGGACCCCCCTTGTAGCTTTGGCTGAAGAAAAACTTGATCCTTATGTTGTTTACTATAGATGAAATTAAAATGTGCAAAGAAAATATGAATTTGTCATGCGTGGCACTATTTTGAGCGTTTGTTTGGGCCAAAAAAACTGATTTTTTTGGAGAGTAAAATGCAATGTAGTGCAAACGACACCAATTATCAAGATGATCTTCGATACCTGGAGAAAGAAGGTGCCCTCGGGGAAGCAGTCTGCCGAGCGCAGGGGCTGACCAAGCCCAAAAAGAGATTTTCTGCCTCCGGGGGGGGCAAGCTTCTGGTAAATTTCAATGACTCAACGACAATTTAGGTACTCGCTGCTCCAGTGAAGGTTGTGCAAAAGCGCTATCAGATGAGAACCCATCACAATGGTACAAAGAATATATTTTCTGGGCCTTTCTTTGCGCGAGGCCTCGCGCAATGAGGACTGCAATGCAGTCCCAGAACTTGAAAATCACAACCTATACCTCTTTTTTCAGGCAGTGCAATTCAAGAATCAAACCGTGGGGTGGGTAGTAAGACCACTTGACCCTGAAGCCGTCTTTCCAAAGGAAAATGAATCGGGTGAGGTTTTTGGTTTAGTAAGTTATGCGCGAGGCCTCGCGCATGGGACAGCCGTTGAACCACATGTTGCATATGCTTTGCATTGATATTTAATCCGCCATGCTTCTGTTTTAATGATCCTTGTTCTTGGTTGCGCGAGGCCTCACGCATAGAATTCGATCAATAAATCATTTTTCCAGGTATGCAATGAACATGCAGAACAGAAAATGATGTTGCAATCATGTTTTCTGCAGACCATGTTCATTCAAAAAACAAGGGGAACGCAAAATGTATTATTGGCCAATTTCCGCTAAAAGCACATCATTTTCCACTGAAATCATAAGATTTATTTATTTTTTTATAGTTTTTTTTTGTTTTCGGCTGTCCGGAAAAGGCACAAAATGGCACAAATGGTAGGAAAGATACAGACAGAGCCTGTGAGAAACTATTTTTTTGCATGGTCCAGATTGGGTGCATTTGGTGTGATTTTGACCATGCAACTTGAGGCGCCTAAGACTATTGAGTCACAGGCACTGTGAACGTTACGTAAATCACTTTCGGCGGCAAAAGACGGCAACAGTCGCGACAGGCCATCTGAAGCTTCAAAATAGCCTCAAAATAGCTTCTAATACATTAGAACCTTCTAAAAAGTCATAAAACATGATTACATCACATTATAAGCATATGGAATGTGATTATTCATGTATGGCTACTAATGGATCCCAGATCTCTGCTCTCCGTGGTGTACCTAAGAGTAGTAGACTCTAGCAGTAAGCTATAGGCTTGGAACGTAAGCCAAATATGAGCAAATATCCTAGTGTTCTAGGGTCTTGAAGCTTGGAGAGGTCTAGTACAGGTCTTCCAGAAAGCTTTTGAGAGGCCCAAATGCCCCAACTTATTACACTTTGTCTTGCTTTTTTGATGCATGGCGGTCCCCCGCCGAAGAAACACAAAACATTGCTCCCATGCGAGGTTCACCGACGGACAGCCGCATATGTACAAGAAAAGTTTAAACCTGCCCAAGGAGCGAAGCACGTTCACTACGGAAACCAGGGGTCTCGCGCGCAGTCACAAATGGCTACAGCAATTTACGAGAATTCAAGACAGCGGCCCGCGATTCCAGTTTAAAGGGTAAATTCATATTCAACCTCGATATTTATTCACTCAAATACTCGATTTCCAAAAGCCGCGACAGAAATGGATTTCTCCGCAGTTATGAAGACTCTCTTGCATATCATCATCGCACAGACCCCTAATAGGGACCGACCGCAGCAGATACGCAGAACGTTGCCACTTTGGCAACAAATGTCTTTCTCGTCATTCTGGACCACATCCTACCCAGAGCCCTTACGCGCTCTCGCACAGTTCATTTGGAATGACAAACTCCGCTACGCAAACTAGCGGGTTCCCCGATTCTTCCAGTCAAACGGAACAGAGCTATATAACAAAACCAAACAAAAGCACTCAAGAACCACAATCACCGCAGGCTGTAGCACTAACAGGTATTCCTCCTTCTCCCTTGACGAGTCTGCTTCAGCCACAGGAGTCACAAGTCTAATAACAACCACCAACGCGTTCGCAGCTTTAAGCGATGAAGACCTATCTGATGATCAAGCCTGGGACACAGTCGCTAAGCGCCGAACACACCGCCGGATACTAAAGAAGGAAGACCCTGAATCCAAGACTCAACAATGCAAGGACTGCAACGCCGACTTCACCTTGGAAAACGATCTTATTCTCTGGAATGTGCAGAAAGAACTGCACGTTCAGCTTCGCTGCGAGGCTTGCAGGACATTAAACAAAAATCGATTGCTCCCATGCGAGGTTCACCGACGGACAGCCGCATATGTACAAGAAAAGTTTAAACCTGCCCCAGGTGCGAAGCACGTTCACTGTGGAAACCAGGGGTCTCGCGCGCAGTCAGCAATGGCTACAGCAAATTACGAGAATTCAAGACAATGGCCCGCAATTCCAGTTTAAAGGGTAAATTCATATTCAACCTCGATATTTATTCACTTAAATACTCGATTTCCAAAAGCCGCGACAGGAATGGATTTCTCCGCAGTTATGAAAACTCTCTTGCATATCATCATCGCACAGACCCCTAATAAGGACCGACCGCAGCAGATACGCAGAACGTTGCCACTTTGGCAACAAATGTCTTTCTCGTCATTCTGGACCACATCCTACCCAGAGCCCTTACGCGCTCTCACACAGTTCATTTGGAACGACAAACTCCGCTACGCAAACTAGGAGGTTCCCCGATTCTTCCAGTCAAACGGAACAGAGCTATATATCAACACCAAACAAAAGACCTCAAGAACCACAATCACCGCAGGCTGTAGCACTAACAGGTATTCCTCCTTCTCCCTTGATGAGTCGGCCTCAGCCACAGGAGTCACAAGTCTAATAACAACCACCAACGCGTTCGCAGCTTTAAGCGATGAAGACATATCTGATGATCAAGCCTGGGACACAGTCGCTAAGCGCCCAACACACCGCCGGATACTAAAGAAGGAAGACCCTGAATCCAAGACTCAACAATGCAAGGACTGCAACGCCGCCTTCACCTTGGAAAACGATCTTATTCTCTGGTACGTGCAGAAAGAGCTGCACGTTCAGCTTCGCTGCGAGGCTTGCAGGACATTAAACAAAAATCGAATGCTCCCATGCGAGGTTCACCGACGGACAGCCGCATACGTACAAGAAAAGTTTAAACCTGCCCAAGGTAGGTAGGTAGGTATCTTCGGGAGCTCGGGATGCCTCCTTTGACGGTGCAGGAAGAAGGTCTTACCAAGGGGACGTCCTGTCCCTCCCACTGCCCTATGTTAGGTGCCTCTTGACCCGCTCCCGCATGTGCTTGGGAAGGCATTGTCGCGGCCACCCGGTCCATGTGTCCCAGGTGGGAGGGTGTCCCCACATGTGTCCATGAGTAGGGCCACATGCCCCCTCCTTCGGGCGGCAGCTCTGGGGGCTGCCCAGCCGTGTGGAGTATCTCTCACCACAAGGGGTCTTGCTCCCGCTTGTCTACGGTACGACCGCCTCACCCTTGTGGCTTGAGTTGTGGGGCCGCTCCGCTTGGCAGGCGACCCCCTCCTGGACTGTGTACCGGCTCGCCGGTCACCGGTTGCATCCATGGCTCCGGGTGACGTTTGCCATGGTCCCCGATGCAGCCTGGCCGGGCTCGGACCAGCAGCCTTGGAGTACCGCTCCTGCCACTGGCCCGGTGGGTCGGCTGGGTCGCCCCAGTGTGTCCGACCCATGGGGTGTTGGTTCTTTCCTGTCCCCCGGCCGCCCTACGTGTGTGCGGCGTCCTGGGCCTCCCGGCTCCTGTTCACCGGTGTTCCTGCTCGGTGTGTTGTGTTGCGTGTGCGGCGTCCTGGGCCTCCCGGCTCCTGTTCACCGGTGTGCCCGCTCGGTGTGGTGTGTTGCGTGTGCGGCGTCCTGGGCCTCCCGGCTCCTGTTCACCGGTGCGCCCGCTCGGTGTGTTGTGTTGCGTGTGCGGCGTCCTGGGCCTCCCGGCTCCTGTTCACCGGTGCGCCCGCTCGGTGTGTTGTGTGGCGTGTGCGGCGGCCTGGGCCTCCCGGCTCCTGTTCACCGTTGTGCCCGCTCGGTGTGTTGTGTTGCGTGTGCGGCGTCCTGGGCCTCCCGGCTCTTGTTCACCGGTGCGCCCGCTCGGTGTGTTGTGTTGCGTGTGCGGGGTCCTGGGCCTCCCGGCTCCTGTTCACCGGTGTGCCCGCTCGGTGTGTTGTGTTGCGTGTGCGGCGTCCTGGGCCTCCCGGCTCCTGTTCACCGGTGCGCCCGCTCGGTGTGTTGTGTTGCGTGTGCGGTGTCCTGGGCCTCCCGGCTCCTGTTCACCGGTGTGCCCGCTCGGTGTGTTGTGTTGCGTGTGCGGCGTCCTGGGCCTCCCGGCTCCTGTTCACCGCTGTGCCCGCTCGGTGTGTTGTGCTGCGTGTGCGGCGTCCTGGGCCTCCCGGCTCCTGTCCACCGGTGTGCCCGCTCGCCGTGTTGTGTTGCGTGTGCGGCGGCCTGGGCCTCCCGGCTCCTGTTCACCGGTGTGCCTGCTCGGTGTGTTGTGTTGCGTGTGCGGAGTCCTGGGCCTCCCGGCTCCTGTTCACCGGTGCGCCCGCTTGGTGTGTTGTGTTGCGTGTGCGGCGTCCTGGGCCTCCCGGCTCCTGTTCACCGGTGCGCCCGCTCGGTGTGGTGTGTTGTGTTGCGTGTGCGGCGTCCTGGGCCTCCCGGCTCCTGTTCACCGGTGTGCCCGCTCAGTGTGTTGTGTTGCGTGTGCGGCATCCTGGGCCTCCCGGCTCCTGTCCACCGGTGTGCCCGCTCGCCGTGTTGTGTTGTGTGTGCGGCGTCCTGGGCCTCCCGGCTCCTGTTCACCGGTGTGCCCGTTCGGTGTGTTGTGTTTCGTGTGCGGTGTCTTGGGCCTCCCGGCTCCTGTTCACCGGTGTGCCCGCTCGGTGTGTTGTGTTGCGTGTGCGGCGTCCTGGGCCTCCCGGCTCCTGTTCACCGGTGTGCCTGCTCGGTGTGTTGTGTTGCGTGTGCGGCGTCCTGGGCCTCCTGGCTCCTGTTCACCGGTGCGCCCGCTCGGTGTGTTGTGTTGCGTGTGCGGCGTCCTGGGCCTCCCGGCTCCTGTTCACCGGTGCGCCCGCTCGGTGTGGTGTGTTGTGTTGCGTGTGCGGCGTCCTGGGCCTCCCGGCTCCTGTTCACCGGTGTGCCCGCTCGGTGTGTTGTGTTGCGTGTGCGGTTTCCTGGGCCTCCCGGCTCCTGTTCACCGGTGCGCCCGCTCGGTGTGTTGTGTTGCGTGTGCGGCGTCCTGGGCCTCCCGGGTCCTGTTCACCGGTGCGCCCGCTCGGTGTGGTGTGTTGTGTTGCGTGTGCGGCGTCCTGGGCCTCCCGGCTCCTGTTCACCGGTGTGCCCGCTCGGTGTGTTGTGTTGCGTGTGCGGCGTCCTGGGCCTCCCGGCTCCTGTTCACCGGCGTGCCCGCTCGGTGTGTTGTGTTGCGTGTGCGGCGTCCTGGGCCTCCCGGCTCCTGTTCACCGGTGTGCCCGCTCGGTGTGTTGTGTTGCGTGTGCGGCGTCCTGGGCCTCCCGGCTCCTGTTCACCGGTGTGCCCGCTCGGTGTGTTGTGTTGCTGTGTGGGGTGCCGCTGCGGGGCGCTCACTCGTCCATCCGGACGGCGGCTATCGTAGCCGGCAAGAGCTGGGTACCCTCCGGGCGCACACACGTCCATCCGGACGGCGGCTGTTCGTAGCCGGCAGGGGCTGGGTACCCTCCGGGCGCGCACTCGTCCATCCGGACGGCGGCTGTTCTTTGCCGGCAGGGGTTGGGTACCCTCCGGGCGCGCACTCGTCCATCCGGACGGCGGCTGGCGTGCGTGTGCTTGCTCTTTGTGGCCGGGTCGGGCGGGCCGGCCTCCCGGGCGCGTTGTGGTGCGCCTCACCTTTTCCTTTGGCCGCTTTGTCTTTCTGCTTTGCTTGGCCCCTCCGGGCTGGGGTTGCCCCCCGCTCTCTTGCTGCCCTTGCCTTTCCTCGTTGCCTTGGCGCCGTGCTTTGGTTGTTTTTCTCGGCCTCCCGCTGCCTGCCTCTTCGTGCGCTCGCGCGTCGTTTGTGTCTCCTGCTTGGCCGTTGGCTGCTCTTTGGTGGTTTCTCCCCCCACTCCCTCCCTTTTTGTGTCTCGGTGTTTTCGTCGCTCCTGCTTGGTGCCTTGGTGTTGTTTTTTTTTTTTTTTTTTCTTCCCCTTCCTCTCCTGTGCGCCCCCGTTGTCTCCGGCTTTCTCTGGTTTCCGGCCCCGGGTGCCCAAGGCCTCGGCGCTGTGCGTTGTTTGCTTTGTTGGCCTTCCGCCTCTCGGCTCTCCGTGCGCTTGTCCCTCTTTCGTGCTTTCCGCCTGGCTGGTGCTTGCTCCCCGTCGGTTGCTGCCCCCCCCCCCCCCTTTTTGTCTCGCGGTTTTCGTCGCTGCCGCTCGGTGCTGTGTGCCGTGTGCTGCGTTGTGCTGTGCGTCCTTCGCTGCGGTGCTGTGCCGCGTTGTGCTCGTTGGGTGCTGCTCCTTGTTGCGCCGTGCCCTCTGGCGCTGCCCGTTGCCCTGGGGCCCTGTGCTCTGCGGCGCTGCGTTTTGCGTTGTTCCCCCGTGCGGTGTGTGTGTTGTCGTGGCGCGGGGGTGCGTGCTGTTGTTGGCCGCTCTGCTTTGTGCTGTGTGTGTCCCGGGGTGCTGTGCTGTGCGTTCTCTGTCCTCTCCGCTTTGTGCGGTGCTGTGCTTCGCTGTGCTGGTGCGCTCGCGTTGTGCTGTTCGTGTGGTGCTCGCTGTTGTTGGCGCCTGGTGCTGTGGTGTGCCGTGGTGCGGTGCTGGGTCTGGTGGCCCGTGGTTGTCTGCTGGTGGCGTGTTTCGGTGTCCCTGTCTGGCCGCGTGGTCTGTTTCCCTGTGGTTGGTGTGGTTTGCTGTGGTGCCCTGCTTTCCTGTGTCGTGTTCTGTGGTGCTGTGCTGTCGCGTGGTGCTGTGCTGTTGTGCTCTGCTGTCGTGTTGCGGTGCTGTTGGGGCTTGCTTTGCCCTCCTGTGGGCTGTCGTGCTGTGCTGTGTTGTGCTGTTGGTTGGCTGTGCTGTTTTTTGCCCGGTGGTGGTGGCTGCGTGCTGTGGTGCTCTTTTCCTCGTGCTGTGCGTTCCCTGTCTTCTCCGCTCTGTGCGCTGCGGTGCCTTGTTGTGCTGGCTGTGGTGCCTTGGTTCCCTGTGTCGTGTGCTGTGGCGCTGTGCTGTCGTGTGGTGCTGTGCTGTCGTGCTCTGCTGTCGTTTTGCGGTGCTGTTTGTGTTTGCTTCGGCCCGTCGTGCGGCGCCAGTGTCGTGTGCGCTGTTGTTGGTGCCTCGTGCTGTGGCGTGTCCCTGTGCGTTGTGGTGTCTCCTTGGGCGTTCTGCGGTGTGGTGGTGCTGCTCTGGTGTGTCGTGGTGTCTTGCTGTGCTGTGCGTTGTCCTGTGGTGTCCTGCGTCCTGTGCCGTGTCCTGCTGTGCCGTGCTGCCATGCGGTGCTGTGCTGGTTTGTTTGTTGCGTGGGTGTGGTTGTACCTACTTGAAAAACCGCCGCAAAATTTCGTAAAATATTTTTTTTTTTTTTGCTTTTGAAAAAAAAAAAAAAAAAATAAAAAAAAAAAAATTATACACGACCCAACACACTCGCATGCAGCAAGACCATGTTCGTTGCTGCGCCTTACGTGCTACCCGTCGTTCTTGATGTTCTCGGCCTGGTTCTTGTGCGTGGCGTCGAGGAGCGTGTTGGTGTCCATTGCTAAGGGTTTACCGCGTTCCCCCAGGGCCGCCGCCTGAGCTGCAGGGCAAGGGGAGTGATGGGCACGAGGGTGGGGAGGGAGGTGCATGGAGAAGAAGAAAAAGGCGGCAGGGCGCGACATGAGGGGTCGTGGCGAGTTATGAAAAATTTTCGAGTTTTACGCGCTGCTCGCGACGCGTTTTTCTTTGCACCTATAGCGAGTTAGACGACGGCAAGGACGGCGTTGGGGTCCTACGAGCGTTACGGTGCTTACGGCGTTAACTATTCACCTATTCGACGTCGAAAAAATTTTCGTCGCGTTTTTACGCGTTTCGCAGCGCGCTTTTTAGGCTAAGCGTTTTTTATGCTAATTAGCTTTATTGTTAGCTATTCAGAAAATTTTTTCGTCGTATTTTACCTATCTTTTTATTCCGTTCTGGGACAGGGGCCCAGCGCGCGCGAGCCGGACAGCGTAGCTATAGAGTTTAAACCTGCCCAAGGTGCGAAGCACGTTCACTGTGGAAACCAGGGGTCTCGCGCGCAGTCAGCAATGGCTACAGCAAATTACGAGAATTCAAGACAATAGCCCGGAATTCCAGTTTAAAGGGTAAATTCATATTCAACCTCGATATTCATTCACTTAAATACTAGATTTCCAAAAGCCGCGACAGAAATGGACTTCTCCGCAGTTATGAAGACTCTCTTGCATATCATCATCGCACAGACCCCTAATAAGGACCGACCGCAGCAGATACGCAGAAACGTTGCCACTTTGGCAACAAATGTCTTTCTCGTCATTCTGAACCACATCCTACCCACAGCCCTTAAGCACTCTTGCACAGTTCATTTGGAACGACAAACTCCGCTACGCAAACTAGCGGGTTCCCCGATTCCTCCAGTCAAACGGAACAGAGCTATATATCAACACCAGACAAAAGCACTCAAGAACAACAATCACCGCAGGCTGTAGCACTAACAGGTATTCTCCCTTCTCCCTTGACGAGTCTGCCTCAGCCACAGCCGGTCACAAGTCTAATAACAACCACCAACGCGTTCGCAGCTTTAAGCGATGAAGACCTATCTGATGATCAAGCCTCGGACATAGTCACTAAGCGCCGAACACACCGCCGGATACTAAAGAAGGAAGACCCTGAATCCAAGACTCAACAATGCAAGGACTGCAACGTCGACTTCACCTTGGAAAACGGCTTATTCTCTGGTATGTGCAGAAAGAACTGCACGTTCAGCTTCGCTGCGAGGCTTGCAGGACATTAAACAAAAATCGAAACAGTCAGCAATCTCCATCTCGACCAGCATCACGACCAACTAAGCTTCCGTTCATCCCTGACACAAGACCACCACTCATGCGCCGGAAACCCAAAGAAGTTCAACCTTCGCTACCCGAAATGAACGCCATCAATTATCCTGCTTTGCAGAGCACCAAAAAGAAATCGCTGTGCCAACAGCAACATGAAGAGTCGTCCGATGAACAAGACGATGACGTGAAACACGACTTTCAGGATTCCGAAGTGCCCGATCCCAACATTGACATGAATTTGGAACACGAGGATCCACCCGATGAGCAACATAGTGGTGAAGAAAATGACTCTCAGGACTCCAAATTACCATCCTTGCAAAGTTCGAGTTCCTCAACCAATAGCGGATCGATCCAAGAAAGCAGGCCATCAGGCGCGTTCTGGGATACCCCATCCGAAGCAAGCTCAATCCCCTCAACCAACCAGCAGTCCAACTCTTCTTGGGAAGAAGGATCTATCACCGCTTACGATAATCCAGCCGACCAAGAGAGGTTTTGGAACCAGATGCCCCACCACACACCAGATGATAAATCACCTGTCACCTTACCTGAGATCCCTCAGTGGAAAAATGATCGAGATCTTCGCAACAAGATGGAGCAAGCTCTAACTGGTGGGGCCAAATAATGAACTAAACAGGATGCCTGGCAATGGGTCATCAAAAGCTATCCGGAGGCGTATGACTCACACAGATACTTAGCGGATATGATGGAACTGTTTCTCAGACGTCTCGAATGGAACATACAACAAGATGACAGTTGACTGGCTGTGTGTGCACTCGTCTTGGGAGGGGAGGGAACTGTTGTGCACCTTCTCAGCACTGCTCTTGGTTTTCTTTTTCATTTTCTGTTTCATCCCCAAATCATGTATTCACACACCACCATCATTACACTCGGAAATAAACTGCACACTCATCGTCTTCTCCTTTTTCACTAAAGCAACTTCAGTGACCATCAAGCACAAAACCACATTGCCACTCAGCAGGTCCACATGTTGCAAACAAGATTGGCATGCTTGTAGTACACTTTGTCTCGCTTCTCTGCTTCCTCCCTTTAGGTGCGCTCCTGGGGACATGCAAAAATTGAAACCCCATCTCGGTCAGTCGGAAAGAAACTAACGCGATATGTGTGCACAGAATCCAGAGATCGTAACTGCAAAACGTTGAAGCGTTACCTTTTGCTGCTGCTCCTCATCCGCTTACTTTTGTCGCCGCGCTGCCTCTGCATTGTTTGTGTCCTCTTCTACCCCGTCTCGCTTCTCCGCTTCCTCTCTTTCTGTGCGCTCCTGGGGACATGCCAAAATCAAAAGCCCATCTCGGTCCATTCGAAAGAAATAAACGCGATACGTATGCACAAATTGAAAGAGCGGAACTGCAGCACTTTGCAAGGTTACCTTATGTTGGAGGTCCTCATCCGCTCGCTTTTGGCGGTTTGCCGCCTCCGCCTTTTTTTTGTCCTCTTCTGCTCTGGCTCCCTTCTCCACTTCCTCCCTTTCTGTGCGCTCCTGGAGACATGCAAAAGGGTAAAACCTAAAATTTGATAGGTATGCACGAAATGCACGACATTTGACAATATTTGAAGGGTACCTTTTGCCGTCCTTCCTCATTTGCCTACATTTGCTCCCGTCCCTTACCACTACACTCCCGGTTGCTCTGGCCTTTGTCCTGCTTTGCGGTGGGGTTCTTTGCCTTTCTGTTCTTCTCAACCTGAGGGGCATGAAGTTACACAAAGCACCGAACTGTTGGCCTATGAAGCGTGTCCAGTCAATGCATGTCCAAATGTGGTAAACGTGGAAGGACAAAAGTGTGCACCGCAAGCAACAACAACAGCAAGCATAGAACGGCAATAGATGCCTGTCGAATGATGCTCATTGATATGTCCACGGGTTTGAAACTCACTTGCGGTTTGTGCGGTGGAAACAGCTTTTGGATTGTGAAGCCTCCCCTCTCACTTTTGTCCTCCAGCGCTCGAAGAATCTCTGGTATCGTTTTGGAACTCATACCACTAACACATAGGTTCTCGCAAAGTTTGATCAAATAATGTTTTGAGTAAGCACTTGCCTGCTTAGACACCTCCATACGTGTCATATGCTCAGTTGCTTCGGCCATTCTTGATGCCAACGCTTCCTCAGAGAGAACGGGTGGCCTACTCTTTTTGGTATACTTCCTCAACTTTGGGGGTCCCGCTTTTGTTTTCTTCTTCTTTTCCTTTTTGGCTTTGGGTGTGCTACTTGCGCCATCCCCCGAGTTGTCACAATCGCTACCCCTTTTCGTCTTCGTTCCTGCCTTTGCTTGGCTACTTATGTCCACCTCCGAGTAGTCGTCATCGTCATCACTACTTTCATCTTCCGAGCTCTCATCGGAAGGAGCTTCGCCGTAGTCGGATGTTTCATCACTCGGCACGTCACACCCATCGTTGAAGAAGGCGGGCAATCCAAGAGAGAGGGTTGGGAAGACGTCAGCGCGTTTGAACCAATAAAAGTAATTATTTGGGAACCTCATGCATAGGTCGCTCTAGCTTGGTTCCGATATTTTTTTCGGTATAATCAGCATTCCGTACCAAAACAAGACCCGCTTTTCACCGGTTTGCACGTTGGTGGACATGCCACATTTGATTTAATTGAACGTCCCGACTTCAACACTTTCATCTTCCTTAACACAATGCCCTGCAAGGAGCCTTTCTAGCTCCAGTTCCATATTTCGCAATTTTCCCATGCTCCGCCTTCTCCTTGTTCCGCCCCTTCTTCCACGTCCCCTCTGCGTATATGACAATCGGCAGGCACCAAGGATGCCATGTCAGGCTTTGGAATCACCACCTTTTTCTTCTTGGAAGGAGCCATTGCTTAGCTCTGTGGGTTGTACCAAAGGGAAATTACATTTGGTTGCCATGCATGCTGGCAATTCACCATTCCCTCACTGTCTTTTGACCAATCGTTCACCCTTAGTTCACTGTCTTTTCACCCTTTGCTCACCCTACCTAGGAAATCGTAATACACAGGAAAAGCCTCCTCTTGGCAGAAGAAGCACGCAACAAGGGCATGAAGGCAGTGAGACAATCTTTGTATATTAGAATATGTGGTTTGGACCAATGTCATGTTCGATCACCGTCCTTTCACCCTTCGCTCACCTTACGTCGGAAGGCGTAATACACAGGAAATACCTCCTCTTGGCACACAAAGCACGCAACAAGGGCATGAAGGCAGTGAGACAATCTTTGTATATGACTATATGTGGTGTGGAACAACGTCAGGTATGACAAGAAAATTGCAACACTTGTCCACCGTGGATATGGACCACAAAAGGTGCAAAAATGGGCCGAAAACACCTCAAATCTACATTGTTCAACCCGCTCCTGTGCACATAGTATCATATT